>CM062297.1:332468233-333068233 GCA_031216915.1 Pictodentalium vernedei | reverse complement strand
TCACAGGAAATCTTCCTGTAAATTTAAAAAAAGAAAACATCTTACTTAACAGATCAGCTATATGTTCTAACATTTTTTTAAGAAGAGTAATTTTCACTAATTTTTCAACTTACAAACAAACTCTTTCTGATCGTTTCACTGATAAGTGAGCAATTGGGCCAATATATAAGCATTCCTGTGATGCACATAAATTTGAAAATTCTGTGTTTTTGATAAATGAATTCCACATTTGGCCAGTTGGATCGATTTGATATGCCCAAAGTTTCTGTGGTTGAAGGATGGGTGAAGTAAAGTGAACCTTGAAATTGTCAGGGCATCAGTTATCTCTCCCCCCCCCCCCCCGCACCCACCCCCCACCCCCTCCCCCATCACCACCATTTCTCTTCAGTGAACTGATGATGAGATGCTAGGAATCAGTATGATTAAAGTGAGCCCTTTCCATTAATGTGCTAACCACAGCATCTTGTTAAGTGTCAAAGGATATTTCATTTTGTCTTCAATGTAATGCAGATTGTGGTTCTGAGAGACTCAACAAATGAATTCAGAGGTAGTCTGACTAAACTCTCTTGCTATTTGCCTAAGGTCTTGTAATGTTGGTGAGCAAAACATTTTTTAAACACGAATGAAATGGGCCTGTGTAGGATTCTATTATTACAGATCCCCCTTACTAGTAACTTGTTGTAGTTCATCATATTGTCCATCTTTTATATGCCATTCATTGAGGGACACCCGGCCCACTAGCCCCTACTTCTGGAAATCTCCAGATAATACAACCTGCAAATAAATAAACCCTTGTGCCTAAAGATGTTTGTTATCCAGAGTGATCACTTGAAACCGGTAGATTTTTTCTGCGGAGCATGCAAAAGACATGGAGAGTGGATTTCCACTAAAATATCTGTAGAGTTTCAACCTTAGTTATTATGAATTCATAATACAGTGGGCCTACATAATTGTACATGTATATCTGTGAATTGAATCACCCTGTTAATTGAATATAACTTCGAAACACAAAACCATTTACTATGCCTTCAGCAGGCCTGGCATTCTTTAGGAGTGCTGCATGCCTAGAAAAAATTGAGGAGGGCAATTTTTTGCACCCCTTGATTTTCAGGAATGCCAGTCCTGTTTGGGATGGCCTTTTAAATCTATTATCATTTCATCCCCTGAGTTTCAATGTGTTCTATGTGCCTACGATTTGTCAATGTTGCATTGATTTGCAATAATTCATGAACCATTCTGTGTCGCATTTCAATACATTTTGAGTGTAGAAGACAGTCAAATAAGAATTGAATACAACATTTTGTATAATGAGAAGATGTGTGTGGCAATTTTTCCAGAATGCAGCTGAATGTAGTACTATTTTTCAGTCACAATATTAATACCTTGAAGTGAATATAATCAAAATAGCATACAAGTTTTTGCATTGAAAATTCCAGGTGCAATTGCTCTCCCAAGCAATCTGAGGAGGACAATTGTTTTGCTCTCCTTGATTTTCTAGATTGCCAGGCCTGCCTTCAGTGCAATTTTCACATGTTAATTGCATGTAGGCTATAGTGTGTGTGTGGGGTGGGGGTGTAGGGGGGCACCAAAAGTTATGATCAAAATGTTTTTACCGATATATGTCTTTAAAGGGGTCTACTAGGGGTATGTTTTTATCAGGAATCTAATGGTGAGGTTTAAAAAAGTATCGGGTGGGGGTGTAGAGGAGCATCAAAAGTTATGACCAAAATTTTTCTCACCAATATAGGTCTTCAAAAGGGTCTACTAGGGGTAATTTTTTACCAGGAATCTAATGGTGAGGTTTAAAAAAGTGCCGGGGTGGGGGATGTAGAGGGGCACCAACAGTTATGACTAAAATTTTTTTTACCGATATAGGTCTTCAAAGGGGTCTACTAGGGGTAATTTTAATACGCTCCTCAGCCCGAGCAATGCCGTGTAACTCTGCTAGTTGAATACAAATCTTGTAAATATATCAAGAAATTACCTTTACAATCACCAAAGTTTGCTTGTTTATACACCTTTATGGGCTCAGTTCATCCAATACAACCCTTTAATCTATTACATCTTGTTTGACAGAGCTTCATGAGCTCTGTCAAACAAGATAAAATAGAATAAATGCTCAGTTTATATCTAGAATATAGGAAAGTGACCAAATTCCTATTTATTGAAAACTTGTGTAAATGGAAAAATTTCACTGGCAAAGCGGCTATTCAAGTAACAGGACTCCACTGTATTTTGTAAAAATGCATATGCACAAGTACTATTTTGGTAATCTGCTTTCCATGTATGAAACCATGCACATTTTTTTACTCACCTCACACAGTGCAACATGGATAGCAGGCATTGAAATTTTTCACTGGTGTGGTGTTGGGAATTTGACTGAAGCATGGTATTGTACCTGAATAAAGGCTTCATATTTTGAGGATTTTTATGTATTTTTACTTTTTCTGTTCCCAAACATTTTTCAGGAAAATACAGAAGCCTGTTGTGCATCCATTCCACCATCCGCTTGTTTGTCAATTCTAAACTATGTTCCATAAAAAAATTGTTTTGTTGACCGATGATCTTGTTCAAACATCATTCAATAATTGTTTATGACTCAGGATCATACATGTAGCTCCAAGGTCAGGTCACAGACAATTTATTTATTCCTCCATTTACTTTGTCCAGTTCATATTCAATGGACCAATTTTGTTCAAACTTCATACAATGATTGCATATGTCTCAAAGGTGTTTTTTGATCCAAGGTTATAACTTCTAGGTCACAGACCATTCACCTGCCATGCACCAAAACAAAAATTGATATTCAGGGTAGTCCTTAATCTATTTTCACAGATATTTTGACAGCTACATTTGTTTGATTGAGTGTCTCTCCATTGTATCACAAACTATCATGGTCATGCCTCGTGTTTTGGGCTCATATTTGGAGATATATTGATATTGGTAATGATCAGTCAGTCATGATGGCCACACAGGCACATGACCTAGATTTGTTTAGCACAGTGTACAGTCTATATTTATGAAGCTATTTATTGGTAACTTGGTAGGATGACTTGATATGATGTGTAGATGAGTCTATCCTATTTTGGTTATGATTGGTCAGCCATTAGTGCCGCTTGGGCATGTGACCTAGATTCCTTTAGCACTGTCTACAGGTTGTCTTTATTAAGGGATTTCGTTGTAACTTTGCTGGATGCCTTGGTATGATATCTAGATGAAACTGTCCTATTTTAGTCACGCTCGATCTATCGTGACCGCTGGATGGGCATGTGACATTGATACCTTTAGCAAAGTCTATGAGACATATTTATGAAGGGATTTCTTTTTAACTTAGTAGGATGGCTCGTTTTGGAATGATTTTACTGTAACTTGGTTGACATACATTAACTGTGAGGTCCACATCAACCCACGCCTCAGTTTGTTTATTACAGTCTACACTCGAAATTATTCTTGTTGAAAACATAGCATGTTGGGTACAGAACTTAACATATTTTCAATTATCACAATTTTTGTCTTATTTCATAATCCTTTCATAAACATTGAGCATTATCCTTTTCATCAAACAATACCCACAGTCAAATTAAACTGCTGTGTCATTGACACTTTCATTTTAAATATGTTAGATACATTAATCACCATTGGAACCTGTGCACCATGTCATTGTAGAGTTATTGCCATTTTTGACTTAGAATTTGTGATCCATGCACACAACATTGTCCAAACTTGTATACCTTCATTTTTACACTTGTTGTTGCCCTGTATGTCCATACATCCAACATTCTTATGTGTGTAACCCCTTTTTTAAACCAAACTTCTCAAACACTATGACTAACAACTGACCAAGAGCCTATTCCAAAATTTTTGATCTGTGACAATTGTAACCTGGTTATCTCCCTTGAACTTAGATTTATTATGGATTTGCAGATGAGGTTGTTGTGTGCAACTCCTTCTACATTAATGAACCACTTTCAATGAAACCCCTTATGAGGGAAAATGTGCAAATTTTGCCATTTTCCATCTGCAATGATTTAAACTAGGTTATCTCCCTTTCAACTTGGAAAATTGGATTTTGACTTCTATATGGGATTCTTGTGTGTACAACTCCTCCTTCATTTATCAACCATGATCATGATGGCACTGTGTGCTAAGGTAAACTGCTCATTGAATCAACTGCTGCTAACTGGCTTGTGCTGGGTTACTAATTTTGGAGACTCTGACAGCTTCCTCCACCCTTATAATTATCCAACACAATGTGACCCTGGTTGTTGAAAGTGTTATTAAATTCCAATATTGTCATTAAAATCCAATAAATAAAGCCAGATCAACCACTCCTGTACAAAATATGGCATTATTATGAGATTTTGTTTCCTCCACCCACTTTTACTTTATTGTGGGCTGTAGTGTACATGTAGATACTGAAAATGATTTTAAAAAGCATTGAACATGAAAACTTTTCCAAAAAATATTACAAAATGTGCTATCACTCTTATTGTTAATAGGCACTCCCCAATGCAAAACAACACTGCCACTCTTTTTCTATTGACCTTTAGGCGTTGTCATGCTGGTTATTATTTGCTTAAAGACTGTTTGACTACCATAAAAACACTCTGTATATTTTTCCTGTAACAAATGCCTACCTCAAATTTAATTTATTTTAACACTTGTTTTTCCCAGAAGAATATTGCCAGTTGTCTCAAAAATCTTTCATAAAATGCATATGTGTGAGCAGGAATGACTCCATTATTCAGACCTATACAAAATGAAAGCTGTGAAAAGATAGCTAAAAAAATTTATAGCTAAAAAAATTGTTTGATGCTTTTTTTCACCATCTTTATCTTTTGCTTGATCTTTTTTTTAAAACTGTTTTTTGCATTGTGATCACAAAGGGGGACAATTTCTACGGGATCATAACTGAGTCACAAATCTGGAAGAAATAATCGTGTATGTACTCCTCCGCACCACACTATGGAATTTTATCTGTCGAAAAAGAAATGTGAAAACATTCAATTTATTTATTGGTGTTTAAGGACACATATTTCTGCACAATGGCTAATCATGACCACGACAGTTTTATAGGTGGAGGAACCAGAGTACCTAGAGAGAACAACTGAGCAATGGCAAGCAACTGTCAGCTCCCCAACATACTAACTCCACACAAGCAGAGTTAGCATAGCTTGAAAACATGTGCACCATCGACGTGAAGTACACCTCAGTACACAATGCCACCATGCCCCCACATGGGCAATGGGGGTGAAGTGTCTTGCTCAAGGACACGACACGGTTGCCGCAGGTGTGAATGAGTCGAGACCAAAATGATCTGATCTGAAGAGAAATCTTATACGATCACAGTACAGTGGAGCCCATTTAGTTGGACATCTCTCAATTGAATAGCCCTGTTAAGTGAATATACCCCCTGTGGGAACCCCAGGAAGTGAAGCAGTGCTTGTTTACTGTGGTAAACAAGTTCTGTTTTATTGGTAAAATTGTACCCAGTCACCAATGCCTGAACTGGAACTCCTCGAAAATGGGAAACATGGTATAGATGATTGGCTTGTCTTGACTTTATATCCATGAGGCTGTCACGATTAACCGTTCAGCAGAAATATGTCCTAAACACCAATAAATAAATTGAATATAACAATAATTTTAGTATAAATTTCATCTGTTAATCTTATAAAGAATCTTGTATCCTATAATGTGTTGAGAAATTACCCTGACACTCACCAAATTCCCCTCGTTTCTAGATCTCAGTACATCCAGCATAGGCATTTAATCTATTATCTTGTTTGACAGAGCTGTGTGAGCTCTGTCAAACAAGATGCAATAGAATAAATGCTCAGTTTATCTCAGCAATACAGGAGAGAGACCAAATCACTCTTAATTGAATACTTGTGTTATTTGAATAATTTTCACTTGCAACGTAGACATTCAATTAAGTTTTAGTGGTAAAATAGGAGCCATGTCACCAATGTTTGGGGTGGAAGTCCTCAAATAAGGGCAACATGGGTCTAAACGATTGACTAAACTTGACTTTATATCCATGTTGCGGTCACTATAAACCATTGTGCAGAAATGCGAGACCTTAAACACCAATAAATTTCTCTCAGTTTTCCTAAAAATGGTCAGGTAAATTAATAAAAATAAAATATCGCAACTAACAATGTGTCCTTTGAAACATTACTTTTATAAAATTTCCCTTTTGAAAAATCACCCTGGTCACTCGAGTATTGATCCAAAACACCATGGTAAACCAGGTTTACTACTCTCTTTGTTCCACAGTAAGAGGCATTTTGGGACAGTGTCATGGTACACTAATACTATGGTGTGTCATGGTACTTTTTCATAATGGTTTCAAAAACGTACATTAAAAGGTGAAATAAGTATTATAGGGGAGCAAACAAGTTTGACTTCATGATGCAAACAGTTAACCCTTTACCTCATGAATCAGCTGCTTCTGCTCGAGTAATTTACACATTAAGCAGTTAAAAAAAATAAAAGTTTAAACAAATTTCCACAAAACAATATCATGCGACCCCTCATTGGCAGGTCACATGATTTGGTTTTGTGGAAATTTTGGGGAAAATTTAAAAAAACAAAGTAATAAATTTTGATATCATGTTCATTGTGTAAGTGGTTAAATGGAAAGTCCTGCGAACAGAATGGAAATAAAAGAAATTCTTCACTATTGCGAGATGTAACATGATGTATTTTGACTTGTGTTCATTCCGACACTTTACTTTTAGCTCACCTGGCCTAAAAGGCCATGTGAGCTTTTCTCATAACTGGGCGTCCGTCGTCGTCCGGCGTCCAAAACTTTTCACATTTTCATCTTCTTCTCTGTAACCACTGAGCCGGTGTGAACCAAACTTGGCAGGCATGGTCTACGGGAGGTCCTTTACAAACAATCCTCATTTTGTTCCTGTCGGATGAAAAGCATGGCTTCCAGAGGCATTCTCTGAAGAAACTACCAGGCCAAATGTTTTGAAACTTCACATAAATGATGACTGCGACCCTCTCTACCAATGGTCCTCATTTAATGTTGATTGGGTCACAAACATGGCCACATTTGCAGCTTATAGTTACTATAGAAACCCTATACGAAATCACCTTTTCATCATCTTCTCTGGAACTACTGAGCTGACCTGAACCAAACCTGGCAGGGATAGTCGATGGGAGGTCCTCTACAAACGATCCTCATTTTGATCCCATGATAGGTTTGAAAACATGGCTGCCAGAAGCATTCTTTGATTCTGATGGGTGGATTTTGAAAAATCTTCTCCTCTAAAACCACAGGGCCAAATGTTTTGAAACTTTGCATGGTTGATGACTGGGACCTCCTCTACCAACGATCCTCATTTAATGTTGATCGGGTTGCAAACATGGCTTCAATTGTGGCTTATAGTCACTATAGATATCCTATGGGAAATCACATTTTCATCTTCTTCTCTGGAACAACTGAGCCGACGTGAACCAAACCTGGCAGGGATAGTCTATGGCAGGTCTTCTACAAAGGCTGCTCATTTTGGTTACCGTGGGTTGAAAAATGTGGCCGCCAGAGGCATTCTTTGATTCTGGTTGGTGGATTTAAAAAATCTACTGCCATGCCAAATTTTTTGATAGTTCACATAAATGATGCCTGGGACCCCCTCTACCAACAATCCTCATTTAATGTTGTTCGGGTTGTAAACATGACCGTAATTGTGGCTTATAGTTACTATAGAAACCCTGTGGGAAATCACATTTTCATCTTCTTCTCTGGAACTACTGAGCCGACGTGAACCAAACCTGGCAGGGATAGTCTATGGGAGGTCTTCTGAAAGGATCCTCATTTTGGTTACCGTCTATCGAAAAACATGGCTACCAGAAGCATTTTTTGATTGTGATTGGTGGATTTTGAAAAGTGTTCTCCTCTGAAACCACAGGGCCAAATGTTTTGAAACTTTGCATGGTTGATGACTACAACACCCTCTACCAACAATCCACATCCAATGTTGATCGGGTGGCAAACATGGCTGCAATTGCGGCTTATAGTTACTGTAGAAACCCTTTGGGAAATCACATTTTCATCTTCTCTGGAACTACTGAGCCGACGTGAACCAAACTTTGCAGGAATGGTCTATGGGAGAGGATGGAAAATGTGGCCGCCAGAGGCTATATTCTAATGCTTAACCCATTCTTCTCCTGTCTGCACGAAGATCGGTACTGTCAGCAAAATACTCGTTCCAGGTTTCTCTACTGAGAACTGGGAAAAAACCCAAAATATTCTGAATACAGTACAAGTCAAAATAAGTTGTAGCATAACTGCAATAAACTAAATAAACTACTGCTCCTGCACTGACAAGATCAGAATCTGACATTTTCTGGAAAGCTATCAGTGAGAGCTTTCCAGAAAATGATATCAGCTCCTGGTCTTATCAGTGTAGGAAGAGAAAGATACATAGTTTATATGATTATCCTACAACCTATTTTGACTACTACTGTAAACAAGTGCAGCTGTAATTATGTTAATACATGTATTACTCTCAAGTTACTTATCTGAAATACTGATTGATGACAAGTGTTTGGAAAGCATGGAAGTTTTGTTTATTTTCTTTTCCCAGCAGCTGTCCAGTAAATTAAATCATTAAAGATATAACAAAATTGGTGTAAAATGTGTTTCCTGTAACCCTTTACCTATCTAAAGCTATTTGAAAGAGAATATTGTCTGAAAAATTGTAATTTTCAATATATTTAACCTTCTTTTACTGATTTTTTTGTTGAAACAGAATTCATAAATGTGTGCATTTTCAAGAAATCGTCTTTGAAACTTCAAGGCCAAATGTTTTGAAACTTAATGTGACTGATGACTATAGCCCCCTCTGCCAATAATCCTTATTTAATCTTCAACGGGTTGCAATTATGGCTGCATTTGTGGCTTATAGTTACTATAGACGCCCTATAGGAAATCACATTTTCATCATCTTCTCTGAAAGTACTGAGCCAAGTACTTTCACTGTGAACAAGACTTGGCAGGCATGGTCTATGAGAGGTTAACTATTACTCATTTTATTCCTGTTGGATGAAAAATGTGGCCGCCAGAAGCATTCTTTGATTCTGATTGGTCAATTTAGAAAACTCTTCTCCTCTGAAACCACAGGGCCAAATGTTTTGAAACTTTGCATGGTTGATGACTGGAACACCCTCTACCAACGTTCCTCATTTAATGCTGATCGTGTTGCAAACATGGCCACAATTGCGGTTTATAGTTACTATAGAAAAAACCCATGGGAAATCACATTTTCATCTTCTCTCTGGAATTACTGAGCCTATGTGAACCAAAACTTGGCAGGAATGGTCTATAGGAGGCCCTCCACAAACGATCTTCTTTTTGTCTGGTTGGAAAATATGGCCACCAGAGAAATTTTATGATTCTGTTTGATGGATTCAAATGTTTTGAAACTTCACGAGTTTGAGGACTGGTACACCTTCTACCAATGATCTTCATGTAATGTTGATGTAATATTGCAAACATGGTCACAATTACAGCTCCTAGTTACCACGGAAAGCCTATGGGAAGTCACATTTTTATATGTAGTTCCAGGTGAGCGATTACAGGCTCTTTAGTGCCTCTAGTTTAACTTGAGATCATTGTGTACTTTACTTCTATCTGAAGACTTAACACACCAGACATGAGTATGGTGATAAAGTAATCAATACCACAATGATTTCTAAAGATTAATGTCAGTTGTATTTTTCTCTCAGTTGCAAGTTTGACAAACTATCATGCCTTGCTATGTAACAAAGAGAGTAATAAATGGAGTCCAACGTCTGAAACAAAATAGGCAAGCAGTGAATATAATTTTGATGCATCAATTCAACGCATCAAAATTATAACTAACTAGACTTTATGATTCTGGAGAATCATGGCTTTTGCCGATGAGATTCCATGATTTGTCATGACCCCACAGTGTCTGATAAATTGTTTTTAACTGTCTCACTGAAGTTCCTTCATTGATGTTATGAGAAAGGTGAGTATAGTAGTCTCAAATGACACAGTTTGATAAAAAAATTGTTTAGGTAAAAACCATAATTAACGGTGGAATGGGTTAATGTGAATATCGTCATCCAACAAGTCAATGACCGACAAAAGGAGTTATGTTTCTCTGACACATACCCACTGAGTGCTGTGTCTATTTGAAAATGGTCCATTGTATCTCAAATGTATCCAAAATATTGACATCTGGCAGCTTGTAGATTGTTAACAAGTGCTAACAGGAATATTTATTCATGCAACTGGTAATGTCACACCAAGAACTGTGAATGGTCATTTTTCTTTAAAATCTACAAGATGTTTTCAGAGAAATCCAGGGAGAACATGAATTTTAAGCCTTTGATGGGTATAATTGTTTATCCAGCCCAAAACAGGTTAAGTGTTGTTTTTTGAATACTCTTATTACTTCCAAAAATAATTCTCAGTGAATTCTACTTCCACTTATTTTGATCTCTCCTCTCAACTTCGGGTGCTGTGGGTACGCAAACACAGCCCATTTTATCAACATTTTGATGTTTGAGAACCTGCTTAGGGTTAACAAATGCTTAGAGGAATATTTTGTACATGCAACTTGTAATGTCACATTACGATCTGAGCATGGCCATTTTTTCTTGAAAATATACGAGATGTTTTTAGAGAAATCCTCGGATAATATGAAGTTTTAACCTTTTATGGGGTATGGATCTGTAACCAGCCCTAAACGGGTTAATGCTTGGTTTCATGAATACCTTCATTACTTACAAAAATGATCCTCGGGGAATTCCACTTCCAAAGAAGGAGGTTATGTTTATGTCGCAGGTACACATTGCGTGCAATGGGTGCCCAAGAACAATCCCTTTTCTCAAAATTTCTATGCTTTGCAGCCTCTGGAGGGTTAACTAATGCTTACCGGAATATTTTGTCTATGCAACTTGTAACGTCACTCCAAGACCTGCAAATGGTCATTTTTTCTTGAATACTTACTAGATTTTTTGGAGAAATCCACAGAAAACTGGAATTTTAAGCTTTTAAGGGGTACATCTTAACCAGGCGAAAATGGGTTAAGACCTCGATTTTTTGAATACCCTTACTACTTACTAAATTTTTCTCTATCAGTTTTGCATCCGGTAAAAGAAGTTATGTATCTCTGTGGCATTCCCATTTGTTGTTGTCCAAAAACAGACTATTTTTTCAAAATGTTAACATTTAGCAGCCCATGGAGGGTTTACAAATGCTTACTGGAATATTTTATCCATGCAACCGGTAATATGACTCCAAGACCTATCAATGGCCATTTTCTGTTGAAAACTTACAAGATGTTTGTAACGAAATCCACGGAAAACATGATTTTTTAGCTTTTGATGGGTATCGCTATTAACCACCCCAAAAGGGGTTAACGCTTGGGTTTTTGAATACCCTTATTACTTACAAAAATGGTCCTCAGTGAATTCCACTTCCAACAAAGCAGATTAAGTGTAACTCTCGGACATACATTGCGTGCTGTGTGTGTCCGAAAACAGCCCATTTCAACAAAATTATGATGCTTGGCATTCTGTAGAGGGTTAATAAACGCTCAGCGGAATATTTTGTCCATGCAGCTTGTAATGTCACACGAAGACCTGCAAGTAGTCAATTTTTCTTGAAAACCTATGGAATGTATTTAGAGAAATCCACAGAAAATGGGAATTTTTAGATTTTAAGGTGTCTCTCTCTTTAGCCTGCCCAAAATGGGTTAAGACTTCGTTTTTTGAATACCCTTACTACTTACAAAAATGTTTCCGTATAGATTGTGCGCTCGATAAAAGAAAACACTTTTCTTTGTGGCGTACCCGTTGGGTGCTGTTGGCGTCCAAAAACAGCCCATTTTATCACAATTTTGACTTTTAGCGGCCGTGGAGCGTTAACAGAAGCTCACCGCAGTATTTTGTTCATGCAACTTCTATTGTCACATCAAGGCCTGGGAGTGACAATTTTTTCTTGAAAATCTACAAGACTCGTTTAGAGAAATCCACAGAAAACCTGATTTCTTTAGCTTTATGGGGGTATTGCTGTTTAACCAGCCCAAAACGGGTTAACGCTTGGTTTTTTGAACACCTTTATTACTTACAAAAATGATCTCCAGTGAATTCCACTTCCAATAAAGGAAGTTATGTTTATCTCTCGTGTATCGTTTGGGTGCTCTGGGGGCCTGAAACCAGCCCATTTCATCAAAATTTCGATGTTTGGCAGCCTGTGGAGGGTTACCATATGCATCGCCTGATATGTCATGTGTATCAAAGGTCGTTGCACAGACAGGTCTATCAATGATGAAGGTTTAAAAAAAATCTACAAGACGTGTTTCGAGAAAGTGCCCATAAACCCCAATTTTGACAGTTTTTTGCCAATTCTGACGAAATAAGGGTTAAATCGAAAATTCCGCTTCGGTACATTTTTAGATTTTGTGCCCCTCTATGCGTGTGCAAAATTTTGTGAAAATCAGTCCAAAAATGGCTTCGGAATCGTGCGGACAAAATGTGTGGAAAAAAGAAAACACCCCCCCCCCCCCCCCCCCCCAAAAAAAAAAATAAATAAATAAATAATAATCCGTAGAAAAACAATAGTCTTTTCCAGAGGGAAAAGCCTAATTACCTCCTGTTGTATTTTCACACTGGTCTCAGTTAACTCCCCTGCACTGTGATGTCAAAATACCAAAATTTTAAGTAGTCATATTTCTCATAAAAAGCAAGATTGAATTTGCAAAATTCCTAGTTGCATTATGGGAAAATTTTGCACCTGAAAAGTTTGACATATCGACATCAGTGTGTAAGGGGTTAAAGGGACAATAAGCTACTAACATGGAAAAAATAATAATCATTAATCAAAATGTTTCATACCAGTGTTCATGTTTTCGGTGTCAGTTTAGCCATTTGCACTAAAAATTTTGATTTGGCACCCAAACATCTTTGTTAAAATTTTGACACCAAAAGGTTTCTTTCACTTAGGAAGGAAAGACATTGTTGCATTGAAGAGCATGGTTGAAAAAAATATGTTATTACTTCTTTTGTCAGTAATAATAGAAATTTTGTTTGGGCAAACTTTCAATGTTAATTGTCAGCGAGTGGTGATAAGGCATTGTTTTTTCTTCAATAAAACATTGTAGGTTATCAACTTTACAAAAGACAACATTTCATTGGAGAAATGCTTTATTCCATTGCGAAGGTATAAAGTATTTATCTAATTACATACTGTCTTTTGTAAAGATTTGTGACCTGCTAAGTCCAGTAGATTAACAGCATGCAATTAGTCAAATTTAACTCTTTCAACACGAGAGACTGCTTTTCCAGTCCAGCAACATGATATGTCATAATTTCATTAAGTAGGATGGCTATACTAAGTGAATGTGTGTGGTCGACCAATTAATATGAAGGCTGCACGTTGAATATAATATACTAATTGCTTTACCTCCAAATAATGGATATGGACTCTTCTCATTTCTGCCATTCAACTGGCATGGAAGATATCACCAGTGTTTGAAGGATTAATCTATTATTTAAGTGCAACAATGAGTATTTGTACCGACATCATTCAGACCATTAATTAAATCAGTGGCATAGATATAACTTAATTGACCACCCTTTGGCTTTTTGAGGATTTTGTCAGTACTTTAGTGTTTTGCAGGATTTTTTCGTAACCAAGTGTCTGTTCACTCTTGAAATAATTGCCAGTTAATTTTTCAAAATTTGATCAGTTTACTTCGAACAAATGGCAAAGTACACCTCTCGTAATTGTTTTGGCTCCAAAATATTTGTTTGGCACTAAAATATCCAGAACGGCTGAACATGCGGCACCAAACATGAACTCTGTTTCAAACATCATTTACATGAAAGCGCTTGTTATGCCCCCGACCTCTGAAGTAGTATTCAGGGTATCTAGTGAAGCCCTCCACCCGTCTGTCCATCCATCCATCTATCTGTCTGTCCCTACAAACGTTTTGCAGTTTAATTTCAAAGCCTATGGTCAGATTAAGATCTCCTTTGGTATGCAGATAGACCAGCATAGGGGAACAGACATGCACAAGGAACGAGTTCCGTCCAATAATTTTTCCCCAAGTTATGGCCCTTTTTCACTTTTTGGAATCTTAAATTTTTTCTGTTTCACTCTGTTGACTTGGAAAATTTTTCTGTCCCACAATACCTTTCAGGCTACTTTGTACATGCCTACAGGTCAGGCGTAGTGGCCCACGGTTTGCATAGCCCTTGTTATGATTTGAATAACTTAACTCTTAACCCAATGAGTGATGTTAAAATATTTATCAAATCTAATCTTGGCTGTTGTGAAGCATCCATGACTAGATTTGATGAAAAGCTTATGAACATTTGATACAAGAAATCATTGGCTAAAAGGTCTTCACAACTTACACTGGAAAATTTGGTTAAATATCCTAAAATTTGATTTATTTCAGTAGCAAGAGATTTTCAGTCCTGGTCAGGAATATCCACCAGCAGCATGCAAGGAGTTAAAAGCAAGAATCTATTGACATTTTTCAAAAACAGAATGTAGTAGTTTTTGATTCCAATCTAGTAATCAGATCACATAGGAAATTTATGGGACAGCACAATTTGTGACGTGTCGACATCTGGCGTAACTTATTGTCTTGCAAGGTGAAGTTCGTGTTCATGTGTTCTGTTTATAGCCCTTGCGCCCATGAAATTTGATTATTATCATGACGATGCATGTGCATTGGGTTTATTTGAAGCAAAGCTGTGTTTTATTTATAATAATTACAAAGTTGTTGATCTAATAATACCCAGTTATTCTTAAAATAATGCTCAGTTGTTTATGTCGGTCATTCATTCGGACATTTGCGATGGAAAAATTATGTCCAAAGGCGGTAATTAAAAAAAAATTCCAAAGGCTGTAATATAATTTTGGGGTTTGGTACATTCTATGGTCATACCACACCAAAACATCACACTACTAAAGTTTACCATGAGTGGAATTTTACAAAAAGAAATTTGTGGGTTGTGTGTGTAATATTAGCTGCCACCCCTCCACATCCTTGCTAACCATTATATCTTTTTATGGAGTAGTTTATATTAGTATATAACATAATATACTGTGTCTTATGTTATGAATTCTTTATTCTGACTGTCTGATGAAACAGATCTCCATATTGAGTTGTTTAATAGAGGTTGTATTTTGACTTGTATATTGCATAAAATTCTGTGTATTCAAGTAGTTTTTTTGTAAAATGACATATTCTGTATTTTTTATTTATGTGAGTCTGAATATTAAGTTTTCAGTTTAAGTTTAATTTTATATATTTAATTCTGTAAAAGAGATTATATTTTGACTTTTGTGTAATGTTATCTGTAATTTTACTTTTGCCTGATGAGACAGATTATATATTTCTACTTGTGTGTAACATCACAGCTGTATTTTGTCTGGTGTCTGCTCACGGATTCTTTATTTTGACTTCGAATTATGTGACAGATTCTACGTTTTGACATGTTTCTGATGTAACTGATTCTGTATTTTGACTTTTGCCAGATGTAACAGATTTTCTTCTTTTCTTTTTTATCCCGTTGTATTTGATGTTACATATTCTTTATTTGGACTTGTGTTAGATATAGCAGATTCTGACTGGGGTCAGATTTAACAGATTATGTAACTATAAGAAGTAGGGGCTATATTGTCATTGCCCTGTACATTCAATATTATGATGCCTGCAACTCCTCTTACATGTTTTTTTAACCAAATCTGATCAAACTGTCCATGTGCATGTTCCAAAATGTTTGATCTGCAACAATTTTAACCAGGTTATCACCCTTGAACTTTAGATTTATTATGAATTTCCAAATGAGATTCTTATTTGTGCAACTCCTGCATCATTAAAGAACCGAGGTGTGAACATGCACATATTTCCAAATTTTCCATCTGCAATGATTTTGACTAGGTTAATCTGGCCTTCAACTTCGAAAATTGGATTTTGAGTTTTATACAAGATTCTTGTGTGCTCAACTCTTACATTTAGCACTGAAATGGTTAACCGGATAACCGGTTTGAAACCGGTTACCTACCTAACCGATTTAAAAAAAACTTCAACCGGTTATCCAAAATATCGACAGTAATCACCATTCCACCATTAAAACGTAGATGACACATCGAAGCAGCGCTGTATATATTGAGAGATAATCGACCTTGGCATTCAAGACTTGGTTAATGATCGTCAATTTCTGTGAAAACTGAGTAACCGCAGAAACTATTCCATAGTATGTATACAAATGAACGTTGTCGAGTACTCGACAACATTCGTTTGTATACATACTACGGAATAGTTTCTGAGAATACTGCTTTCCAATTCCTGTAGTTTGATCCCAGATTCAGTGAAATAATGGCTACGGATAACCAGATATTATCCAGTTATGGCTCTCCGCTAGTCAGTTATGAAAATGAGCCAACCGTTTCAGCTCTACTTACATTTAGCAAACAATTTTTATGAAACTTCTCATACATTTCGACTAACAAGTGCACATCCAATTATTCCAAAACATTCGATCTGGGACTGTTTTAACCATGTTATCTCTTTTTCAACTCAGAAGCTTTAATATAGATCCCTATGTAAGATTCTTGTGTGCTCAACTCCTACATTCATGAATTGATTTTGATGAAATTTAACAAACGTTAGGGGAGCGCGGTGGCTCAGTTGGTAGAGGTGCAGGCTGCAAGCCGAGAGGTCCTCGGTTCGAATCCCACCTGCGGCAACCGCGTTGTGTCCTTGGGCAAGACACTTCATCTCCATTCCCCGCGTGGGGGCACGATGACGCCGTGTACTAAGACGTACTGCACGTCGATGGTACGCATGTCTTCAACCAATCTAACGCTGCAGTGCGGAGTTACGATGTTGGGGAGCTGGCAGCTGCTCGTCGTTGCTCGGTGGTTCTCTCCGGGTACTCCGGCTTCCTCCACCCGTAAAAACTGTCACGGTCATGATTAGCCATTGTGCATAAATATGTGACCTTAAACATCAATAAATAAATAAATATAACAAACGTTAGGACTAACAAGTGGACATGCATTTATTTCAACCTTTTTGTTTTGCCACAATTTTAACCAGGTGATCTCCCTTGAACTTAGATTTACTGTAGACTTCCAAATGAGATTCTTGTGTTTGCAACTCTACAGAACCAATTTCACTGAAACTTCTCAAAACTTAATCACTAATAAATGAACATGCTCATTTTTTGGAAAATTTTTATCTGCAATGATTTTAACCAGGTTATCTCCCCTACAACGTAGATTATTTAATATAGATTTGTGTAGGAAATTCTTGTGTGTGCAATTAGTCTTACATTTATGAAGTGAATTGAAACTTCTCAAACCACTAGCTCAGGAATTTAAATCTGCAACAATTTAACCATGTTAATTCTCTAGAAGTTAAAACTGAGTTTGAAGCGCCACATTTAGAGGTGCTTCTGGAAAACTTAAAGTGGGGTATTAATCCCCTTCACTGATATTAGTAGTTTAACTTGTGTTAGATATGACAACTTCAGTATTTTGACTTGCATCTTATATAACAGATTCTGTATTTTGACTCATGCTGGATACATGTATAACCTTCTCTAGTTTTACTTGTGTCAAATATAACAGATTCGGTATTTTGACTTAATTGTGCCAGATACAAAAAATTCCGTATTTTAACTTGGTTTGGGCATAATTCATTTTTCACGACTTGTGTCTGATGTAATAGATTCTTTATTTTGTCTTTGTATTCACCCTTTAATCCTCAGTTTAATTTTACGATTTCCCATGGGAACCCTGGGAAGTGAAGTAGTGCTTGTTTACCATGGTAAACATACTCAGTTTTACTGGAAAAATAGGGCCTTGTCACCAATGCTTAGGATGGAAGTCCTCTAAAATGGGCAACATGGGTATAAACGATTGATTAAACTTTGCTTTATCTCCATGTTGTGGTCATGATTAGCCATTGTGCAGAAATATGTGACATTAAACACCAATAAAGAAATAATTTTATGATAATAACTCCCATATATTCTTGTACACAGCTAAAGGTGACTCAACAGTATTTATACATCATTGTTGGCTGCCTGTGCCACCAACAATGATGTAAAAACAATATCAAGATAAATGCAGCCTACCAGTTGAGTTCTCAAGGAAGAATGCCTTTGGGACAACTTTTTCAAAGCAATATAAAAGTGGCAGTTTGTGGTCATCTAAGGACTTAAGGGTTATGGGACTGATTCTGTATTTTGTCTTCTGTGTAAGATAGCAGTAAAAATTTGTTCATGTATAATTGTTTTGTTACAATTTATTGGAGGGGTAATAGACTCTCTAATCGATTGTAACAAAACATATTGCTAAATATGATGTTTGTTTGTTTATTGCAGTTTAATGACACTTTCAACAGCCAGCATCATATCATGACCACTTTTTACTGTTCGAGGAAAGCAGAGTACCAGAAGTACCACCAAGCAGCAACAAAGGACTGGCAGACTCTTCAGTTCGTTCACTTGGCACAACCAGAATTGGCAATGGTCAGGCAAGGCAAGTGTGTCATCGATGTGATGTATGGTTTTGTACAATGCGCACCCATGCTCCAAATTAGGCAGTTGGGAGTACACTCTAAAATCTATTTGGTTAAAAATCGACCCCAATCAACTGGGTTGAGGGAGTAGGAACACAATTTTTGACTCAACTGATTATCCCCCCTGAAAAAATTTCAGGGGGATATAGCTGTGGCACTGTCTGTACATCCGTCTGTCTGTCTGTCCGTCTGCAGACAGAGTTGGTTTCCGCTCTCTGAAATTCTGCTTGGCTGACTGAAACCAAACTTGGCATGTGGGTTAGGCATGATGAGAGGAAGAACCCTATTTATTTTGGGATCACTGTGCCAAAAGTCAAGGTCACAGTGACCTTGAACTTTAATTTTTTTATCAGAGTTGGTTTCTGCTTTATAATTAAAGTTCTGCTTGGCCGACTGAAGCCAAACTTGGCATGTGGGTCAGGTATGATGAGAAGAAGAACCCTTTTTATTTTGGGATCATTATGCCAAAAGGTTTAGGTCACATTAACCTTGAACTTTTAATTTTTTTTATCAGAGTTGGTTTCTGCTCTGTAATTAAAGTTCTGCTTGGCCGACTGAAGCCAACCTTGGCCGACTGAAGCCAACCTTGGCATGTGGATTAGGCATGATGAGAGGAAGAACCCTATTTATTTTGAGATCATTGTGCCAAAGGTCAAGGTCACAGTGACCTTGAACTTAAAACATTTACAAGTGTTTGCTTCCCTGTTCAAAATTTTGCTTGCCTGATCGATACTAAACTTGGCGTATTGGCTGAAAGAACCCTATTTATTTTTAGGTCATTATGCCAAAGGTCAAGGTCACAGTGATCGATCAGAGCTGGTTTTGGCTCTCTTAATAATTAAAATTGTGCATTCCCAATTGCAACCCAACTTAGCATGTGGGTTGAGCATGATAAGAGGAAGAACCTTACATATTTTTAGGTAATTTTGCCAAAGGTCAAGGTCACAGTGACCTTGAACATAAAATTTTATTGGTCCCGATCAAAACCAAATTTGACATGTAATCAAATACAGGTAATCTTATCTGTATTATTTGAGTAAATATTATCAACATTGATTTAACTTGGCTTTATCTCCATGTTAATTTAATGTAATGTGTTACAAAGGTTACTGTATCAGGGTGATTTTTTTCGGGTGGATTGGCCACCCCCTGGCGGCTACCTCTAGTTTTAGAGTGTAAGAGTCTTGACAGAGCTCAAACAAGATACGTGTAGAGTAAATGCTCTGTTTATCTCAATACTAAAATAGGACCCCACAACTTACTTCCAGGATTCAAGTCCTCTAATGTAGGCAGCAAAGGTATAAACAATTCGCTAAACTTGACTTCATACCTATGTAGCGGGGCTTACTGACTGTGTGACTTTATACACCAATATAAAAAAATAAAAATTTTCATAATACAGGAAAGTGACTATCAGTGTTAATTGAATACTCTTATTAAATGAATAATTTCCACTAGCAAAGTGACTATTTAGTTAAGATATGCAGTCCACACAGTCCAAAACCTACTCCGCTCAAAGTAGAGTCCACTCGGCCCAAGACTTAAGTCCACTCAAACCAAGATGAGAGTCTATGGATCACTGGAAGAGTCAACTCCACCCAAATAAAATTCCTTATTGTAACACCACTGTTATAAAAAATAATATTGTTTGTCACTTGGAGGTGGAACCATTATCCTCCCAACTACACATTAATAGATTCATTAACGTTTGGCATGTTTATTTGGTCAACTTCAGTTAGCTGAGGGGTCCTGAGGGAGCCCTGTCCCTCCACAAAAAAACAAAACAACAAAACAAATCCTCATGGGCCCCCTAAAAACGCTGAATTCCATGATTCACATGGAACGTCAACTAATGAAATTATACATGATGTATCACGCTCGGTGAAAATTGACATTATTTTGAGCCTCAAAATGTCTCCTAATAGCACCATCTGGAGGATTTTTTTCAAAAATTTCTCTGGGCTTGATACCCCCGGCCAACCAGCAACAGAGACACTAGGCCCACATATTTCCCCAACTCAAGACTACTCCATGTAAAAATTATATGTTGAAATAGGTTAAAATTTCAGAAGAATCCTTACTTTGTAAAAAATCCTATAAATAATGCATGCTACTTAGAAGTTAGAGCTGTGACATGCAAAATTTTGTCACTGATCCTCCACTCTTTTTAGCTCACCTGACTGAAAGTCAGGGTGAGCTATAGTGATCACTCACCGTCCGCCGGCTGTCGTCCGTGAACATGGTGTTTGCATCTTCTCATCCAAAACCGCTGAACCAATTTAAGTGAAATTTGAGATGCTTGTTTGTTATGACATCGCATTTTGATTTTGTTCAAATCAAGTTGCCCTGCCCCTCGGTAGGGCCATGCCCAAAAAAGTGTGCTTAAATATTAAAAAATCTTCTCATGAACCAGCAGTAGCAGAGACTTGATATTTGGTCTGAGCTTCCTTTTGAGGTATACATATAGATTTGTTCAAGAGAAGTTCGAGGGGCTATATTTGCTTTCATTATGGGAGGGGCAAGAATTTTTGCCCTGCCCAAAACTTCTATTTTTTAAACCTCGAGGCTGATATGAACCAAATTTGATATGAGGGCTTATTGGGTCATAAGTATTTAATTTATGCCAAAAAAATGTTAACTTCGCCCCATGGCAACCATAGGAGTTACAAATAGAAAAAATTTGAAACACCCATATCTCCAAAACTACACGACACTGAGAAATCTCATTTGGTGTAAAGCTTCCTTAGGATCAACAGAATGGATTGGTCCAAAAAAATTGCTGTCGGTTTTATCATAGAGTACTTTTAGGGACTTTGAAAAAGTGCTGAGTCAGCATTTTTTAACACTTGTGGGTAATGGGAAAAACATTTAAGACTCTTTTTTTCCCCAAACCACTGCTCCAAATGCTTTCAGATTTCACATATAGCATCTTTGGAAGATTGTTTCACATGTGTTTATTGAAATCAAAAGCCTGGGTCCATATTTGGGCTCTCTGTGGGAGCCTAAATGTTTAAATTAGTGCAGTATGAGGAATATTCTTTAAAAATCTTCTTCAGATGCACTAATCAGAATCTTTTGATATGTGGTATGCAGCATCCTTAGGGGGTGAGATTCAAGTTTGTTCAAGCCAAGTCCCTGGGTTCATATTTGGGCTCATTGTGGGAACACAAATTATTACTTAGTTCATTATGAGGAATATATGGCAGCGTTCGAGCCCGAATTATAACTTAGTTCAATATGAGGAATATTCTTCAAAA
Organism: Pictodentalium vernedei; assembly: GCA_031216915.1. NCBI lineage: Eukaryota > Metazoa > Mollusca > Scaphopoda > Dentaliida > Dentaliidae > Pictodentalium > Pictodentalium vernedei. The sequence goes on along the minus strand of CM062297.1, from coordinate 333,046,383 downwards.
ATCTTCACATCCACAAGTCTGTATCTTTTGATATTTGGTATACAGTATCCTTAGGGAGGTGAGATATAAGTTTGTTAAAGCCAAGTCCCTGGGTTCATGTTTGGGCTTCCTGTGGGAGCCTGAATTGTACCAAAAATTTAACTGAGAGGCTGATTTGAACCAAATTGGTATGAGGGCTTATTGGGTCATAAGTACCTAATTTATGCCCAAAAAATTTTTCCTGTCGCACAATGGGAACTGCAGGACCTAAAAAGAGAAAAAATTTAAAACGCCCATATCTCCAAAACTGCACGGCACTGAGAATTTTTATTTTGTGTGAAGCTTCCTTTGAACAGCAGAAAGGAATGGTCCAAAAAAAAATTGCCATTGGTTTTGTGTAGTTTCTTATCAGTCAGAATCAACTCCAACCATAGTTTAAAGTTCTTGATATCTTTTCAGTATTTATTATTCTCGAATCTCTCATCTCAACATTTCAACAATACAAAAACGTTATTTCCTTTTTTTGAATTAATCAAATTATACCAAGTAGACTGTCTCTCTTTTCTGTTTCTCTTCAAGTTACATAATCACTTAAATATTGTGGCTTTCTGGTAACTCTACCACGAGGTGTTCTAGTATCTAAATTCTTAGAAAAGTTACTGCTATGAGAAACAGATTTGGGAACCAGTTGTTCCTCTTTTGCACCTGACCCAGATGGATTTTCCAACAAAGTTGAATCTCCCAAGTTATCATCAGGAAAGTCAATGCCGGTTGGATTAACCATTCGTCAATCTTAAATGGTGTCGGTTACGCCAGAATATTTGCCCATTTTCGGTTTGAATTTTATATGACCGAAAGTTCAAATTTTGCAGTACCGTAAACCGGGGTGTATAGGGACACTTTTGAACATTTATATATTTTTAAACTATGTTAGGATACAAAATTTGGGGTTTTCCTAACACTGAACTATTATCCCGATGTGATACTTGAGATCCATCAATAGTTTTAGTTTCTGTTGATTATTTAAGTATATATTTTTTTTTAATAAACAGCTGTCCCTATTCACCCCTCGTTGTGGGGTGAATAGAGACAGTCTGCCATTCATATAGCTGCCTCTTTTCTACCCTTGCTTGAGGATAATAGGGACTTTTTACAGGTTTTTAAAAAACAAATTGAACAATGATAAGGCAAAATGAACTGATATTTTGGCAGACTAGATTCACAATAAGTCAACATTGAGCAAGGAGGGGGGGCTTGGATTGGTACATCCTGTAATGTTTCAGACAGATTGTCAAAATAGTCATTAACTGTCTCTGGTGAAACCCCGGCCCTTGACCGTTTTATGTTCTGGCACATTCTTTGTGCTATTTCATCTTTATTCCTTTTCAGGAATGAACGCACCCAATCCCCACTTGGCATATTGTTTTTAATTTTTTTTGATGTTATGCCACGCCGATCCAGATAGCCTTTCACAATTATTCTGACGTCATACTGATCCATTGGATAGCCCCACTCTGCTGAAGTCTTCAACCTCTTAACTAAGTGATCTTCCGTAGCTTTATCCAGTTCAGTCTGCCCACCCTGTTTTCGAGGCTCTGGACATTTTTTATGTCTGTATAGAACAGTTTTGGGGATATTAAACTTTTTCTCGGCCTTTCGAAATGACATACCCCTTCACAGCAGCTAATGCAGCATTCAAAGCATCTTTGTTGTGCTTACGATAGATTTTTCCACCCAGCTTTGGTTTATAGTTTCGCGGCATGTCTGTCCCTATTCACTCCTCGAAAACTTTAACAAACACTTGAAAAATAGAAAAAACTCATATTAGAACAACGTAATGCAGGAATTCATTGATATCGGAAATTTACCTTTGTGACACCTGGGGTTGAGGTATCAAATGTTGCAGGAGCCCATATCTGCTATACTTAGCACTGGACATACAAAGTTTTCGCCCCTTCCAAAATTTTTCAGAAATTACGTCCCTTGTTCTTGGCTCTATCACTACACTTGATATGTGTCAAAACTATTATTCTGTCTTGATGAGTTTTCTTCAGTCATAGACCCATCCGTAAATAATAAATAAAGAATAAAAAATATATATCTAGGCATGTTTACAAAACATGAAACAACTTTTCAGTTTACTGTCCCTATTCACACCGCAGTCCCTATACACCCCGGTTTACGGTACTTGAGCTTTCACCCACTGCCACTGGGTTGCGTTCTTACAACAGCCCCTCTTTTTAAGGCTTTCAAGGAGTTTGAGTTTCTATCATAGTACTTTTTTGTGTAGTTTTCAAAAGTTTGAGTTTGTTGTGCACACTACCACCTTTGACATCTGGTTTCAGTAACTTGGACGTAATTGGAACAAGTGTCTTGATGCGACAAACAAAGAGTCTTTGTGCTGGCAAGAAATTCAAACTTTCTGTTGGGGTATTCCGGTAATTAAGAAGTGCTAGGTAGGGATCACTTTGACTGGAAATACATTTTGTCCTTAACCTTTTTGCAGTCTTAACGGCATTCTCTGCCTTACCATTTGATTGAGGGTACCAGGGTGAGCTTGCTCAAACTCATACAATGCTGCGAAGTCACAAAACAAATCACTGCTGAACTGTGGCCATTGCCTGTGATTAATACATCTGGAATTCCATGACGGGCAAATTGTGCTTTCAGTTTTGAAATGACTGATTTAGATGTAGTGGTATAGAGTTTATCCACTTCAAAAAAATTAGAGTAATAATCAACACAAATCAAGTAATCTGTGCCATTAAGTTCAAACAAATGACTGCCGACCTTCTCCCATGGACGAGACGGTATCATGCATTATCATCGGTTCTTAACTGGTAGAGTGACAGAAGCCCATATTTTGGGCTTTATTCTGAACTGCAGGTACCTAAAGTTAAAGGCTTCATACTCTGTGGATGTCCTTCATATTATCTTGTAAGTAAAATTACTTCATCTCCATTGATTTGCATCATTACAATTTATGGGAGACTCTCCCCTGATTGTAACAAGACAAAATTGTGTGAACAAATCTTAAGGCAGAGAAAAAATTTAGCACTCTACTAGTTATTGTTGTGAAGCTTGGAAAGACTGACATGTTGCACATGATCTAATGTGATGTTCAAAGTCAACTGACATATTTGGCCAAAAAACAATTTCTCGTGCTCGCTGTAAACATGATTGCAATCAAATATGACCGGTATGAATTCTAGACATATGTTTGATCTGATACTAGAAGGAATGAGAACTTTCTGTCCTTTAAAATTATACCCTTCTGCGTAGTTAGTTCATATCGGAATGGGAAAAAATACTTGGGTCTCTGCACAAAGAGCTCGCTTTTTGAATCTGGCCATCCTTGAAGAATTATTTGTTTGAGAGACTGTGACTGGGAGTCGGCATCAGTTGCTTGCTTTATTAGAACATATTTCTCCTGAGAAATTGGCAAATTTTCAGTTAACAATATTCTTTCTGTTTCAATTTCAGATTCTGATCTGTCAATACTAAGCACTGTACCATTCACAACATTGTCAGACGTACTGGGCAGGTTCGCGCGACTCAGGGCATCAGCATCAGCATTTGAGTTCCCTTTTTATACGCCAGTCATTTTTTGACGGACGTATTATGTTATGGCGTTGTCCATCTGTCTGTCTGTCCGTAAACAATTTTTGTGTCGCCTACTCCTCCAAAGGTTTAGATGCTATATCGTTCAAACTTTACAAACATGTTGATCAGTAATTGCCGTTGTGCATGTGACAAGTGCAGGTAATGCCCCCTTTTACAACATCACAGTATTGTGACGTCTACTCCTTCAGCATTTGACATTCTATATTGTTCAAACTTTGCACACATGTTGATCACCAACTATCGTAGTGCATGTGACAAGAGCAAGTAACTCCATTTTGTATTTCCAAAGTTATGCCCCCTTTAGTACTTGAAACATCACAGTATTGTGTCGCCTACTCCTTCAACATTTTACATGCTATTTTGTTCAAACTTTGCACACATGTTGATCACCAATTGTCGTTGTGCATGTGTCAAGAGCAGGTAACTTCATTTTGTATTTCCAGAGTTATGCCCCCTTTTAGTACTTGAAATATCACAGTATTGTGTCGCGTACTCCTTCAACATTTTGCATGCTATATTGTTCAAACATTGCACACATGGTGATCACCAATTGCCATTGTGCATGTGACAAGAGCAGGTAACTTCATTTTGTATTTCCAGAGTTATGCCTCTTTTAGTACTTGAAACATTACAGTATTGTGTAGCCTTCTCCTTCAACATTTTACATGCAAAATTGTTCAAACTTTGCACACATGCACATGTTGATCACCAATTGCCGTTGTGCATGTGACAAGAGCAGGTAACTCTGTTTTGTATTTCCAGAGTTATGCCCCCTTTTAGTACTTGAAACATTACTCTATTGTGTCGCCTTCTCCTTCAACATTTTACTTGCTTTATTGTTCAAACTTTGATCATCAATTGTCGTTGTGCATGTGACAGGAGCAGATGACTCCATTTTTAGCTCACCGAAGGGAGCTAAACTTATCACTTGCCGTCGTCCGTCCGGCGTCGTGAACATTTTTCAAACGATTTCTCCTCTGAGACCACTAGGTCGATTTGCTCAAAACTTGGTATGGATGTTCACTACCATATATGTCAATTCAAATTTGTTCAAATGAAATGGACATGCCCACTTGGGGCTCCATAGGGGCATAAATCCGATAGCACCCTATGTATATTAGAGAAATTACTAAAAAAATCTTCTTCTCCAGCACAAGTGGGCAGAATCATTTGATATTTGGTATACAGCATTAGGGGGGTGGATCTGATTCAAGTTTGTTCAAATCGGCCCCCTGGATTCATAATTGGGCTCACTATAGAAGCCCAAATTTGAACTTAGTGCATTTCAGGCAAATTTCTTAAAAAATCTGCTTCTCCAGATCCAGCAGGCAGAATCTTTTGATATTTGGTATGCACCATTGTGGGGTGGATCTGATTCAAGTTTGTTCAAATCGGCCACCTGGATTCACATTTGGGCTCCGTATAGAAGCCCGAATTCAAACTTAGTGTATTTCAGGCAAATTTCTTAAAAAATCTTCTTCTCCAGATCCAGCAGGCAGAATCTTTTGATATTTGGTATGCAACATTGTGGGGTGGATTTGATTCAAGTTTGTTCAAATCGGCCCCCTGGGTTCATATTTGGGCTCAGTATAGGAGCCCAAATTTGAACTAAGTGCATTTCAGGCAAATTTCTTTAAAAATCTTCTTCTCAAGATCCAGCAGGCAGAATCTTTTGATATTGGGTAAGCAGCATGCTTGGGGGGGGGGGGGGGGGGAGGAGATTTAAGTTTGTTCAAACCAAGTCCCTGGGTTCATATTTGGGCTTACTGTGGTAGCCCGAATGATAACTTAGTTCAAAATTCTTTAGATCCAGCAGTCGGAATGTTTTGATATTTGGTATACAGCATCCTTAGGGGGTGAGATTCAAGTTTGTTCAAGCCATGACCCTAGGTCCATATTTGGGCTCACTGAGGGAGCTCGAATTAAAACTTAGTTCGAAATGAGGAATTTTCTTTAAAAGTCTTCTTCAGATCCAGCAATCGGAATGTTTTGATATGTGGTGTGTAACATTCTTAGTGGGGTGAGATTCAAGTTTGTTAAAGCCAAGTCCCTGGGTCCATATTTGGGCTCCCTGTGGGAGCCCGAATTATAACTTAGTCAATATGAGGAATTTTTCTTTAAAAATCTTCTTCTTCAGATTCAGCAGTCGGAATGTTTTGATATTTGGCATGCAGCATCCTTAGGGGGTGAGATTCAAGTTTGTTCAAGCCAAGTCCCTGGGTTCATATTTGGGCTCACTGTGGGAGCCCGAATGATAACTTAGTTCAAAATGAGGAATTTTCTTTAAAAATCTTCTTCAGATCCAGCAGATGAATGCTTTTGATATTTGGTATGCAGCATCCTTAGTGGGGTAAGATTCAAGTTTGTTCAAGCCATGTCCCTAGTTCCATAAAATATGTCTCTCATGACTTCATTCCTTTGTAGTGTTGATGAACCATGTCTAACTGAATGTGACCCCAAATACTTCTTTGAACCACTTTGGCCAGTGAGCGATTAAGGCTCCTTGGGGCCTCTTGTATTTTTAAATGACGAGAATCCTCACCGTTTATGGTTATGATCCTCAAAATGTCCTTTTCCTTGGTGCCACCTATCGGCAATCATTATCATTGAAGTTAACCTGTCATTGAATGGATGCTACCATTGTAAACGGCGAGGAGAATCTTCTACACCTAAAAATTGTTTGCATTTCCATTCTGCATACTAAAATTTCACAAAAACAATATGAAATGTGTGCACACAAGCATACAATTTGAAACCCTTTATCCCAGACAGGGGAATGGGCAATGATTGAGGGGGGGGGGGGGGGGGGGGGGGAGCAGACATAGTAGAGTCAACAAAAATTTCAAACTTTACCCCAGAGAAACTTGTGCATCTTCCAATTTTGACGGGGCGTAATTTGCCCCACCAGGCGGTGCTCTTGTATATTACTACATGATCAAATTTTTGTAACCTCAACAGCATCCTCTGAAGTGTCTTGGGAGCAGTTAATAAACTCTATTTACAGATAATTTGTAGAGGTTTATGGTCACTTTCAATTTTTACAGGTCTTCCATATACATAGTGTTCAAATTTTTTTTTTCTAAAGCAAACACAATAGCGAGCAATTCTTCTATTTGCACGTAAGTAATTTCACTTGTTGTCAATGACCCCGACGCATAAGCCACTAGCCCAAGAACATTAGGTTTCACTAGGGAAAAAAATCGGAGAAAGCTGATTTTTTCAGGGAATGTCGAGTACATGTCACTGAACGATTAGACAAAAGTCCCCTAAAATCCCAGTTGAGCTTTTTTTTTCTACAGCCTTTTTTCGAAAACGCGTTTGAAAAGAATTTTAAAAAAATCGCACGAACTTTGTAACCTCGAATTGATCCAACTGTATTTTTTGTTTACGCGTATTTCGAGCTACATAATGTCTAATATACATTTACCTAGAGGAAAATGTGCATTCTGTGACAATTTCTGCGAAAAATTATTGAAAATTCACAAAAAAGTATCGGATTTACGCAAAAAATGACGATTTTCCTAACGGATTTGCCCAAAGGGTCGTAGTACAGAACTGGATGTTAGTTGGACAGACGATAAAAAATCCACCACCATTTGAAGACTTTTATCATTGCTTACAAAATAGACATTATGGAAGACCCCCTCTGCTTCTGGCCGAGTTCCCCTTTTGGCATAAAATTTGTCAGCATGAGAACTCAACTATTTTCGGGCTTGGGACCGAACAGACACGTCTGTGTCTGGCAGCATTAGATCAATAAATAATATTTACAGAATGTACAAAAATCAATAAATAATATTTACAGAATGTACAAATCAATCAACATGGATTAAGTTACATTGACTATTATCAACGCTATATACAGAAATGACATGACCTATATACATATTATTCATCGAACTCAGAAATTTCCGACAGGACAGTGTTTCTGTGGTTGTTACAAGAATCGGAACTGCAATTACACAAACCTGAGCAAGAGAGTCCTGCCTTCTTACACCCACACCTTTTTGTACAAGCACTCTTGCAACCACAACTGATCAGATTCAGTAGGTTATCGGGGGCACGTGGCTTTGTGGCTGCAGTCGGTACAAGAAGTCCATTGTCTAGCGACCACCCCCAATCCGTCGGAGGAAGCGAAGTGCCCAGCCATTGTTGGACCTGGAGATAACATCTGTAGACATGTTGTTGTGCAGCATCGCTGCTTGGTGGGAGTGAGGCTAGGTCGATGGGTTTATTCAGTTTAGATTTTGCTACATAACGCTTGTAAGTGACATATCTATATTGGTCGAGAGAGGAAACAGTTTTACTCCCGTATAAGATCAGGAGAAGTTGTTCCCCGGCAGCGGCTACTGCACTTGGTGTACTGTCATCCGCCAAAATTGTGTTGACATACTGTTGTGAGTCGCTAGTAACATTGGAGACATTTGTACTGAATACTTTCTTCTTACCAACTTGAAAGAGTGCAGAAGTAGTGTCACAACCACTTATAGAATGTGCTACAAGGAGGTTGCTATTTCACTAACTGAAACTAGTAAGTTTGGGGTAATGGAATACATCATGTGAATATTACATCCCGGTTGAACTCGAGAGGTAAGAATGACTAACAAGTCTGTGTCTGTTCCCACAACGACAACATTGTTGTCATCTTGAGCGATGTCAAGTGCAGTTTCGGCTATCAGTACATCAGCATCAGCCTCGGCCTGCTTGGACTGAATATTGATAGCAGATAGCTCCTGCATTAGAAGATCGATCAGTTGGGTTTTGTTCTTGGCATTTGCAAGGAAATCGGATTGGGGTGTGGTGGCTGGTAACTCGGGTGAGATATTGATATCAATGGAATACCTGTCTTTAGATCTACGGGCTTGTTCCATGCCCTTTGTCGACATTGTACAAGCATAACCATCAAAAACAACCACGACGTTCGCCCCAAAATGTCTCACTAGATAATTGGAATATGATGTACATATGTCCTTATATGACGACTGTTTAGGCCATACAACTGCCCTCAATAAAAATCCACCATCTACAACAAACAGAGAATGATCTGGGATTTTAGTTTGCTCGGAACCGTATGTTTTGAGGATCTTACCGAGCGTGCTTTTCTGTGTCTTCCTCATTCCAGCAGAATCAAACAATGCTGGTGGTTTCGGAGCGAGTTCATATTTGAGATACTCTTCCATCTCTGCTTGTGACTGAATAACACATGTGATGCGGTTGAACAGAATTGTGGGGTCAATCACTACCTTACTTCCACGGACTTTGATGCTATTTGCCATCGATGCGAAAGACTTCACAGTGTCAACACGTCGTAGTTTGATGCTGTTGAACGTTTTGCTTACAACATTCGATACGCAACATTCACCAATTTTGCGAACTTGGTCACAGTTCACAGTGCATTCCCCCTTTCAGAATAGAGACTAATTGTAGTGGATCTCTATTCTGAAAGGGGGAATGCACTCTGAGCCAGTTCAATAATTTGGTGATATCATTGGCATCAGTCAATTGTGAACTTTGACGGAGATCCCGATGTTGTTCGCCATGACCAGTGTTAACATGAACAAAATTTTCGAGAGCATTACATATCGGAAGGCAAAGAGGTAGTCCATGTACCCATTTCGCAACAGTGCTATCGGTTATTCCCCTGCCATGTGTGAGACCACCAGGGAGCTTGAACATTCTCATTAAACACTGCTCTATGGTCTGATCAGAATATATCCCGTCCCAGAATTTATCTGAGCGCCTTATGGTAAAGTAACCTTTCTCAGTGAACAACTTCAAATCATCCTGTTGCATTATTTCTGTTAGCTCATTCATCTGCTGCAAATAGAGATGAGAACTTTTTGCGTATGCAAAATGACCACCTGCGTGAAATACTGGAATCATATTGCGAACACAATATGTGTGGAGTTCCCAGTCGCCTGTGCGCTCTGCTCTCAAGAACAACTGGAGAAGACCTATTTGTTCGTAGTATTGTACCCAAAGCTTTCCTGTGCGTCCTACGGACGCATTCTGGAGCAGTTCGTGTAATTTTGACAGTAGATGGTTGACACTTTCTTGATTGACAGCGTCAGCTGTTGTAAACCAGTCACCTCTGGCAAGTCCACAGAATATTTCATTGACTTCTGTGCAGTCTATGTTATCTAGTGTTCGGCTTTCTTCAAACACAAGTTTTGTAATGGCAATTTGTGTTAGCAAATGGGCACGAACTGCTCTTGAATATGCATGACCACTGATCAAATGATGGATTGACCCACCAGCATAAACAGTCCCCCAAAGTTCATCCAAGCCGCTACCAGCCATGATCGAACCAATTGCCCCTAAATATGACATAATCATATGGAAGCCGCCGAGTCTAACGAAAACTTTTGTCAACTTATCTGACGAAGACACAATCTCCACTGCTTTGATATAAAGTGGTTGGTCAAACGTCACTGGACAAACGTTCAGTCCCTGTTTCTCACATTCAGTTTGTGCAAACATGAGAGCAGTGTAAATTGTGCTTGGGTTGGATGGATCAAAATTAATAAAGGGAAGTATCTCGACATCACTTGTTTCATAATCATCTGATGATGTGACAATGTGCATATATCCAGCCCAAGATGGGCAAGGTACTCTCAGTACATGCGTCAAAGACCAAAGACTGTCGACTGTTTTTGCGAGTTTCAAATTTTTCGGATCAGATTCACCCAAAGTTGATAAATCCTTCATCACAATTTCGTCAAGACCCGATTTGCTTGGTTTACTGTAACCTTTCAAAGGGATGTACCCGAATTCACCAGAGCCAATATTCGAATGATCACCAGTTAGTCGTTTTATCGGAGACTCTTCTGTGTGATCTCTGCTTGGAGTTATACAGGCGATGCCTCCCATACTATGGAAAGTATTCTTGCCATCTAGCGTGCGCACATTACAATCGGCGTTATCGAAAACGAATTGTGTGAAGTTCGCAAGTCTAGGCGACGGACCTTTGCTTATCATGACAGAATGAACGTATTGTTGAACTTCCCGGTAGCTAGAAGAGAACATTAGTCCATTCAGAATGTCGATCAATTCCCGAGATGCGAATTTCCTATGTATGTAAACTGCTACCGACAATAATACTGGTGACAAGAATGAACGGGGCCGACAAGAACTTCATCAGTTTCATTGGTACATTTGTCTGAGTACCACGAATCATATAGTATTTTGTTTGATGAATCTCTGAATGTGACAACATTTTTTAGGGACCTCAGTGTTGTAATAGAGATTCTACTACCGAAATGCTCAAGCAGTTTGGTTTTAAGATGTTTAATTGTGTAACCGACTTCGTCACCCAGATACGATTCAAACGTCTCTGCCAATTCGCTCAAGGAAAACTGACACTCATCGCTGTTCTCCATAAAGGTACACAATTCATGGAATGCAAGTGCTTTCTTGTCTGCAACAGGCCTACCCCGTGAAAGAGTTCGCTCAGGCTTATCTCTGACAAATCCTGTCCAGCAATCATGGTGATACCGACCTTCCTCGGCCACTAGATCGATAGCACGACCGATCCGAGTAAGTACAGACTCACCCCATTCATCACTACGTTTCAAACAACGGGTTCTGATACTATCAACAAAAGTCAATGTTTCAACGGTGTGGACTTCTCTTCTACGTTGAACGGGTATATGAGTTTGTTTGTCGGCGGATTCTCCACAGAACAGACAATGGAGTTTAAAATTGAAAGCATCTTGATCAGAGCGCAATTTTTTTGTCATAGATGGACCAGCTTCGTCAGATTCAGCTGCATCTAGAGACATTTTCTTACTTTTTCTTACAGAACTTTCCCGTGTATAATTCTTGTAGCAGAATTTGTGAATTTTCTCACCAACTGTGGGTTTCTTCGAACCGGCAAAAAGAATATCGCCAAGCTCGACGCTTACAGCAACCAACTTTTCTATACCCCGCTCACCAAGTGTAGTTATTCCGGACGAGCCGGTCAACTCATCGTTACATTTGATACATTTATCCATTGCCAAAGTCTCAACAGAAAAAAGATGATAGACACAATAAACTCAAGTACAATACCACAGAACAGATATCAATGTGCGGACCTGCTTCGTTGTCACCGTAAGGTATCAACAGGTAACGTTAAGTGATATGCCAACAACATAACTGATCAGTTCTACAAATAACACAAGACTCTAATAATCAACAACAGGCAAAATTACATATATATCTATCAAGGGATCATTGGTTTCAATATCTAGGCATCAAATGCGGAGTGTCCAATACTGAACAGAGCAAATTGTGCAATGGACAGACCTGGAATGCGGAATTAAACAGCGTTTCCTGATGAAAGTCGTTCAAGGCTATTTTGCATCAAATTAAAGAGCGTTGTCTGTACATAAAGACCTGGAATGCGGAATTAAACAGCGTTTCCTGATGAAAGTCGTTCAAGGCTATTTTGCATCAAATTAAAGAGCGTTGTCTGTACAATACAAATTTGTTTATGAGTACACATCAAGGGCGTGCACACATTACATGCCAATGCATCTTGAGTGTAGGCGAACACCACATTATGTGATTTAATCGAACATGGAAATTGAAACAATGATGCTATAATACGGTATTTGAATGAGAAAAGTCGATGCCGTTTGAATTTGAGTTTAGGGGGTATGGTTAATATTTCACACGTTTCACCAGTTCATTGTGGAATAAATGACTATTGTTATATATCATTATAAAGCCACTGCTTTTCTGCAATTTTTGATATATAATTTAACTCCCAAAGTAGTCGTAGATTTGATTTAATGGACGTTGTGTACCGTTGTGTGTATGAAAACAATAAATTTTTTTTCGTAATTTTGTACATTTTCGTGAATATTTCACCATTGAGTGTGAGGATTGGTACAAAGTTGGCATTTTCTGTTGGGGATATGTATTCTCAATATAATTCAGCACAATATTTATGATTCTCACCCTACTAAGGCGAATAAGAATGAGAAATATGGAGCTGGGTCGAATTTTTTTTTTAATTTTTTTTTTCATCAAAAAAACGCTTTAACTAAAAAAGCTCAACTCGGATTCGCGGGGACTTTTCACACTTTATCCGCAATGTGTGTCCCGGAAACATATAAAAAAATCAGCTTTCTCCGATTTTTTTCCTTACTTTCTCATTTTTATGTCTAATGTGCCTGGACTACACTGGATGATTATTCTGAAGAAGGCAGGCCCCAAGACCATATTCTGAGGCATCACATTGAAACACAGTTTGCTGACGAGGATTGAAAAAATGCTGTACTGGAGAATTCACTAGAAATTGTTTCACTTTCTCGAAACACTGCCCCTGAACAGCCTCATCCCATTTAACCCTTTACCCAACGTAACGGCCAAAACCGACCAGCGCTATTCTCAAAAATCGCCAATCAATTTTCATTATTTTTAGCTCAACTTTGGCAAAGCCAAGTTTGAGCTTTTGTCATGTCCCGTCGTCCATCTGTCTGTACGTTAACAATTGGATACGGCTCGGGCTAGAGGCCGTATTTATGAACCGATCTTTACGAAATTTCTTGGGTACCTTTGTAATGACCGTGGGACGAGAACGAGTGTTTTTGGGTGCGGTCCAAAATTCAAGATGGCTGCCAGCCGCCATTTTGTACCGACGATGCAGAAATCTGTTTTTTGTACAGAACTTCCATATGAAAGCTCTGATTTGAATAATTTTTTTTGTATGAATGTTTAGTACCATGGGATACATCACATATAATACGGACTTTTTTCTTGTGTGTAAATTGTGCAAATTAGACTAATTTTGATGTTTTTTGGTGTTACTTTCAGCACTATAAGTGCAAATGCCAAAACGGCTTGGGCTAGAGGCCGTATTTATGAACCGATCTTTATGAAACTTCTTGGGTACCTTTGGTATCACCGTGGAACGAGAACGAGTGTTTTGGGGTCCGGTCCGAAATTCAAGATGGCAGCCATTTTGTACAAAATTAGGTGCAATCCGATTTTTGCACAGAACCATATGAAAGCGCTGATTTGAATAATTTTTTGTGTGAATGTTTAGTACCATGGGATACATCACATATAATACGGGTTTTTTTCTCGTGCAGAAATTATGCAAATTAGATGAACTTTGATTTATTCAGTGTGACTTACACACAGTAAGTACACATGTCAATACGGCTCGGGCTAGAGTCTGTATTTATGAACTGATCTTCACGAAATGTCCTGGGTACCTTTGTTAGCACCTTGGGACAAGAACGAGTGTTTCTGGGTGCGGTCTAAAATTCAAGATGGCTGCCAGTGGCCATTTTGTTCCGAAATTAGGTCTAATCAGTTTTTTGTACACAACTTCTATACAGCTCAGACTAGAGGCCATATTTATGAACCAATCTTTACAAAACTTCTTGGGTACCTTTGTTATCACCGTGGGATGAGAGCGAGTGTTTTGGGGTGTGGTCCAAAATTCAAGATGGCCACCAGCAGCCATTTTGTACCAAAATTAGTGCAATCAGTCTTTTGTACAGAACTTCTGTATGAAAGTTCTGATTTGAATAAATTTTTGTATGAATGTTTAGTAACATGGAATACATAACATATTGTAAGGGGTCTTTTTTCGTGCAGAAATTATGCAAATTAGATGAACTTTGATTTATTGAGTTCTACTTACACGATGTAAGCACACATGTCAATGCGGCTTAGGGTAGAGGCTGTATTTATGAACCAATCTTCACAAAACTTCTTGGGTACCTTTGTTATCACCTTGGGACGAGAATGAGTGTTTCTGGGTGCGGCCCAAAATTCAAGATGGCTGCCAGTGGCCATTTTGTACCGAAATTAGGTCCAATCAATTTTTTGTCACAAGTTCTATACAGCTCGTATTTATGAACTGATCTTCTTGGGTACCTTTGTTTTCACTTTGGGACAGGGACGAGTGTGTTTTGGGGTGCCTTTGTTATCACTGTGCTATGAGAACAAATATTTTGGTGTTCAGTCAGACCCACTCTGGGACTCAAAGATTTTTTTCTAGTTTAGCATCTGACTGTCACCCACCTTTACAATACTTTACCTATACATTTGTTACAGGGAACGGTCAGTATTTATGTACAGACCGTTACAATACTTTATATGTACCTTTGTTATCAGGTCATTACCTAGATGTTTGTCATTGCTGTGTCACATACTATACATGTACATGTCTTTGTCTTGACAAGTTGAGCTACAGTGTCATTGACACTTTCATTCCATTTTTTGTCTAAAAAATATAGGCTATGAGCTCATTCCAACGAGGGGCCATAACCTATGTTTTTGAGCCAAAAATGAAAAAAAATAGTTGTTCAAGAATTTTTTTTTGCAAGTGCTATCTGCTTTTCAGGTTAGGAAAAGGGTTAAATGGAACATCTGTTTTTAACATTTCACGCATAGGTGCAGTGAGCTCTGAAGTAGCAGGGGTGAACTTATGAACAAAATTAATCATTCCTAACAACCTCTGAATACCTTGTTTGTCTGCTGATGGAGGCATATTCACAATAGCTTTCACTTTGGGTCATTCTTCAGACCTTTTGATGAAATTATATGTCCAAGGTATGACACTTAAGTCAGACGGCGCTTCAGTTTGTCCTTATTCAGTTTTATATTTCTGTCATCTCAACGGCAGCAGAAACTGCCCAACTTTTTGTCATGATTCGATAAAGCTTCCTCATGTGTGTCCCCAACACCATAAATAATGATATCATCATGAATTGCTTTCACACCTGGAATGTTTGCTAAGGCTTCATCAAGTCTACGTTGGAATTCTTCAGGTCCATCCGAGATGCCAAATGGCATTCGCAACCATTGATATCGACCCCATGGTGTTTCGAAAGTAGTCATAAAGCTGGTCTCATGATCAAGTTGTACATGCCAAAACCCATTTTTGACATCTGCTACACTAAACACTTTTGCTTTTGAAAGATCAGATAAAATTTAAATGATAGTTGGCATAGGATAATGATTCCTCAGGAGAGCTTTATTGAGAGGTTTCCGATCAAAACACAATCTGATTTTATTATTTGACTTCCTAACAACAGCCATTGAAGAAATCCAATTTGTAAGCATTTTCACAGGTGCTAGATCCGACAAGTGGTATACGAACTGCATATATAGTATGCTATGATATGTGTTGTGATATATTATATCTCACGTGACCTTCTGGGCTTCTGATTGGACGAATGCTGCACCCCTATTTCGTGTAGTTTGCATCCACAGAACTGACCAGGCACTACACCCAGGCACTACACGTTTTCTATTTTTAGCACACTACTATATTAGTTTTCTTTTCATACTGGGCGAATAAAACTAATCAGGCTAAATTTAAATATCGATTCACAGAGGCACAACATCCACAAAACGACCCTGAAAGAAATCATTGTGGAAAAATGTATCGCTTTTCCATTGTCGAAGTCACATTTTTCAAGGCGTTCATTTTATTCCTTGAGAAGATGATCCATATCTTGTTTCGAAGAGAATGATCCACACCTGGGTACAACTTTCATGAGAATGCGTCCGGATATGAAAAATCTTTTGTTTTCGCTGCTCATATTATTTCGCTACGTAATTGTATGTTTTGGGCAGTAAACGAATAAATAATGGAATTTAATTGAATCTTTGGAGTTTTATCCCGTACTGTCCCATTCGGTAATGTATATGTGTGACAAATGTGTGGAAATTATCAAACTGCGTTGTCAAATTTCGAAAATTTTAGTTTTCATTCGCGAGTTGCACGATTCTAGAATACACAGTTCCGTTTGGGGGAAATGTTTTGTTTACCCTTGCCGACCGATTCAAAATCTGTCTTCTGCTCATATCAGTAATCCAAGTTAGCCATGTTTTGGAAGAAGAAAATGTTTTTTAAAAACTACATGGTATTTTTTTCTATATAACGCTGGTTGGTAGGGCTGCTACCTTGGTAATAGATTAAATCGGACAGATGTTTTTCTTGATGGGTGTTCGATATAATATAAGGATTAGTGCATGTCTTGTCGTTGATTATTAGTGCATGTCTTGTTGTATAATATAAGGATTAGTGCATGTCTTGTCGCTTCGCGGCGGGAACTACACCACCTCACTGGGCACTATATGGGTGTAGTCAACTCCAAGCCATGCACTATTCCTTAAATATGTACCCACAGGGCTATCAGTATACAGTATGGGTATGCGGTGGAAAATTAACCGTGAAGGAGGGGTTTCTCAACAAAAAAAAATTCCGCGAAATGTTGGACGTTCCTATGGACGTTGTGACATCATGATGCGCACCGTGACATCAGGGAAATGTTGACCGCTGTTGTTGTCCACTTTACAGTCCTGTATGACGTTATTCGGGCTGGGGTGTGTCAGGTTCTCGTACTGGACTGATATCAGTATAGTATTGGTGGTATATACCCCTGTAGGTATACTATTTGCCCTTTGGGCTTAGTACTACTAATCGACCTTCATATTATCCTACGACTGGTATAGGTAGTACGTAATGCTAGGCAAACCAGTATTGTGGGGTGGGGTAATGCATGGTCGTCGTCTAGTGTGGTATTGCGAAATAGCCCTTGGTGGTTTGGATTTGCAGTAGAGTATGGGCGTTATATATCATTGTAGATCCCATCCCCATCGTAATCCTTGTATCAACCTGCCGATAATGCTTTGTACTATCCCATGACTGGTATAGGTAGTATGTAATTCTGGGGCAGACAGTATTGTAGGGTCGGTGGGGGTAATGAATGGTCGCCTAGTGTGGCAGCTCCACACCATTACAGGTCCCATGTTAGCCCTTCATACTATTAATCCACCTAATGCTTCAAATTATCCTATAACTGGAAAAGATAGTATGTATTGCTAGGACAAGCGGTATTGTGGGCGGGGTAGGGCCTGGTAGTTTAAAACGGTAGTAGTACCATTATCCACTTAGGACAATGTGCTGGCCCACAGATGGTATAGGTATTACGTAATGCTAGGCAAAGCAGTATTGTTGGGTAGAGGTAATCCATGGTTGTCTAGTCAGGTAGTGTAGAATGTGTTGTTTGTACCCCTGCTGGTTCTATCTCTGCCCTTGGTGCTAGTAATCGACCTAATGCTTCATATTATCCTATGACTGTTATAGGTAGAATGTAATGCTTGGCCAAGCGCTATGGTGGGCGGGGTTAATGCCTTGTTGTGTTGAGCAGTAGAATAGTATGGACGGCATATACCCATTTTAGTTCCCATCTTAACCCTTGGAACCACAATCCACCTGGGACGGTGTGCTATCCCACATATGGTATAGGTAGTATGTAGTGTTGTGTGGTGTATGCATAGTTTCCAGGCTCCTAGAAGGGTATGGATGGTCCTTTGACATTCTAAGACTTGGCCTTGAGGTCATGATATGTGACAGTTAGCAAGCCTACAATAGCGCTTCAGGTCAGTAGTAATGGCACAAGGGTAGAAGAAGATTATAGTATAGGGGACTACAGCAGAAGCTGGTCATAGGACAGAAAGCTGAAACCGATGGAAAGATCACCTGTATAGGAGCTATATAGGGCCTTGGAATCCCACTTATAGAATCCCTTTTATGGAATCATTATGGAATCCCTTTTTGAAAACGTCTGGCCTTCAGCTCTGCATTTTCAAGATGAGGATTAGAGTCGCATGTGGAGCCACTCATTCGACCAATTTCTCTATGGCTTATTTGCTCAATGGGATTCTAGTCGTTCGATCGGAGATAGTTAGCAAGCCTGCAGTACTGCTACAAGTCAAATAGTAATAGTACAAGGAACAATAATGGTACAAAGCTTTGAGAGTTATTTATTTATTTATTGGTGTTTAAGGTCATATACTTATGTTTCGAATATGAAGTATCCAACCCTCTCTGAGGGGGTGGAGGCTCAGGGGCATAACAAATTTAAGTTTTAGAAAGGTAGTCATGTCATATATCATTTTAAAGGTCTTGAGTTGAATATTTCGAATAAGAAGTATCCCACCCTCCTCGAGTGCGGGTGGTGGGGCAAGGTAGCCAAAACCTTCAGCAATGCGGATGACATACTCTCCAAACATATGACAATGTGTGAAAACAAGTACTTTTTTAGCTTTTTTTTTAAAGTGTTTCATCAAAGGATTTCATTGATTTGGTGGTGATGTCTCGTGAAAGAGTTGCAAAAAAACATATATTTTTCCGTCGGTGTTTTCCAGTATCTCTTCATCGGATGCGATTGGTTTGGTAGAGATCTCTCAGATGAGAAACATTTTCAACCACGTGATATCTTGGTTTATTCCAATCAGTCTGTGACAGACGAATACAGCGTAATGTAGTGTGCCTGTTCAACGGATGTCGTCGATTCGACAGATTCGAAGGAGATCTATCAAATGATTTTCAGCTGCGTGGCATTTGGTATGCAGGTGTATCTTACCATTGACCTGCCTTGGTTTGAGGGTGTTATTTGCCTTAGTCTTATCAGAGTTATAGACTTGATATTTTTCGCAAATGTGTTTGTTTTTAGGCAATAACTATTAGGTGAAATGGTGTCATATTTGGTTTGCAAGTGAGTAGTATAGCATGTACCCGATCTAGCCTGATTACCCAGACTTTTGCCGGAGCAGCTAGTGTTAAATTCCCATAGGAACCAGACTTTTGCCAGAGCATTTTTAGCTCAACTTTGGTGAAGCCAAATGTCCGTCTGCCCGTCCGTCACGCTGTACACACGGCTCAGGCTAGAGGCCATATTTATGAACTGATCTTTACGAAACTTCTTGGGTACCTTTCTTATCATTGTGAGACGAGAACGAGTGTTTTTGGGTCCGGTCCGAATTCAAGACGGCCGCTGGCAGTCATTTTGTACAAAATTAGGTGCAATCCGATTTTTGCGCAGAACTTTCATATGAAAGCTCTGATTTGAATAATTTTTTGTATGAATGTTTAGTACCATGGGATACATCACATATAATACAGGTTTTTTTCTTGTGCGTAAATTATGCAAATTAGACTAACTTTGATTTATTTAGTGTTACTTTCAGCACTGTAACTGCAAATGCCAAAACGGCTCGGGCTAGAGGCTGTATTTATGAACCGATCTTTACGAAACTTCTTGGGTACCTTTGTTATCAACATGGAACGAGAACGAGTGTTTTTGGGTCCAGTCTGAAATTCAAGATGGCTGCTGGCAGCCATTTTGTACAAAATTAGGTGCAATCAGATTTTTGCGCAGAACTTCCATATGAAAGTGCTGATTTGAATAATTTTTTGTGTGAATGTTTAGTACCAAGGGATACATCACATATAATACGGGTTTTTTTCTTGTGCATAAATTATTCCAATTAGACTAACTTTGATCTATTTAATGTTACTTTCAGCACTGCAACTGCAAATGCCAATACGGCTCGGGCTAGAGGCCGTATTTATGAACCGATCTTTACGAAACTTCTTGGGTACCTTTGTTATCACCGCGGGACGAGAACGAGTGTTTTGGGGTGCGGTCCGAAATTTAAGATGGCTGCCGGCAACCATTTTGTACCAAAATTAGTGCAATCAGTTTTTTTGTACAGAACTTCTGTATGAAAATCCTGATTTGAATAATTTTTTGTGTGAATGTTTAGTACCAAGGGATACATGACATATAATACGGGTTTTTTTCTTGTGCATAAATTATGCCAATTAGACTAACTTTGATCTATTTAATGTTACTTTCAGCACTGTAACTGCAAATGCCAATACGGCTCGGGCTAGAGGCCGTATTTATGAACCGATCGTTACGAAACTTCTTGGGTATCTTTGTTATCACCATGGGACAAGAATGAGTGTTTTTGGGTGCTGTCCAAAATTCAAGATGGCTGCTGGCGGCCATTTTGTTCCAAAATTAGTGCAATCAGTTTTTTGTACAGAACTTCTGTATGAAAGTTCTGATTTGAATAAATTTCTGTATGAATGTTTAGTAACATGGAATACATCACACATAATACAGGTTTTTTTCTCGAGCAGAAATTATGCAAATTAGATGAACTTTGATTTATTCAGTGCTACTTATACCCAGTAAATGCATGTGTCAATACGGCTTGGGCTAGAGGCTGTATTTATGAACCGATCTTCACAAAACTTCCTGGGTACATCTGTTATCACCTTGGAATGAGAAAGATTGTTTCTGGGTGCAGTCCAAAATTCAAGATGGCTGCCAGTGGCCATTTTGTACCGAAATTAGGTCCAATCAGTTTTTGTACACAACTTCTATACGGCTCAGGCCAGAGGCCGTTTTTATGAACTGATCTTTACGAAACTTCTTGGGTACCTTTTGTTGTCACTGTGGGACGAGAATGAGTGTTTTTGGGTGCAGTCCAAAATTAAAGATGGCCGCCAGCAGCCTTTTTGTACCAAAATTAGCGCAATCAGTTTTTTGTACAGAACTTATGTATGAAAGTTCTGATTTGAATAAATTTTTGTAGGAATGTTTAGTAACATGGAATGCATCACATTTAATACAGGTTTTTTTGTCGTGCAGAAATTATGTAAATTAGATGAACTTTGATTTGTTCAGTGCTACTTATACACAGTAAGTGCACATGTCAATACAGCTTGGGCTAGAGTCTATGAACTGATCTTCACGAAACTTCTTGGGGTACCTTAGTTATCACCTTGTGACAGGAACAAGTGTTTTGGGGTGCCTTTGTTATCACTGTGCTATGAAACAAATATTTTGGGGTTCAGTCAGACCCGCTCTGGGACTCAAAGATTTCTTTTCTAGTTTAGCATCTAACTGTCACCCCACTTTTACAATACTTTACCTATATATTTGTTACAGGCTACGGTCAGCATTTATGTACAGACCGTTACAATACTTTACATGTGCCTTTGTTATCAGGTAATTACCTAGATGTTTTGTCATTGCTGTGTCACACACTATACATGTACATATCTTAAACAAGTTGAGCTACAGTGTCATTGACACTTTCATTTCCTGAGGAAAACATTGGTTCCATCCAGCCAGATCCGGCAAATGGTGCACCTTCTGCATATATAGTATACTATGGTGTGTATAGTGATATACGTACACATGGGGCTATGGGTATATATTATGGGTAAGTGGTAGAAAGATGATGGGAAAGTTGGGTTTTCTTGAAAGTTCTTTTCTGCGAAACGGTTGACATTACTATTGACATCATGACGTCATGATACGCACACGACATCATAGAGATGTTGACCGCTGTTGTCCACTATACAATCTGACATAATGTTATTTGGGTCAGGGGGGTGTTGGGTTTCTCGTATGGGAGGGGGGAGGGGGGGTGATATGGTAGTGGCTGTATATATCCATGTTGGGCCTTCATATTATTATTATTATTATTATAGAACGGCAGTATAGTATGGGTGATATATACCTCTGTGCTCCCCTCCCGAAAGCCATTGGTACTACTAATCGACTTAATTCTTCGTGTCATCCCATGACTGGGTTAGGTAGTATGTAATGCGGGGACAGACGTTATTGTGGGGTGGGTGGGTGTAATGCATGGTCACTGAGTGCGGTAGTATAGGATGTATGCATTGTACCCCCACAGGGCAAATGTTAACCCTTAGTACTAATAATCCACCTATTGTTTGGTGTCATCCTATGACTGGTATGGTAAGGTGGTATGTAATCCCAATTCTTCCTACCCTATTACAAGTACACTTGTTGTTTCATTTATCCAGATCATCCAATCAGTTCACTTTATG
Organism: Pictodentalium vernedei; assembly: GCA_031216915.1. Lineage (NCBI taxonomy): Eukaryota > Metazoa > Mollusca > Scaphopoda > Dentaliida > Dentaliidae > Pictodentalium > Pictodentalium vernedei. The sequence goes on along the minus strand of CM062297.1, from coordinate 333,024,110 downwards.
AAAGCTGATTAACCAATCATATTGCTTCATTTCCCAGTAACTAATACATATTCGTACAAAGTTGTCTCCCGTGTGTATAACAAAAGCATCTATCATTCCCAAAGCCAATAAGCTATCGACCGAGTGACTCGCACACACTGCGCGAACGACTCATAGCCATCGAGCAAATGAGCTTTAGAGCAGTTGCTCGATCGAGTGACTTGCACATACTGCTTGAACGACTCGAATCCCATCGAGCAAATGAGCCATATAATAAAACAAACCAATCGGTTGGTTAATAGTACCAAGCACTAACAGGGAGTCTACAGGGGTATATATGTCAAGGTCATAGCTTGAATTTTCGATTTTGTTGTTTAAAAGTGTATATATTTTCGATAAGCTTTCTCACCGGGCTAAATACAAAGTGTAAGGATAGGGACATGGCGGACCCCAAAAACCGATTTTTCACTTAAACAGACCTGCAATAATTCAAGCGCTGGTAATGCAGCATGAAATTTATTTTATATTATGACGCATTTATTGAATGTCACATGGGCGGTCTGGATAAAACATTAAAGGTAGTAAAAGCCAGTGCCCTCCTGTAGTCATTATCCGTGTAATTATGATCAGTTAATAGTTAATTATTGTAAATACAGTGCATCGCACATGTTCTGCACACACACCCATATTATGCATCTGGTCTGTCACGAATGTCGGGATATACCGAAATGCAAGACTTTCAAAGGAGCTTAAAAGTTCAATAGAAGCAATTAAACTGAGAATTAATGTTCTGGCTATCGAAATAAAAATCTGGGGATTTCGCGAGAAATTCGTTCCAGTTTGAAGGTGTGTAAGGATGTGGGTCGTTGCGAGTAGATGGGGATGTCCCGTGCTATAGGTTAGATGAGGTGCCGCATCGGTGCGAAAGTATAGACACTTTGTGATGTAGGGGAGCCACATAGTTCATATTTAAAATAGGAGCAGTCGCGGCCAAGTCAGTGGTCATATCTGAATCACAGGTACTCTGCACAAGTTGGGAAATCGAAAGAAAAATGATATTTGATACCATTTTTGAATCTATTCTGTCGTGCCCCTGTAATGGTATATAAATATTAACAAGGTAAACAACTCGCTTTTCGAAAACGATAGCACTCATCTTCGTTTTTCCCCATTCAAATTTGATTCATACAACGTATCCAGCAGTACCCAGTATCAACGGAAAGGGGAATGAATAAGCTTTACAGTGGTTTATTACACGACCGTTGGGTGTTCTTGGGTTGTTCATGATAACTGGGAGAAGTCGCAGAAAAGGCTGAAAAACATTTAGTCGGACAAGATAGTGCACAGTGGATTGAGGTTTACGAGCGACAATTATCTGATTTATTATAAATAATTCGAGGTCCCATTGTCTATAGAGGGCAGATTCAAATATTAACCGTATGCCTTTATCAATTACTAATCTCGGATCCACATTTATTCATTTCTGGCGATCGCATTTGCCGTTTATAAATTTTTTTTTTAACCTTCCCTTGGAATTAAACAAATTACCGGCATCCATAGAAGAACAATGACATCCCATTGGCTACTATTTATGCCGAGAAAATCATCGATGAAAATAAGCCAGTGGGAGAATGGGGAAAGCTTTTGCGCAAGTCGCGTATCTATGGACGCCGTCTACTCCTGTCAACTTGGGAAAAGATGTCAAAGTTACGGCTAAAAAGTGTATAAACGTTAAATGTAAAAAAAAAATTTCGGCTGGGCTACCGAAGCATAACTGCCTCAAAATCTGGAATGAAACAACAGGGAACTTCCAAATAACAACAACGCGAAAATGTTTTATCAAATCCATCAGAGATTCGATACTCAACGAAAATAAGAATTCTGTTTCATGCAGATACAATAGATGCCCCGACTGCCACGAACAATAAACTCAGAGTATATATATATATATATATATGTATGTATGTAAATGTATGTATGTATATATATATATATGTATATATAGATATGGGTTGTTAGTTTCTTCCACCGTTTAAAGAGTGGTTCAGTATATATAAATATATATGCAATATACTTATATGTCTATGCTTGATACTCCTGGTGTCTCATCCAAATTATTGGCCTTGGGGAAAAGGTTTTAGTCACGCTTTGTTTAAGACCGAAAATAATATGAAACTTATACCAAGGCCAGTATTCTAAACATCTCAAGTTGATTCTACCCGATGATATGACTAAAATACACGTCGGTCTACGTCTACCTGATTAACCCAACTCAAAAAAAAAATTCTGATATTCCTGGCGATGGCAGGAAGACGGCCATACCGGCTGTACCATTGCCTAACAATGCACTTAACATACTTGTATTATGTAAAAAAATCACTTTTGTATTACTGTTTTTGTTAATAAAATCTGTCTGTCTGTCTGTCTGTCTGTCTGTCTATCTATCTATCTATCTATCTATCTATCTATCTATCTATCTATCTATCTATCTATATCTATCTATCTATCTATCTATCTCTCTCTCTCTCTCTCTCTCTCTCTCTCTCTCTCTCTCTCTCTCTCTCTCTCTCTCTCTCTCTATCTATTTATCTATCTATCTATCTATCTATCTATCTATCTATCTATCTATCTATCTATCTATCTATCTATCTATCTATCTATCTATCTATCTATCGATCGATCGATCGATCGATCGATCGATTGGTCCGGCAAAAGTCCGGTCCCTATAGGAATTTAACACTAGCTGCTCCGGCAAAAGTCTGGGTAATCAGGGTCGAGACGGTACATGCTATACTACTCAAGTGTATTACTCATCGATAACTATGCCGGTGTTGCTCTGCTTATTTAATCTCAGAGTTATCGCTGACTCTTAGTCCTGTTGGTTGTTATGTTCTCCTGAAATGTGGTAGTAGTAGTAATAGTCTGATCTCTGTCGGTCATGTTCCTCTCTCCTGAAATGTTGAGGTAATCTGATCTCTGTCATGAATCTTTTGTCGAAAGTTTGTCACGTTCCACTCTCCGGACATGGGGAAGTAATAGTAGTGTGGTATATTTGGTAGATAATTTACCAGTGATCCATTAAAGAAACAGCAACACTGCGTTCAGATTAAAGAATTGCCAATATGTAGGAATCTATATTGAGACGTCTAGTCGGCACGAAGTAACTTGAATGAATGTCAAGAATAGTGTTAATCTCAAACAAGAGCATATCACGGGAGATAATCAAACCACTGAAAGTGTTTACCTCGAGAAATACCCACCTCCAGCAGTCGTTCTCACTGCACTCCTCCCTATTTTGTGATTTTGTGAAACTAAACCATAATTTCCCGTTCTAACAAAACCAGCCATATAGTTCAAAATAACTTTTAAAATTCAAATGAAGCTTGCTAGAATAAACTATCAAGTTCTGTGCACAAAATTCTGTTGAGAAAGGAGTTGAAATATGTTCCACTACTTGGGCTGTTTCATTGCAATCTTATCAATAGTAAAACGTTATGTATGTACACAAACATAATTTATCTTGTCCTATAATGACAATTAACTTCAGACTGATTAACAAATTCAGAAGAATAGTCCTTAGACTATCAGATTGGGCGGTGACCGAAAGCTGTAACCTTCTGATCCCCGTCACTAGTTTATACAGGCGTTCACATAACCTGACTGCTTCACCTAGCGACACATAGAGGTCGAAAGCAGTGACATCCTAAACTTAGTTGTTGGCAATTACATGTATGTACATATTACGTAAGTTTTTTCCTGCTTATGAAAATAAACAAGAGAAGAAAGTAACATGTTGCAGAAAGTTGTAAAATTAAGAATGCTAAGTTTTGAAAGAAAGACGTGTGTGGGGGCAACGTGTTAAAAGAAAGAAGGTGTTAAAAAGGTAGGTGTCATTGTGATTGTACTTAAGACAACGCAACTCTTTTGCAGTGTTCTGAGGGTCGAAAGGGGCTTGTTCCCCATACCGTCCCTACGCGCCTTCGGCGCATTAAACCATTCCATTCGGGATTGCAGTGTTCATGCAAGCACAATGTACTCAAATGTGCGGTGTAATCCAAGCATTTACTTTTTATGCTCTTTCCAGGAGCATACACACAATTGGCATGCTTCAAGAAAGTGGCATGGATTTTCCGAAGGTAACTTGTTTTCTGATTATTGTTATCAGAACACAAGCTGAAATCTTTCGATAGATTCAGACTTTGGAATTATAAAACTGACATTAATTTGCCAGAAATCGTCGTAAACCTGATGAAATGATGATGCCGATTTGAATTTTGACAGATTGTTTTTGAATGTCGGTAACACTTATTCCGCAAATTCAGCGACAATGGGTGCTTCGGTGTGGAACAGATATTGTGTCAGCAAGAACCGGCCACAAAGTTTTTTCCACATAATTTGAGACATCCATTGTCACCATATTTGCAGAATCTGTGCAGCATTATGCAGGCTGTTAAATCGCTGAATCCACCATCTGTTGAGCTATCAAATAACTTCCTGCAGGAATCCAAAGTTGTCAGCTTTAAACATCAAACCATTATGGGGTTCAGTGCCGATACCATCACTCCAAGCCATATAAGGAGCGTACTTTCCAAATGAGAAGCCCGCATTTCTTGCCATCCGTCTTTCAATTCGATGTGTCTGTTTGTAACAAACACTGAAATGTCGTGGCAGGAGACTCCATTAAAATCTTCCCTGACCTGGCTTCTCTGAGAAGCAGAACAGACGTTTTGAGACCTCCTCGGTTGCATGTGTTGCTTTGGTGAAGTGAACATACTCACTGACGATATATCTTGAGTAATGGCTTTAACATTATCAATAACTTCATCAAATCCCAACTCATTTGATAAAGGCGTTGATGATTTGATGATTGTGTCCATGCAGGAAGGTTGAGAAATCCAACGCTCGGTCACTTCGTCGATCTCCCTTGTAGGATTTGGCTTTCCCTCCTCTTTTCCAACTTTTCAAATTCCTTGTTGTCTGAAGGAGAGGTGCCATCAAGCTGGAGATTGTTCAAGCAATTATCTGAAAAGTCTTCAGGGGAATCTAACATTTTACTTGAAATTTGATATTCATGTTTTTTTCCTCTGTTGCTTTGTGCATCTTTGCTTTGTTTTAGATGAGCTCTGTTTGTTCCCTGTGTCCAGTGCGCTTGGATTATACACACCACCTGGTGGTATAACAGCTAACACGCGAACACAAAATTCATCATCAGAAGACTCATCCGGGATTGGTTGGGATTTTCTGCCTTGTCGAGCTCTGTTACCAATGGTATGACGGCTACATTGTCTTAAGCTTCCACCTCCCTGTTTTTGTTGGCTCTTTCTCGATTTTTTTTTCTTTGCTTCATATTATTAGCAGCAGGAGATTCTGTGTTGGTGGTTCTGTCAGACCTGCTCCTGTCTTTGCTTAATAAAACATTGCTGTTGTTGTTGTTGTTTGTGGGGGTACTGTGTGTACAACTGTCACAGCCTGGTGGTTTGTTGAGTAAAGCATCAATTACGGTTTGCAACATTTTCTGCAAAGTGTCAAGCTTCTCCAATAGTTCCACTTGAAAATTTTCTTTGCCACAATCCGACCCGATGCTATGATTTGGCTGTTCAGGTTTTCGAGTTTAAGCTGTCCTATTTATGATTTTGACCTGGTCACATTCCCTCAGATCAGTATAACTTGAGTTGGGTTGTACCTTTGTGGCTGAAGATGCGTCGTCATTTTCGATGCTTTCCGATCTACGAGTGAGTTTCTTCTCTGATATTAATCCATCAATGTCGACAAACTCGTACCAGTCAGTTCAGTCAAATCATCTGGTGTCAAGCGTCCATGGGCTCTTCGGATATTTACCAGTTTCTGGGCCTGATGCAGGTCAATGAATTCCAGTTTTTGTAACTGCTCGGCAGTGGCAGTTTGAACGTTAAGGCGTACCATGATAAAATATTTGTAGTTATTATTACAACACGAAAACGTTTGAAGAAAAGAAATGATGGCAAAAATTACGAACGAGAATCTAGGACCTCTCTGTTCAGCTTTGCACAGTGATCATTTATTCAAACAAAAGACTTCACGAACAATTGTCGTGAATTCATCTCAAGAAATGCCGAGTGAGTGAATAAAATAAGAAAGAAAGAATACACTTTCCTCGCTTCCTTGTTTTTACGGCGACGCCAGTGTGGTAAATTTGGTAGATAATTTACCAGTGAGACTTCTAGTCGGCACGAAGTAACTTGAATGAATGTCAAGAATAGTGTTGATCTCAAACAAGAGCATATCACGGGAGATAATCAAACCACTGAAAGTGTTTACCTCGAGAAATACCCACCTCCAGCAGTCGTTCTCACTACAGTAGTTTCGTGAACTCTGATTCAGTACATTCACGAATTTCTAGCCATACTTTCACTCTGAGGGGTGTTGAAGTCGCGGCAATTTTACACTTTCCAATGAGAAATTTGCATGAAGAAAGGTTTTCTCAATAGTTTGCTCTGTCTCAGTACAGTTGGTAATCTCTTACCTGAAAGTTTGTCATTGTTTCACTTTCCTGAAATGTCGTGGTGATAGTCGGATTCCTCTATCACAATATGTTCGCGAATGACTTGCTCAAACGTTTGGCATGTTTCACTGTCCCAAAATGTTTTAGTAATAGTAATAGCAGGTAGATCTCTCTCTATATCAGTACGTTCACGAATCACTTGCCCGAAAGGTTCGTCATATTCCACTCCCCTGCAATGTCGAGGTGATAGCAGTTGGATCTCTCTATCACAATATGTTTACGAATCACTTGCTCAAACGTTTGACATGTTTCACTCTCTCTCTAATTATTGTAGTAATAGCTGTAAGATCTCTCTCTATCTCAGTACGTTCACGAATCACTTGCTCGAAAGTTTTGTCATATTCCACTCCCCTGCAATGTCGAGGTGATAGCAGTTGGATCACTCTATCACACTATGTTCACGAATCACTTGCTCGAAAGTCGAAAGTATTGTCATATTCCATTCTTCTATAATGTCGAGGTGATAGCAGTAGTATCTCTATCCTAGCATGTTCACTAATCAATTGTTTGAAAGTTTTGTCATATTCCACTCCCCTGAAATGTGGAGGTGATAGCAGTTGGATCTCCTTATCACAGTATGTTCACGAAGCACGTCTGCGAAAGGATTGTCATATTTCATTATCTCGTAATGTTGAGGCGATAACAGTAGGATTTCTCTATCTCAGTACTTTCAAGAATCACTTGCTGAATGTTTGTCTTATTCCACTCCATTGAAATGTGGAAGTAGTCAGATCTCTGTTGTGTCACACAATCTCTCTTGTCAAAAATTATTCCTCTTTAATCGACTCGTAAACTTAATATTACATTCAAAAACGTTGATGAGTTCTTCGAGTAGTGTCGCGCTTCTGATCAACGAGTAAAATAGTCGTGTGCCATTGTTTTTGGAGGGTATGTGCAGCTTCCTCAAAATGTGTTCGTGAAGACGTCGTGTTAGTGTTTTGGGTTTCCTTCTCGAGAGGTTTCATTAGACACTTTAATGTATCTTAATACTTTCACTCATCTCATTTGGATTCTCTCTCGTTTAGCGTAGTGTCAAGCTACACTGCAGCATGCCGCGCAGTTGAAAATCTCCTCTCTCTCTCTCTCATTTGATACATCTCCTTCGAATCTGTCGAATGGCCCACATCCGTCGAACAGGCACACCACATAAAGCTGTATTCGTCTGTCACAGACTGATTGGAATAAACCAAGATATCATGCGGTTGGAAATTTTTCGCATCTGAGAGATCTCTACCAAACCAATCACATCTGACAAAGAGATACTGCAAAACACCGACAGAAAAATACGGGGTTTTTTGCATCTGTCAATTTGGACTATTTCACATACGAGACATCACCTCAAAAGCAATGAAATCCTTTGATGAAACACTTTAAAAAAACAGCTGAAAAAGTACACAATGTCGCATGCTGAAGAGTATGTCGTTTGCATCACCTAAGGTTTTGAGACCTTACCCCCACCCCACCCACTAGAGGAGGGTTATTTCATATTCGAAACATTCTGTTCAAGACCTTTAAATGATATATGACATGACTATCTTTCTAAAACCTAAATTTTTATTCGCCTCAGTCTCACCCCATCAAGGAGGGTCGAATATTCAAAATATTCAAGTCGAGGCCTTTAAAATGAGGTATCACACGACTACCTTTCTAAACCCTAAGTTTTGAAACCCACCCCTCGGCCCCATCCCATCGGGAATGCTGGATACTTCACATTCGAAGTATGCAAGTCGAGAGCTTTAAAATGATGTATCACACGCCTACCTTTCTAAAACTTGAGTTTTGAGGCCGCACCCTCGGCCCCACCCACTCAGGGATGGTCGGATACTTCAAATTCGAAATATACAAGTCGTGATCTTTAAAATGATGTATCACTTGACAACTTTTCTAAAACTTGAATTTCTTATGCTCCTCAGCTCCACCCTCTCGGGGAGGGACAATACCAAATATTCAGACTACACGCATCGAGACCTTTAAAATGATGTATCACACGAAACCTTTCTAAAACATGAGTTTTTGATGCCCCTCAGACCCACCCCGAGAACAGACGATCACCTCATTTAACCTATACGTGCTGAAACTCGACCCAGTTCCAAAACAGATAGCCTTGCCATCTGTTTCCATCTTGTCTTCAACTTTCTGTCCTATAACTTGCCTCGTTCGTCGTCATCCAATACTATGATCTTCTACCACCCTCGCAGCTTTGCACCATTAGTGCCTTGTACTATTACTATTTGACTTGTAGCACTACTGCAGGCTTGCTAACTATCTCCGATTGATCAAATGACTAGAATCCCATCGAGCAACTAAGCCATAGAGTTGTATGTGGAGTCACTCGTTCGACCAATTACTCTATGGCTTATTTGCTCGATGGGATTGGTCGAACGAGTGACTCGGCATACGACTCTTATCCTCATCTCTGGAAAAAGTGGAGCCGAAGGCAAGACTTTCAAAAAGGGATTCCTTAAAAAGGTATTCTATAAGCGGGATTCCATAAGTGGGATTCCAAGGCCCTAAATAGCTCCTTTTCAGGTGGTCTTGCCATCGGTTTCAGCCTTCTGTCCTATGACTAACTTGTATTGTAGTACCGTATCCTACAATCTTCTTCTCCCCTTCTACCATTATTGCTGAATTGAAGCACTGCTGTAGGCTTGCTAACTGTCACATATCACCTCTACCCTAGGACAAGTCTTAGAATGTCAAAGGACCGTCCATACCCTGCTAGGAGTCTGGAAACCAAGCATACACCTCATAACACTACATTGCATACAACCTATACCATATGTGGGATAGCACACCAGCCCAGGTGGATTGTTGTTCCAATGGTTAAGATGGGACCTAAGATCAGTATATACCGTCCATACTATTCTACTGCACTACACAAAGCATTGCCCCCGCCCACAATAGCTCATTCCCTAGCATTGCGTTCCACCTATACCAGCCATAGGATAATATGAAGCATTAGGTCGATTATTAGTACCAAGGGCAAAGATTGAACCAACAGGGATATAAACAACACATCCTATACTACCTAACTAGACAACCATGGATTACCCCTACTCAACAGTGCTGCTTGGCCTAGCATTACGCAATACCTGTACCATCACCGTTCTAGGTGGATAATGGTGCTGCTACCATTCTAAACTACCAGGCATTACCCCTACCCACAATACTGCTTGTCCTAGCAATACGTACTGTCTATACCAGTCAGAGGATAATTTGAAGCATTAGGTGGATTAACAGTATGAAGGGCTAACATGGGACCCCTAGGGGGAGCTTACATCCCAAACTGCCACATTAGGCGACCATGCATTACCACCACCCACCCTACAATACCCCCTGGCCCAGCATTACATACTCCCTATATCAGTCATAGGATAGTACAAAGCGATGGGCAGGTTGATACAACAAGGATTAAGATGGGATATACCTGGGCGTATAACACTCATACTATACTGCAAATCCAAACTACCTAGGACTATTTCGCAATACCCCACGAGACGACGACCATACATTACCCCCCCCCCCCCCCCCCCCCCCACACACACACACACACACACACCCCACAATACTGGTTAACCTAGCATTACGTACTACCTATATCAGTGATAGGATAGTACAAAGCAATCGACAGGCTGATACAAGGATTAAGATGGGATCTGCAGTGATATATAATGCCCATACTATACTGCAAATCCAAACCACCAAGGATTATTTCGCAATACCACACGAGACGATGACCATGCATTACCCCACCCCCACAATACTGGTTAACCTAGCATTACATACTGCCTATACCAGTCGTAGGATAACATGAAGGTTGATTAGTAGTACCAAGGCCAAGGGCTAATAGTATACCAAAAGTGGTATACACAACCCATACTATACTATGATATCAGTCCAGTATGAGAACCCCTATACACCCCGACCCGAAAGACGTCATACCACAAGTGTACAACAACAGCGGTCAACGTTTATCTGACGGCATGGTGCTCATAATGAGGTCACGATGTTGATAGCAACGTCAACCGTTTCGCGGAATTTTTTTTTCTTCGAGAAACTCCACCTTCACCATTAATTTCCATCACATCACCACACTATATATCCATAGCCCTGTGTGTACATATATCACTGTACATATCAGCAAACTGTATGTGCAGTACGTACATCATATGCAGGATCTGGTCAGATTGCAACCCAAAAAGTCCGGTTCCTATGTGAATTTAACACTAGCAGATTCCTCAAAAGTCCGGGTAATAGCGAACGGTAGGGTACATGCTATACTACTAACCAGTAATTGAATGGCCAATTAATCTGAAAAACAGTCTTGTAATAATCTGTAAATACAGTTTATTAATCTGTAAAAACAGTTTATTAATCTGTAAAAAACAGTCTCATAATAATCTGTAAAAACAGTCTCGTAATAATCTGTAAATACAGTTTACTAATCTGTAAATACAGTTTATTAATCTGTAAAAACAGTTTATTAATCTGTATAAACAGATTATTAAATGAAAAGGTCCTGACCCTAATACGCTGCCGTAGAAAATGGATTAATAAGATTCTCCATAATCCACGCACCTCACTGCCTTACCTTTTACCTAACAAATTGACCGCAACTTCACACATAATTCATGAATTTGGCATGTAAAAATGTTTTTTAAAATGTTTTATACAAACCACATAATGTGATCTATCATCGGAATACGATTGTTCCCCCGGGGGTCACATAATTCGATTTGCTTGATGCTTTTTGTGTTTGTTTGAAAAATTTAAAATGAAATTTCCGTTTTAATGTTATCTGTGGGCAAAGGTTTAACTTAAAAGTAAAGTACAAAATATATTGTACTGCCTTTTGTGATCAGAGTACTGCAGTTGCAGATTATTTCTGCAAGTCAAAATTTCTTATTTTAAATTTGGTTTAAACAATATTTTATTCTTTAAATATGTCATATGTTACAAAAATGTTTACAGAAAGTAACGATTTAGGATGAGATATCTTACAATATAACATTTGTTCAACAATGTCGAGTAACAGAATAATACAGGGATTTGACAAAAATCTGAAAGCTTATGTGTGTCATCTCCCTGAACCAGGAAATATATCAATTATCTGAGGTGGTAGAAGACACTACTTAAACTTGTCCAAAGCTACCTAAGGTCATGACCAATATTCAAAATTATAATACAGTCTGGGCAGGTGCCCAGCAGACTGGATGGGGCATCGTATCCATGAACAAAACAGTGTATGGGCACGATGCCCCGGCCAGTGAAGGCTAATAGTTTAATCAAAGTTAGCTTTAAGTATAGGAAATTAAACAAGAGTTGTCAGAACATATGGCGACTAGACCAGATATTGCTTGAACCATGAATGTGAGAAAAATAAGAAAGACAGAAAAAGAATAAAGGAAAGTGAGTCAAGAAAGGACAGCTTGAACACGATGTCTGTTGCCTATATATTCGTAACAGTTATTAATATATGCAACTTATGCACCTTACTTGGATATGGGGCGGGGGTAGAGGTGTTTTTCAACGTGATCGACACAGAGAACGATTGTAAAAGAGAGCAGAGGAAGATTCATTTTTTAACAAATGCGATTTTCACAGTTAGTGAAAATGTCCACTTGATAAAATAAAGTCATGAATCACTTCAAAAACAAGCTGGTTCTCCTGGTTATTCAAAAATTCAGATCCAAAAAGAAGTGTTGGTACGTCAATTGGGAATGGTAGTAGCTTAATGGAATTATCACGAGCATTTGTGAAGACTGGGCGATCAGTGGAGATGACAGTGTTCCACGGTCTCACACACCCACACTGGCATAAAGAGGTAGGCGACAGGTAATTTGAATACAGGTGGGAATTGAGACTACTGCAACCCAGACGAAACCTGATGTGGTAAATTTGAGCTTTGTGGGACTTTGCACCACTATAAAATTTAGGAGGCCTTTGGTTCCCGGCACTTAAAAATATCTTGAAGTTGGGCAGTGAAGAGTTTTCACGCACATACAAGGGCAGACTGTTCCATTGCTTCGTAACGCTGGGGATGGAGGAAGACTGATAATTGTGTCCGACAGAAAGGAATTCGGTGGTTGTTACATGACCGGAGATTTTGCGATAAATTTGATGAGATGATTGGAGGGACCTCATTGGCAATATACGAGAGCGACGTACGATGGTACATTTTGAAATATTGTAACAATTTGTGCTTGCAACGTCTTTCTTGGAAAGAGTCCCAGCGTGTTTCAGTATTACGTAGACGCTTACTGCAACTAACTGTTGCCCCGGTTATGATTCTCGCGGCTGCAATCTGTATTTTCTCTAATTTTTCAGCTTTGGCTGCAGAACAGTTGTCCCAGGCAACATCCGCATATTCAAGTAATGGCCTGACGAATGCAAAGTAAATTTTTCTAGGACGTCACGATCAAGGTTGAATTTCAGGTTTTTTAATAAGTCTAAACGAATCCAAGCTTTCGAGCAGATGTGGTCAATGCAATCGCCCCACGTACAAGATTTAAATTTGTTTTATAATTCCGAATTATTGAAATGTGGCTATGGCTATAGTCCAATAATTTTGAATAGAACTAATCTGTAAATGAACAATTATTTAATAACTAAGTATGAAATGTCTGAAAAAAAGACTTCGTATGAGTATGAATGCATGGTACAAGGTAGATGCATATGTTCAACAGTGGCGTAGATAAAGCCCCCCCCCCCCCCCCCCCCCCCCCCCCCCACCAGAAGTTTTGTCTGGAATTTTGTGGGACCATTTTTAGGCGAATTTATGCCTAATAACATTAAAATGCTGGCTTTGGGGGTAAAAACATGCCATTTTGGGTAAAAAAGACCAATTTTCAGTACATTTGCAGTAAACAACAGATTCTTTCTGTTTGTTTGGGGTTTTGTTGTTGTTACACTGTCGGAAAATTTTCGGTCTGTTGGAAAATTTTGGGCTTGCCCCTCCGCCAGCGAAAAGCTATCTACGCCACTGATGTTCAAGTCTACAAATACTGTATGAATCAAAGTAAGTTGTAGCATAACCGCAATGAACAAGAACCCGAAATCATTTTCCGGGAAGCTTTCTGTGAAAGCTTTTCCGAAAATGATGCCAGGTTCTTGTGTTATTAGTGTAGTTGAAGATGCATACTACTAGTGTATAGTGGTTATTAGTAGTACAGAGGGATGAGATAAGCCTTTTTTGGTGGGTCTCGGGATCCGACCATGACCGGTGTCATTTGACCCTGGTGCCCAAATCCGTTTGGCCTCCCCATTCCCTCTCCACACTAGGCCTAGGCTATTTATAGCCCAATACAGAAACATTTAGTCCCCCCCTTCCCAAAGCCCATGTCTGCCCAAAGCTCCCCCAATAGGCCCAGGCTGTTTATAGCCCAACATGTATTTAGGCTCTGGCCACATTGTTTTTTTTCCTCTATTGATGCCCTTCCAAAAAAACAATCCCTCTCCATCAAAGCCCTTGTATGGGCTGTTCCCTCATCAAAGCCCTCTCAAGGCTAGCCCAAAGCTGGGGGCCCCAAACGTATGCGTCCCATGAGTACTAACAAAGAATGGAGAGGTCCCCCATCCCCCCCCCCCCCCCCCACACACACACACCTATAGAAAAAACTATTTGTTTCTTGGCAAATGTATGTCTCAAAGGTACAATGCTGCCAAGGACATGTAAATACATACAAACAGCTTAATGTGAAGACTGCCTGGTTTGTTTGGACGTGTCATAAAGGGATTAAAATAGAGAGAGTTTTTGTTCACGTTCGTTAGAAGATTATGATAGTGTTGCCTTGTATAGTTACGTAAAAAGGTAAGGGAATTAAGTACAAAGCAAAGGCTTTATGATAAAAGGTTCCTTTGTTAAGGGGTTATGATAAAGTTCCCCTTTGTTTGTAAGAGGCTTATGATGATAAAGACCATGTGCACTGTTTGATTATGTCATAGATAAGACAGTTTGACGTCGCATGGGTTTGATTACATAATAGATAAAAGGCTTATAAAAAGAACCATCTGACATGTTTACACAAGTGTTTGATTACGTAATAGATAAGGGGCTTATGATAAGGACATCTGGCATGTTTGATTATGTCATAGATAAGATAGTGTCACGTCGCAGGTGTTTGATAACCCAGTAAGATCGAGGCGGGGTCTGATTGGCCAAACTGTTGCCCAATCAGATCATACCACACGGTGGTATTTTCCATGGGACCAATATATGAGTGTGTTGTAAAATAGTCCCACACCCGACACGTCATTCATCATTAGACACTCACACCTTGGATTCCGAGGTGTCAACAACTACACAATGGAGCTCCCAATTGTTATACTAGAGACACTGGCCAGAGTGAAGGCTACCCTAGCTACCACCTGGAGCATCCAGGTGCTCAAGGGTAAAATTCACCTGACAGTGGATTTTGAGAAGGAAACCGAACCGCCGTCCTTGGAGAGGTGTAGCACCTTTCGCGAGGGGATTTCCCACCGCACTGGTCACCCTCCAAGTGATACGGACTCGCAGGATGATGCCAAGAATACGGAAGCAGCCGAAGGAAAGAAGAAAAGGAGAAGAAAGAAGGGACATTCCGCCAGACGACGTGATGCCCGCCGACTGACGGTGTTTATGGAGAAGAAAAGGATGGCAAAGGAAGAGAGGGAGGCTAACCATGGCGTTGAAAGCTCAATGCCTGCTACCCCTGGCCGTTCCACGTCCACGCCGGTTCCCCCCCCCCCCCCCACTCCTGTGGAGGGTCCGGAGGATGCTGGTTCGCCAGGCAACACTCCAATCTCTAGCCCATCACACTCTTCCTCGGAAGAGGAGATGGAGGAGGGAGGTTTGTTTATGGTGCAGGAAGTTGAGCCGGACAGCGCACATGTAGCTACACCCGCTCTTGCTCTTCCAGCCTGTTCCGACCAGGACACCATCCAGGAAGCTCACACCGCGGAGTCCGTGGAAAGCATCCTTGGGGAAAAGGTCGGGGATAACGAGCATATAGCCTTTCTCCAACAAACGTTGAAGACCTTGGATAACCGCGGACTCTTGGAAAGTATGATTAGAGGAGAATTACAGAGTGTCAGTAACTACTACCTGCACACTACTCCAGAGAGCTCTCCATCACCGGCAGCTGCAAGGGCTAGACCATACCAACCTAGTCAGCCCTCCAGTACCCCTCCTTCAACACCATCAAAAGAGATATCACCATCACAGCCTCCTCCTCCAAAAAAGAACAGGAGGAAACATAGACGGCGCTGAGTACCATTTCCATTTGCCATCTTTGCCACGCCCAGACAACCCAAATCATCTACAGTTACAGAGGGTCGAAAGGGGCTTGTCCCCCATACCGTCCCTGCGCGCCTTCGGTGCGCGAAATCATTTCGTTCGTTCGTCCCACACCCACTCTTGCTCTTCCAGCCTTTTCCGACCACGACACCATCCAGGAAGCTCACAGCGCGGAGTCCGTGGAAAGAATCCTTGGGGAAAAGGTCAGGGATGACGAGCATCTAGCCCTTCTCCAACAAACGTTGAAGACCTTGGATAACCGCGGACTCTTGGAAAGTACCATTAGAGGAGCATTACAGAGTGTTAGCAACCACTATCTGCACACTACTCCAGAGAGCTCTCCATCACCGGCAGCTGCAAGGACAAGACCATACCAACCTAGTCAGCCCTCCAGTACCCCTCCTTCAACACCACCAAAAGAGGTATCACCATCACAGCCTCCTCCTCCAAAAAAGAACAGGAGGAAACATAGACGGCGCTGAGTACCATTTCCATTTGCCATCTTTGCCACGCCCAGACAACCCAAATCATCTACAGTTACAGAGGGTCGAAAGGGGCTTGTCTCCCATACCGTCCCTGCGCGCCTTCGGCGCGCAAAATCATTTCGTTCGGTCCCACGCACTGTCTGCTTTTATTGAGCCTAGCTATCCATCAGAGAAAAACTGGCATCATATATGAAGAAAGCCACGTTTAGTATTCATTCACCACAGCGAGAGCATCAATCATCAAGACAATTAAGAAAAGTGATTTTTATCATATTCTTAATATTAAAAGAGTCTAAACCTTAATTAACACATTTAACACATTTAACACTTCTTGTACTGAATTCATCATGGCAGCTTTTATGAAAAAAATCCACCATCAACATAAAAGAGAGGAGACGGGAGGAGAACATAAAAAGGAAACAAGAGAGAAGGGACAGAGAGAACGCCGCTAGATGGGGAAACAAGGTAAGTCAGAATCTTTCTACTAATTCTAGTGTGGGGGTGATGATAGGGCAAGCAGTACCAGTCCAGACCGTGGGGGATATATTCCTGCTCAGTTCTTGGAGGAACTCGGAGGTCTTAAAGAACAGATTGCCCATCTGGCAAAAAAACTAGAAGAGAAGGAGGCCAAAATTGAGGAAAATGAGGCTTTTATTAGAGATTTGTTTAAGGGAAGCCTTACCCAGTCCGTAGCTTCACCTGTCTCATCTGTCTCTCCCATCAGGGAGATCCAGGTAGTGGCAGAGATTCATAAAGTCCCTGAAACTCTGATCACACCTACTGAACCCACTGATATTCAGGCTAAAGGTGCCTCTGTGCACAAGACTTACGCTGAGGCGGCGGGGGGCGTCAAAGCAGCACATGAGGTGTCTGCAATGGGCACACTGAGTGCCGAGTCCTCAGTAGTCTCTGCTGACTCTGGATTACAGGATCACGCTGGTCCATTGAACAGCAAGGCATTCTGTCCTGACAAAGATATAGCGGAAATGTTGGTCACGCCGACAGGTCTGGGTGATAGCCTGCCCCAATCTTCAGACCACTGGGCCAGCACCACCACAACCACTAAAACACCCAACAAAAGAAAGAAAATAAGTCTGGAGCCTGAGGTGGAAACACAGTAGTTGGCGGATGAGGAGGTGTTCATTCACACTGTTGATAGACAGCCGAAAAAAGTGAGGAACTGCCCCTCCCCCCCCCCCCCCCCTCTCTGACTCCTCTGCCTCCACCTCCGGTTCAGGATCTGGTCCAATCTCAGCCTCAAATTTAATAACCGCACCTAGTATACCACCTCTCACGGAGAAACCCTGGAATAAAGTTGTAGCCAGTAATACAAATAATCTTAATCAAAACATCAATAGGGGGAAACGGGCTCTACCCGCGTCCACCAGTGCCGTAGGCAAAAACGGAGGTAGGAATAACCAAAGAGACAACAAAGATCACAGTTCCCCTAGATTTGTAGTTGTAGTCACCAGGGTTCACCCCGACACGCCCAGGAAACTCATTAATCAGGGGCTACAGAACTGCAAATGGGAAAGATTTACGTCAAAGGCCACAGGCAAGGCGACGTGGAAAATAAAAGCTGTATGCCCCAATCAGGAAACCAAATCAGGAATACTAGCCAGCGGAATAACCATTAACAATAGACGGCACGTTGTGGAAGAATACAGATATACTCCTCCCCCGATTCAGTGCCACAAATGTCAGAAGTTCGGACACATAGCCAACAAATGCAGAGGGATCCTAACCTGCATGAAATGTGGAGGTAATCACCTCAGCAAATCATGCAGATTAGAATCCCCCTCCTTTCCCAATTGTAAAGGAAACCACCCAAGCAGCTACCGAGGCTGTCCCCATTATAAGAAGGTTAAAACAAGCATAGAACTAAAAAACCTACACCTAACCAAGCGTGAAAACGCCTCATCCCCTCATGCCGTCTGCTCCCTTATCGCGGGCGCACTCTACTCAGTTTTACAAAAACATGTCAACACCAATTTGGGTGACATCTGCCAAGATGTCAGCCGATCCGCGTCCCGACTCTTCAAGACCCAAATCTCCGAATCCTTAGTAAAAGCCGCTATCAACACTAATTAAAACTACCGACTATCCTTATCTGAACACCGTAACTAAATATCAACCCCACCATGAATAAGTTGCAAATAGCCGTGTGGAACGCTAGAAGCGTTAATAATAAAAAACTTCAAATGAGCCGATACTTCGAAGATACAGACATTGTCTGTATCTGCGAAAGTTGGCTTCAACCCAGCAAACATTTCTCAGTCAGCGGGTTCAGCACTATTAGAAGAGACCGACAAATCACTAAAGGTGGAGGCGTCGCTCTTCTAATAAAGCAGAACATCAAAACTAAAACAATAAAAACAAATCGCCTCGATGCAGAGGTGATTGCAACTGAAATCACAGTCGACAATAAAAACATCGCTATTGTCTGTTATTACAACGACCCAAGCAAAATTGTTTCTGACACTGTCTTTGATTTCTTTACGAGGAAATACAAACACTGCATTTTCCTCGGCGACTTCAATGCCAAACACCTGTACTTTGGCTGCAACAAAACCAGCCCAAACGGTGAAGCCCTACTCGAAATCACAAAAAAACATAACCCCCATGTGGTTATGAACCACAACTCGGCAACCTATATCAGTAACAACCCACTATTTTCATCTGATATCCTCGATCTAATTATCGCCAGTGATTCCCTGATAAACCACATCGATGACCACTGGGTCAGCGATGATGACTTAGGCAGCGATCACCTCCCGGTCCATGCCTCACTGCAGCTAGGCAAT
Organism: Pictodentalium vernedei; assembly: GCA_031216915.1. Classification (NCBI taxonomy): domain Eukaryota; kingdom Metazoa; phylum Mollusca; class Scaphopoda; order Dentaliida; family Dentaliidae; genus Pictodentalium; species Pictodentalium vernedei. Next base: position 333,005,027 of record CM062297.1, on the reverse strand, counting down.
GGCCCACTCAGGTACCCCCCACTCTCCGCAGAAATTTTAGAAAAATTAATTGGAACCTCTATCGTGACATCATCGATGTCAAAACCACAACCCCGCCCCCCCCCCCCCCCCCCCCCCCCCCATCCAATGCAGCGGAAATCGAAACCCAATGCGAGGGCATAGAGAAAATCTTCAACTCAACCCTAAACGAAATATGCCCAAAAGAAGAAGTGCGCCCCTGGAGAAATACTATCTCAGGCGATACACTCTCACTAATCAAAACTAAACGGAAAGCTCTTCGAGCTCTTAAAACCGAAACTGACCCCGGTAAGAAAGCTAACCTCAAAAAAAACATACAACCGCCTTCATGGCGAGGTCAAAAAAGCCCTCCAAGCTGAAAAACAAGCCAACTGGGAAAAGGCAACAGCCGATCTAAACGGAGTCCAGGATGCCAAACAATTCTGGGACTCTTTCAAAACCCTTACTGGGCTAAAAAACAAAAGCCGCAAAGCCACAGGAAAACCTCTTAAGAAGGAAGACGGTTCCTTCACGCGCACCGACAAAGACAAGGCCGACACCTTTGCCGACCTCCTAAGAAAAACGCATCGCCCGCATCTAGGTGCGGACAACGATGACGCCGCCATAAACGCCATTGATGACTTCATCAATGCACACCCTGATATCTACCGTGACCCCAAATTCGATAACGAGCCAGAAGACGGGGATGACGATGACCTCGTCATCCCCATCACTAATGACGAAATCATCAACGTCATAAAAAAAATTCCTCCTCACCCGGCGAAGACGAAGTAAGTTACAAAATTCTAAAACAAAGCCCATACTCCCTAATCGAAAAACTAAACAAACAAACTAAACAAACTGTTCAACGCATGCCTCACCCATGGCTACTTTCCCAAATGTTGGAAAAAAGCCATCGGTGTCATGGTACCAAAACCGGACAAGGACCCCTCCGATCCAGCCAGCTACCGCCCAATCAGCCTACTCAGCTGCATTGGTAAGACATTCGAACGAATCCTTACCAATCGGCTCAGGCGGCACCTTGAAGACAACGATTTTTTTAATAAATGGCAAAGAGCCTATAGAAACCGCAAAGAAGGCATCGAACAAGTCTACCGACTAGTCACCCAAATGAAGGCCGCTATCAACAATCAGCAAATAGGCGCGGCAGTCCTGCTAGACGTCGAAAAAGCATTTGACTCCGTCTGGCACAATGGAATGCGCTACAAATTATCAAAAATGAAACTCCCCAAGAAACTGCTCAGATTACTATCCTCTTTCTTAAATGATCGCGAAATTAAAGTCAGAGTGAACAATCAAATGTCTGACAGTGTCCCCCTTGAAGCAGGCACCCCCAAGGATCCGTCCTAAGCCCCCTCCTTTACATCTTCTATGTAAATGACCTTAACTTCTCCGAGGATCGTGTTCAAGTCTCCCAATTCGCGGATGATAAGGGCCTCTGGGACTCTAACAATACGGCCAATCTGCTCCAAAAACCCCTGCAACGCGCTCTCGATGACCTAGAACAATGGTGTGCCAAATGGAGAATTAAGCTAAACGCCAATAAAACCAAACGAATCACCTTTACTCGCAAGAAAAATAAACGTGATTTTGACCTAAAACTTATGGATAACACCCTCCCGGAATGCAAAGAAGCGAAATTCCTGGGCATCACCATTGACCAAAAACTGTCCTTCAACAAACATACCGACGACATGGCGAAAAAAGCTACCAAACAAATTAACTTACTGAAAATGCTTAAGGGAACTTCATGGGGGGGCCAACCAGTCCAACCTACTCAAACTATACAAATCCTTTGTGCGCCCAGTACTCGAATACGGTGCAATCATACTAACTGATCTCAACCAAACTAATATGGGTAAACTCCAGAGGGTCCAAAATCACGCGCTTAGAGTTGCCCTCCGCGCCCCATGGGACACACCCATCAAAACACTCCACGACAGGGCCGATATCCCCACCATTAAAGACCGCCTAGCCACCCTGGCCGCGAAAAATCATGACCGGTTAGCCGCCAGCGAACTAATCTCCGAACTTGGAACAATTTGCGAAAGCCGACAAAAGCCCAAAAATTGTAACCAAAACTAAGACCGCTCGAATAAAAACTAGGGTATGACAAGGTGAACCAACAGGCAGAAAAACAGCTTAACTGTGGCCTTCTACCAGAAAGGGCTGCCTTTACCGACTCAAATAAAATTACATCAGGATTAAATATTGTTAAAAACTAAATAAATAGGGAATGAGAATGTGAATAAACAGGCAGAAAAACAGCTTAACTGTGGCCTTCTACCAGAAAGGGCTGCCTTCACCGACTCAACTAAAAGTTACATCAGGATTAAATACTGTTATAAAAACTAAATAATAAATAGGGAACGATTGGGGTCCCAAGCACGAGAGTATGTTACTGCGCTTACGAATGTAAAGATTCGTGCATTTCATACTCTCCCCCATAGCGACAAGCACACACACACACACACAGCAGAACACGACACGGGGGGGGGGGGGGGGGGGGGGGGGGCTGGGTCCCAAGACCGAGAGTATGTTACTGCGCTCACGAATGTAAAGATTCGTGCATTTCATACTCTCCCCCACATACAAAGCAGATACCACACGGACACACAACTAAAGAGGTGCTACTTTTATCTTTACAGTTTGCATATTCTAATGAAAACTAATTCTATACCTTCTTCTTTTAAGCAGGTACACAGAAGATGTTTTTTTGACCAGCACCCCAATAACCGCTACTGACAGTCTAACCGTTATGGAAACAGTCACCTCCACGGTTCCTGAACATCCTCCGCTCCATCCCTAAAAGTGGTCAACCACATTAAGGGAGGCGAGCGTTGGTCCTGCGTCCCGCCTCTGCCCCTTTTTGTAAGCGCATTGCGCATCTTTTTGTCCCAACCCAATAGGATTACAATGCAGGCCTGCCCCCGAACCAGGGAAGTTCGGGTCTTCTTCTTGGTGGTCCCCGAAAGGGGTCGTTGTTGTTGTTGTTGTTTCCTTCAAAGACATCCTATCAAACAGAGACAGCCTGAGGCAGATTATACTTGCCAGTGATGGCCATCACTTAAAATCATCTCCGAAGTGGCAGACTATACTTGCCCGAAAATCCAGATCGACTGCACCCTCGGGGAGAGGTAGTACCTTTGTGAGAGGACCCAACCTCTCACACTGGTCCTCACCCGAGGGTTCAACCGAAATCAGTCAAAGAGACCATCACGCCGCAACCGGTGACACCTGCCGAGTACCTGAACCTGTTCCTCCTTCAACACGAGTAGACATGTGGAAATTAGTCATTTACAGTCAATGAGGGTCGAAAGGGGCTAGTTCCCCATACTGTCCCTGCGCGCCTTCGGCGCGTTAAACCATTCCATTCGCGTTCGATTCGTATCCAGGAGAAGAAACGGGAGGAAAATAAAGAAAGGAAAAAGGATAGAAAGGACAAAGAAAAAGCGGCTAGGAGAGCGTCATCGCAAGGGGTCATAGCAATGGTATCAACACCAACTCAGGTTCGGGGGTGACACAATAACCAATTCACCCAGCTCAGAATGTAAAGGCTATTCTCCTGCGCAATTTATGGAAACACTCCAGGACATTAAAAACTAGATAGCAGATCTCACTAAGAAAATTGAAGAGAAAGAGGCCAAAATTGAGGAGAAAGATGCTTTCATTAGGGACTTTATCGGAGGGTCTTTCACTCCACCAACACCTGCTTCACCTGTCACAGTCAAGGAGATTCAGGTGGTGGCGGATGTCCACAAAGTTCCCGAAACTTACATCACAACTACCCCTTTCAATCAAAAACAGGTAGATATGGAAGAGGCCACGGGGCATAATACATATGCCGAGGTAGCAGGAGGGTCCACAGTACCTCAAGAGGTGGGTGTACTGGGCGCTCAATCCTCACAGATTACACAGATCACTGGATCCCGCCGATCCTTTAAATAGCAAGGCTTTCTGTCCAGATAAAACCATTATAGAAATGTTGTCCACCCAGAAGGGTCTGGACCATACTCGGGGTAATTCATCAGATGGCTGGTCTACTGCCGTCAAAACCCCCAAACAAAAGGAAAAAAAATAAGTCAAGAGCCTGAAGTGGAAACACAGGAGATAGTGGATGATGAGGGGCTTACAAGGTTGATAGACCAAAAAAGTGAGAAACTGCCCCTCATCTCCCCCTGCCTCCTTTGCTCCTACTTCTGGTTCTGGCTCCAGCCAAACCTTAGGTCTGAAAACAACCTCCAGTACTCTTCTATCCCTCATGGAGAAACCCTGGAATACGGTAGTATCGAACAGCATTGACAAATTAAACAATACTCACCAAGCAACCAACAGCCATAGGGGGGGGGGGGGGGGGCGGAATCCACCCGCCTCCACTAGGTTTATTAACCAGGACAATAGCAAGAGAAATAACGGTAACAATCCCCATAGCTTTATCGTAGTAATTACCAGGGTACATGCTGACACCTGACATGAAATGTGGAGGTAATTACCTCACCAAGTCATGCAGATTGGATTCCCCCTCTTGCCCCAACTGCAAAGGAGATCACCCAAGCAATTATCACGGGTGCCCCACTACAAAAAGGTTAAGACGAACATCGAACTAAAAATCCTCAACCTAATTAAACCGACAACGCCTCTTCTCCCCATGCTGTTTGCTCCCTAATCGCAGGAGCACTCTACTCGGTATTGAACAAACATGTCAGCGGCGTCCCGGCTATTCAAAACGCAAATCACGAAATCTCTCGTCAAAGCCACAATAAATATTAACTAAAGCCGCTGCTAATTAATAACCAAACACCGCGATGAAGTATCAACCCCAATCATGGATAAACTACAAATTGCCGTGTGGAACGCTAGAAGCGTTAAAAATATTTTTAAAAAAACTCCAAATGAGCCGGTAATTCGAAAATACAGACATAGTCTGTATTTGCGAAAGTTGGCTAAAGAAAGATAAAAACTTCTCACTCAGTGGTTTCAGTGCTATTAGACGAGACCGACAGCTCGCCCAAGGTGGCGGCGTTGCTCTTCTAATAAAGCAAAACATCAAAAATAAAACAATAAAAACTGATCACCTTGATGCCGAGGTGATTGCAATCGAAATCCCAGCTGGCAATAAAAACATCGCGATTGTGTGTTATTACAATGACCCATGCAAAATTGTCTCTGATGCAGTCTTTGAATTTTTTATGAGGAAATACAAACACTGTATCTTCCTCGGTGATTTCAATGCCAACCATATTCTCTTTGGCTGTCAAAAAACTGACCCTAACGGTGAAGCTCTACTCGAAATCACCAAAACGCATAACCTACATGAACGATAACTCCGCGACTTACATCAGTAGCAACGCGCTATTGCCATCCGAAATCCTTGATCTAATAATTTCTAGCGACTCTCTCATAAATCAAATCGACGATCACTTGTCGAAGCTGTCCCAGGCAGCGACCACCTACCGGTCCACGCTCCACGCCTCAATCAAAATAGGCAATGGCCCACTCAGGTACCCCCCCCCCCACCACCACCACCACCACCACCACTACCACCCTACGAAGGAATTGTAGAAAAATAAACTGGAACCTCTACCGCGACATCATCAATGTCAAAACTCTCCGACTGCTCCCCATCAAACGCCACCGAACTTGAAGCCCATTGCGAGGACCTGGACAAAATTATCAACTCAACATTAAACGAAATATGCCCAAAAGAAGAAGTGCGCCCCTGGAGAAGTACGAGCGACACACTTTCATTAATCAAAACCAAACGGAAAGCCCTTCACGCTCTAAAATCAGAAATTGACCCCCACATAAAAGCTGACCTAAAAAAAAACATATAACCATCTTCATGGCGAGGTTAAGAAAGCCCTCCAAAATGGAAAACAAGCTAACTGGGAAAAGGCAACAGACAACCTAAACGAAATCAGGGATGCCAACAAATTCTGGAACTCTTTCCAAACCCTCACTGGTAAAAAAACCGAGGCAATAAAGCAGCAGCCCCCCCCCCCCCCCTTAAAAAGGAAGATGGCACCCCTTCACACGTACCGACAAAGACAAAGCCGACACTTTCGCCAACCTCCTCAGAAAAACCCATCGCCCATATCAAGGCCCCGACAACGATGACGCCATCATAAACGCCATTGATAACTTCAATGAACACCCGGATATCTACCGTGACCCTAAATTTGATACCGACCCGGAAGAAGGGGTTGACGACGACCTCGTCACTCCCATCACCAATGATGAAAGCATCAATATCATAAAAAAATGCAAAAATTCTTCATCGCCTGGCGAGGATGAAGTTAGCTACAAAATTCTGAAACAGAGCCCCCAAACTCCCTAATTGACAAACTCAATAACCTATTGAATGCATGCCTCATCCATAGCTACTTTTCAAAATGTTGGAAAACAGCCATTGGTGTCATGATACCGAAACCAGACAAAAACCTTTCCGATCCTCTCAGCTACTGCCCATTCAGTCTTCTCAGTTGCATTGGCAAGGTATTCGAAAGGATCCTTGCCAATCGACTGAGGGGGCACTTCGAAGAATCCGACTTCTTCAATAGATGTCAAAGAGCCTATAGAAACCGTAAAGAAGGCACTGAGCATGTCTAGCGCCTAGACAATCCAATGAAAAGCGCGGTCAATAACCAACAAATAGGGACGGCAATCCTACTAGACGTAGAAAAAGCGTTTGATTCCGTTTGGCACAACGGAATGCGCCTCAAACGATCTAAAATGAATCTCCCATGAAACTGCTTAGATTACTCTCCTCCTTCCTTAACGATCGCGAAATAAAAATCAGAGTCAACAACGAAATATCCGACAGCGTCCCCCTAGAAGCAGGCACCCCAAGGATCCGTCCTCAGCCCCTCATATACACCATCTACGTCAATGATCTCAAAATATCCGACAATCGCGTTCATATCCTACAATTTGCGGATGATATGGGCCCCCGGGACTCTAATAACACCGCCAATCTAGTTCAAAAACCCCTTCAACGCGCCCTCGGTAACCTAGAGCAATGGTGTGCCAAATGGAGAATCAAGCTGAACGCCAGTAAAACCCAAAGAATCACGTTCACTCGTAAGAGAAACAACCGTGGCTTTGACTTAAAACTACTGGACAAAGTCCTCCCTGAATGCACAGAGGCGACATTCCTTGGCATAACCGTTGACCAAAACCTATCTTTCAATAAAACAACGATATTGCCAGCAAAGCGATAAAACGTATTAATTTGCTAAAAATGCTACGAGGTACAACCTGGGAAGCCAAGCCGACCATTCTACTTAAACTATATAAAGCTTTTGTGCGCCCTGTACTCAAGTATGGAGCTATCATCCTAACAGACCTAAATCAAACAAATATGGGGAAACTCCAAAAGGTCCAAAACCACACGCTCAGAGTCGCCCAACATGCTCTCTGGGATACACGTATCAAAATACCCCGCGACAGAGCCGAGATTCCAACCAAAAAGGATCGCCTCGCCTCGCCTCCCTAGCCTCGGCGCGAAAAATCACATCCGGCTCGCCAACAGCCAACTGATATCCGAACTCCAATTTGCGACAGTCGTCAAAAACCCCAAAACGCGACCAACTCATCAACCTAAATTATCACAATCATATGCCCATATTAGTACTCTTAAGGACAAAGAGAAGGCGAATAAACAGGCAGTAAAAACGACTCAGCTGTGACCATCTACCAAGATGGGCTGCCTTCGCCGACTCAGCTAAATCATTAAAAATTTAATGTCTAAAAATAAACAAAAACTGGGAAAGAGAAGGTGAACAAACAGGCAGTAAAACGGCTCAGCTGTGACCATCTACCAGAATGGGCTGTCTTCACCAACTCAGCTAAATCATTAAAAACCAAACGTCTATAAATAAACAAAAACTGGGAAAGAGAAGGTGAACAGACAGGTAGTAAAAACGGCTCAGCTGTGACCATCTACCAGGAAGGGTTGTCTTCGCCGACTCAGCTAAATCACTAAAAATTTATGTCTAAAACTAACAACACTGGGAAAGAGAAGGTGAATGAACAGGCAGTAAAAACGGCTCGGCTGTGACCATCTACCAGGAGGGCTGTCTTCACCGGCTCAGCTAAATCAGGAGGAGGGAAGGGCAGGAAACACTCTCGGGTGTGGTACTTTTGTAAAGGCCTGCCCCTCCCTCCAATTTTTTACCTGTAAAACAAAAACAGGACATAGGATTTGTACGAGCTGCTCCCAGTGATCGACAACCATCCAAAATGTAACCACATATTTTTGTCTATCTTAAAATCAACTAACTCTGCCTTTTTTCTTTTAGCAGGTTCACAGAGATGTTTTCCTTTTCGATCTGCAGCACCCCAATAACCGCTATGGAAAGATCTAACCTATATGGAACACGGTAACCGCTATGGACTCTGAACATCCTCCGCTCCATCACTAGAAGTGGTCACCCACCCCGAGGGAGGCGAGCGTTGGTCCTGCGCCCCGCTTGTACCCCTTTTTGTAAGCGTCTGTAGCGCACATTTTTGACCCAGCCAAATAGGATCCAATGCAGGCCTGCCCCCGAACCAGGAAAGTTCGGGTCTTGCTATGGGTGGTCCCCGGGAGGGGCCGTTGTTGTTTTATCTTCTTGATCCAAAGATATATCCAACTGTAATCCAGACAAATGAACCAACTCCAGCTTCCATCAACCGCCTGAGGCAGACTATACTTCCCAACGAACGGAAACGATGGCCCTCTACCACACGATAACGAATCTCCTAAGCGGCAGACTTTACTTGCCCGAAAAAACTGCCACAGCCCCCCCCCCCCTCGGGGAGAGGTAGCACCCTTGCAAGAGAACCCCTCTCGCTCTGGTCCTCACCCGAGGGTCAGACAACGATCATCACAAAGACAAACCTCCACTCCTCAAATCATCGAATCCTGGACATCTGCCAAGTACTCGACGCTTTTCCTCCTTCATTCCTCCCAGACATGTATCCACAAATCTTACACAGCTAAAGAGGGTTGAAAGGGGCTTGCCCTATAGCGTCTCTGCGCGCCTTCGGCGCGTGAAACCATTTCATCCATCCCACGCAGGCGTTCTCTAATTGGTCAAAACAGGTACCCAACCAGATCGTGCCATGCAGTATTTTCTACATGGCCAATAGATAAGTGATCACAATATAGAATAGCGCAGTCTTTCTTTCTCTAATAATGAAATGGAGTAGTGGAGTCAGTGAGGATTGCCTCGCTACTCATCAGGAATTCTAGGGTCGAGTCTGTGAGGACTGCCTCGCGACTCTGCGCGTGAGGAGTGGGCTCCGAATGAACCCACCCACCCCTCACCCCATCCATAGCAACAATCACACAACAGTCGCAAAATACAATAGCGGATACCTATCATTCTATCTACCTATAACTTTCTGATTGAACATTCTCAAATTTTCTTGCTACACCTTTATCAAGAAGACGCATGGAAATAGTAGACGAAGCGTAGGAGAAGATGGTACAACCTACCTTTCTGTTAACACACACAGGAAAACCGCCAAACACCAGGCAAGGACTGAAACAAGCTTGCCTGGTTAGGACGAGTGTGCATTTTAAATAAATAAACGATTGAATAAAGATTTAACAGCCCTTTTGGGGGTTTTCGGGTGTGTGTCTGTGAATGGGTGTGTGTGTGTGTGTGTTCTTTTTTTTCCCTCCCATCACCCCGCCATCTATTCTCCCTGAAGGCAGAACAGATGGCCACGGCTCAGCATCCACTCCCCTTATAGGCTGATGGATGACCCCAGCTTCAAAAACATATATTGGTGATTTTTTTCCTTTTTGTGACTGTTATGGATAACATGCCGGGGGTGCTCACAAACCAGCGACTACTGTTTGGGTTTCTTTTTCTTTCTAAACAAACCGCGGTTTCAGTATTACCATAAATATACCCACGTCTCCAAGCAAACGCAGAGCAGAATTCTTGTAGTTATGCACAATTCCTAGTCATCTTCCAGTTCAAGGTTCTCGGAGATCTGCACCCACTACCTTACTGCCAGTGCGCACACTTAACCCAAATAAGATTATTGGTTCTCGCTTCCATAGAAATCGGATATAGACAGATTTTTTTCCGATTTCTATGCACGCTTCCGACTCTCGTGGATTCGTAAACAAATAAAGTACAAAGCAAATAAAGTTATTCGGGTTGCAAGGGATTTAAAATCCCACATCGTCCGTGTGCGCCTTCGACGCACTGAAACTTTTCATTCATTCATTCATCATTCCTAATTTATTTAAGGAATATTACTTGGGGCGACAAAAACTTTAGGTGGCGAAATCGCCAGGTAGCGAAAAAGACGAGTAGCAAAAATTGTGGGTGGCGAAATAGCTGGATACCCACGTGTTATACCAGTAGGCGGTTCTAACAACGTAACAGATACAGAAAAATAAAGCGACCCCCCCCCCCCTCCCCACCACCACCACCACCCGGTACCTGGTGTTTTCGACCCACCACCATTTTGACCCTGGTGAATTCGACCCACTTTTTGTGATTTCGACCCAGTTTTGGGTGAAATCGACCGAAAGTGAATTCGACCAACAATTAGTGATTTCGACCCACCGTTGGTGAATTCGACTCAGTCGAACTTTTAATAAATACATACATTTGTATTGCGTTACTCGCTGTTATTTTATTTTATTTCTCAAAGGAAAAGCACAAGTAACATAACAAAAGGAGAGAGAATCATAATAATAGGGCTAGATTACATAAATCTACAGTTTGCATATAAAAGAGAACAAGACAAGACAAGAATTGTTTTATGTTTCCCTCGCCGATAATTCCAGGCTCTGACAATGATATTGTGTGAAGCTAGCACATGCCTTTGATATATATGGTACCTTCTGGAACTGCCTGTAATATCGTCGCCCAAGTTTGACATTATCGGCGGGGAGGATAAAACAGACATTTTACTGCTTACTTTCAGGCTGTTGGATCGTTCAAACGTGAACATTTCTTAAGTAATTGTCTTGTTGAAATTTATTATTGACATATTGTTCCCATAAACTCAAAAACTTTCTTTTGCAAGTGGCTGTATTTGGTTTTTGCTCACGTTTTAATTTGTTTTCTGAAATTAGCTTCACATTTATATTGACCAAACAACTTTCTCTATATAAAACATTCAATAGAACATAAAACTGAGTGTTAATGTTTGTATTTTTGTTTAGGCGGTTATTCCACCCTTCCACGCCATTATTAGTTCTTGCACTTTGATTAAAAACACTTATGTCTTTCACACTCCGCACAGGGTTATTAATCCATGTTGACCGAACATAAACTGTGAAGTTTCTCAGCGGATCACTCTCCGCCTCTTCACAAAGCGTTTCAAAACTATTTTCTATTTTTTCGTGAGGTAAAAATGGCAAGGCCATGAACTTTCTCGGGTATTTATTCATGGACGAGTCATTTTTATATTGAATGGATAAGCCCAAATCCTGTATTTTACGCCACATTTGGGAAAAATGGAGACAATAACCTTTAATCTGAACCTGAGGAAATATGTGTCTGGTTACCTGCCATGGCCACTTCAGAATCAATAATAACTTCCCGAACCCTGGGAACATCCTGAAATAAATTGCTGAGTTCCTTTAAAACTTCTACATAGTCTTGATGTCTCTTCCAAGACATTACTGCGAATGCTAGAGGCACTTGTTTGATGTCGTCTCCATGTTTGATAAAAACATGTAAGGAGAAAAATTGTTAAATGGCTTTCGAATAACCTGTAGTTCATTGTCTCGTCACTTCCGGTTTTGTTAATATATATGTTGTTATAATCCTCTGTATATTTTAATGGGTGATAGGTTCTTGTTTTCCGCTTGGAGTTAACGTACCGCCAAAAGTCTTTACTGTTAGTCTTTGCGGTAATTGCAATCTCTCTTCCTTTTGCTTTCTTTCATTTCTAATCGTTTTGGTCACCTTGTTTCGTGCTCTACAGTAGATTCTGTGGTTATCCTGAGTTCTATTTTTGAGATATTTTTCCCAAGCTTGATGCTTCTGTCTGATGTACTCAACTACTTTGTAACTTCTTGTCTCTGTCACTCTTTTGGGATTGGGTTTCTTTTTGAGAATATTACTTTCCATTGATTTGTTGAGTATTTCCATAAACTTTGTTAGCATTCCATCAATGTCAAGGCCGTTCAGTATTGTCTCCCAATCTAAACATGATTCTGTATGCATCTTGTCACAATCACCTTTGTTGAAGTTATATTTCATAGTATTGGCTTGGTTCTGTTCTTCTGCCATGCACAGAACTTTGAATTCTAAAATACAGTGGTCACTTTTTCCCAGAGGATCCAAATAAACTATATTTGGGTTTATGTTACTGTCATTTGTTATGATTAAATCCAGTACTGCTGATTTCTGGTCGACTCTTGATCTTGTTGGTTGGTCCACTAACTGACTGTACTAATTGTCCCACAGGGATTCAATGAAATTCTGACTTTGTTCATCTTTTGTGGTCCAGTTTGTCCAGTCAGCGTCTGGGAAGTTAAAGTCCCCTACTATCATAATGTGGCTGAAATTGCCCTCAAGTTTTCCAGTTGTTTTTATACGTGTATTTAGTCTCTCAGCGTTGTCAAGGCTTGATAGAGGACTTTTATAAATGTTTCCAAAGAGTAGATTACTGTTTTCTGTTAATTTTATTTTCACCCATGAGCTCTCCTCAAATCCTTCATCAATATTCACCTCCACTGCTTTTAGACATTCCTTCACATAAATTATGTTTCCTCTTCCTTTATTCTTTGGGAAGCTTGATGGGAAAATTCCATATCCACTGATACTTAACTCAGCTTGGTGTATCTTGTATCGACTATTCTTAGGAAGTACTTCTGTTACAGCTACTATATCTTGTTCGCCAGCTTAGCAAAAACGCTTCTTGTGCTCATCCAATTTGTTAAATCAAACTACCAGCATTTGTGTATATTACATTGGGGTGGGTCTGGTACTTCAAACTCTTTAACGCATTTACATTTTTCTTTAACTTATTTACAGTCATTTTCTTTTGATGGCTGTGATCTAGGATGCTCTGACTTTTATTATTTTCTTCGCCCACGGCGGGCTCCGCACTAGATATTTTGTACTCCCCGTCTCTTTCTCGTTTTTTGCCTGTGCCTTCTTTAATAGTTCTTTGTTCTGTTCCCGTTCAACCTTGCTCATATCCCGTTTGATTATTAATTTCTTCAGCTCATTACTGTCTTCAAGTTCTTTAAGTATAGGTAAGTTTCGCAGGATTTTTTTCTTTTTCTCCGTATCTTTGAAAGCTAACCTCACTGGTCTGGGCCTATAAGTTTCCTCAGTCCATCTACCAACACGTCGAACATTCCCAATATCTTTGGTGTCTGTTTGCACTACTTCCACAAGCTTTTCTATACATTTAATGTAATGTTCTTTACGCTTGTTTGCTTCTTTCTCATTTGGTTCCTTTATCCCAAAAATGATTACATTTTTTTCTCTGATATGACTATCATTTAAATCGGCAACCGTTTGGTTCATAGACTCCCGCAGCTCTTTAACTTCCTTATCTTTAATTTTAGTCTCTTCTGCTACAATGGTTCTGACTCTGTCGTCTTCAACATCCAGCTGTTTCGTGTCTATTTCATCTCTTACAATTTCTCTAACTAGACATTCATCACATTTAGTTATCATTGATTTTTCTAATTTTCTTATTCATCCCTCAAAATTTTCTCTAATCTCCTCACACCTCTTTGGTATCTCCATGTCCACTATTATATTTTTTCTACTCTCTCTATACATTTGACACAGAACCACATGGCATCAGATGTACTTAAAAGGTTATATTCAGCTTTGCTCTTCCCCGGGCATTGTATGCAGTAATGGTCATGACACCTGTCACATTCTAATAGCATGTCTTTATCATTTGTAAATAATTTGGGTCCTACTATTTAACGAACACAAACGAACATAAACGAACATAAACGAACAGAAGAGAAAATAATAGGAAATACAAGTTAAAAATGATTGATGGTGCATATGCAGGTATATGTGGGTATATATTATTCGTTTGTAAAAATTTTATTCACTTCTGATGAGTATTTTGATAATTAATAAGGTTTATAAAATGTACGACGGCGCGAAATTCTTGTGTTCGTTAAGTGGTAGCCTGCTTGAAGCTGTCGACAAGATGCGACAAAGGTGTGAAATCAATTAGCTGTCTATCTATATTTTAGTGATAAATAAAGATTATAGCCATTATTTGGATTGACAAACATGCATCAAACTCGCGCTTTGGATTCCGAGGACGCATCACGGCGAGTCGGGGACAAACCGTGATCTACCCTTAGAAAGCGGAGCAAGACTCGGATACATGCAGCATATTGTACACCCACATAATGATAATAATCTAAAGATCTTAAAATACCTTGGGGATAAGTCATTAAAGTCCATTTTAAGCTTTCCTGAACACTTTCCCCGAACAAGCTCACCCTCCACCAACGTGGGCTCCCACTAACGAGAGAGGACAACCAGGCGCGTAACCAGGAAAACGTTTCCGGGGGGGGGGGGGGGGGGGGGGTATAGCCATCAGATGCGCGAAAGGCGGGGGTGCTGGGCGGTCCTTCTCCAGGAATTTTTTTTTTGGGGGGGGGAAGGGGGGGGGGGGGGTTCTCCCCAGGAAAATTTTAAAATCTAAGTCTACTGGCGGAAAACATTTGGAAGGGGACCCAGCTAGATTTAGGTTTTGGGGAGGGGGTAAGTGCCCCCCCCCCCCCCCAGCCCCATATGGCTACGACATTGGGGACAACCCTACCCATACTCTCCTAGAAACGCGACCCGAGAAAAAATCCCCCCCCCCCCCCCACACTGACTCTCTCCAACGAGGGGGACACCCCAGGCTCTTTCCGGGAAGTGGGTTCCATGATACAGTAACCGCTTCGCGGTGATGTCTTCTACATACATCCCATCCCGTTTTTTTTTTTATTTAAATTAAACTCCCCTCATCCTTTGCCCGGGCTTGGCACCGGTGGACTTAACAAAGTCAAATCAGGCGGATTTTGAGTTTTTATGTTTTCCAAACAATTATTATATTTACTTCTTTGGTAGATATATTCTGATTTTCTTTTCAATTCACTGCCTTACCATAATTATATTTGATGTGGAAGAATGAGTTTTCCAAAATAAATTTATGAATTCTGTCTATAAGATGCGACACATGTGTGAAATTAATCAGTTGTCAATTGTCGCTAAAATAAAAAAAAAAGTGGGGGGGAGATATAAGTTTAAAATGTTGGAGAGCGTAAATTTTAACAGTGTTATTTTTCTTATCTTTCTGGATTTCTGTTTTATCGTTGACAGTCAAGTCTTCTGATCTTTAACGGGGTTAAGTTGTTTTTGTAATAAGTGCAACTTGATTGTTTTTATAACAATAACTTTGGTCTTGAGAACAAAAACATATCAGCCTGTTTGAAGTACAGCTTGGTTGTTCTGGCAATAATAAATTTCAAGCTAATGTGGGTACTCAAAAGTATATAACATAGTCTGATTTCCTAACTTTTCAGTCTCATCTTCGATCTGATTAGTACAATGTCTTCTCTAAAGTATCCTTGTGGTTTATGTGGTGACGAGTGTCATGAGATCAAAAGTATAGGGTGTGACTTATGCAGTCGGTGGTTTCACCCACAATGTGAAAATCTCAGAGCTCAACAGTTTGGCTTCTTCACAAAGTTCAGTCTAGACTTCTTCTGCAGTTCCTGTCTGATTCAAGAAGGTAAGTTTGACTGGGACTTAGCTCACATGCGGTTGATGTCTGCTTTAGGTGAGGGCAAGTTGGAAGAAGCTGTATTCGCTCCATTCGCACCTCCGAACTCAGAGTGCGAGCATCCTAATTAGAATCTCAATTATGGAAACACTGGAACTACCAGCGCGACTGAAGAAAACGATATAGCGGGGGAGGAATTCGTCACATACAGGTGAATTGTGCACTTGGTGATACCTTCTTGAAATTTGGCACACTGTTAGTGTAGGCTATGAGGTTCTCAAAAACGATCGGCTACAAGTTGACACCGACCGGTGGCGACCAGTAGCGGCACAATCCAAAATGGCCGCCAGCGGCTGAAGGGAACCTCCTTTTCGACGGTCTACCGACTATACATCCGATTGTAAGGGCGCGAAAGTGAACTCTGATCCACGCACGTGTTGGAAACAGACGTGGGAGATGATGTAGAATAAAACGAGATTCTCTATACGGACGCATCAATTTCTTGGAACTTGAAAAGAGCGTTGTTTCTCCGGGATCAGCGTCATTCAGGCAAACCTGAATGACGCTGATCCCGGAGAAACAACGCTCTTTATGAAGCAGTCTCTTTGCCATACAATCTCTTGTTTGGCGTAATTCCGCAAGCAATTCTGATTTGTCTGTCGAAATTAATTCGAGAACGCGATTGTTCACAAAAATCATTCACAGAATGAGTGAGAATCCTCTTCGTGTACGGACTAGTACTGACTGGGAACGTTGTTGCTTTTGCCAGCAAGACAGTTCCAAGAAATTGATGCGTCCGTATAGAGAATCTCGTTTTCATGACGCCTATAAAGCTATTGAGGAAGACATAACGCGCTTCCTAGATAATGGCGTTGAGCTTCCATATAATTTGACCATTGATTGTTTGATGAGAGAGAGTGATGAGTGTATGTCGATGTCACTGTTGACGAATAAGGCAATATATCATAAGACATGCCGTGACAGTATTCGGACTCACATCGTACAGCGCGTGCTACACAAGCGAGAGCGAAATGAGGCAGTGGCATCCTGCTCCACGCTGAGTCCTAAAAGAACACGGACAAGTTTTGAATCTGGCTGTGACAGGAAACTGCCCCAGTGTGTTTATTGTCACAAACGCGAAGGTGACAGCAGTGAGCCTATTTGCAGATCAATGTCTGATAACAATAAACTCAAAATTATGGCAAAGGAAGCCGAGAACTGGGTTGTTTTTTCTCGGGTCAATGCAGCATTTGATTCCGCTGCTAGTGATCTTTACTATCACAAAACCTGTTATTGTAAGCTTGCCAATGAAGCACGAGCGGCTAAATCTAAAAAGTCGAAGAACGCCGAACATTCCGCGTCAGGCCTGCCCTATGACCCTCTCGTTATGGCAGAGCTCATAACATTTGTTGAACACAACGATTCCGCGATGAAGCTTGTCGATCTCAAGAATCTGTACAGTCGGAGGTTGAAGCAAGTCGGTTCTGATTGGCTTAGTGAAGAAATACATTCCACTCGATTCAAAGAACATTTGTTGCAGAAATTGGGCGATGGCTGGGACGCCTTCACACAGGGTAGAGATGTGTTTATTTCAAGTAGGTTTCGAGTTGGCTCCTTGTTGTCCGAATCTTTAACTCGTATAGTGTCTGAGGAAGAGGCAAAAAAGATAGTTGATGTGGGTCTTCTTCTGCGTAAACACATACTCATATCTCAAGCTCCTTTCACGGGATCATTTTCATCTTATTGCTTGAGCGAGCCTGTACCCAACTCACTCCTGACTCTTCTTAGAGTTCTACTTGAGGGCACATGTAGTATACAGAACTTAGGCGATGATGAGACTGTTAATGCCAAGACTCGAGTGGCTTGTACTATTTCACAGATGTTGATCAGCAATTCAGCGAAACGCTCCGAACATGCACAAAATGTTCACCAGAGACGTGACAGAGAAACTCCAATGCCTCTTTATGTGGGTTTGAAGTTGCATGCCCATGATCGTATGAAAAATCTTATCAGAGATTTTCATCAAATGGGACTCTCTGTCTCTTATGATCGCGTAATGGATGTTCGCAGGAGTTTCGCGAGAGCTGTTTCACTGCGGTTCAAGAACGAAGGTGTTGTAGTCCCAGCTAACTGCAAACGTAATGTTTTCTCGATAGGAACCACTGATAACATTGATGTATCTGGTAGATCTGATATGCATGGTACGTCCATCACACTCATTGGTCAACTGAGCAGGGACAATGTGGGTACTGATCCCCCACCACTGAGTTTAGATGTTCCAGAAGACACACAAATTGAACTCCCAGACGACTATGCATTTGTTCCTTTCGTTGAAGACTTTGGTGGGGACATCAGGCTTGAATCTCCAGATGAATGTAATGTACGGCCCAATGAATATGCAGATTTGAACGTGGGAGAGAATGACTGGTTGTCTCATGTGTCACAGATCAGCAATAAAGGGAAGGTTGATGGCAGCTGGCAGCTTGATGAAGTCCCTGTGACCTTTTCAGGCTTCTTTTCAAAACATGAAGATCAAGACAATGTCAAACCTCGTGCAGTTATTGGGGTATTCCCTGTTTTCAGTGAGCAGAAAGCGGACTCACTCAGTATGCAGAAGCATGCTATGTATGTGGTCAGGGAAGCTACTGCTTTCGTAAACCCCGGCCAGATACCTGTCATTGAAGGTGACTGTCCGTTGTATGCCAGGCAGAAAAAATGTCAATGGCTGTTCCCAGAGGAGATAGGTGAGGATCGAATGGTGTGTATGATTGGATTCCTGCATCTTGAAATGTGCACCCAAGAAGCTGGTGGTAAGCTTATGGGTGGTTCTGGTTGGGAGCGAATGTTTCACCTCGCAAAGATATTCACACCCGGTGTAGCATCATCCCTACTTGGTGGGAAACATGTCAAGAGGACGCGACAGGCATATCTTCTCACTCTAGCTTGGCTTGAGATCCTCAGAAAGAATGCTTATGAGATTTACTGTCAGCAGACTGGGCCCCATGAGTCATTTGAAATGTGGGAACAGAGGATTCTTTCACAATCTCCAACTGCGCGCTATTGGGGTGAAATCGTTCGGAACTTTCTCTTGACAAGCTGTCAATTCGTTCGGAACCAACGAATCGGTAACTGGCCTGGTACACTGTGTTCTATCGATGAGTTGTGCAGTTACTTTTTTGCCCTAGGACATACAAATTATTGTCGGTGGGTCCCCGTATTTCTGAGAGACATGTCTCAGCTACCCAGGCGGCATCCTTCAATCCACAACAAATTCATGGAAGGCCATTTTGTGGTCCAGCGTAGTGAGAGGAAGTTCAGTATGATGGGTTTAGATCAGAGCCAAGAACATAGTATCCAACTACTCAAAGAAGACAGTGGTCCAAAAGGTCTCTATGGCCAGGCTGAAGAGAAAGTCGTTATTGAGCTTTCAAGGTCAGAAGTTCTGCGTGTTATAGATGAGTATGAATATGCAAGTTTCCACACAACATCATCAGATAACACGGAACACCCGGAAAGTTCGGTATCAGAGCAGAAAAAATTTCTGAATCAATTGAAATCTCTCCTCGATCTGGTGAATCAGGGACTCATTATCAACCCTTATGATGAAACTAGTGGTCAGCTGGTGACATTAGATACTGGTGAATATATGGACCCCGAAGTTAGTAAGAGTTTACGGTCATTACCCGAAAGGGGCAAGCATTTATATTCCACTTTCTTGAAGGAAAGGCTTGTGGAATGCACCGTACCCCTGAATGATGTTATTCCCAAGGCAAATATATATACCTTCCTTAACCCACCCCCAGCCAACCTGGACAAAGGCCGAGACAAACTCATGTCAAGTAAAGCAACTGCCGCAATAGTTACCCAGATGTTCGTTTCACTGCAAGCCCGGCCTGATTCAAACATGGATGAGTTTTTCATGCACGAGAATGCACGTGATCCGCCAGCATTATCCGATAGAGGTAAGCTACGGAGTGGGACAAAATCTCAAATTCTCAATTGTTTACCAGCTATTCCTGCACAAGGGAAGAATTCAGCAGCTAGACAAGCTTCAGTTGTCATCTTGGATATGCCTGCTGTAGTCCATGTAATCAAACCACAGAAAGCGGATCTGTTTGGAGAATATGCTCGATTGCAATTATTGCCATACATCGAATCTCTGATTAACACGAACACCACAAGGGTTGATGCGATCTATGACTGTTACCCCGAAGGCAGTTTGAAGAATCAGACGCGAGCAAAACGCCTCGGTGAGACAGCAGTTAGGTTGATACGGGTGTCCGAGAACGTCCCTTTACCTAAAGGGAAGAATTGGCAGGCATTCTTGAAAGTTAGTGAGAATAAAGACGAATTTTTCAAGTTCCTGTCTGCTGAACTGCTGAAATTAACATCAACATCCGAGTACCAGTTGTTAACGACATCAGGAGAATATGTACTATGCAATAAGGATGTTAGCTTATGTGACATATCTCCATCGAACCACGAGGAAGCAGACACGCGCATGATGCTTCATCTCAACCATGCAGTCTCACAAGGTCACAAAATAGCTTTTCTTCGCACGGTTGATTCTGATGTCGTCATTCTGTCTTTGCACCATTTCGCAACATTCCGTGACCTTGGACTCAGTGAGCTGTGGATTGGGTTTGGAATTGGAAAGGCATATAAAGATATGCCAATTCATGAGATAGCTTCACAACTTGGACCTGATTACTGTAAGGCCCTGACTTTCTTCCACGCCTTCACAGGTTGTGATGTAACATCCAGCATGCTCGGCATTGGGAAGAAGACAGGATGGAATGCATGGATGAATTTTCCCGCATCAACTGAAATGATGATAGAATTGACTGAGAATCCGCAAGTCTTTTCAGAGGATTCCCCTCATATGCAGCATATCGAAAAACTCACCATACAGATGTACAGTAACAGTTGTGTCAGTACACGTGTCAATGATGCGAGACGGCATATGTTCACACATGGCCTTAAGTCTATGGAAAACATCCCGCCCACCAAAGCAGCTCTGTATCAACATGTAAAAAGGGTAATTCTTGTGTCATCTTTCATTTGGCATCGTGCTCTGCAGAAACACTTATGTGTGCCAGACCCATCACAGTACGGATGGGAGTGGAATCCACGTCTCAATATTCTGGTCCCATTTTGGACTCACCTAGGAGACGCAAGTGCTGCATGTGCACTGATGCTCCACTGTAGTTGTGCCAAGGCCTGCAAGGGCAATTGCAAATGCTTGAAAGCTGGATTAAGGTGCACACCTTTGTGTAAGTGTGAAGGTGGCTGTTGTAACAATATTGAGTAGTATACTGTCATGTTAGGACCAGTCATCTCCTATTCTGGTATTTTTTTTTCCATTTTCGGCCAGTTAACACATGTCATGTTTCTAGTTGAGTTGATTTTGCTAACAAATGTTCATCCCATGTGGCTTGCTACATTGTCCGGGGTATAGGAATACAGTTTTAGATTTCGGAAAATAGTCTGTTATTTACTGCACAAGACGGTGTTAATTCATGCATAGCATGATACAATATCCCCAACTATTTTGCCTCTGTACAACAGTTGATACCTTCGTTCACCCGTGTGTTCATCTATGGTATCCTTGTCTTTCTCTGGCCATAGGCCACATGTGACTAGTCAGTTCCTACTCCATAGCAAATCAACTTGGAAATCCTTCATCTTGTAGCGCACTCATGTCTCAATGAATCCATACCTGAGTTGATCTAATAAATCTAACGTAAGGTATCAAATTGCCATACCGGATCATATTTCGATAAGTTATTCGCTAAAACATTTCGACCACTCATCGACATCAAAGGTCATGTTTTGGCTCCCAGTGGTGGCTATATCTCTATATCCCTGGTAAAGTAGCATACCATGAGGGATGGGCATTAAGTGTCGGCAACATTAATCCTGACTTGGAACACACCACATCTTAACTGGCCGAAAATGAAGAATACTACTTGTAGTCAAAAAATATTCCTGTACCTCGAATGACTGCAAACATACACTCACCCCTTCTAGTCCCATTTTGCCAATGTTCTATACTGGCAAGATAACATTGTATAATTAACAACGGGAACTAATGCATCCCGAGTTCATTCCAGCACTGCCCTTGCTGGCAGACGTGTCGCTATGGTGTTGAGATTGAACCAGAACTCCTCTAGAAATTTGATAGTTTTATTTTCTTAGAAAATAAATCTATCGAAAATGCCGGAAGTTGAGAATAGACTGTCACTTTAATTGGATTATCAAATGTCCAAGTATCCCCACTGCTGCATACTATCGAGTACCCTTGTTCATGTGTTGACAGGAATCTCTCATACCATGTTCATTTGACCATTGCATTCCCGAGAAACATTCAACACTAATTTATCTACGGACGGACGATCATACTGACAGTCAGACACACAGACGCACACATCGACGGAAATTCTGATCCCATTATCCATTAATCTTCCCCCCAACTTGTTCCAAGGGCTTCACTCCATCATTCACATCAATTACAGCACATGTATGGTGTTAGGTTTGGAGCTTCAGTTGTGCGATCGGCGAAAATAGCTTTTTTTCGATCCGCTTGGCGGCCATTTTGGATTTCGCTGCTAGTGGTGGCTAGAGGATGGTGCCAACTTGTAGCCGATCGATTTTGAAATCTCTGATGCCTACCCTTACATCATGCCAAATTTCAGGAAGGTATCACCAAGTGCACAATTCTAGCGAATTCCTCCCCCGCTAATAGCAGCTCTGGGCGTCTCTTGTCCTGTCACCTGGACTATCCAGGAGACAGGCAGGAGCGTCCATCTGTCTCTTGAGTGCAAGATCGAGGAAGATAAGAAATCACCACCCTACTCGGGGAGAGGTAGTACCTTTGATGAGAGGATCCCGTCTCACACTGGTCCTCATCCGAGTAGGTCAGGAGGCCCTGAAAGGAGAAAGAGAAGAAAGAAGAGCCCGTCCACCAAGCGGAGGGATTCCCGACGCTTGGAGGCATTCTTGGAGATGAAAAAAGAGAAAGGTGAGGAAAAGAAAGAGCCAGAGGCGGCCACCACTTCCCCTCCCACTCCCACAGACAGCCCCATCCAAATGCCGGCTTCCCAGTCGGTATTGTCGGATGTGGAAGAGTCTGTGGAGACTGAGGTGAAAATGGAAGCTGCCCTCTCGCCTCTTCCTGATCCCCACACGCCTCTTCCTTCTAAACCAGAATGCCAGGACGTGGGCGACAGGATAGAGAACATCTTACGGGAACACGAGATACAAGGGGACCTTCACAGGCAAAAGATGGACAGGCAATACCAAGTATTCCTCCAAAAAGTCGAAGAAGCCAAAAAACTAATAGACGCCAGAAATCAACAACAACAAAAGACTCAGCAATCACCCACAACCACTCCAGACTCGGCTAGGACCAGACCCTACAAAACTCAGCAACCACCATCAGGCAGCCCACCAACAACACCAACTACCACTGTCTCTCCTTCCAAACCTCCACCTCTGAAAAAGAAGCAGAAAAGACACAAGCGCCGCTAACAACCCACAACTTCTCCTCCTTTACCACGGTCGGACACTTTCAAATTCTACAGCTAATGAGGGTCGAAAGGGGCTTGCTCCCCAAATCGTCCCTGCGCGCCTTCGGAGCGAAAAACCATTTGATCTGTGTTTGTGAAGCTGTAAAACGTGAAGCATTTTTTTTACGCCTCTTCCCGCTTGTTCAGTTATCAGACGTCCATCGATACCACCCCATGAAGTCCTACAATAGGGATACACAGGCGTCCGGCCTTCTTGGATCACACTGGATCGAGTCTGTTCCCATTGCTGTGAGATCAAATGGCAATTGTCTATTCAATTCAGTGTCAGTGTGCTTAACTGGGGATGAGTTAATGAGCACCGAACTCCGGGTCAGAACATGTATAGAGCTGCTGCTAAATAAGTCATTTTATGTTTCGTTTCACAAAAACACCGAAATTCCTTTGGTCAGCCCGTCCCTAGATGATGACGTCAATGCGTGTGCGCGTCAAAAAGGCCGATCTTCAGCGTGGACCATGCATGCTGTTGCGTCAGTTATTGGACGGCCCGTAAGATCTGTGTACCCAACAGTGAATGGCCCAGCTGATGCAAATATCCGAATACTTAATACAGTTTTCAAACCAAGAGTTGGCACAAAACATAAGTCTATTTCGATATTGTGGGCAGGTGAACACCCAGACATCAAGATAGAATGGAGTCCTAATCATTTTGTGCCACTGATTCCATCTCAGCCAGTGCCACCAGTAATTCATGTCATTTCTGATGTTTCCGATTTGGATTCCGGGCGAAGCGATGAGGTAACTGGTGTTTCGGAGAGCATATTGGAGGACAGTATGCATATCGAAGGAGATATTGAGTCACACCAGCAAGCTAACGTCACATCTGACCCGGGGGTTTTCAGGAAAGCTTAAACTGGGCTTTAATGACTTATCCCCCAAGATATTGTAAGATCTTTAGATTATTATCATTATGTGGGTGTACAATATGCTACATGTATCCGAGTCTTGCTCCGCTTTCTAAGGGTAGATCACGGTTTGTCCCCGACTCGCCGTGATGCGTCCTCGGAATCCAAAGCGAGAGTTTGATGCATGTTTGTCAATCCAAATAATGGCTATAATCTTTATTTATCACTAAAATACTCATCAGACGTGGATACAATTTTACACACGATTAAAATAGGCGCTTGCCATCCTCTCAAACCTAAATTTCGCTGTTTTCCTCAGCGACATTCTTCCTCAGATAGACAGCTAATTGATTTCACACCTTTGTCGTATCTTGTCGACAGCTTCAAGCAGGCTACTACTTAACGAACACAAGAATTTCGCGCCGTCGTACATTTTATAAACCTTATTAATCATCAAAATACTCATCAGAAGTGAATAAAATTTTACAAACGAATAATATATACCCACATATACCTGCATATGCACCCTCAACCATTTTTAACTTGTATTTCCTATTATTTTATCTTCTGTTCGTTTATGTTCGTTTATGTTCGTTTGTGTTCGTTAAATAGTAGGACCGAATAATTTATTACATTTCTGGCATGCCCAGGCTTCCTTGTAATCACCCTTTGGTTCTGATTTATCCTTAATTGTTACCTTTTGGTGTCCGTGCCTTGTCTGATTTTCTTGTACTGTCATTTTTTTCATGCTGTTTTTCTCTGAATTCATTGTTCGAAAAACTGAGCAGCCCCTATTTTTCCAATTTCTGAATTCATAAAATTAGTTGCTTAAGTGGGCTGTTGATTCCAGTTTTCTGGCGAGTCGATATAATCTAAGTCGCCAAAGTCTGGATAAGTTATCTGGTATGTGTACATCGTCCTCTTGTAGTAGATTCAAATTTATCTTGTGCTTTGTTGATTTTCCTTTTTGGTTGCTTGCCCTAATTAGATCTTTATTTATTTTTGGTGTTTCGATTCCATTCAGTTCATGTCATTTCTGGTTGTAAGTTTCAACTGATCTTTTGAGTACTTTATCTGAAGGTTCAAAAATCTTGGGGTTCGGATGTCCTTTGTATTTATTCCAGATGAAGATTGGGTAGTGGGGCATTTAAGAAAGACTATTGTAGATCTGCTGTTTATTCTTTGGATTCTCAATTTCAATTTTTCCAGATCATTTATAGTTTTATTTATTATTTCCTCTTCGGGCCTCCTTAAATATGTGAGGGGGCGCGGTGGCTCAGTTGGTAGAGGTGCAGGCTGCAAGCCGAGAGGTCCTCGGTTCGAATCCCACCTGCGGCAGCTGCGTTGTGTCCTTGGGCAAGACACTTCACCCCGATTGCCTACATGGGGGCACGATGACGCTGTGTACTGAGGCGTACTGCACGTCGATGGTGCGCATGTCTTCAACCAATCTAACCCTGCCTGTGCTGCGGTGCAGACTTCAGAGTTACGATGTTGGGGAGCTGACAACTGCTCGTCATTGCTCGGTGGTTCTCTCCGGGTACTCCGGCTTCCTCCACCCGTAAAACTGTCACGGTCACGATTAGCCATTGTGCATAAGTATGTGACCTTAAACACCAATAAATAAATAAATAATATTAAATATGTGAATTTTCCGTTTTTCTCAGTGAGACTGCATGTGCCCATCCAAATGATAATCTAATTCAATTTCTTTTTCAAAGGACGCAATGCCTTTCAATATCTTTGAGTTAGTACGTTTCGGCCTCGGTGTTTTTGCGGGACCGTCCCGATATATGTTTTTTTTTAAATTTTATAGTTACATTTTCTCAAAAGACTTTACGGTCGTGGTATTTTTTTATTAGTCCTCTACGGGAACCGTAAGACGACTATAGGTTTGCACTCCGTCCGTCTGTCTGTCTGTCCGTCTGTCTGTCCGTCTGTTTTTTATGTTACCACCTCTCCCTCCAACATGCTTTAAGATACACCTTTCATATTTGGTACATGGATAAATGGTTCAGAGGGGATGATGCACGCTCAAAATTTTTTTTTCTCAAAATCCAAGATGGCGGAATGGCGGCCATTTTTGTTGTGTTTTTTAAGCTTTTTTTCTCTATTTTCATGTTACCACCCCTCCCACCAACATGGTTCAAGCTACACTTTGCATATTTGGCACATGGATAGAGGGTTGGGAGGGAATGATGCACGTTCAATATTTTTTTTCAACATCCAAGATGGCGGCATGGCGGCCATTTTTGTTGTGTTTTTTAAGCTTTTTTCTCTATTTTATGGTTACCACCCCTCCCACCAACATGGTTCAAGCTACTCTTTGCATATTTGGCACATGGTTAGAGGGTTGGGAGGGGATGATGCACGTTCAATATTTTTTTTTTCAAAATCCAAGATGGCGGCATGGCGGCCATTTTTGTTGTGTTTTTTAAGCTTTTTTCTCTATTTTATGTTACCACCCCTCACTCCAACATGGTTCAAGCTACACTTTTTATATCTGGCACATGGATAGAGGGTTGTAATGGGATGTTGCACGTTCAATATTTTTTTCGTCCGTCCGTCCGTCTGTCCGTCCATCCGTCTGTTTGTCTGTCTGTTTTTTATGTTACCACCTCTCCCTCCAACATGCTTTAAGCTACACCTTTCATAATTGGTACATGGATAAATGGTTCTGAGGGGATGATGCACGCTCAAAATTTTTTTTTCAGAATCTAAGATGGCGGAATGGCGGCCATTTTTGTTGTGTTTTTTAAGCTTTTTTTCTCTATTTTCATGTTACCACCCCTCCCACCAACATAGTTCAAACTACACTTTGCATATTTGGCACATGGATAGAGGGTTGGGAGGGGATGATGCACGTTCAATATTTTTTTTCAAAATCCAAGATGGCGGCATGGCGGCCATTTTTGTTGTGTTTTTTAAGCTTTTTTCTCTATTTTATGTTACCACCCCTCACTCCAACATGGTTCAGGCTACACTTTTTATATCTGGCACATGGATAGAGGGTTGTAATGGGATGTTGCACGTTCAATATTTTTTTTTAAAAATTCAAGATGGCGCCATGGCAACCATTTCTATTGTGTTTTTTAAGCCTTTTTCTCTATTTTATGTTACCACTGCCCCTCCAACATGGTTCAAGCTGCACTTTTCATATATGGTACATGGATAAAGGGGTTGTGAGTGGATTATGCACGCTCAATATTTTTTTTCAAAATCTAACATCTGTCTGTCTGTCTGTCCGTCTGTCTGTCTATCTGTCTGTTTTTATGTTTCCACCTCTCCCTCTAATATGCTTCAAGCTACACCTTTCATATTTGGTATATTATATGGATAAATGGTTCTGAGGGGATGATGCACAGTCAATATTTATTTGTCAAAATCCAAGATGGCAGTATTTATTTATTTATTGGTGTTTAAGGTCACATACTTATGCACAATTGCTAATCGTGACCGTGACAGTTTTACGGGTGGAGGAAGCCGGAGTACCCGGAGAGAACCACCGAGCAACGACGAGCAGCTGTCAGCTCCCCAACATCGTAACTCTGAACTCTGCACCGCAGCACAGGCAGGGTTAGATTGGTTGAAGACATGCGCATCATCGACGTGCAGTACGCCTCAGTGCACAGCGTCATCGTGTCCCCATTTAGGCAATCGGGGTGAAGTGTCTTGCCCAAGGACACAACGCGGTTGCCGCAGGTGGGATTCGAACCGAGGACCTCTCGGCTTGCAGCCTGCATCTCTACCAACTGAGCCACCGCGCCCCCCAAGATGGCAGAATGGCGGCCATTTTTGTTGTGTTTTTAAGTTTTTGCTCTATTTTATGTTACACCCCTCCCTCCAACATGGTTCAAGCTACGCCTTTCATATATGGTACATGGATAAAGGGTTGTGAGGGGATTATCCACGCTCAATATTTTTTTTTCAAAATCCAAGATGCTTATGTACTCTAGTGTCTTCTGTGACAAAAACACCTTATGTCACAAAAGCGCCGTAGGGGACTAATACCACCTGGGTGGTCAAACACTTGTTTAATATGCTACAACATTCTGAGACGAACAACTTTAGAGAAGACAATTTAACTTACTTCAGTCAGAAAATAATTAATCCTCAAATTAAATCCATCCAAGAAATCAGAAGAATGAGAGCAAAAACCCAAGAACATTTTGATATAACAGAAAACATTTGTGACCAAACATCGCGACCTTTCTGTGTCAACTGACTCAAATACTTTTCCATGTACGCACCCCAAACGATTCTGAATGGCTGGTAGAAAAACCCAATCACAGTGTTTTAAAAGGTTTGCACCCCTATCCCGATTAATTTTGTCACGCCTAAGTCTGATTGACTGTCAGTAGGTGTTGAGTGAAGCCCTATCGCCGTCCACGTGCTCTGTTTTGATTGCCACAACAAACCTAGCTTAAGCCAGCTGTCCTGTTTTGATAGTGGTTTGGGGTATATTTCAAATATCCATCTGTTTATTTTTACAGCGGAACCTTTTTCCATTCAAGAAATCATGATTGAAGTTCATTTCAAAGCTATCCGACTCTTTGAACAGAGTTTGGAGAAACTATATATAGGGATCCAAATCATGGAATAGACACATTTCCAATACGAATGCAAGTGATTCAACCCATTGCAAGTTCGGCCCAAGTGAGTTTGGTCCAAAATTGGTGAGTTCGGCCTAAAAAAGTGAGTTCGGCCCAAGTGAGTTCGGACCACCCATAAGTGAGTTCGGACCACCATAAGTGAGTTCGGACCAACCTATGCCTCAGTCCAAACTTGAACTAAAAGTCTAATATAATTATGGGGAGAGAAAAAAAAACAACTCAGAGGTTTTATTAATTATTTATTTTGTCGTGAACTCTCATGTGGTACTGTACTTGACAAGCCGCTGGTTTCTATTTCAAAGTTTGGAACGTCCTCTGTAGTAACGGTTGATGATGAAGTCTCATTGGAGTAAGTCTCACACTTCCAATTTATACTCGTGTCAGCTTTTACTGCATCGCTATAAACTGTCCCCGACATTCCAGAGCCACATGTACGATGTTGCCATCTTTCAGAGCCAGGACATTGCAATCCTTCCTGGCGAGGTCTGACAGTTGTTTTGCACTTGTTATCCATGGTGATTTTCCAAGGAAACTGATGATCAAAACCTCAAATAGCATGGGTTTTATATATTTCTATGGCATGTGTAGTTTTAGTGTAACTTTGATAAATCATATTCACTCGTGATATGTACTCGAGGACGCGCAACATCAATCAAGTACTACCATTCACAAACAATATTCATCAAAGTGTGTGTTGTTTTTGCAAGACTTTGTTCTTTGAAGATCATCAACAGTCATCGTGAATCAATCGAATTAAAAGAAACAACTCAATTTATAATTTATTAAAGGAAGGGCCGAATTCGCTTCAACAGAAAATCTTAAATTAGTAATACCTTATTGACAACAGTCATCGTGAATCAAGTGAATTAAAAAAAAAACAACTCAATTTATAATTTATTAAAGGAAGGTCCGAATTCACTTCACTAGACAATCCCAAATTAGTAATGCCTTATTGACAGTTTCATCTGGGCCGAACTCACTTTTAGTTGGGCCGAACTCACTTTTAAGGGGCCGATCTAACTTGGGCCGAACTCACCAATTTGGCCAAACTCACTTGGGCCGAACTTACAATGGGTCGACTCACCCGATACCTCCAAATGTATCCGTGCATATCAAGTGTATATTTTTATCTACAAAAGAAAGACAATAAATGAATCACAATTATTATTGGTATTCTTTGTTAACTTTTCAAGTATTTTATTGCCCCATATATCTGTCTCACCAGTAATAAGAAGGTAATTAAAAGTTCATTCAATGGGAAATCCATCACAATGAGGTTTCAATTGGGATACTGCCAATTAGCAGCTTTAAATATGGAGGCTGAAATATCCGCTTCCAGGGGTCGTTTCGGTCTCGGGACGATTCGGCCTCGATGTTTTCCCCTATAACTTATCGTCCCCAGTTTCAAAACAATATCGAGGCCGAAACGTCCCGGGGCCGAACTGCTAAAGGGCCGAAACATCCCGCTCCCTAGCAAGTAGGGCGCACACCGGGGAAAAGTAAATTTGCTATTGTTGACATCTTTCAAATTTTAATAATCACTAATTTTCACGTAAATAGAGTCACTTTCTGTTATTTCAATTTCTTTTTCAAAGTATGCAATGTCTTTGAGTTAGTCAGTTGTTTTAGAAGGTGGAAGCAAGTGGGGCACACACAAGGACAAGATAGGATTTTTTTTGGTGGGTCAAATTCACCAAAACTGGGTCGAATTCACTAAGGGGTGGTATCACCAGAGGGTCAGGGTAGTTTCGTCCCCGGGACGTTTCGTCCCCTAGTTAGTGGGAAGTTTCGTCCCCGGGAAGTT
Source organism: Pictodentalium vernedei (assembly GCA_031216915.1). Taxonomy (NCBI): domain Eukaryota; kingdom Metazoa; phylum Mollusca; class Scaphopoda; order Dentaliida; family Dentaliidae; genus Pictodentalium; species Pictodentalium vernedei. The sequence goes on along the minus strand of CM062297.1, from coordinate 332,974,441 downwards.
TCGTTTTCTAAAGAGGACGAAACTTCCCACTTGAATGGTAAATTGTATAGAATTCTGACATGTTTTTAAAAAGAAATTAATCAAGGACCTGTGTGTATCATGTTCATATATGTTATGTATGCGTGGAATGTTACTCTTCTGAATGAATGAAAGGTTTTAGCGCGCCGAAGGCACGCAGGGACGATGTGGGATTTACAAATCCCTTGCGATCCGGTTAACCTTATTTTATTTCACTTGGATCACACAGGCCAAGCTTTCTTATTGCCTCAAATGGGGTCGGGGGGGTGCACGCGGTTAGAATTCCCGACAGTTCACGTTGGAGTGATAGATTGTCAATACTCAATCCCTCAACGCCATTAAGACTATTAGAGAGTGGGCTCTATTCGGTTCCAGCTCGGCGATGGTAGAGGTTTGAGTCCCACCATGGTGGCGAGCCAGAATATAATGTTGTGCGATGGCAAAATTGGCCACCATGGTGGGACTCAAACCTCTACCATCGCCGAGCTAGAACCGAATAGAGCCCACTCTCTAATAGTTTTAATGGCGTTGAGGGACTGAGTATTGACAATCTAACACTCCAACGTAAACTGCCGGGAATTCTAACCGCGTGCATGCCCCCCCCCCCCCCCCCTCAGACTCCATTTGAGGCAATAGGAAAGCTAGGCCTGTGTCATCCAAGTGAAAGAAAATAAGGTTAACCAGGTCGCAAGGGATTTGTAAATCCCACATCGTCCCTGCATGCGGGCCTTCGGCGCGCTAAAACCTTTCATTCATTCATTTCCTCATATCTCTCAACATGCCTTACAACCTTAGAGAACCGTCTTCTTCCACCGAATACCCATGTTTAGAATGTGGAAGAAATGTTAGACCAGGACAACAAGCCGTTGATTGTGATGGTTGCGGACGTTGGCAGCAACGAACATGCAATACCAGCATTCCACAAAGTAAATATTTATATTGTCTTTATTTTGTCTTATATTTTTTATTAATAAATTCAGACATTTGATGTTTTGATTCACGCAAGCCCATTGATTTTTATTTTGTGACAATCTATTGGCGAATGGCCACGGGTGTTCACTAATAAATTGTCACAAAATAAATTTCGTGGAGGCATGAAAAATTTATAATATTTTAGTCTTTGCAATCACAGTAGGCGCTATTTTTGTCCGCACATTCGCCACTGTATTTAATATACGAGGAGTTGGTTCACGCAAGCCCATTGATTTTTATTTTGTGACAATCTATTGGCGAATGGCCAAGGGCATTCACTTATAAACTGAGTTGTCACAAAATAAATTTCATGGAGGCATGAAAAATTAATAATATTTTAGTCTTTGCAAGCACAGTAGGCGCTATTTTTGTCCGTCAAGAGAATAACTAATCTCCATAGAGCCAAAGCAAGACCACCTACATCTAAAGACATTCACTTTGAGATGGATCGTGAATTCCTACACGTTGACGATTTCTTGGTATCAGACATCAATATGAACACGTATCGTCATATAATTTTCTCAACGCCTTTCCAACTGGACCTAGCCGGAAGCAGAACATGCCCAGCTGTCTGTAGAGGCTCGCGACCTAGAAACCGAAATAAGGAGGAAATACACAGCAATTGACAAAGAGTTAGTTCAGCTTTGGATGAGATATAGGGATAATGGCCTCAGAACAACAGACTTTTTGATGGAAGTAAACAAAGTCTACCGCCTGGGCCAGACAAAGAAGTAATAAGAATTTAAAATAGAAATGAAACTTTGTTATATTGTAACAGACATTCTCCAATAATTTGTCACAAAAGAAATTTAATGCGCTTGCCGCTGCTTGCGTGAATCAACTCCTCATATAAAATAGTATCTGCATGTTCATTAATTTTTTTTGTTACAAATTATTGGTGTTTTGATTTTACCATGTATTTTCGTGTTATTTTAACAGACATTCTCCAATAATTTGTCACAAAAGAAATTTATTGAGCTTGACGCTGCTTGCGTGAATCAACTCCTCGTATAAAATATTGTCTGCATGTTCATTAAATTTTTTTTGTGACAAATTATTGGTGTTTTTATTTTACCATGTATTTTCGTGTTATGTTTTTACTGTATGTTTTGTTGTTATCGGTTTTTGACCTGTAAACCATTGAGTAAAAATTGAATAAAATGTGATTAACTAAGATACTATTACGGTTGTCACTAAAAAGTGTACTCCGACCCCGACCCCGACCCCGACTCCGAAATTACCGACTCCAAAACTATTTCTTTTAATAACTCTGTTATTAATGGATCAATTACACTGAAATTCAACATAAATGTACAGAATTATGTGTTGTATACATAAAATCATATAAATGTTACAAAAAAATTATGATTTTCATTAAATTGACTTTTATTGAGTTTTGACTCACTAAAAAGTGTACTCGGCGATTTCAACGAAATTTCATTCTCTCATTCATATAATACATTCTTCCAGCTAATTTGTTGCAGTATTAGGAATATATTCGTATTTTACGATGTCTTATGCAAGATTTATAATTAATTTGGAAATTAATCGTGTTTAAAATGGAAATATACTCGAAGATGAGAATCGCCGACTCCGGCTTCATTTGAGGTTGTATGTAAAATTCAAACTTGAAATTGGCGGATCAATAGTCAGAGGTTTTCCCGGATTGTGGTAACTGACGCAGTTAACATGCACGAGAAGGCGTTGAAAGTGATATTTTCATAGGTAGTTTGTTGGACCCTTCTTTTTCTCTGTGAAATTTATGTCTTGTGTGTGCAAGCCTTTAGCAACAACATTTTAATGCTCAATATTCTGTTCGTCTTTGATAATTTTATTCAATAAACATAAGTTTTTTGTTTATTAATACAGTGTCCATGTATTATCCACTTCAACCATTGATATTGTTTTGTTTGTTTGTGAGTACTGTGATAAGTAATCACGCGAATGATGAAATGTGAATGGTTTTCAGCACACATATTCTGTGCCCAGTCTAAACTCTACAGGATAAGAGTCGTAGTAAATAAGACCTGATTTTGGTCACTTACCACAATCCGGGAAAACCTCTGACTATTGATCCGCCAATTGCAAGTTTGAATTTTACACACAACCGCAAATGAAGCCGGAGTCGGCGATTCTCATCTTCGAGTAAATTTCCAGTTTAAGCACGATTAATTTCCAAATTAATTATAAATCTTGCATAAGACATCGTAAAATACGAATATATTCTTAATACTGCAACAAATTAGTTGGAAGAATGTATTATATGAATGAGAGAATGAAATTTCGTTGAAATCGCCGAGTACACTTTTTAGTGAGTCAAAACTCAATAAATGTCAATTTAATGAAAATCTTAATTTTTTTGTAACATTTATATGATTTTATGTATACTACACATAATTCTGTACATTTATGTTGAATTTCAGTGTAATTGATCCATTAATAACAGAGTTAGAAAAAGAAATAGTTTTGGAGTCGGTAATTTCGGAGTCGGGGTCGGGGTCGGAGTACACTTTTTAGTGACAACCTACTATTACTTGTCCATGTACCTTACAATCCCACGCCAGCCCTAAGCTTATGACTATTTAACAAGTACTGAGGACGAAACTTCCCACTAACTGGGGACGAATCTTCCCGGGGACGAAACTTCCCGAGGACAAATCTTCCCGGGGACGAAACTTCCCGATCCCTCACCAAACTGGGTCGAATTCATCAAAGTGGGTCGAAGTCACTTCGGGTCGAAATCACCAGGAATCCCCCCCTCCCCCTATATAATTTAGACACAGTCCGTGTTGTCTTCCCATCGTTGTCCACGTCTCTGTACATAGATTAGGTTTTCTCGCGTAATTCCGATAATCGTGAAACAGTTCCATACAAATCTTGGCTTTCGGAATCTGAAGGTCGTGTGCTGGTAACAACAATTGATAAAATAAGATTGCTTCTGTTATATTTGTTATATTTCTTTGCTAGTAAACCTTAAGAGCTCATACCCAGTTCTCCTTCGTTGTATCTGGGTGTTCATGATTTCAATATATTTTCACTATTTTTGATTTTTTCTCGACTTGTGTCGTGAAGTTGTGCGCTTGGTCTTCAAGTTCAAGATAAGAATCAAGTTCACGTCCTCACGTACGTTGTTTGAAGTCTCCCCAAACACCACGGTAATGCCAATATAGATTCGGTTTATCTGCTTTAGGAGCTATATAAGTAAGGAAAATGTGTTTACTTTGAAATTGCCACCTCGGTCGGATATTCCAGAAATTCAAATCGAATATACAGTCATTCAGGCAGTAACGGGTCACTCACAGGCAGTAACGGGTCAGGCGATGTTGAGCCTTAAAGTTAAAAAAATCGAATTTGAAGAGCATTTCAAACTAAAATTTTATTTCAGTTTTGTGAAGTAATTTGTTGCCCGTCGTCTTTGAAAGTTTCGCGAGTTTGTTGTTTTTTGTTGACGAAAGTGATTTTTTTTAAAAAGACTGAATGTGCGCCGGAAGAAAATTTTGACACACAAAACCGCAAAAAAAAGTTTGCGTCTCAGTTACGGGAAGAGAAATATAAAGAGTGTGAATGTAATTATTATTATTTGAACAGGTTTGTCTACACTTCAAATTAACGATAAAATAATTGGGATAAATATCTGGCATCATGATATATTTATTCCGTTTCAACAGCGAGTTGAGTTGTCAATACCGGGTCACTGTCAGACATGCGCATTAAAACCCATTGAAACACTGCTCCAGTTGAACTATTTTTAGAAAATTAACGCTAAACTACCGCATTTGATCCACTTCGTTTTCAATTGTTTCCACTGTAAAAGTTGTGAAAAAGTGTGGTGAAATTAATTCAGAGAAGACAAAAAAGACTTTTTGTGTCCAATAAATACATATAAAGTGGGAAAATAGATCGCCACTGAGTGCCAAAGAGGGTGATTCTTTATAGACACAAGCCACCCGTTACTGACCAAATCGCGACAGGCAAACGATATAATTTTATAAAATAAACAGAAGCTTCATCTGAATATTTCCACGGCAATAATGAGTGTCAGATACCTGTCTGTCAATAACAAAAAACAAACTTTGGATAACTTATTTTATTTGTGAGAAATAAATGAAAATATGAAAGGTGACCCGTTACTGCCTGAATGACTGTACACAAATGAATTACACCCAAACCGTCCTCTGCAATTTGACCCAAACCGTCCGCTACATTTTGACCCAAACCGTCCGCTAATACACCCAAACCGTCCTCCAGTGAAAATAAGTAGAAAATGAAAAAAAATTGAATGTTTCTATAATATTTTTGACATGTTCAATAAACTTTGAAACTATTATTGTGAGAACATGTTTTTTTAGTTTACATTTGATTATATTTTAGTAGAAGTTCTTTAATTTTTGATTGTGAAAACACAAGTTGAGTGCAGTTAATCAATGGTCACTCACTGTTTGTTACTTTAATTATTACTAATTATTACCACTAAATCTATAAGTTACTAGTAGATTAACATGATTTTGGAGGGCTGTTAAAACTCCATAATTTCAGGGACGTCATTCGACGAAGCCGGGCTGCGGGCGGGTAATGGTATAAATAGACATTAGCGGCCTGCAGCCTGGCTATTTTTAGATTCCATGGTCTAATGAATTACGTCCATTCGGATGAAGTCCCTTTGTATTTCCAAACGGAAGTCGAACGCGCGATCGAAACAGAAATATCGAACCGATTTACTGATTATTTCTTGAATTTTCTTCTAGCAATTCCCTCGTGCGATTAGCTGTAACAGGGAGTGGTAATAATAGTAATAACATGATTGTTGTCAGGCATCATGATTCATTAGCGGCCCTGCAGCAATGATGAACAGCCCTTGGGCTTATTAACGGCCCTCGACTTCGTCTCGGGCCTTTAATAAACCCTCAGGCTGTTCATCATTGCTGCAGGCCACAAATGAACCATAATGCCCTCCAAAATCATGTTATTGTTTTATTATAGTAATTACAAACATTGTATCGGTGTTGTTGTTTTTAGGCAAAGTCTTCTTCTGGCCTTAGACAATAACTGATAACTAAACAGTGAAATGGAAACTAACTCCACCGCAGAACCCACTTCGGGAGTGGATTTAACATAGATGTTGTCTGGTTTTCAAAAGGAAAATTGGAGCTAATAAAACCGTCGGAGGAATCAAAAAGGGAAAATAAGTCGGCAAATGGAAAAAAAGGGAAAAAGTAGACATAAATCAGGTTTACAACCCCCCCCCCCCCCCCTCCCCCCGTAAAGAACCAATGCCTGTTTAAAAGACGGTAATTTTCAATGCATAACAAAAAAATTATATTTGTAAACAGCATCCCCCCCCCCTCGAAAAGAAATAATGCCTGGTTAAAACTGAAAATCACTCGTAAACGCCCCCGCCCCCCAACAAAAAAAAGAGAAAGAATAGAAAGTAGCTCATCACCTCTAAGTAAGCACAAATCGTGTTTGTTCACTATTATTATTATCACAAATATTGTTTTGTTATCATGTATTCCTGTCATACAGTTGTTAGCCCAGTTTCATCTACATTATATATTCTAAAAGGAGTTATATTGTCTTTTTTTAGCACTGATTTTAGTAAGTCAAAAAATCTGGTTACTTCTGTTTGATTGAACCCTGCAGCCCGTGCTATGCTTGTTTGTTCAGGTTTTCGAATAGAAAGTTTCACATGACGTTTCAAAAAACCGTAAACCCAATCCTTTCCAGCTCGTCTTTTTTCTATATTAAAACGGCTGTGAACATTGTTTTTGATGGCAAGTTCATATGCTAAGGAACGCAAGGTTTCTATGGTCAAACCAAAAAACATCTTCTGCATTGCATTTTTTGCCTGAATTATGGCCCCAGTTGGACTTAGAATTCGTAAAATATTTGGTTTCCGGATGATAACTTTAGTATTTGTTTTCCGATCGGCTCCAAATTTGGTATGTGGTTTAATCACAACAAAATACAGGTCAAGTTCGAATATGGGGTCGGTCCGAACATTTTTCGCCTGAATTATAGCCCCTGTTGGACTTAGAATTCGTCAAATATTTGGTTTCCGGATGATAACTTTAGTATTTGTTTTCCGATCGGCTCCAAACTTGGTATGTGGTTTAATCACAACAAAATACAGGTCAAGTTCGAATATGGGGTCGGTCTGAACAATTTTTGCCTGAATTATGGCCCCTGTTGGACTTAGAATTCTTCGTCAAATATTTGGTTTCCGGATGATAACTTTAGTATTTGTTTTTCGATTGGCTTCAAACTTGTTAGTCTTTTTCTCAAATGACTGAAAAATTTAGTCATTTCACAAAATCACTGATTTCAAAGTCTGACCGTAACATATATATATATGCCAGTATAAATTTCTTGCACTCTAAAAAAATTGCAAATGTGTTAAAATGGTACAATTTGAACAGTTCGCGGACGTATGATGCAATGCCCAGCGGTGCTCTTGTTTTTTGTTGACAAAAGTGATGTTTTTTTTTTAAAAAAGACAATGTGCGCCGGAAGAAAATTTTGACATGCAAAACCGCAAAAAATGTTTGCTTCTCAACGAAGGGAAGAAAAATCTAAAGAGTGTGAATATAAGTATTATTATTTTAACAGCTTTGTCTACGCTTCAAATTCACGATAAAATAATTGGGATAAATAACGGGCATCATGATATATTTATTCTGTTTCAACAGCGAGTCCAGTTGTCAATACCGGGTCACTGTCATACATGCGCAGTAAAACCTATTGAAACACTACTCAAGTTGATCTATTTTTAGAAAATTAAAGCAAAGCTACTGTATTTGATCACTTTGTTTTCACTTCTTTCTACTGTAAAAGTTATGACCAGTGTGGTGAAACTAATTCAGAGAAGACACAAAAGACTTTTTGAGTTCAATAAATACATATAAAGTGGGAAAATAGATCGCCAGTGGGTGCTAAAGAGAGTGATTCTTTATAGACACAAGCGACCCGTTACTGGCCAAATTGCGACAGTCAAACGATCTAATTTTATAAAATAAACAGAAGCAACTTACTTTTTATGTGATGAATGAAAAATTTACAGAAAACAAAACTGAATACATCCAACGTTTGAAATGAAATAAAAAAAACGAATTGGAAGTAAATAATCCATGTAAACATTAGGATGAAAAACCGTGAACTGATCGCTTTCCCCGTTCTCTTTGCTAACTCCGTTAATCATGTTTTTAGAGATTGTCGGTTATGAGAAAATGTATTAAAATCGATTAATCGTTAAAAACTAATAGACAATTACCAGGTCGGGATACTAAGAAAATGAAAGTATGTTAATGGAAGTTTCCTAGAAATCCGTCAAGTTACCCTGAAATATAGAAAATCGTCATTTCCTAATGACATACAAATCCCTGTACAATGAAAAATAGTTTCGATTTTAATACAACTTCTTCTTTACATTTTGTATTTATTTGTTGCTTTTATTACTGTTTTTCAACTTGTCTTTGTGTATGGGTACGATATGAAATAAATTACGGATAAGAGTTCAAGTGTTTGTTGTTTTTTGTCCCAACATGGCCTAAAGTAAGATCCCATTCAACTTTCCTTGGGGCCGAATCGACACAAGGCCGAATCGACCCGATTCCAATGTTCCCACTTTTGGTAAAAATATTTGGAGTTTGGGAGTTGAAACATAACTTTAAAAAATATTTTTTTGTTGTATATTTAGAGTTTTTCCAGAATATATTTTTTTTAAAGAATAATATATATGCCGTACTTACCTTTATTCCTAAAGTCAAAATATATTAAGCACAAGACCGATCCATAATGAATAATGAATTATAATGAAATATAAAATCCTCTGTATTGAATAACAGAATGAAAATATATGTGCTCCAATGCCGACCTGCAAACCCGAAATAAGATACTTCTTGGATGTTGTTTGGCAGAAATCAACTTAAAAATTAATCCATAGTGAATAATAAATTATAATGAAATATAAAATCCTCTGTATTGAATAACAGAATGAAAATATATGTGCTCCATTGCCGACCTGCAAACCGGAAATAAGATACTTCTTCTTGGATGTTGTTTGGCAGAAATCAGCTTAAAAATTTTGTTTTTATATGTTCTTCTGAAGTTGTGATCAAAGTTCTGGCCTCTGATGAGATACTCATACCGTGTTTTTACAGTGCGACTGAAGCTTGATTGATTTAATTGCACTTGATTAGGTGATCATATACTGTTTTTACAGTTTCTTTGAACCCTTAAATCTGTTATGTGGACTGAAAGTAATATGATCCTCTCCCTTATAGGTTAATGGATGATTCACAGCTTTCAAAAACACATATTGGTGGATTTTTTCCTTTTTGTAACTGTTATGGATAACATGCTGGGGCTGCTCCCAAACCATCGACTGTTTAGGTTTCTTTTCTAAAACAAGCAACAAACTGCAGTTTCATCATTCAGAAGGAAATAAAGTTATAAAGCAAATAAATTTATTTGGGTCGCAAGAGATTTAAATCCCACACTGTCGTAATAAAGGTGTTTAAACTCATCTTAAACCGCATCTCTCTTAGTCTCCCTAGTTGAGGTTGAAAATTCCCAGGCCAAATGTTCCCGAGGCCAAAAAGACTGCACCCGTTTGTGGAACCCGGAATTGCTGCTGAAACGAATATCAATGCGGAAACTGTAACTCCTAATAAATAGCCCCCATGCAATGATCATAATCAGTCTCCTATATGCGAATGTGATCGTATTTTTGTTTCTGCATCGATATTTGTTTAGGTGCGACTCCAGGTTATTATTTTATAGCCAATGTAGGCGTACAGTAACATGGATGATATCGAAGCGGTGGTTGATGCTTTGCCTGTGTTCAAATCTCGATAAGTAAACAATAAAACATAGTTTGGATCAATAAACTCTGCACAAATGTACGGAAATACATGAACTATCGAATGCAGCCGGTAATAAGGACAAACATTTGATATATATTCCTATTTTCATGTTTTGAGTTCCCAATAAAACTTATTGGGGAATTTTACAACAGATTTGAATGGGAGGAATCTGAACATAGGGGATAGCCACTACATTCAGATCGCCGAACTAAAGGTGGTGGTGACGGTTCAGAGTCCTCCTAAACACCAGAATTACTCCGAATTACACCAAATAAGGCCATTTTGATTATGAGATTGGTATCTAATTATGATTACACCAGAGCCACAATAAAAAAAAATCCCAGGTATAGGACATGAAACTGGAACGTGTGTCCATTCTTAGGAATGACTGCACACAAAATGGAATCGAGTGTAGTGTATACTGAATGCAACGCGAGTGGTGTGAGCGATGTGATAAATAATAACCAAATACAGAAAAAATTGATGATCATGTGTTTATCACACTCCTCTCATAGCTGGCATTGTATATCAGGCATGGATAAATTGCACGAACGATCGTTTCGTTCACGCATCGCTCACGCAAATGTTGTCTGACGAAATCCTTTTCCCGTTCACACAAAATTTATTTCACTTACTGGGTAATAAAAATGAGAAAATCCTGAAAACTGAATTACAAACGTTAACATAACAAGCACTGAATGTGAAACCAGGAAGTTTTGTAACACATGCTTTTTCATCAGAGAAAAATAAATCACTGATTGATTGATTTTTATTTAGTACCAGCAATGTTAATCAAAATAATTTTGGCACGAAATAAAGATATTCGGCTTCAGTACTACCTTCATGTTCAACATAGCATGTTAGTAGTATACCGCAGGGAGACAACATAGCTAGACCAACCAAAAATGGATGCACAACGAAATAAGATTACTGATCAGGCAGAGGAAACGTTTGTATCGCATTGCTAAGCGCATTGATCTTCCACGTGCCTGGGCTAAATATAAACTGAAACGAAATGAAGTTGTGTCGGCTGTTAGGAAGGCCAAAGCGTTATACTTGTCAAAAATCCAGTCCACTCTAAGGAGTAAAGAAACACCACCATCACAGTGGTGGAAGACTTTAAAAACATTTATCGGCAGCAGTAACGCAGTAGGAATTCCCACTCTCATCCACTCAAATAAACTATACTCATCAAATGCTGAGAAAGCGGAAGTGTTCAACGAATACTTCAGTTCTATCTCAACAGTTGATGATTCGAATGCGTCCCTGCCAGACCCACCATCCCGTGCTTCCCGAAGTATTGATAGCATCACCCTACATTGTAGCGAAGTAGAAAGTGTAATGAAGTCGATAAAAGTGTCCAAGGCTTCTGGTCCTGATCTCATAAGCCCACGTCTATTAAAAGAATGTCATTCCTCCTTATGCGAACCACTTTCGATCTTATTTAACATACTGATGAACAGCTCGTACTTCCCATCATTGTGGAAAAAAGCAAATGTCTCTCCAGTCCTGAAAAAGCAACCGTCCAATTCTGTTGTTAATTATCGCCCAATATCATTGATCAGCTGTGTTGGTAAAATACTCGAAAGATGTGTATTTAAGCGCTTGTGGGCGTTTCTGATTGAAAATAATGTTCTCAGTCAATTTCAGTCAGGGTTTCGACCTGGCGACTCAACTGTCCTCCAACTAACTGATATTTATGATGAATTCTGTCGCGCACTTGATGAAGGCAAAGAAGTTAGGGTGGTGTTCTGTGATGTCAGTAAGGCCTTTGACAAAGTATGGCACGCTGGTCTTATCTACAAGCTGGAGAGTATTGGCGTCTCGGGCGAACTATTGTTGTTCTTGAAATCGTACCTTGCAGATAGGTTACAACGAGTTGTGATAGTGTCGGAGACGTCTCCATGGAGGCCCGTCACCGCTGGTGTCCCTCAAGGGTCCATTTTCGGTCCCTTACTGTTCCTTATATACATCAACGACATAACGGATAACCTGCTTAGCAGTATTCGTCTCTTTGCAGATGATACGTCTTTGTATCTAATTATAGAGAACCCTGAACAAGCGTCAATCTTAATAAATCATGATTTGGCCACAATTGAACATTGGGCTAAAACATGGTTGGTTGAGTTCAATCCCAACAAAACAGAAAGCATGTTAATTTCGCGTAAAAACAAACCCACCTCCCATTCACCTTTATTCTTAGGCGATTCTCAGATATCTGAAGTTTCCAACCATAAACATTTAGGAGTCATACTGAATAGCACGTGTACATGGAACGATCACATCGAACATATTTGCTCTAAAGCCTGGTCCCGTTTAGACTTGCTGAGGAGGCACAAGTTTACTCTGGATCGTAGTATTTTGGAAAAAATATACTTTGCTTTCATTAGACCTCTTCTTGAATATGCTGACACCGTTTGGGATAACTGTCCTGTAAGCAAAGTGGACGAACTGGAAAAAATACAAATTGCAGCAGCAAGGATCATCACGGGGGCAACAGTCAGTGCCAGGAAGACTTTGCTCTATCGTGAAATGCAATGGGACCCCCTTAATGAAAGACGTCGCAAACACAAGTTAATTCAGTTTTTTAAAATGTATCATCACACGTTACCTCCATACATCTCAAATAAAGTGCCTCCTCTTACCTTTTTAACCAACTCAGCAATCACTCTCCGAACAGGTCATAACCATCGAGTTCCCTTTTGTCGGACTCAGTTGTACAAGTCTTCCTTCATCCCGAGTGTTACGGACGAATGGAATAATCTACCGCTCCCTGTTCGCGAGAACTCGTCCCTTATCAACTTTAAGACCTTCCTATACAAGGGAATACAACGACCTCCAAGGTTCTACAGCAACGCGAAATCTCGCACAGCTCAAATATATCATTGCAGGCTACGTCTACAGTGTAGTAACCTCAACTCCCACCTCTACGATAATCATTTATCACCAAACCCTTTGTGTCAGTGTGGCGAGCAAGAGACTCCTGATCATTTTTTCTTCCATTGTCCAATCTGCTCAGACGCACGTAATTGCACGATTAACCTTTTTCCTTTTGGAACAGACACATCCACACTTCTTTTTGGTTCAGAATTCCTGAGTAACGAAGACAATCGTGTCATCGTTGAAGTGGTACATGACTTTATCTTATCAGGAAAGCGATTCCAATAATTGATTCGCATGACTTGTTACATAATATTGGGCCACCCAATAATTCAATATTACTGACTAATACTATTAGTATCAAATTAGCATAGCATCACGTATATTCCCCTCCACACCTATCAAACTTCATTTCAGCATACCTTCAGATGGACTGTCTTCGTAGTTTGGATTCATATATACATCTCCTTACCAAAAGAACTGATGAAATAAGATACTGCCTTACGTATTTCTCGAGTGCACCTAATGCATTACGCATTCAGACTGGCCGTCATTTACATTTTTTTTCTCTTTTTTTTTCCTTTTCTTGTTCGATGTTTTCTTCTTTTTCTCGTTTGCTTCTTTCTTTTCTAATTTTTCTAAAAATATTCCTGTTGTAGTTGATGCATTCCTGCACATCTTTACCCGGGGGTCTGCCCTCTCCCACTCTTGCCTCGCGCATTCGGTCTGGGTCTGGAGACCTGGCTCGCGACCCCAATTGGTAGCTGTGTCTTGAAAACAGAAAATGCCTAAATGGCATCAGTAAGGTGTTTTTTTTTTCGAGTCGACGTTTGGTTCCGTGGGGTGGGCTGGGCCCGCAGGTATTGATGTGTACGTGTAACTACTGACTGACACCACCTGTCGAGTGAACTGATAAACGAAAGAGGGAGACGACTTACATAAGCTGTTAGCTTTCCGTCGAATCCCTCTCATATACAGCGATCTATCTTTGTTTACCTTTGTTATTTTGTGTACTGTTGTGCATTGTGTTGCTTGTTCTTCTTTGTACCTGTTGCGTACTGTATACAAATAACATAATTTCAAATAAATATTGTTTAAACTAACATAGCTAGATTGGCTGTCTTCCTGTTGTCTCCCACAGTTACTTTATGCAACGTTTTAAACCAGACTATCAGATAGTGTTTCATTCAATATATTTTCAAGTCCAGGCTAGTATGATGGTTGTGTGGGGGATAAACGTGATGCGACATGGAAGTGATTCACCTGGTAGCCCGCTACGAAACATCTCCCATCCTCACATGACAGCCCATTATGTCTTTAATGGAGTTACATTACCGTGATTCCTCAGAGCCAGGTGGAGTTCACGAGGCAACCAGACCAATGCCTGGAGTACGTTGGTGGTGCAATAATAATACTAATATTGATATTAATATAAATTTACCAGTTTAGCCAGACATGGATAAGCTGGACTGATTTTTTATTTCTGTGGCGTAAAGAGTACATTGTACCCCCACAGATTCAGGGACTACAATATGGGTTATTACAATGAACATTGTCTGAGTATGAAGACAGTAATTTTAACTTTAACTGTTTTTTGAACAGATTTCTCTCGGTTATATTTCTGATATTCCTATCTAACTCGTTCCAGATTTTAGGGTACATATTTGTCCGTAAATAATCAAATGATTTGGTTCAGGGTTTTTTATATGAAGGAGGCCACTTCTTCTGTTCGACCTTCAAGAAGGTTTATCAGTTAGCTTAAAGTAATTTTTAAATGAAACAGGAAGGTTTTCATGATACCAATCAAATACAAATAAGCAAGCTTTAAGTTTAAAAAGGTCAGTTACTTTTAGTATTTTATTTTTAAGAAAAAGGGGTACACCCAAAACATAGAATGCGACAAAATTCTAATTTGTAATGAGGACATAAAGTTTGCTGGCAGAGCAAGGAACCTTGGTGTCATCATTGATGCCAATCTGACAGTGAAAGATCACATCAATCATCTATCCCGAATTTCATTCTTGGAACTTAGACATATAAGTCATATGAGATCATACCTGTCTCAAGATGCCAGAGCAAAACTAGCATGTTCCTTTATCTTAAAGCATCTTGACCACTGCAAGTCACTCTTCACTAACACCACCGAAGAAAGCCTTGGCACCCTGCAGCGCATTCAAAACAATGCTGCATGGGTAGTTCTTGGTTATAAAAAGAGTTCACATTCCACCCCCATGCTGAAGACTTTACATTGGCTTCCTGTAAGGGCACGTATAGAGTTCAAGATAGCCACTCTTTGTTTTCGTAAATCAGACTCAACCCTCTCCCATTATTTGGCATCTTTTATCCACGATTATATCCTGTCCCGGGCTGTAAGATCTCATAAGTTATTACTAACGGAGAAAAGCTATAACCTCGAAACGTACAGCCACGGTGCGTTTCAAATTATAACACCCAAAATTTGGAATTCCCTTCCCCTGAATGTCCATGATGGCATCAATTTGGACTCTTTCAAAAAGAAACAAGTGTTTTTGGTATCAAAAATACCTCCAAATTGATATCAGTAATACCACAACTGTTGATGAATCCAGAGTACAGCACCCATCAAACTAATGTGTACAGCCAGAATACCATTTTCTATATTTTTCATTACTTTCTACATACCATATTTATACTAAATTTGTCAAGCTCTAAATTTTTTAGTAGGTACGCCAAGCGCCTAGAGTCTTTTGGGATTTGGTGCTCTATAAATATTATTATTATTATACCTTTTGTTATTTATAATACGCACAGAGCATTTCTGCAATATTAGATTCTTTACGGTTCTGGCGTTTCCCCATATGTTTATTCCATATGTTAGATGGGTATGGATTAAAGAGAAATACAGAGTTTTCATCGCATCGAGTGGGAGAATGGTCTTTACTTTGTTGAGGGCAAAATTGGCACGGGCTATTTTAGTGCAAAGATGGGATACAACGTATTTGTAGGATAGGTTATCATCGATGTTAATCCCTAGAAATTTGAGAGATTTTTCTGCATTTTCAGAACCCACTCTTTTTATCTCCTCTCCATTTATACGAACGTTGTGTGAAAGTGTGTCAAATTTCGACTTATATGAGGAGTTAATTAAAATGTAATTTGTTTTCGTGCAATTTAAGACTAAATGGCTGGCGCAGCACCACTCGAAGAGATTTTCAAGTTCTTTATTTAATAATGGAACTATATCGTTTCGGCCAGATGAATATACAGTTGTATCATCCGCAAACGATAACAGATTTAGGGATGTGCTTGGCAGGTATCATTCACATAGAGTAGAAATAGCGTGAGTCAGAGTATGGAACCTTGGGGAACTCCATGTGTTTTTGGGGCTACATCTGATTTATGGTCGTCATAAACGACATATTGTTTTCTTCCGGTTAAATAACTTGTGAACCAGTCTCTTCATAAGCCTTGTATACTGTATCTTTCTAATTTGTTTAATAGAATTGAATGATCTATAGTGTCGAATGTTTTAGATAGGTCAAAACGGGCAAGAGTGCAGTTTTTACTGAATTACGATTGGTCATAAATCTTGTTAACAGTAACACAAACAGGTGGATGAATAAAAGAGGCATAGTATTAAAATGATTGATGGCCAATGTGATCCAAAAAATTGTGAACTGATAGCGAAGTTCTGCGACAAGGTAATGTATTTGGAATTAAATAAATGAGCGAAAGAAAAATAAATTATGTCACTTGCCCATACATTCCATTCGCATGTCAAGAGACTAATGTTTTTTTATTGGTAAGCTGGCCACATGTTAATTACGATACTTTTTTTGCTAGCAGAACGCACAGAATTTTAAATTTTTAAACTCTTCTAATCATGTCTAAAAGTCAAGCAGAATCGGTCTCTGAGAAAACTTTTAAAAAATGGCCTGTTTCGGAACACTTTCTCTATGAAATTGGAGAAGATGAATGTTTGGACATGCTTCAGTGTTTAACATGCAGTGAAAAATGGGATGAAATACAGAAAGAGGCAAAGAAAAGGGGTCTGCGTAGTGCAGTTCTGAACAGTGGAAAACTGTTTTTTGATAGTGTACATTACGTGCACCATGCTAATGCTGAAAGTCATTGTAAACCTGGCTTGTTACATGAGTTTGCAGTCAACTTGAAACAGCAAGAAAATAAACACAGTGATACTGAGAACAGTGCCAGTACATCTGTTCAAGAGGGTATTACTGATGCACCTGTTACTGGAGATAAGTCAAAGCAAATAGGGATTCACCAAATATTTTTATCATCTAGCACGGACTCGTACAGAAAGTTCTTTCACACAGCTCTTCACTGAAAACAACATTGCCCTTGAAGAAGAAACTTTCACCAAATTACCTCAGTAAGTAGAGTTACAGAAAAAATATGGAGTAAAGTTTTTAGAGGGCAAAATTAAAGAAAAGCATGTGCAAAGGTGGTCGAGTGTTTAGCAGATGTTTTAAGGGACGATTTGAAAGAATTACTTAAGAAGTCAAAGTTTGTCTTAGGGTTATATGATGGCTCTGAGGCATGTAAAACATGGGAAGAAAAAGAGCTCATTTATGTGAAAGTAGTGAAGAGTGGGATACCTATTGATGTATGGCAAAACGGATGCAAAATCCAACAAGAATCATTCCTTGCAGCATTTAGAGAGTATGGGTTTGATTTTGTTGGCACTGACTAGTGTTGAAACAATTAATGCTCTTTGGATTTTTACTAATTGACTAATCGACGATTAATCGGCCAGTCAGTTATGCAATGTCTGGTGGTAAAATAAAAAAAATCTACAAAACTGTGGTTTTAACGTAATTCATTGGCTGGAGTGGCTTCCAAATTACGATACAATTAATGGGTCCAACTGCGCGACATTGCAGAAGTCCAAGTCTCTGTGTCTTTACGACCATACAACTGATGCCGCAAAAAATTAATTGGTCTAATAAATCTTTGGTGTTCCTATTTCCTAAGGGGAATTGAGGAGAGGGCCCAGAGTATTCGGTTCCATCAAATATTTTTAAGCAGAATCAAACTTTCCCCAAAAATTCCTGTGTATATTGTGGTCTAATAAGAAATTTCTGCACTTTGTTATTGAGCTAAAAAACTTTTGAAAGCAGAAAACAGGTCACAGAAGACATGTACTCTGATGATGCGATTATTCCATGACCTGCATAACTTAATCAACCCGCAATGAAAAGCTAGACAAACTATAAACTGTAGCCTCATTGAATATTAAATAGATCACATGACCAAACGGTGTGATTTGTTTGGTCAGTATGTGCACTACGTAAAACTTCATTCAGTAGTAAATATCATTATGTGAAGTTTTGTTTCCTGACCAATCTTATTACTGCAGCATAAACCCAACACAAGAACGTATTGAAAAAGCATTAACTTCTGTTAAGTTCCGTAGATGTACTTCTGCTGTCAGCGTTAACCCTTTACCCAACATAACGGCCAAAACCGACCAGAGCTATTCACAAAAATCGCCAATTAATTTTCATTATTTTTTTTCATTTTTTGTCTCAAAAACATAGGTTCGGACCCATCTTTGGAACAAGCTCTTCAAGCTTATTCCATTGAGGGGTCATAAACTATGTTTTTGAGACAGAAAATGAAAAAAATAGCTATTCAAGAATTTTGTTTGCAATTGTCATCTGCTTTTCATGTTATGTAAAGGGTTAATTAAAATGACACAACATTTTGCAGGTATATTGTTCACACCTCATTTGTGTGTTTTAATCAGTGTAATGGAATCTCAAATCTTTGTCCGTTAATTTAATTTATTTTCTTGAAAAGTAGAGAAGCTCGAAAAAGAGAGCTTCTTGTTTACAATTTAGAAGAGCGAAGAAGTTTCCTCAAATTAACAGCAGTTTTTTAAGGAACACAAAGTGGAAACTTCAAGGCTTTAGAGAATAAACTCGGGCGACTAATCGACGGGTGATTCACTAATCGGTTAATAGATTTGTTTAGTACTAATCGCATCAGCATCGACTAGTAAAAAAATTGTTTCAACACTGGCACTGACACACTAAAAGCAGTTTCCGTTTGTGCAGACAGGGCATGAGAAATGGTGCCATGATGACTCAGGGACTGATATAAGCTTCATACACTTTAACCTTAAAATAGGTTACGGTGTGCCTAGCGTACCATAACCTGTAGGTTTCCGTAGTGTAGATTATAAGGTAAATTATTAAGGTAATGAGTTTCCTCTCATAACCTAATAATAGGTATCGAGTTTATAGAAACACATAACCTCCCCCATAACCTAACCTTTTGGTTATGGCTTATGTCGGACCCTGGTAATTATACATTGCTCACTGCACAAACTTGAGTTGGGCATGAAAGATGCTTTTAAACATTCCACAGAATTTGATAAAATTAATGACATGATGTCGTCATTATTTTGCGTATTCAAGAATAGTGGGAAGAGCTGGAGGATGATGCAACTTCTGGCAGAGAAGATGCGTGTAGCTATTTGACGATATCTCAAAGTACACGGTACAAGATTTCAAAGCCATAAAGAAAGAAGCCTTGGGGTGTTGCTACATGTATATAACATGTATTTTCCTTTTATTTGTGGAGAATGCTACAGAAACCTCTGGCCTAGTTACGTCTGCAATGAAGGCCAAGCTGAGCAGATTTCATAAGAAAATGTTGGAGTACAATATTGTGGGGAATGTATCTCTTTATCATGATGTATTGAAACACACAGCACATGTCATTTCAATAAGGGATAATATAGAAAGGTTGATTTCAGATTTAAATGTTTGGAGGGGCTTGATGGCATCGTTGAAAAGAGTGGCCTACCGGATTCAGTGGGTAGCTTCTCCTGTCACAGAGATGAAGCGCAGGGACTGACGGGAAAGGAGAGTGATCACTCTCACTCGACATCAATCTCCTAAACGTTTCATTAAGTGTGAGGGGGGGGGGGGGGGGGGGGGAATTAATCACTTGCCTTCAGGATGTACATTATGTACAAATTATGTTTAAACATCAAGTTGTATTCTGCTTTTCAGACGCCTGACCCAACTTGGAAACAATACATGGAAAACATTATCTCGCTTTACTAAAATCTTTAATTTTTTTTCGCTTTAAACATATCTTATGACACCTCATTGGATCTCAATGAGCTTGTTCCAATGATGAGTCATAAGCTATGTTTTTAGGGAAAAAATGAAAAAAATAAAATTTGTATAGTCATTTTCATGTATAAAGCTGGTCGGTTTAGGCTGTCATCATATTAAGGGATTAAATCACTCTCCAGAATTTTTCACTCTTGCAAAATCAAAATGAGGAGAGTGATCATTCACTCACCTGCATTTTCTTCCCTGCAGTCACTGGAAGCGGATGATAAGATCATACTGAAAACAACAGCTACATGTACTAATCTACCATCAACATTATCCATGCGACAAACCTCACAATTAACAGAGAAGCAGAAAGAGGCATTAGAAAAGAAGATTGTCACAAATATTACACATGAACATGAGTTTGATCTGAGAAATGTCAGCACTGGGGAGAAGAAGGTTAAACTAACTCGGTCAAAGTGAGTGTGGGACTTAAAATCATTCATCACTGACAGATACAGCCACCTGAAAAATGACCATGTTATACAGTCGATGAACATTGTTGATAACTCACAATGGGACCACACAGATAAAGCATACAGCTTCAATGTAATTGAAATCATTGCTAAACACTTTGAGGCACCACTTTAGCCAATGGATTCAATTTGAAAATGGCACAAGGGGCAATTCCACTCATACCCACACAGCAGTGAAGGTATCTAGCTATCAAAAACAAGGTGCTACATGTATTTTGGTCCAAAATATTTACATACCACCTGGATTCATGTAAAAATCTATTGTTAGTTATTGAAATATGCCTAGCCATGACCTGGGTGCAAGGAACGGTCGAAAGTGGGTTTAGCTGTGTTCGCCGCCTTATGCCTGAATTTAGGACAAGACTATCAAACACAAGATTAGAGGACCTATTCCTCTTAAAATGAAACATTCCAGTATTAAGCAAGTTTTCAGCTGAGGGCGAGTATGAAGAGTCTCTAATCAAGCGTGTCACCAGCTGGTAACTCAGTTCTTCCAAGTGGAGGTGGCCAGTCAAAAGTGAAGTACCAAAGCCAAGCAGTTCAACAGAACCCCCAGAGAAACAGCGAAAAGTTTAAACTGTACAAGAACAATCCTTGGATGGTTCTGTCGATTCATCTGACAGTGGTTCAAATTATGAAGCAGATGATGAGCCAGTGCCACCAGTCGTTTGTGACTGAACTTGATGATATATGTTGTATCAAAATTTGAGAATAAAAGTAAGTTAAGTGCAGTACAAAAATGCTAAAGCTTCAATATATTCTGGGACTTGTAACCATGCACAATATTTACCTTATACTTAAGACTGTTCCATATTATTTTGGTGTAAATAGACATCATTGAAAAACATTATTTCTGTATCATTTTGGAGATTAAATGAAATATTTCTGAGAGTTCTCTTCAGGATTATTACATAGGTAAGTCATGTAGTCATAAGTGTGAAATGATGTTAATAAGTGGTGGTAAAGCAATTTGAATTAATCAGTTAATGACCATTCTGGATATACTTCAGACTGTCCACAATTGTCATCATCTGATTAACACAGATTCCTTGGTTTCACATTGAAAGGGGTTATGGCACAGTTCCAGTATATTATTAACAGTATATTGTATATCATCTATATATACCAACATATACCAGCATAATGAGATAAAGCTATGATTTTAATTTTATACCAGTAGGGTCTGGGGATACATGTACGTATATTCATACAGATCTATCCCAGAAAATGGGTTACGCAGACTGAAAAGGGTTGTGCAATTTTTTTTGCGGAACCTAAAAAAGGTTACGCAATTTTTTAATTTGTCCATGCCTGCATAGTGCATACATATAAAAAAAACTTGTATGGCAACATACATGTAGAACATCACTTGGTACGGCATGAGAACAGTTTTCACAACTGTGATTAATTTAAATACTTAAAATAATAAGCAAAGGGTGAAAAACACGATATAAAACAGGCAATTCCAAGTAATTCTGGCCAATTTTGGGTAATACCAGTGTTCAGGAGGACCTATGGTTCAGGTTCAACTCACCTCCACATATTTTTCCGGGTCTACTCAATCCTCAAAGTAGTCTGTTCATTGTTTTTTTTTAGCTCAACTTGACAAAGTCAAGCTGAGCTATTGCCATCACTTCTCATCCGTCGGCGTATGTACGTACGTTAGTACGTACGTCCACATTTTCCTTTGGCACACCTCACAGATCGCATTTATGATCAGATCACTTTGAAACTTGGTACGCTTGTTTGGGGTGACCTCTAGATGGGAGCTATCGATTTTCTTCAATTTCCATCAAAATTTGTTGCCGCGGCCAATGTTCTTAGAACTTAGTTTAGTCAGACCCCAATATTTCCCTTTGGCACACCCTACAGGACACATTTATGATTGGATTGCTTTGAAACCTGGTATGCTTGTTTGGGGAGACCTCTAGATGGCAGCTATCGATTTTCTTCAATTTCTGTCAAAAACTGTTGCCGAGGCCAACGTTCTTAGAACATAGTTTAGTCAGAAGACCTCAATATTTCCTTTTGGCACACCCTACAGGGCACATTTATGACTAGATTGCTGTGAAACCTGGCATGCTTGTTTGGGGTGACCTCTAGATGGGAGCTATCGATTTTCTTCAATTTCCGTCAAAAAATGTTGCCACGGCCAACGTTCTTAGAACTTAGTTTAGTCAGAACACAATATTTCCCTTTGGTACACTCTACAGGGCACATTTATGATTGGATTGCTTTGAAACCTGGTATGTTTGTTTAGGGTGATGTTTGTTTAGGGTGACCTCTAGATGGGAGCTATCGATTTTCTTCAATTTCCGTCGAAAAATGTTGCCGCGGCCAACGTTCTTAGAACTTAGTTTAGTCAGACCTCAATATTTCCCTTTGGCACACCCTACAGGGCACACATATGATTGGATTGCTTTGAAACCTGGAATGCTTGTTTGGGGTGACCTCTAGATGGGAGCTATTGATTTTCTGCCATTTCTGTCAAAAAATGTTGCCGCGGCCACCGTTCTTAGAACTTAGTTTAGTCAGACCTCAATATTTCCCTTTGGCACACCCTACAGGGCACATTTATGATCGGATTGCTTTGAAACCTGGCATGCTTGTTTGGGATGACCTCTAGAAGGGAACTATCGATTTTCTTCCATTTCCGTCAAAAAATGTTGCTGCGGCCAACGTTCTTAGAACTTAGTTCAGTCAGACCACAATATTTCCCTTTGGCTCACCCTACAGGGCACATTTATGACTAGATTGCTTTGAAACCTGGTATGCTTATTTACGGTGACCTCTAGATGGATTTTCTTCCATTTCCGTCAAAAAATGTTGCCACGGCCAACGTTCTTAGAATTTAGTCTAGTCAGACCACAATATTTCCCTTTTGTACACCGTACAGGGCACATTTATGATCGGATTGCTTTGAAACCTGACATGCTTGTTTGGGGAGGCCTCTAGATGGGAGCTATCGATTTTCTTCGGTTTTTGTCAAAAAATGTTGCCACTGGCAAACAAAATGACATTGGTACCAATGATCTTCAATTTTGCCATTTCATTTATAACTTACCAAGTTCAAGTTTGTCAAGTTGAGCTACAGTGTCATTGACACTTTCATTTTTAGCTCAACTTTGACGAAGTCAAATTTGAGCTATTGTCATGGCCCGTCGTCCGTCTGTCTGTCCGTCCGTCTGTCCGTCTGGCAGTCTGTCCGTCTGTCCGTACGTCAACAGTTGGCTATGGCTCGGGCTAGAGGTCGTATTTATGAACCGATCTTTACGAAACTTCTTGTGTACCTTTGTTATGACCCTGGGACGGGAACGAGTGTTTTTAGGTGTGGTCCGAAATTCAAGATGGCTGCCAGTGGCCATTTTGTACCGATGATGCAAAAATCAGTTTTTTGTACAGAACTTCTGTATGAAAGTTCTGATTTGAATAAAGTTTTGTATAAATGTTTAGTACCATGGGATACATCACATATAATACGGGTTTTTTTCTCGTGCGTAAATTATGCAAATTAGACTGACTTTGATTTATTTAGTGTTACTTTCAGAGCTGTAAGTGCCAAGCTGCTATGGCTCGGGCTAGAGGCCGTATTTATGAACCGATCTTTATGAAACTTCTTGGGTACCTTTGTTATGACCGTGGGACGAGAACGAGTGTTTTTGGGTGCGGTCCGAAATTCAAGATGGCTGCCAGCTGCCATTTTGTACGGACGATGCAGAAATCTGTTTTTTGTACAGAACTTCCATATGAAAGCTCTGATTTGAATAATTTTTTGTATGAATGTTTAGTACCATGGGATACATCACATATAATACGGGTTTTTTTCTCGTACGTAAATTGTGCAAATTAGACTAATTTTGATGTTTTTTGGGGTTACTTTCAGCACTGTAAGTGCAAATGCCAATACGGCTCGGGCTAGAGGCCGTATTTATGAACCGATCTTTACGAAACTTCTTGGGTACCTTTGGTATCACCGTGGGACGAGAACGAGTGTTTTTGGGTCCGGTCCAAAATTCAAGATGGTCGATGGCAGCCATTTTGTACAAAATTAGGTGCAATCAGATTTTTGCACAGAACTTCCATATGAAAGCCCTGATTTGAATAATTTTTTTGTGTGAATGTTTAGTTCCATGGGATGCATCACATATAATACGGGTTTTTTTCTCGTGCAGAAATTATGCAAATTAGATGAACTTTGATTTTTTCAGTGCGACTTACACACGGTAAGTACACATGTCAATACGGCTCAGACTAGAGTCTGTATTTATGAACTGATCTTCACGAAATGTCTTGGGTACCTTTGTTATCACCTTGGGACGAGAACGAGTGTTTCTGGGTGCGGTCTAAAATTCAAGATGGCTGCCAGTGGCCATTTTGTACCGAAATTAGGTCTAATCAGTTTTTTGTACACAACTTCAATACAGCTCAGACTAGAGGCCATATTTATGAACCAATCTTTACGAAACTTCTTGGGTACCTTTGTTATCACCGTGGGATGAGAGCGAGTGTTTTTGGGTGTGGTCCGAAATTCAAGATGGCCACCAGCAGCCATTTTGTACCAAAATTAGTGCAATCAGTCTTTTGTATAGAACTTCTGTATGAAAGTTCTGATTTTAATAAATTTTTGTATGAATGTTTAGTAACATGGAATACATCACATATTGTAAGGGGTTTTTTTTCGTGCAGAAATTATGCAAATTAGATGAACTTTGATTTATTCAGTGCAACTTACACAATGTAAGCACACATGTCAATACGGCTCAGGGTAGAGGCTGTATTTATGAACCGATCTTCACAAAACTTCTTGGGTACCTTTGTTATCTCCTTGGGATGAGAATGAGTGTTTCTGGGTACGGCCCAAAATTCAAGATGGCTGCCAGTGGCCATTTTGTACCGAAATTAGGTCCAATCAGTTTTTTGTCACAAGTTCTATACAGCTCGTATTTATGAACTGATCTTCACAAAACTTCTTGAGTACTTTTGTTTTCACCTTGGGACAGGAACGAGTGTGTTTTGGGGTGCCTTTGTTATCACTGTGCTATGAGAACAAATATTTTGGGGTTCAGTCAGACCCACTCTGGGACTCAAAGATTTCTTTTCTATTTTAGCATCTGACTGTCACCCACCTTTACAATACTTTACCTATACATTTGTTACAGGATACGGTCAGTATTTATGTACAGACCGTTACAATACTTTATATGTACCTTTGTTATCAGGTCATTACCTAGATGTTTGTCATTGCTGTGTCACATACTATACATGTACATGTCTTTGTCTTGACAAGTTGAGCTACAGTGTCATTGACACTTTCATTTCATTTTTGTCTCAAAAACGTAGGTTATTACCCCTCATTGGAATGAGCTCATCGAGCTCGTTCCAATGAGGGGTCATAACCAATGTTTTTGAGACAGAAAATTAGTTATTCAAGATTTTTTTTTTGCATGTGTCATCTGCTTTTCATGTAAGGTAAAGGATTAAAGTAGGTAAGGCTTCTAAAAATGGTTATATTCCAAATTTTAAAAAAACATCCTTGGAAAATGCTGATATGTCCTTGAAAAGTCCTTGAATTTTTCTGGTCCTTGACTGTAAGTACCCTGTAGTATGTACTGTGGTTTTCACCCCCATATGGGGGGGGGGGGGAACCTAGGAAGTTGTGTCATGTTTTATTGTCATGGTCGCCATGTGACATCATCCCCATAGAGATATGTGGTGTTAGTGCATATTCACAGTGCATGTTGTTAGGGTAATACCTGTTTTCGTCGTCCATTTTGTATACTGTACGCCGCCATCTTAGCTTCTATGGTAGCATGTGGTTGCTATGTTACCCAAAGACCTACAATGAGACGGGTATGTTTGGAGGATATGTTCGATTGAACCCGACAATCCCTCCAAGTCAACAAAAACTGTGTTTACTATGGATTCCCCCAGAATCCTGTTTTGGATAGCTATACCATGGCTTATAATAGTAGCACATAGTGCTATAAGGTTCCGCTCCACAGTTTTCCAGTCATTTCCAAAAATATATACCATACACTCTCTTCACTCTCTTCAAATGCAAATATACTGTAACTTAGTTATCTAACCCATAACATGTATTACATTTCCCAAATCCACAAAAAAACATATAACGCTATCTGACCAAGTAGAAATAAACAATCGTAATGTGGGTGGAATGATTTATTTTCAGCCACCCAGCAGCCTCAAAAGCAGAATTTTTCCACCACCCCCACCTACTTACTCCTGGAGCAGAGCATCCTCTGTTTCTAAAATGTGAAAAAAATTTTTGTATGTTTCCATTTCATTTTTTAGTTACACATGTCTGGTAACAAACTAGTGTAAAAATTACATTTTAAAAAATAGACAATTTTTCAAAGCCACTGTTTCCCATAATTCATCTGGTAATTTACCCCTATGTATCAGACTCCGACTTTGGGACCAAAACTTCAAATTCTCTTGTCCAATAAAAAGCCTAATGTAATAATATATCTCTATTTTACATGGCCTTAGTTTCAACATATGCCCTATGTTTAGAATTTCACCCCTATGCAATTGTGCGAAACTGTTGAGCAGAACCTTAAGAGAAAACAAGAGTGATCTCCCCTTGGATTTCACTCAGGTAAAAGAATCTGGAGTCTATCCTGAATTGAATGAACAAATACCACAAGTCTCTAATTTTAACCAGTAAAAACCTTTTCTGACTGCCAAATAGCTTTTGCGGCCAGTTTTTGCCCGATTTTAACAACCACACCACACCACCTTAACCCTCACATTTCTCTTCAGAGAGCATTTTTAGCTCAACTTTGGCAAAGCCAAATTTGAGCTTATGCCATGGCCAGACGTCCGTCTGTCTGCCTGGCTGTCTGTCCGTCAACAATTCAATACGGCTCGGTCTAGAGGCTGTATTTGTGAACCGATCTTTACAAAACTTCTTGGGTACCTTTGTTATGACCGTGGGACGAGAACGAGTGTTTTTGGGTCCGATCCGAAATTCAAGTTGGCCGCTGGTGGCCATTTTGTACAGACTTAGGGGAAATCAGATTTTTGCGCAAAACTTCCATATGAAAGAGCTGACTTGAATAATTTTTTGTATGAATGTTTAGTACAATGGGATACATCACATATAATACAGGTTTTTTTCTCGTACGTAAATTATGCAAATTAGACTAACTTTGATGTATTTAGTGTTACTTTCAGCACTGTAAGTGCAAATGCCAATACGGCTCGGGCTAGAGGCCGTATTTATGAACTGATCTTTATGAAACTTCTTGGGTACCTTTGGTACCACTGTGGGACGAGAACGAGTGTTTTGGGGTCCGGTCTGAAATTCAAGATGGCCGATAGCAGCCATTTTGTACAAAATTAGGTGCAATCAGATTTTTGCACAGAACTTCCATATGAAAGCGCTGATTTGAAATTTTTGTGTGTGAATGCTTAGTACCATGGGATACATCACATATAATACAGGTTTTTTTCTTGTGCAGAAATTATGCAAATTAGATGAACTTGGATTTTTTCAGTGCTACTTACACACAGTAAGTACACATGTCAATACGGCTCGGGTAGAGGCTGTATTTATCACCCGATCTTCACGAAACTTCTTGGGTACCTCTGTTATCACCTTGGGACGAGAACGAGTGTTTCTGAGTGCGGTCCAAAATTCAAGATGGCTGCCAGTGGCCATTTTGTACCGAAATTAGGTCTAATCAGTTTTTTGTACACAACTTCTATACGGCTCAGGCTAGAGGCCGTATTTATGAACCGACCTTTACGAAACTTCTTGAGTACCTTTGTTATCACTGTGGGATGAGAACGAGTGTTTTTGGGTGTGGTCCAAAATTCAAGATGGCCACCAGCAGCCATTTTGTACCAAAATTAGTGCAATCAGTCTTTTGTACAGAACTTCTGTATGAAAGTTCTGATTTGAATAAATTTCTGTATGAATGTTTCGTAAAATGGAATACATCACATACAGTACGGGTTTTTTTCACGTGCAGAAATTATGCAAATTAGATGAATTTTGATTTATTTAGTGCTACTTGTACACTGTAAGTGCACATGTCAATACGGCTCGGGCTAGAGGCTGTATTTATCAACCGATCTTCACGAAAATTCTTGGGTACCTTTGTTATCACCTTGGGACGAGAACGAGTGTTTCTGAGTGTGGTCCAAAATTCAAGATGGCTGCCAGTAGCCATTTTGTACCGAAATTAGGTCCAATCAGTTTTTTGTCACAACTTCTATACAACTCGTATTTATGAACTGATCTTCACTAAACTTCTTGGGTATCTTTGTTTTCACCTTGGGACAGGAATGAGTGTGGTTTGGGGTGCCTTTGTTATCACTGTGCTATGAGAACAAATATTTTGGGGTTCAGTCAGACCCACTCTGGGACTCAAAGATTTCTTTTCTAGTTTAGCATCTGACTGTCACCCACCTTTACAATACTTTACTTATTCATTTGTTACAGGCTACGGTCAGTATTTATGTACAGACCGTTACAATACTTTATATGTACCTTTGTTATCAGGTCATTACCTAGATGTTTGTCTTTGCTGTGTCACATACTACACATGTACATGTCTTGACAAGTTGAGCTACAGTGTCATTGACACTTTCATTGTTATTACCACCAGCCACATTGACTACCCAGGTCCTGTCAACAGCACTGTTAAATACAATCAAAATGTAAAGCAATAAGCAGTAATAACCATTGCTTTGGGGTGGGGTGTTGCTCTTTAGATATGAAAGTGTAAACAGTTTAACGAATGGATGACACACAGACATGACACCAAAGACCAAAATGAAAAAGTAGACACCATGACTGCAAATCTGTGGTGAACAATAACAACCAGACTTTTCATAATTGCATATATTTGTCATGAATACAAGGCTTGGTTTTTAGGAAAGGCAGTACTCTACCTTAATGTGTTTTCAAAATCTTGATGAAAATTCAAAACGGGTGTGAAATTAGGCTACATCAATAAATTTCTCCAAATTTCCACTTTTTTACTTCCAGTTGTGCTGAGATATCATTTGAATGTTAACAATCACTAACAATTACACACAAACCAGAAATAATGAAAATTTTTTTGAAAAATGGTGTATTTATAACTCAAACATAAATACTGAACTTCCTGATTCAAGAATTGACACAGACAGCAAAATGCTCTTTAAGGTTCCGCTCCACAGTTTTCCAGACATTTCCAACAATGATATGCCATACGAATACTAGTCACAACGTCCGATGAACAAAAACGTCCGATTGACAAAAACGTCCGATGACCAAAACGTCTGAGACAAAACATCCGATATTTTTGGATGAAACGTCCGATATTTTTGGACAAAATGTCCGATATTTTTGGACAAAACGTACAATATTTGTGCACAACATACAATTTTTTTTTGGGACAAAACGTACGATTTTTAAGGCAGAAAAGTTTAAGGTCTACATACCAGTTCACGGAGCTTTACAATGAAGGCACACAGTTTACTAGAAACAGATGCATCCTCCTGCCTTAAAGTTTTCGAAACAGTAATATCTGTTTAAAGTTGGATGTTATTGATTTGTTTGTTTGTTTTTTTCGGTGAACTTTGATAATATTATTTTTTACTGCCTGATGCGAAATTGCCTTTTTGTGTTTTGTTAGTCTCAATCGAGGCGTTTGAAGATTGAGATCAAATACTTTTATTCTGCTCTGTTTTCAAAGCATCAGCACTGTTGATTAATAATGTTCAGTGTTGCACTATATGTTTTGATAGTCCACTCACTTTGATGCTGACCATCAAAAAAGTATGGAATGAATGATCAAACAAATGTGTTTCACACGTTTACATCCAAACTGTATATGTATTAGGGTGGGTGAAGCTGCTCCGGCCTGGAATATATCAAATAAAGTGGCTAGCGAGTGGTTCTCAACCATAAGTCCATTTCATATCTGAGATGTACTTCTCTTTAAATAGTTTCTCTTTAGTTTTCAACACTCTTTACTTGTTATATATGTATCTTATTCATTGAAATATTCTGTTTATTAATAAATGATAAAAACAGCTCAACTCCTTCGTTTTCTGTTACAACACTTATGCCCCCACATGTAGTGTTCATTTGGGCGGAACTGTTTTTCTGACCCATATCAGGTTTTCTTCATTGACACTTGGTATGGATCGGACAAAATATATTTTCTTTCCATCGTCACTCACAATTCATGACAATCGGATGTTTTGTCCAAAATCATCGGACCTTTTGTCCAATTTCATTGGACGTTTTGTCCAAAATCATCGGACGTTTTGTCAAAAAAAATTGGATGTTTTGTCCAGAAAATCGGACATTTTGTCCAGAAAATCGGAACGTTTTGTCTCGGACGTTTTTGTTCATCGGACGTTTTGTCCAGACCCCTGCCATACACTCTCTTCAAATGCAAATATTCTGTAACTTAGTTATCTAACCCATAACATGTATTACATTTCCCAAATCCACAAAAAACATAACACTATCTGACAAAGTAGAAATAAACAATCTGAATGTGGGTGGAATAATTTATTGTCAAAGGCAAGACTTCAACCTGAAAAATTGCATGAAAAAATTCCGAAACCAGTAATTTTCAGCCACCCAGCAGCCTCAAAAGCAGAATTTCCCCGCCACCTCCAGCCACCTACCCCTGGAGCAGAGCATCCCCAGTTTCTAAAATGTGAAAACAAATTTATCTGTTTCCGTTTCATTTTTAGCTCATCTTGACAAAGTCAAGCTGAGCTAATCTCATCGCTCTCCGTCCGTTGTCCGTCAACACCATGTTTTGGTCTTCTCCAAAGCCACTGGGCCAATTCAAGTGAAAGTTAGTGTGAGTGATGGTCCCAAAGGGGCATTTCATTTTTGTTCACCTCAACATGCCCAGCCCCATAGGGAGGGGAGTGGGGGAAAAGGCTCCAAAATATTTTTAAAATCTTCTTCTCAAGAACCAGTGTGTACAATGACTTGATATTTGCTATGGAGCTTCCATATGAGGTGTAGAATCAAGTTTGTTCAAACGAAGTTCGTGAAGTAATATTTGGCTTTGTAATAGGAGGGGTAAGATTTTTGGCCCTGCCCAAAATTTCTATTTTCTGAACGAATGGTCCGGTATGAACCAAATTTGGTTTGTGGTATTATTGGGTCATAAGTACTTGACCCATGCAAAAAAAAAAATTCCTGCATCCCCATGGGAACCCTGGGAGCTAAAAATAGAAATATTTTCAAATGCCCATATTACCCAAACCACACGGAACAGAGAGCTATTATTTGGTATGAAGTATCCTTAGGACCAGTAGAATTGAATGGTAAAAGAAAAAATGTCATCGGTTATGTTAGGGTGTTCTGTAATGGGCATCGAAAAAATGCTGAGTCAGCATATTTGCAAAAATTTTAAAAAATCTTTTCTCTAGTACCAATCATCAGAATCTTTTGATATTTGGTATACAGCATTCGTAGGGGGGTCAGGTAAAAGTTTGTTGAAATAAAGCTCATTGGTTCATATTTGGGCTCTCTACAGGAGCCCGAAGTTTTAACATACATGTAGGGTAATATGGGGAATATTCTTTAAAAATCTTCTTCTTCAGAACCACCAGTCAGAATCTTTTAATGTTTGGTATACATCATTGTTATGAGGGTCAGATTCAAGATTGTTCAAACCAAGTCCCTAGGTTAATATTTGGGCTTCCTACGGAAGCCCAAATTTTATCTTTGTTCAATATGGAGGGTAATTTAAAAAAATCTTCAGATCCACCAGTCAGAATGCTTTGATATTTGGTATGCAACATCTCTAAGGGGGTCAGATTCAAGTTTGTTCAAATCAGATCCCTAGGTATATATTTGGGCTCACTATGGTGGCCCAAATTTTTACTTAGAGCAATATGAGGAAATTTCTTTAAAAATCTTCTTCTTCAGATCCACCAGTCAGAATGTTTTTATATTTGGTATATAACATCTCTAGGGGGGTCAGATTCAAGTTTGTTCAAATCGGATCCTTAGGTTAATATTTGGGCTAGCTATGGTAGCCCAAATTTGAACTTAGTGCAATTGGAAGAAATTTCTTTACAATTTCTCTTCTTCAGATCCAACAGTCAGAATGCTTTCATATTCGGTACACAACATCTCTAGGGAAGTCAGATTCAACTGTGTTCAAATCAAGAGCCTGGGTTAATATTTGGGCTCTCTATGGGAGCCGGAATTGGCCATTTTGCTGAAGAATTAAAAATTTTGTATTCTGTACCCTCTAGAGGTGTGTAACTAAGATTAATCCACATAGGTTGTATCAAGAGGCTTCATAGGGGAGCTCTACATTTTACTTTATGATCAACTGAAGAAAAGGCATGATGCCCAGATTATTTTTGTCACTCCTGAGGGACTCAAGGACCGACAGTGTAGCCTATGGAGATGGCTTGCTTAATGTAGACTCATTCTTGGACTCTGTTTAAATTGTGTTCTGTTCAAGATGAGCGACTCAGGCCCCGTGGGGCCTCTTGTTTAGTTATATGTCTGGTAACAAACCCATGTAATAATTACATTTTTAAAAATAGCCAATTTTTCGAAGGCACTGTCATCTGGTAATTTATCCCAATGTATCAGACTCCAACTTTGGGACCAAAACTTCAAATACTCTTGTTCAACAAAAAGCCGAATGTAATCATATATCTGATACTAAAAATATATCTCTATTTTACATGGACTTAGTTTCAACATATGCCCTATGTTTAGAATTTCACCTTTATACAAAAGTATATCAAATTACCCAAATAGACCCGACAATGGTTTTATTTGGCTCGGATTTCAGCTAAACTCTTGGTTTCTACCTGTGTATCTACAAGCTATGTTAAGAGTTCCCCCATCTCCTTATAAAATATTCCAACGCCCCTAGACGTGTTTATGTTCTATTGTACACATTACATGTAGCACATAGTCACATGCTGGATGTGCCGACATATGCTTATGTGAAAACGCACAGTGTGACACATTGTGAATAGCACATAGGCGCATGCGACAAACAGGGATTCTGTAAGCACAGTCGTTTCCCAAAAAGGGATTCTATAGGGATTCCAGAAAAAGGATCCCATAAGTGGGATACCTAGAATCCCATTTCATGGAATCGGATAAGAATCCCATTCATGGAATCCCTTTTTTAGAATCCCTTTTTGGGAAACATCTGTGGCTATGGCTATCCCTTTTTATGAAATGAGTCGAGTTGTATGTGGAGTCACTCGTTTGAGCAATTGCTCGATGGCTCATTTGCTCGATGGGATTTGAGTTCGAGCAGTCAGGGATATTTAGCAAGCTTGTAGTAATAATACAAGTCAGTGGTAATCTTACAAGGGTAGAAGAAGGCTACAGTAGAACCTGTCTTGAGAGACCACCCTTTGGCCACACCAAAGTGGTCTCTCAAGACAGGTGGTCTCTCATAACAGGTTTCAGGTTTTCTTAAGTCAGTGAATAACCAACCACAAAATTTAAAAATGGAGATGAATGGATTTTTGTAATTACTTTGTAGCTGTTCTTTTTTATGAAGTTTTTGTATCAAATTTAAATGGACTGTTATAAAACTTATAAAAATAAGTTAGTGTTGAAAATCTTCACTGAAGATTTCAAGTATGTATGAAATTGTTTATTCAGCAATAATCCTAATCTTTTCACAGGGGTCTTATAAAAACATCTCAGTCTTTAATGAGTTATGTAACTGAATAGCAATTGAAACCCAATTAAGAGGTTTTAGTACTTTTAATTATGTTAGTATAACCACAATGGATTTTCCAATTCCAGAACAGGTAAAAAGTTTTTGTCATGGTTTCAGTCTTCAAAGGGGTGGTCTCTCAAGACAGGTCCATTATGGCATAAAAATACAAGTTGGTACCAGGTCACAGTGGTCTCTCAAGACAGGTGGTCTCTCAAGACAGGTGGTCTCCCATAGCAGGTCCATTATAGAGTAAAACCAATCGGTGCCTGGCAGATGTGGTCTCTCAATACAGGTGGTCTCTCAAGACAGGTTTTACTGTATAGTATTTGGGGAATACATTCGATCATAGGACAGGCAGCAAAAGACATGCTGGAAGCCGATGGTAAGACTACCTGTATATGAACTGTATACAAGTTGTATAGAAGCTTGGAATCCCACTTAAAGAATCCCACTTATGTAATCCCTTTTGTGGAATCATCGGTGGTTAGTGAATCCCTTTTTTCGAAATGAGTCGATCAGTATTTTGAGTCACTCATTCAAGCAATTGCTCTGTAGCTCATTTGCTTGATGGGGTTCGAGTTGTTCGAGCAATGGCTTTTCAGGAATTGCTCAATAGCTTATTAGGGAAATCATTAATCATGTTTCTAGGTGTCCCGCTTACAGAATCCCTATAGAATCCCTTTTTGGGAAACGACTGTGCTTTCAGAATCCCATTTTGGAGGCATGAGCCTATGTATTACTGCACAATGTGTCACATTGTGTATTTCACATAAGCACATGTCGGCACATCCATCATGTGCCTATGTAACGTGAGGCCTCATATCACACCCCTCTTATCCTCATCTCGGTTCAAGTGATCACCTGTGATGATCACTGCTGATCATTCTCCCTGTATGAGGATAAGAGGAGTGTGAGGTGAGGCCTCAGTTATGAGGTAGAGGCAGTAGTAGAAGTTGGTGGTACACGGGGGATGTATCATTTCAAGGGTCTCGTAGCGAGGCACACGTAAGTCTGCAGGCAGCCAAGAGGTTAGCTAGTCGACCAAGGTAAAAAGAAACACAGCGGATTCCACTGGCAAGGCCAGCAGACACAGGTCAGACCATCCAGGCCTGGTAATCCCCGGTGGAACACAAGTGAACCCCTGGGAGACCCCTGAAACGATCACCCAGGGGCCACCCACTGCTACTACTGCCACTACCTCATAACAGGGGCCTCACCTCACACCTCTCTTATCCTCATACGCGGAGAATGATCACTAGTGGAGAAACTTCGACCAGAAGACCTTCCCATGTGACCTGCCATCCATCCATGTGTGACGCAGTGACCCTATCCCTAGCTTCCCCCGTCATTCATGGGGACCTGTCCTGGGACCCTTCCAAATGACCCTGCACCAGACACCCTGGCCAAGTGCAACACAGTCGCCCTCTCTCTCCTTCCAGAAGCCCCATCCTCCTCCATTCAGTGACCCTGGACTCACCTCACACCCTTCTTATCCTCATATGGGGATATGATCACTAATGATCACAGGCAATCACTAATGATCACCATAGGTGATCACTAATGATCACTCGAACAGAGATGGGGATAAGAGGGGTGTGAGGTGAGGCCTCACCTCATAGGCTTCTTATTCTCATGTGGGAGATATTAACTACAGCTCTATGAGGGCAAAATGAGGCCATGAGGTGAGGGCTTTCAGTCATGGAAGGCCATGAGGTGAGGACTAAGAGGGCAGGGGAGGTGGTGAGAGCTTTGAGTTAGGGCCTCATTGAGACCTCTCCCCATAGGCATCTTGTACTTGTGTGGGGCGAAGCTCTCAAAGGTCTGTTTGGGTAAGTTTAGGTGGGGATTCGGTCCAATAGAAGATCCATTGGGGTAGGTTTGGGCCACTGTTGGGTTGTTTGTAGTGATTTGATGTACTTCCACTGAATCGAATACACCCTCAGACCACGCCCCTGTCCAACAAGAAGGACTTTGGGCTTCATAGCAACCACACGCTACCCCTAACAACCAAGATGGCGGCACCCATAGTCAAAATGGCTGGCAGAAGAGTGCGTCACCTTAGAAATACGTGTTGCGTAAGCAGAGTGGGACCACGTGTCACTATGAGATTGATGTCACAAGATGGCCGCTCATGGCAACCTCACTCGACCCCTTCTGGTCACGTGACAGATGACGTCAGATGAGAACCTGATAAAGGGCAAGAAGTCAAAATCACATACTACTAAGATCCAATGCTAAAGGAGTTATTTGTTTATTTATTGGTGTTTAAGGTCACATACTTGTGCATAATGGCTAATCATGGCTGTGACAGTTTTACGGGTGGAGGAAGCCGGAGTACCCGGAGAGAACCACTGAGCAACGACGGGCAGCTGCTAGCTCCCCATCATCGTAACTCTGC
The DNA here is from genome assembly GCA_031216915.1 of Pictodentalium vernedei. Classification (NCBI taxonomy): domain Eukaryota; kingdom Metazoa; phylum Mollusca; class Scaphopoda; order Dentaliida; family Dentaliidae; genus Pictodentalium; species Pictodentalium vernedei. Next base: position 332,938,003 of record CM062297.1, on the reverse strand, counting down.
ACTGCAACACAGGCAGGGTTAGATTGGTTGAAGAAATGCGCACCATCGACGTGCTGTACACCTTAGTACACAGTGTTATTGTGCCCCCAGGTGGACAATTGGGGTTAAGTCCCTTGCCCAAGGACACAACACGGGAGTCCGAATCGATCTCTCAGATGGTCATCCATCCAAGGACTAACCAGGCTCGACATTGCGTAACTTTGATGATCTGACTTTAACCGGATACCGCAATACCACCGCGTCCCCGCTTAAGGAGTTGAAATCTCCTATAATTGGCACTGACAGGCACATGCTATTTCAGATATACGTGTGCGCATGCACACAATACATTACATATCACCACCACAATGTCGTTGCAAGGTAGCAGGTTACTATATCATCCAATAATAAGCAAGGGTGTGGCATTACTACTGAACATGCACGACAATGGTTTGGTTTGATAATTATTATTGGATTGTTGGTGTTTTATGACACTTGAATAGATGAGGTCAGATTGTGTTGAAGATAGTTTTACATGTGGAGGAAGCAGGAGTACCCAAAGAGTACCACCGAGCCATGGTAACAAACTATCAACTCTCCAGTGTACTAATCCCACAAGAGCAGGGTGAGCATTGGTTGTAGGCATGTGTGCTATCAACGTACAATACTCCTCAGCACATGGTGCAACCGTGCTCCCAAGCGGGTAATTGGGATTAAGTGCCTTGCCCAAGAACACAACTCAAGTTACCCTGGCCAGGCATCAAACCCACAACCTTCCGATCTAAAGACCAACGTTCTAACCACTGAGCAACCACTCTCCCGATAATCGTGACTGTAGGTCATGTCTCGCATTACTTGCAGATTACTTAATTTTTCACACTGGCAAAAATTGTAACAATAATGGGCGATTGATGTAACAAAAGTGCTGAGAGGTTTTTTTGTTACAAAAATGGGCGATGGTTGTAACAAAAGTGGTGAACTCATTTTGTAACAAAAGTTGGTTGATATTGTAATAAAAGTGGTGAGCTGTAACAAAAGTGGGCAAGTGTTGTAACAAAAGTTGTGAACTGTAACAAAAGTGGTTGTTCTAACAGAAGTGAACAACACACGTGCCTCAATGATGCCGGAAAAAATTTTCCAGCCCCTTCTAAAAAAATTGCCCGTATGACTGATTAAATGACATTCCCCCATAAAGTTTGGAAAAAAAATTCAAAACGTTTGTTTAAAAGGCCTAATTTTCATGAGTGTGATTGTTCACAATATTTTTTCTATCTCAAATAATGGAAGTGAACAATTATTCATGAGGAAAAATCGACGGAACATAGCATTTTCTGACATGTTTGCATCCTCCATCAACCCATGTAGTAACTTATTTATTTCATTTTTATGAAATGATTATTTCATTTTAACTGAGTACAATTCCAGCTCACCAAGAGTATTTTCTGTACACTATAAAACTTGTTTTAGCACCCCTGCCACCCCGAAACCTTCCCTTCCCCTTGCCGTTCCTACCAATACCGCAGACTCAATACAACACTAAATTGGTAAGATTCATAACTTCACAATTGGAAAGTATTTTGTTTTGATGATATTTAATACACTACATGGGAGCCCGATGGTTGAGTGGTAACGGCTTGAACTTTAAACCGAAAGGCCCACAGTTCAATCTCTGTCAGGCGTTACTGCACTGTGTCCTTGGGCAAGGCACTTCATCCCGATTGCCCATGTGGGGGCATGTTGGTGCATGTACGTCGTTGGCAAACTTGTTTTCAACCAATGCTAACCCTGCTTGTGTGGAGTTAGTACATTGTGGAATGTGGCAGTTGCTCACCATTGCTTGGTGGTTCTCTCTGGGTACTCTGGCTTCCTCCACCCGTAAAACTGTCCGAAACGAGATGATCCTGGCTGTCGAAAGTGTCATTAAAACACCAATAAATAAATACACTGACTCAGCCGAGAAATGTTGGCGTGCCGTTCAAAATATGTGTCTATGCGACTACTACTTTCTACCAATCTGTCTGTTGCCAAGAGTTTCAAATTCAGGCAAATTAAGTTTTAACCACACCCGCCCGACTACCTGTGAGTCATCATCGAGATGCTTATGGTAAAAAACACTACCGACGTTTGACCATAATTGTCCCAGAGATTTATAAAAACGACCTGCCAGAAATCACAAAACGGGGCCGATAACGGAAGCGCATGAGAAGAGAGGCACTGAGAATATTCTTCCATGTGCATATCGCGAAAACTGGAAAGATTATTACGTCAATTGATTTGCGAGTGTTTCAAGAGAATATGACTTAATTTATTGCACAATAAAGTGAAGTCATTAATTTTAATGACTAAAATTTATGTTTTGTTGGCATACGTAATTTTGTTACATGCAGCATTTGCAACCAAAAAGTAGCGAGGCGCTCTAAGCTGAACCTGCATAACAACACAAACAGCTGCAGATATTTATTTTGTTATTATGAATTAGTATTTTGTTATTACAAATTATTAGCTCAGCCTGACAAAGTCAGCAGAGCTTTTCTGATATCGAGTTGTCCGTCCGTCTGTCTGTCATCCGGCATCAACATTTTGTTTGTCCGAGCCATAATTTCTTTACCACTGGATATTTTTTACAAAACTTTATAACAGTATGTATTGTCAATAGGCAGTATGTCATCAATCACAATAAGGTCTGTATCCATCAAGATCAAGGTCACAGGCGACATGGTAAAGGTAACACTCAGGAAAACATCAACATTTTGTTTGTGAAAGCAACACTCTGTGGCCAGTGGCAAGTTACTGTCATAATTCAACAATTCCTTATGCATTTAAGGTTTCAGATGTTTGGTGACGGTATTCCCTTGAAAATTCATTTACTAATATATTACGGGTGCAGTTTACTCCCTTTCGGATTTCACGGGCGCTTAAAACTGCACCCATCAATTTTGTTCATTTCCATCACTGGATACATGTGTGTTCAAGTTAAGCCTCTCGGATCAGATTTGGGCTCAATACAGAATAATCTTTTAAAATAAACTTCTTCAGAACCAGTAGTCAGAATCTTTTAATATTTCGTATACATCAATGTTAAGAGGGTCAAATTTAAGTTTGTTGAAATCATGTCCCTCAGTTAATATTTAGGCTTCCTATATATAGGCTTGAATTTCAACTTGGTGTCATATGGGGAATAATCTTTAAAAATCTTCTTCAATAGAATCCTTTGATATTTAGTTTTAAACATCTCTAGGAGGGCAGATTTAAGTTTGTTCACATCAAGTCCCTGCGTTAATATTCAGGCTCCCCATGGTGCAATGTGCGGAAATTTCTTTAAAAATCTTCTTCTTCAGATTCATCAGTCAGAATCCTTTTATATTTGGTATTCAATATCTCTAGGTGGGTCAGATTCAGGTTTGTTCAAAACGGGTTCCGGGGTTAATAATTGGGCTCTCTATTGGAGCCCAAAGTTTAACTTAGTGCAATAGGAAGATATGTCTTTAAAAAAAATCTTCTTCTTCAGATCCACCAGTCAGAATCCTTTTATGTTTAGTATGTGACATCTCTAGGAGTGTCAGGTTCATGTTTGTTCAAATTTAGTCCCTGGCTTAATATTTGGGTCCAGTGCGGGAGCCGGAAGTTTCACTTGGTGTATCATTAGGAATGTTCTTTAAAAATCTTCTTCATCAGACCAACCATAGAAAATATTTTGATATTTGGTATGCAACACATCTGGGGGGTGGTGTCAGATTCAAGTTTGTTCAAATTGGGTCCCTGGGTTATTATATGGGCTCTCCATTCCAACCCAAAGTTTAACTTAGTGCAGTATGATGAGATTTCTTTAAAAGTCTTCTTCAGATCCACCCATCAGAATTTTTAGCTCACCAAAGGGAGCTTAACTTATCACTTGCCGTCCGTTGTCGCCGTGAACTTTACACTATCGACTTCTCCTCATAAACTACTGGACCAAATTGAACCAAATCTGGTGAGCATATTTCTTATCGTATGTCAATTCAAATTTGTTCAAATAAACTTATTGCGCCCACAGGGGGCATCACAAGGGGCATAACTCTGATAGCACCCATAAATTTTTTCAAAAATTCAAAAATATCTTCTTCAGATCATGCAGTCAGAATCTTTTCATATTTGTTATACAACATCTCTAGGAGGGTCAGATTCAGGTTTGTTCAAATCGAGTCCCTGGGTTAAGATTTGGGCTCGTTATGGGAGCCCGAATTTTAACTTGGTGCAATATGTGGAATATTCTTTAAAAATCTTCTTCACATCCACCAGTTGAAATCTTTGATATTTTGGTATACAATATCTCTGGGGGGGGGGGGGGGGGGGGGGGGGGGGGGAGGGGGGGGGGGCTCGGATTCAAGTTTGTTCAAATCGGGTCCCTGAGTTAGTATTTAGGCTCTCTATTGGAGCCCAAAGTTTAACTTGGTGCAATTTGAGCAAATTTCTTAAAAAAAAAATCTTCAGATCCACCTGTCAGAATCCTTTTATGTTTGGAAAACAACATCTGTAGGGGGGTCAGATTCAAGTTTGTTCAAATCGAGTCCCTGGGTTAATTATTGGGCTCCCTGTGGGAGCCCACATTTTAACTTGGTGAAATATGAGGAAATTTCCTTAAAAATCTTCTTTAGATCCACCAGTCAGAATGCTTTCATATTTGGTATACAACATCTCTGGGGGGTCAGATTCAAGTTTGTTCAAATCAGGTCCCTGAGTTAGTATTTGGCTCTCTATTGGAGCCCAAAGTTTAACTTGGTGAAATTTGAGGAAATTTCAAAAATCTTCTTCTTCAGACCAACCAGTCAGAATCCTTTCATGTTTGGTATACAACATCTGTAGGGGGGAGGGGGGTGTCAGATTCAAAGTTTGTTCAAATCAAATCACTGGGTTAATATTTGGGCTCCCTATGGGACCCCAAATTGTAACTTAGTGCAATACGTGGAGTATTCTTTGAAAATCTTCTTCCGATTCACCAATCCGAATCCTCTCATATTTGGCATGCATCATCTCTATGGGGGGAGGGGGGGGGGGAGGGGGGGGGGCAGATTCATGTTTGTTCGAATTGAGTTCCTCTGTTTTCATTTGGGCTCCCAATGGGAGCCCGAATTGTAACTTAGTGCAATATGGGGAAATTTCTTTATAAATCTTCTTCTTCAGCTTCACCAGTCAGAATCCTCTCATAGTTGGTATACATCATCTCTAGGGGGACAGATTCAAGTTTGTTCAAATTGAGTTCCTCGGTTAATATTTGGGCTTCCTATGGGAGCCCGAATTTTAAATTAGTGCAATATAAGGAAATTTCTTTAAAAATCTTCCTCAGATCCACAAGTGAGAATCCTTTAACATTTGGTATACATCATCTCTTCAGGGGTCGGATTCAAGTTTGTTCAAATCAAGACCCTGGATTGAAAATTTTGGGTCTGGTTCGGACTTGGGATATTTTGGGCCAAAATTTTGAGAGAGAAAATTTCAGTTTTTTATGGTTTTTGTTCAATTTTGAGACGAAAAAAAAAAATTTATATAGCCTGAAAATTTTGCGGCCCGTTCCGACTTGGAAATTTTTTACCAAAATTCAGAATTTTTTTTTTTAGATTTTTTTCAAAATCAAGTTCTTAGATGAATTACAGTGGTTTTACCCCCTCCCCCCCCCCCCAAAAAAAATACGCCTATGACCACCAACCCCACTCCACACCCCCAGGGTCAATTAAGCAGAGGAAAAAAAAATGCTATAAAAAGTGTTTTGAAGGAGAGTGAATTTATGTAAAAAAAAGGACCCCTGTAATAATTTCATGACTTCATTCCTCTGAAGTGTTGATGAGCCATGATAAGCTGAATGTGATCCAAAATACTTTGAACAACTTGTCCCCTTGGGGGCCTCATGTTTCATATTTGGTATATAACATCTCTAGGGGGATCAAATTCAAGTTTGTTCAATTCAAGTCCCTGGCTTAATATTTGGGCTCTTTAAGGGGCAGGGGGTGTGGGGCAGGTTAGATTCACGTTTGTTCAAATCCATTCTTTAGTGTTTTTCCTTGAAATTTGCCTTTCAGTCTGCAGTGACATAACTGCCCTTGGAAGTTCGGCAGTGCTTGTCTACCTATGACAATAATCATCTGACAGGTACACCAGAGTTACTAGTATGAATAATTTCATAACTTCATTCCACTATAGTGTTTGTGAACATTGACCAGGGTATCTTTTGTTCGGTTTCACATCGGTCTTTGCAATGCAATTATCGCTCAACGCGAATCAATTTCATAAAGTTAGATCACGGAATGCGATGCATGTAACATTACTATTGAGATGTCATCTGGCCAGGAAATATACATGGTTAATCAGGAGTCAGAAAGACTAGTGGTTCATTAAACATGTACACACTGTAACTAGTATTCTTTCTGTTCTTTACAGAGTTATGTCGGCTGTTGCAGTTATGTCTGGTGATAAACAACCACAGGAAATCCACATGAGAACAGCTCCATTCGACGCCAGATTTCCAAATCAGAATCAAACAAAGTATATCATTTTCATTCCATGCTATTAAGCAGAAAATTATTTTTTTGCTTTTTCGTTTTCAGGGTTTCTGATAGGGAGGCAGAAGGTCCTCTTGGTGGCCTCATTGCCTGAACCAACTTTTTCTCTATCATGTAGTTTCCTCTTGTAACAGGACTGGTTTTTAGCTCATCTTGACAAAGTCAAGCTGAGCTAATCTCATCACTCTCCGTCTGTCATCAGTCAACACCATGTTTTGGTCTTCTCCAAAACCACTGGGCCAATTCAAGTGAAAGTTTGTGCGAGTGATGGTCCTGAAGGGGCATTGCATTTTTGTTCAACTCAACATGCCCAGCCCCATAGGGAAGGGGTGGGGAAAATGCTCCAAAATATTTTTCAAATATTCTCATGAACCAGTGGGTACAATGACTTGATATTTGTCATGCAGCTTCCTTTTGAGGTGTAGAATCAAGTGTGTTCAAACGAAGTTCGTGAAGCAATATTTGGCTTTGTAATGGGAGGGATAAGATTTCTATTTTCTGAACCAAAAGTCCGAATTGAACCAAATTTGGTATGTGGTATTATTGGGTCATAAGTACTTGACTCATGCAAAAAAAATTGCTGCATCCCCATGGGAATCCCAGGAGCTAAAAATATTTTCAAACGCCTATATTTCCCAAACCACATGGAACACAGAGATGTTGTTTGGTATGAAGCATCATTAGGACCAGTAGAATTGAATGGTAAAAAAAAAATTGCCATCGCTTATGTTAGGGTGTTCTGTAGAGGGCATCGAAAAAAATGCTGAGTCAGCATATTTGCAAAAATTAAAAGAAATCTTTTCTCCAAAACCAATGGTCAGAATCTTTTGATATTCGGTATACAGCATTCATAGGGTGGTCAGATACAAGTTTGTTAAAATAAAGCCCATTGGTTCATATTTGGGCTCGATACAGGTAGAGCTTAAATGGTTAACCGATTAATTGATTAACCAATGATCAACATCTTCCTTAAGTCCATCTTTAAACAATTTTATCATGTGAGCGATTGAGGCCTCTTGCAGCCTCTTGTTACATTTTGTGCTCCCAGCAAACAAAAAATGTTGAAGGTAATAAAACATTAATTTTCTTGGTGATCAGTGGGATGTTGGATTAACTCTCTTGCATTGCATCTCTACTCACCTGCTTTTGTAAACAAAAGAATGCTGATAGGACAAATTAACGGAAACATTAAACAGTTTGCAAACACAACTCATGATGAAATTTTCGGACAAAAAAAGGTTGGCATAATAATTGTGTTACAGAACGTTTATTTGGTGGATATGATGTCACAAGAGGTTCGGCTAAAGCCTTGCCTATTATTGTTCTCACTTTGCTTCATGTGATACTGCAGCTTATAATATTATGCTTGATATTAATTTGGTGTACATGTACACGGCCCGTAGCCGTTTGCCAAAGCAAAATTGCTGGGCTTCGGCAACTAAATGTGATAGCAGATTAATGAGATTATCGGCTCTATGTCGCATCGACTGATTGAAATGGCGTATGTCATTAACAATTAACAACTGCCTTCACCATTATGAAATCAGTTTTGGCCAACTTAGCTTGCACACAGCAAACATTACCATGTCATACAGTCAAGCACACCTATGATAAACATTGTCTCTTTGTCTTTCGACGTAATAAAAAAAGTTCCACCTGGTGTTGCACTGGAGTCATTCCATGTATACTACCGTATTATATTTACCGGATATTATTTTGATAAGGAATTTGTTTCCAAGAAGCAAAACACCACAGATATTTAGTCTTTGAAAACACAGTTACACTGATAAACGGTGCTCCTTTCGTTGTCATTATCTGTGTTAATTCAGAGAATAAAAGTTCTGCTTTCGAGGTCTGTGCTCGGCAATCCATGTAATACTACAGTTGGTTTAAATAATACAACAAAACCTATATAGATAGGCAACTGTTTTAGATGTCTTTTATTTTTGTGTTATTCGGAGTAATTCCATACATGGGAACTGTGTGTAAACATCATAGGTCCATTATTTTAACACGCCCACTGCATGGTGAATTGTTGAAACCTGGTAATTACAATCCCTTGTTTTTGTGCAAAATTTGAACGGAGTCTGGTTGAATAAATGCAAATGGGAAAGTAACACATTTGCACAAAATGTGATTAATTATTCATTTCTCTAAATCTGCATGAACTCTGTAAAATGTTCGTGATAAACTCATACCAAGCGTGAGGCCTCAGAATCGACCACCCACCTACTTAATGATTTGTCGGCCTTCGGAAAAGAATCGTTGGATGTCCGAACTGAAGGAATTTGTTTTGTTTTTTTGTGGGAGTGGATACCTCTTGGAGCCCCCCAAAATGAGAAGGGGCCCACTCCTCTATCGTTGTCCCCCAGCGATGCCTTCAGCATCAGGTCATCGCTGCATGATGACCTTGCCATAACCATTGCCATACCAAATCATCTGGGCTATGGCAATTTAATGCCATAGCAGAGTTCTCCTAATTTCAAGGGCTGTGTACACCATCCTTATAAAGGGCAGATTCAGTGTTCGTTCAAGTCAGGTCTCTGGATTAATATTTGGGCTTCATCTTTTGGAAATCCAATATTACCTAGTGTAATATAAGGGGTGCGGTAGCCATTTCTCGTCAGATCACCGAAGTTAAGCAACGTCGAGCGCAGTTGGTAGTTGGATGGGTGACAATTTCAGCTACTGATTAGTGCTCCCACGTTGTGTCCTTTGGCAAGGCACTTAACCCTGATTGCCTACATGGGGCATGATGACGCTGTGTACAAAGGCATACTTCACGTCGATGGTGCGCATGTCTTCAACCAATGTAACCCAGCCTGTGCCACGCTGCAGAGTTCAGAGTTACGATGTTGGAGAGCTGACAGCTGCTCGTCATTGCTCGGTGGTTCTCTCCATGTACTCCGGCTTCCTCCACGCATAAAACTGTCACAGTCACGATTAACCACCGTGCATAAGTATGTGACCTTAAACACCCATAAATAAATAGTGTAATATAAGGAAAATTCTTTAAAAATCTCTTTCTTCCGATCCACTTGTCAGAATCATTCGATATTTAATATTCATCATTCTTAGAGGGGTCAGATTAAGCATGTTCAAAACAAGTTCTCACTGGGTCAAGCCTCTAGTCATTTTTACCCTTTCAACTTTATTACTCTGCATTTTGTGAAAATTTGTAATTTTATGTTCATATGAAGTGTTTGTAATAATTCAATAATTAATTTTACCAGATCACCCCAAATGCCACTGCCAACGAGCTCAACATTGACATTCAGATCACATCTACAGTAATTTTATGACGTTTTTCCAAAGACACCCTTACCCTTTAAAAGGCCTATTTCAGGCTTTCGTGATCTCAAAGCATATGACCTTAACATGCCAGAAAAGGAGGTGTTGCAACTTGTAATAGACAAATATACCTGGGTAGTGATTCATAGTCATGTCTTGGCTACCTGTTAAGGCAGCCAAGACTGGACATGTACAGGTTGTAGTTTAGTGGGAATTCAGCAAAATGGCCTGATCATTAAGAGTTAACAGAACTGAAAAGAAAATCTGTCACTTTTTTCATAAATATGAATCCTTCAGCTGCTATCAAGCCTCAACAGGGCCTTATAAATAGCAAATGTATAAAAATTTTAAAATTCTGAGTTTTGATTCGGTTTGTTAGCTCACCTGACTGAAAGTCAGGGTGAGCTATTCTGATCACTTTTCGTCCGTCGTCCGGCGTGAAGGTGGTGTTTGGGCTTTTTCTCCCAAACCACTGGCCGCATATTAATGAAATTTCATGTGAGAAGGGGTTGTGTCTGCGGACTTTGATTTTTTGTCAAATTAGGTTTCGGCTCACATTGAGCAGAGGGATGGGGCAAAAATGCTCCAATTCTTAAAAAATCTTCTTCTCAAGAACCAGCAATAGCAGAGACTTGATATTTGGTATGCAGCTTCCTTTTGAGGTGTAGACTCAAGTTTGTTCAAGAGAAGTTGGAGGGGCTATATTTGGCGATGTTAAAGGAGGGGCAAAAATTTTGGCCCCGCCCCAAATTTCTATATTTTTATACTGTACCAATGACCTAGACATAGCTGGTGCTAACTCTTAAAATATAGGGCCAAACACAAATTTTGCCCCCCCAATCCCCAAAATTTGCATCTAAAACCAAAGAAAACATGTCCTGAAAGGCCCTCCACACTTCGCCCCTACTGCGCATGCGCAGTGTCAAGGACGTTCCGAAATTGGCGCCATTAATCATTCTAAGTTTGGCCCTTCATCAGTTAACATCTGACTGATCTTTGTGCTTATAAATCTCAGTTTAAATGATGCCAGACACATAAATATTAGTGAAATGGTGATTCTAAGGAGGATAGAGAAGGAGGAGAGGAAAAAAATGTGTGACAGAATATTATCAGGGCTGTAACTTAAAATTTTTTAATGAAATTATGTTAAGTTACCTATTTTCGAGGCAGCAGCCATTTTGTTGTCATTCTGATTATTTAGTTACACTGTTTTTTAAGTGTTTTCCTCTCTCCCTGTCCTTTAAGTCCCCCCTTGCTATTCTCCCATGCTTTTGGCATAGTTTTTGTAATTATTATTACTAAATTTTCTTGGGAGTTTTAGCTGAATAACAGAATGAATTCTGTTCTTTTCCCCATGTTTACGTCTTCACCTACGGGTGGTTAGGCGTTGTGTTCTGCATCTACCATCTGATGTTCTGCAGTTTCTTCCCTGGAAGTCTCTGTTTTGCATCAGATAGTGTATTTTTGGTAACTGATTTCGGGCCTGGGTGCCTGGAGTCTTATTTTAGTGTTTTTACACTCATTGTTTACATTTACAACAGCCCTCTGTGTGAGGGGGGGATTTCTGGAAAATAATATCTTGATGTTATTTTAATCATAACTAGATACATTATTATTGTTCGTAAGTGTTGAATAAATTGTTTAAAATATTTTTAAAATTTTTGTCCACACTTAGGCTTGGGATCCATTGGGGCTCAACGTTACTTTTCAGAAACTTGGGCTGTTCTGAAAAAATATTTTTTCAAAATATTTTGATTTCAATTATTTTTTCTATATTAATGGATCATATTATTATTATGTATTTTGATTGCCAGGGGTTAGTGCGAGTACCAGGACTTGTTTTCTTTTCACATTGAAAGGATATTGATCAATTGTATTAAGAGGAAGTCTTCCTCTGACTTTATAATCATTCTATATGTGGTCAGTGTACTCGCATTAACTCCTGTTCTGTATCGTATGATTTCGATGACAATATGGGAAGTGTATGTCACGGTATGTTATTGGGGATTTGGACACTCCGGTCCTTTCCCCGCAGGGTCACTCTACTTTATCAATTTCTATTTCAGACGATCAAGATTAGGGTGATGTATCTGTGATGTCTTCCAACAGTGTACCTCCGTCGTCACAATTAATGAAGGGCTAGCGGAAAAGTGCTCATGTAAATACGCTAATTGCCTAAGAGGACCCTAGTAGGTTCGACGGCCTTTGACGTCCGCTAGCTCGCCCGGTGTAGCGTCCATTCACCGAATGGTTCGGCAGCCGGGTTCGTCCGTTGCGGTCTAGAAGGAATTTTGGGGTGATGCGAGCACTATAAATTAACCTAATGCACACCCAGTGACGGCGGATCGGAGGGAGAACGGAGGAAGCCTTTTAGTCCGGTTCATAGCTCGTTCCGGTCCATCCGGACGGCAAGCGAGAGAGGCCCCTCTCTCGTTCAACAACATCTGGCCCCAGATGTTGTGGTACAAAATGTGTCGCAAGCGGAGCATACGTCCGTCGCTCGGGACGCTCCGTTGTATAGGCAGTCCGCGGAGACTGCTAAGGCTTCCTCTTCTCGTCAGCGCACACGACCGCACCTTGGCTGCGTGACCGCCGATATATTACCAGCTTCGCCGATCAAGGATTCTTCGGCGACCAGGTCACACCATCCGGTAGCCAGGGACACGAGGCCTGCAGATTCCGGACGTTTGCATAGGAAGTGTGCGGGAGTCAACGTTCACGGAGCTTCCGGCGGCAATGCATCGTAAGACCGCTACTGCACAGGCCTCGGGAACGGACGTGCTTTCCTTAATAGCACAGTTTATCGCAGCATCCCAGCATCAACTGAATCTGTCGCATATATTTTATCCGACGATGCTGGGGCGGGACGCTCCGCGGAAGCGGGTACGGACGTCCGAAAGTTTCATCCGGTCCGACGGGATACCGAAAGGGATTTGGAGGATTTCGAGCTTTCCCTTTCGGAACAACATATGCTGTTGTGTATGTCATCTGACTTGGTCTTCTTCAGCTTCTTTCGTCGGACCAGAATGCTGCGATGCCGGATAAGAAACTGATAGCGTCGGTGGACTTAGAAATTTTTGGTTCGGTTCAGGGACATCGTCCCTCAGTTCCGACATAGTCCAATAATGTCACACAAACTTTCGAATTATTGCACGACGCTATATATATTATTATTTTATGCTTGCTATAACCAAGCATTTCTGGTTTCTTGTTCGCAGAGTTATGGAGATGTCTTTCATAAGTGTGCCTCTGTCGTCATAGTTAATGAAGAGCTAGCGGCAATAAGTGCTCATGGAATATGTCTATCTCCTACGGAGTGACATTCGCTAGCTCACCCGGTGTAGCGTACATTCATCAAATGGTTCGGCTGCCGGGTTCGTCCGTTGCGGTCTAGGAAGGAGATTTGGGTGATGCGAGCACTTTAATTACTTTAGTACTCACCCAGTGACGGCAGATTGAGGTCAGATTGGAAGAAGCCTGTTAGTCCGGTTCCTGGCTTGTCCAGGTCCGTCCGGGCTGTGAGCGAGAGAGGTCCCTCTCTCGTCCAACAACATAGGGGACCGCATGTTGTGGTTCAGATATTTTACATTCGGAGCATATGTCCGTCGGTCGGGACGCTCCGTTATATTGACAGTCCGAGAGACTGTCCTTAATGCTTCCTCATCCTCACAGCAGGGCACACGACCGCACATTGGCTATGTGACCTCGAGTATCCGATCAGTTTCGTCATTCAGTGATTCCACGGCGAATAGGTCGCGCCATCCGGTAGCCAAGGGACACGAGGCCTATACACTCCGTTCGCTCGCATATTGGTAGTATGCACGGGGTAACGATCATGGAGCTTCCAGCGGCAATGCATCGTAAAACCGCTTCTCCTCAGGCCTCAGTGACGGACGTGCTATCCGAGTTAGCACAGTTGTTTCGCAGCATCCCAGCAATTGACAGTTTCTCGGTCGAATCAGGAATTATCCGATGGCGCTGGGTCGGTGCGGTCCGCGCTTGCATCAGCTACGGACGACCGAACGCTTTATAGGGTCCGACAGGATGGCGAAAGGGATTCGAAAGATTTCGAGTTTTCCCTTTAGTAGTATCGGAAGCTGCCTTTCATATCTTCTGGTATTATCTTCCAGTGATTGTTATTTCGGACTTCATTGCTGCGATCTTGGATAAGAGACTTATAGCGTCATTGGACTCGGATTTTTCGATCGGTTCAGGGACATTGTCCCTGACTTACCGACGCAGTCCAATATTGTCATTACAACATGTGTTTTATTTTTCGACGCTATATATATATATATATATACAAGCCTGCTACCAAGCATGATAGTTTAGTTTCTTGTCCGCGTTGCTCATTTCTGCCATTTTATCTTTTATACGAATAGTTTATTTTGGCAGAGCAGGGCATACCGAGAGTTCTTATGCGTCTAGACGGTGTGGTTAAAGACTGCATATATTCTTTTTCGCCGTTTATGTCTTTTCCAATTTCAATGTTGGAAACGACATGATGTATAGTAGACTTAACTTAGACGCTTTATCATACGTAATCCGCCTTACTGAGGCGTTATCATTACGTCTTCAAGAAAAGATTTACGGGATATTATTCTCAATGTAATTTCTTTTGAGGGCAGTAGTTTGTTCACGTATAACTCCGCCCTTCAGTGGCTGATTGGAGTTGGTTAGACGTGACACAGCCCTAGCTACATCCACACGCGTGGATAGTAAGGTTAAGAACTCTCTCAGAGTCGCTTCGTTCTCGGAGGAGCTTCTCTTCGACGGCAACTTTTCGGCAATCCATGATTTGCTCGATTTACACGTTCTCTTGTCTATCTAGTGTTACAAGAGATTCAGACTGGGGCAAACATTCGGTGGTTGACTCAGAGAGTGCCACCGCAGTTGCCGGACCCGAGTGTGGCTGTTATGACGGTTGCCAGTCAAACAGATTGGGATATAATACTGATCCCTACGGATTCGAAGTGCCAGGGTCTTTGGGTTCCGCAGTCTCTTAGCAATCAGTTTTCTTCCGCGGAATAATGTTTTTTAGGCTTGCTTTATGTCATTGCATGAACATTATTCAGTAACGCATGCCCAAATCCTGTCCTTTAATTCGACAGTAGTGGCGTATCTCCGGAACCAGGGAGGCACTCTTTCGTTTCCGTTATTCAATTTAATGGAAAGAATCCGTCTGTTGGTTATCGTACACCAAGTTCTGTTTTGGTCCGTCATATTCCGGGTCGTCTGATTGTTTTACCGGACTCCCGTTCTCTTACGGGTCGCTTGTTGCTGTCAGAATGGACTCTCAACAAACAAGTATTCAATCAGATTTGCTATCTATGGGAGCGCCCAATGATGATTTATTTACGACACAGTTTGCTAATCAATTGCAGACGTATGTGTTAGCTTGTCCAGATCTCTGAGCTAATGTTGTTAACGCTCTATTGATCTATAGGACGGAATGATAGGATACGCGTATCCTCCGGCGCTGTTGTTTCAGCAGGTATTGTAAGATAAACAACTACAATACATTTCTGTTGATAGCATCTCTATCTTCACAGAGATCATGGGTAATTTACTCTCTTGTCTACTGTGGGTCTTAACGTGAAATCTTCCTCTATGTGAGGATCTTTTTTCACTGGGTAAATCGTGTCATCTTTATCACAACCCGCAAGGTCGCAACCGTCATGTATTCCATTGTGTGGTCCGTATTGCATTGTATGCACTGTACTGGACGAGCTTTGGATGCGATTTCTTACTATAGGGGATCCTCTTCTTCGCTATTCTATGCGGCTAAAGTGGAGGCTCTTCCGTCGTGGTGTAGGGATCATTATGTTCATATTGTTGATCCCTCCATACTACTCATTGCAATTTTTTAGTATACTTGTTTCATAAGATCTACTGCAGCCTGTTATTATTTAGGTTATAGGTTTATGTTACCTCATACCTATGCACTCTACGATAGTTTACAATTGAGTCTTTTGTCTCTTTATCTAAGTCAGTTAGTAACTTGTTGATAAATAGACTTAGAATCTTTAGATTAAATTCCTATATGGATTTTAACTTCGGTTCTTATTTAGCTAAGTAATCATTTGAGCCTCTGGAAACAGTAGTTTTCAAATACTGACCTTTTAGACAGTAATTCTGTTGGTTTCTCTTTTACTGTAGAGTCAGTGAGTTTCATGCACTATCGATGGATGATTTTCACTTTCGTAGTTTCGGAATCACTACTTCCGTTACTATTTAGGTTGGATTTTTGCATAAGAGTTAGGCTCCTATTATCCGGAACCTATTATTTTAAGGTCCTTCCGTCTTCGTATGGGCATAGGCCTTTACTCTTTCCGGGTGCAGTTTATGTATTTATAAACAGATATCTGTTTATTACTATGGGCGTAAGCTTCTTCTGTCTTTGATGCCTAGTAGAAGGACGTTACGCTCCATTTTATTGTTAATGGATTCTATTTACTATCGGTACTGCTTATGGTATATAATTGACTTAGCAGTTGTGCTTAAGATTTCGGCTCATGAAGTAAGAGCTCTTCTACTTCTTGGGCTTACATTAATAGTGTCGCTATTATAGATTTTTGAAGGCCGCTCATTGCGCTCAGCCATCCACATTCATGAATTTTATCTCAGAAATATCGAGTCCATTTCTGGAGGCCTCTATTGTTAGGTCTATTATCTACTGCTCAGAATGTCATTCACTTAACAGTTGCTACTATAGCTAGGTAGGCTGTCTGTTTCGGCAGTGTCTCCGTTCTGCTGCCCTCTTCGCTCTGGGCTATTTGACCCAGGGCAAGAAAAAGGGGGGGAGGGGAGGGTGTTCCCTTGGGTCACCTGTTTTACTATGAAAACAAGGGGATACCTCCTCCGGAGTTAGTTATTCTGAGCTGTTATTGGGATGGTTGTTTAGTGAGAAGTTTAGGTTTTTAAAATTCATTCAAGTCTTAGTTTTTAAAGTATAGCTTTTAAATATTGCATATGTCAACGGACATGATTATGCAATCCTCAGACACTTTTAGGAGTATAAGAGTCTCTATTCTATAGACTTACTTTATTTATTGGCTTACTTTAAAAATTATTAGTATAAGGATTATATTGGATATTAATAGAGTACATGGATGTATTAAGCTCAATTTTGGAAGGTGTTGTATCTTTCTAATTTATCATAAATAAGAAAGATACATGTAAGGCCTATTACTTCTTTTTCCCTACAGGGGATGACTCTATTTTATTTTATTGAGCGTATTCCATTTTGCTCTATGTCCTTGGCCCTCCAGCCTTTTTACTATTCAGCTATGTCTGGGTCATTGGTACAGTATAAAAATGTTAAAAAATTTATAGTAATTTATATATTTTTTATACTTACCAATGACCCAGACGGGGATGGCCCTCCCAGGAGTTGGGAACTCTTGCCTCCCCGCTGAGTACATAGCGCTTACCAGGCACTGGTTATTAGAATGGTTAATGGCACCAATTTCGGAACGTCCTTGACACTGCGCATGCGCAGTAGGGGCGAAGTGAGGAGGGCCTTTCAGGACATGTTTTCTTTGGTTTTAGATGCAAATTTTGGGGATTGGGGGGCAAAATTTGTGTTTGGCCCTATATTTTAGGAGTTAGCACCAGCTATGTCTGGGTCATTGGTAAGTATAAAAAATATATAAATTACTATAAATTTTTTAACTTTCCAAACCGCGAGGCCGATTTGAACCAAATTTTACATGAGTGCTTATTGGGTCATAAGTACCTAATTTATGACGATATTTTTTTCCCCATAGCCCCGTGGGAACCACTGGAGCTAAAAATAGAAAAAATGAAAACGCCCATATCTCCAAAACTACACGGCACTGAGAATTCTTATTTGTTGTGAAGCTTCCTTAGGACCAACAGAATGGAATGATCAAAAAAAATTGCCATTGGTTTTATCATGGGGTACTTTTTGGGGACTTTGAAAAAGTGCTGAGTCAGCATTTTTTAACACTGTGGGTAATGGGAAAAACATAAGACTACTTTTCTCCGAAAGCACTGCTCCAAAAGCTTTAAAATTTCACATATAACATCTTTGTAAGATTGTTTCACATGTTTATTGAAATGAATTGCCTGGGTCGATATTTGGGCTCTCTAAGGGAGCCCAAATGTTTAAATTAGTGCAGTATGAGGAGTATTTTTGAAAAATCTTCTTCTTCAGATCTTGCAATAAGAATGTTTTGATATTTGGTATGCAGCATCCTTAGGGGGGTGAGATTCAAGTTTGTTGAAGCCAAATCCCTGGGTTCATATTTAGGCTGAAAATTTGGGGTCCCGTTGCGGACTTTGAAATTTTGGACCAAAATCGGAAACATTTTTTTTTTGTTTTTTCTGCGTTTCGGTCAATTTTAAGACAAAAAAAAAATTTTTTTTTTTTTTCCCCTGAAAATTTGGGGTCCGGGTGGGACTTAGAAAATTTTCGACGAAAATCCAAAAATTTTTTTTTTTTGTTTTTTATGCATTTCTGTCAATTTTAAGACAAAAGAAAAAAACAAATTTTTTTTTACCCTGAAAATTTGGGGTCCGGGTGGGACTTAGAAAATTTTGGACGAAAATCTGTAAAAAAAATTTTTGTGTTTTTTATGCGTTTCTGTCAATTCTAAGACAAAAAGAAATTTTTTTTTTTACACCGAAAATTTTGGGTCCAGGTGGGACTTCGAAAATTTTGGACCAAAATCCGGAAATTTTTGTTTTTGTTTTTTATGCATTTCGGTCAGTTTTGAGACAAAAAAAAAATTGTTTTTTTTACCCTGAATATTTGGGGTCCGGGTGGGACTTACAAAATTTTGGACCATAATCCGGAAATTGGTTTTAGCGTTTTTTATGCGTTTTAAGAAGAAGAAAAAAATGTAGGCTGAAAGTATTTTGTTTGGGAAAAAAATCTGTTTTTTATGTGTTTATCTCAATTTTGGGACGTTAAAGTGCAGGAACTGAAAATAGAAGGAAAATCCTGTGTATTGTGTGGGCACAATCGCTTCATCTAGTTGGTATATGCTTTTCTTAGGAGGGGCGTATGCAGCTTATTCAAGTCAAGTCCCTGGTTTGATATTTAGACTACCATGTCAGGTGAGCGCCCTCAGGCCCCCTGGGGCCTCTTGTTTTTAGCTCAACTTTGACGAAGTCAAATTTGAGCTATTGTCATGGCCCGTCGTCCGTCTGTCTGTCTGTCCGTCCATCAACAATTGGCTATGGCCCGGGCTAGAGGGCGTATTTATGAACCAATCTTTACGAAACTTCTTGGGTACCTTTGTTATGACCGTGGGATGAGAACGAGTGTTTTTGAGTGCAGTCCGAAATTCAAGATGGCTGCCAGCAGCCATTTTGTACCGACGATGCAGACATTTTTTTTTTGTACAGAACTTCCATATGAAAGCTCTGATTTGAATAATTTTTCGTATGAATGTTTAGTACCATGAGATACATTACATATCATATGGGTTTTTTTCTTGTGCTTATATTATGCAAATTAGACTAACTTTGATTTATTTAGTGTTACTTTCAGCACTGTAAGTGCAAATCCCTATACGGCTCGGGCTAGAGGCCGTATTTATGAACCGATCTTTACGAAACATCATGGGTACCTTTGTATCACTGTGAGACGAGAACGATTGTTTTGGGGTCTGGTCGGAAATTCAAGATGGCTGCTGGCAGCCATTTTGTACAAAATTAGGGGCAATCAGATTTTTGCACAGAACTTCCATATGAAAGCTCTGATTTGAATAATTTTTTGTATGAATGTTTAGTACCATGGGATACATTACATATAATATGGGTTTTTTTCTTGTGCGTAAATTATGCAAATTAGGCTAACTTTGATTTATTTAGTGTTACTTTCAGCACTATGAGTGCAAATCCCAATACGGCTCGGGCTAGAGGCCGTATTTATGAACCGATCTTAACGAAACTTCTTGGGGTACCTTTGTTATCACTGTGGGACGAGAAGGAGTGTTTTTGGGTCCAGTCTGAAATTCAAGATGGCCGCTAGCAGCCATTTTGTTCAAAATTAAGTGCAATCAGATTTTTGCGCAGAACTTCCAAATGAAAGATCTGATTTGAATAAATTTTTGTATGAATGTTTAGTACCATGGGATACATTACATATAATACAGAGTTTTTCTCGTGAATAAATTATGCAAATTAGGGGTCCGGGTGGGACTTAGAAAATTTTGGACCAAAATCTGGAAATTAGTTTTTTGGTTTTTATATGCGTTTTGGTCAATTTTAAGACAAAAAAAAAAAAATTTTTTTTGCACTGAAAATTTGGGGTCCGGGTGAAATTAGTTTTTTGTGTTTTGATGCATTTTGGTCAATTTTAAGAAGAAGAAGAAAAAATTTTAGTCTGAAAATATTTTGTTTGGGACTGAAAATTTCCACACAAAAATAAGAATCTACAATGATTGGTCTTAATCTGTAGTCCATTACAGTCACCTTATAATTCTTTTATTATTGTTGACTGGGCCAAAACAAATACTAATTCCTGTCATATTCATTATTCAGTTGTCTTGGTCACAGCAAGTACTAATTCCTGTCATATCCAAGTTGAGCTACAGAGTCATTGACTCTTTCATTTATACCCCAAGTGGGGGTATACAGGAATCGCCTTGTTTGTATGTCTGTCCGCCGGTCTGCACCGTCTGTCTCGAAATTCAATCATGAATAACTTGAAAAGGACTTGGTTGAGTGACTTGATATTTGGTATGCAAGTATATTCTATTGCTGTATACCAAAAGTGAAATGCAGGTGTTTTGCAAGATTTTATTTCCAGAGTCATTGCCCTTTATGGACTAAGAATTTGTCCGCCTTGAAATTAATTCATGAATAACTTGTAGAGTACTCAAAGGAATGACTTCATATTTGGTGCGCAAGTCTATCCTATTGATGTCTGCCCACAATACAAGGCAGATGTTGTGCAGTGTATTATTGCAGGAGTTAATGCATTTTATGGACTTTGATTTTGTTCGTCCCAAAATTCAGTCATGAATAACTATTAAGGGTACCTTCATGGTGTAATCAACTCCTCCCACAATTTCTAATGTGGAGAGTTGAAACTTTAGGATATGGTTACACATGTCTTGCAGGGGCGCAACATAATATAAAGTTTGCAGAAAAATATTTTTTTCACAGGGTTATCAAATCAAGTCACTCTCACATTTGGTAAAGAGGTGGGGGTACCTTTTTGTATCACCCTATGGTGACACTTAATAGTTCTTATGATATATGCCCCAATGGTCTGTAATCTGTCACAGGTCTGTCATCTTATCCTTCAGAATCGCCCAGTAATAAATGTTTCATTTCTGTAATGCTGTCCATGGTATTGCCACCCTCGACTTTGCTATAGTGTCTGTTAGTATCCCCATGATATCTGTATCAGTTCGGGTTTTTGGTATATTGCCTATGTCTACTTTCCACTAGGAACATGAAATTAGCAAATTCGTTTTGGGTTTGTTGGGAGTATGAGCTATAATTTAATAGGATCGTATGACTAAATTGTTACATGTACTGATGATCTTTCTTGGCTACAATTCGTTCATGATGTCATTGGCTCATCGACAAATTTTGTGTTGTGCAAAAAATTATGTTTTCTGGTTAGAGCACTATGAATATCTTTTGCTTCCATTTCAGAAGAACAAGTTTCATTAGGCCTAAAAAAATCTGTTTTTCAGGCCCTCCCATACGGTCCTTTTGGCTGCCGCATGCCCTCTTTTTATAACCAATGTAAACTTTAAAAAAATAAAAATTAAATGGTTTATGTCTGATATTTTACCCAAGTTAATAAAATTGCTCTCAAGGGATGAAGTACACCGCCACCCATGCTATTTCATAGATTATGAGGCCTAAAACATGAACCAAGAACATGAACTTTTGATGGCAAAGAAATAATTGCAGAAATCGAAAGAAAATTAAAAAAACGCTCTCCCACATGCAATTTTACAGATAATGGCCTGAGAAACAGAAGATCTACTTTGTGTGGCCTTATTTCAGCTATTTTTTTTAACTGAGAGTTTTTTGTTTTTTTTGTACAACTGTGAATGATTTGAAAATTAGTGGGCTGGAAACTATATATGTAAGGAAAAATATATATGTGCATGTGTTGTTTTTTTTTTACAGACACTGTTGGCAGAACTATGTTGATTACCAGCGTTGTCACAAAATAAAGGGAGATGATTATGAACCTTGTGAATACTTTAAGAAACTCTACCTTTCTCTGTGCCCAGCAGAATATGTAAGTATATCTTACCTCCTTCAAGTTTCTGAGAAGTTCATTGTTTTTAACCCATTAAACAACACACACGATATCAAAATTTATTATTTTAATTATTGTTTTTTAAATTTTTCAAAAAAATTCAACAAAACCATATCATGTGACTCCTCATACCAACGAGCTCAACGGGGTTGTGTGATATGGTTTTGATGAAAGTTTTTGAAAAAATCTATTTTTTTTCAACTGCTTAATTGATAAATTATGTGGGCCGAGGCGGCTGATTCGTTGGGCAAAGGGTTAAAACATGACATTGAAGTTGTGTGTAATTATAGTTGAAACTAGATGTCCTGTAGTGAATTGCTTACAAGGAAAAATCTTTGTGAAAGTCTCAACATAGATAAATGCATTTCTTACGTTCGCCTCGTTGTTGATGAATATATTAATGAACACCCCAGGAAAGCCCTCGGGTCATGTCTTCTCCATCTAGTTGTCTTTCAGCAAATCTACACCCGACATTTCTGGTGTGCTTTTTTCCTAATGGGGAAAACAATGACAACTTGGCTGTTTATGAAGAAAGACAACTTTCTCAAAATTGGCTTGAAGGTCTAAAATGACCAGTCAGATTGCATATCACAAACACCTCATTCACATTTGCATGCAACAAATTTGGGGAATGGGGCATTTTACACATTTGTGCATGCTTGTCTGGTGTTTTTGGCTACATATTTGTAGAAACTACAAATTTGATATTATTTGCATTGTCAGTAGAATGGACATGTCTTGTTAATCTTCCCATATATAGGTGAAAAGTCACTGAAGCTGAATTGACTTAAATCTTGTCATATACATTCACATGAATATTAATGATCTGTCCATTGAGATATGTTGAAACATTAATATTCATGAACAAATGAAAACTGTGACATTGTCACTCAGGAGTACTGAATGTTCATTACTTTTGTTTTGAATTTATTGTTGAAGTTTTAGTTCACCTGGGTGAAAGTCATTGTGGGCTGTTGCTATCAATTGGCATCGGTTGTCTCATCTGATAACTTTTGATTTCAGTCTTCTTCAGAACCACTGACCTAATTCCAGCCAAATGTAGCGCAAATTATCTTCACTTTTCTGTATTTTTAGATACCATTCAATTTCAACTGAAGTTGCAAACCCATCTGGGGTGGGAGCAATCCCATAAGCCCCAAATTTTTAAAAAATTCATAAACCACCAGTTGCATCATTATGGGATTTGTTTGCAACTTTCTTTAGTACCAACATTAAAGATTGGTCCAAGAAAGTTTCTCTGGCAATATTTGAGCTTGTCCTAAAAGTGGCCAAATTCAGGCAGAGCCTTAAATTAAAATTTTCAAAGCGTTTGCTTGATTTATTTAAAAAAAAGCTTTATCTGCACCCTTATTTGAACTTTAGGAACTAAAGATAAAAAAATTCAAATGCCCATATTTCTAGAACTACATGAGATAAATATGATATTTGGTATAAAGCTTCCTTAAGAATCTGAATAGAAGAATCAGTTGCCCCTCCCCACGGCTATTGGTTGCTTAAGGAGGCATCCTACCAGAACTCCAGTTCAACTCTGATGGTAATGAAAAAAACACTGAAAAATCTTATTCACATGAATCTACTGCCTTTAGAAATTTTTTGATGTTTCATATGCAACATCCTTTAACCCCTAGCACTCTGGAGATGCAACAGAATTTTCTCCAATCGCTCTGTTTTTCTTTTGTTTAACTATAAATTTAACCAATTATATCTTATTTGACAGACCTCACTGAGCTGTGTCAAACACGGTGTATTTGGTTAAATATCAAACTGCATTATGGGAAATAATCGCTGCTGAAAATTTTGGCATTTTGACATGGTGTAGAGAGTTAAAAGCAAAGTTTGTTCAAGAAAGTTTCTCAGACAGTATTTTCCATGCCCCATATTTCCATATTTTTATACAACCAATGGCCCAGACTAGCTGGTGCTAACTCAAAAATTAATCCAGGGCCAAACACAAATTTGGCCCTGGATCCCCCAAATTTGCATGCAAAACTGAAAATTGAATATCCTATCTGGTCCTCCATACTTTTCAGATCTGCGCATGTGCAGTATCCAGGAAGACACCAAAATTGGCGCAAACCACCATTCTTTGTTTGGCCCTGAAGTCAGCAACAATGAACTAACATGTGCGCTCTTAAATCTCATTTTTAGCTCAACTTTGGCGAAGCCAAATTTGAGCATTTGTCATGGCCCGTCATCCGTCTGGCCATCTGTCCGTCTGTCCGTACGTCAACAATTGGATACGGCTTGAGCTAGAGGCCGTATTTAAGAACCGATCTTTATGAAACTTCTTGGGTACCTTTGTTAAGACTGTGGGACGAGAACGAGTGTTTTCGGGTGCGGTCCGAAATTCAAGATGGCTGCCAACCGCCATTTTGTATCGACGAGCAGAAATCTGTTTTTTGTACAGAACTTTCATATGAAAGCTCTGATTTGAATAATTTTTTGTATGAATGTTTAGTACTATGGGATACATCACATATAATACGGGTTTTTTTCTCGTGCCTAAATTGTGCAAATTAGACGAAGTTTGATGTTTTTTAGTGTTACTTTCAGCACTGTAAGTGCAAATGCCAATACGGCTCGGGCTAGAGGCCGTATTTATGAACCGATCTTTACAAAACTTCTTGGGTACCTTTGATATCACCGTGGGACGAGAACGAGTGTTTTGGGGTCCGGTCCGAAATTCAAGATGGCCGATGGCAGCCATTTTGTACAAAATTAAGTGCAATCAGATTTTTGCACAGAACTTCCATATGAAAGCACTGATTTGAATAATTTTTTGTGTGAATGTTTAGTACCATGGGATACATCACATATAATATGGGTTTTTTTCTCGTTCAGAAATTATGCAAATTAGATGAACTTTGATTTTTTCAGTGCGACTTACACACAGTAAGTACACATGTCAATACGGCTCAGACTAGAGTCTGTATTTATGAACTGATCTTCACGAAATGTCTTGGGTACCTTTGTTATCACCTTGGGACGAGAACGAGTGTTTCTGGGTGCGGTCTGAAATTTAAGATGGCTGCCAGTGGCCATTTTGTACCAAAATTAGGTCTAATCAGTTTTTTGTACACAACTTCTATACAGCTCAGACTAGAGGCCATATTTATGAACCAATCTTTACGAAACTTCTTGGGTACCTTTGTTATCACCGTGGGATGAGATCGAGTGTTTTTGGGCGTGGTCCGAAATTCAAGATGGCCACCAGTAGCCATTTTGTACCAAAATTAGTGCAGTCAGTCTTTTGTACAGAACTTCTGTTTGAAAGTTCTGATTTGAATAAATTTTTGTATGAATGTTTAGTAACATGGAATACATCACATATTGTAAGGGGTTTTTTTTCGTGCAGAAATTATGCAAATTAGATGAACTTTGATTTATTTAGTACTACTTACACAATGTGAACACACATGTCAATACGGCTCAGGGTAGAGGCTGTATTTATGAACCGATCTTCACAAAACTTCTTGGGTACCTTTGTTATCTCCTTGGGACGAGAATGAGTGTTTCTGGGTACAGTCCAAAATTCAAGATGGCTGCCAGTGGCCATTTTGTATCAGAATTAGGTCCAATCAGTTTTTTGTCACAAGTTCTATACAGCTCGTATTTATGAACTGATCTTCACAAAACTTCTTGGGTACCTTTGTTTTCACCCTGGGACAGGAACGAGTGTGTTTTGGGGTGCCTTTGTTATCACTGTGCTATGAGAACAAATATTTTGGAGTTCAGTCAGACCTACTCTGGGACTCAAAGATTTCTTTTCTAGTTTAGCATCTGACTGTCACCCACCTTTACAATACTTTACCTATACATTTGTTACAGGCTACGGTCAGTATTTATGTACTGACCGTTACAATACTTTATATGTACCTTTGTTATCAGGTCATTACCTAGATGTTTGTCATTGCAGTGTCACATACTATACATGTACATGTCTTAACAAGTTGAGCTACAGTGTCATTGACACTTTAATTTATTCAGTGCCTGGGGTCTTGTTTCTGGTTTTTCCTTGATGTTGTTTACATTGGCAACATCCTATAAATATATGTAATTTCAAGTTATTATTACTCTAGGATTGTTAGCTTAACTTGACATAGTCAAGATAAGCTATTGCCATCACGCGTGCGGAAAGTCTGTTAGTCTGTGAGTCTGTTAGTCTATGAGTCTGTGAGTCTGACGTCTGTTCACATTTTCCTTTAGCACGGGCTACACCCCGCAGTTCTTGTCTGATCGTCACAAAATTTCATATGCAGGTTCATATGCAGGTTTGGGGTCATGTCTAGATGAGAACGTCCCCTTTTGGTCGCGATCGGGCATCCGGTATGGCTGCCCGAGCCCAAAACCTGAAAACCATTAGCACAGTCTACAGGTTGTATTTATGAAGGGATTTCATTGTAACTTGATAGGATGCCTCTGTATAATGCCTAGATGAGAACGTCCCCTTTTGGGCATGATCTATCAACCGTGATGGCTGCCCAAGCCCGAAACCCAAAACCTTTTAGCACAGTCTGCAGGTCATGTTTAAATGTGGAGGGATTTCATTGTAACTTGGTAGGATGACTCCGTATGATGTCTAGATGAGAATTTCCCCATTTGGGCATGATCTGCCAACAGTGACAACTGCCCGAGCCCAAAACCCCAAAACCTTTAGCACAGTCTACAGGTCATATTTATTGAGGAATTTCATTGTAACTTGGTGGGTTGACTTCATACAATGTCTAGATGAGAAAGTCACCTTTTGGGTGTGATTGGGCAACTGTGACGGCTACAGGGGCCCAAAGCCCGAAAACCTTTAGCACAGTCTAGAGGTCATATTTATGAAGGGTTTTCATTGTAACTTGGTAGGATGACTCCAAATAATGTCTAGATGAGAACGTCCCATTTTGATCGCGATCATGCAGCCTTGATGGGTGCCCAAGCCCAAAAACCTTTAGCATAGGCAAAAGGTCATATTTATGGAAGGATTTCATTGTAACCTGTTAGGTTGACTCCATGTAATGCCTAGATGATGACATCCCCTTTTGGTCGTGATTGGTCAGTTGTGATGGCTACTAGTGCCCGAAGCCCGAAAACCTTGAGCACAGTCTACAGGTCATATTTATGAAGGGATTTCATTGTAACTTCTTAGGATCACTCCAGATGATGCCCAGATGAGATTGTCCCCTATGGTTGCGATCATTCAGCCATGATGGCTGCCCGAGCCCGAAGCCCGAAAACCTTTAGCACAGTCTATAGGTCATATTTATGAAGGGATTTCATTGTAACTTGGTAGGTTAACTTCATATAATGTCTAGATGAGAACGTCCCCTTTTGGACATGATTGGGCTACTGTGACGGCTAAAGGTGCCCGAAGCCCGAAGACCTTTAGCACAGTCTACAGGTCATATTTATGAGGGGATTTCATTGTAACTTGGTAGGATGACTCCAAATAATGTCTAGATGAGAACGTCCCATTTTGGCCATGATCATTCAGCCTTGATGGGTGCCCGAGCCCCAAAAACCTTTAGAATAGGCAAAAGGTTATATTTATAGAAGGATTTCATTGTAACCTGTAAGGTTGACTCCATATAATGCCTAGATGATGACATCCCCTTTTGGTCGTGATTGGTCAACTGTGATGGCTACAGGTGCCCGAAGCCCGAAAACCTTGAGCACAGTCTACAGGTCATATTTATGAAGGGATTTCATTGTAACTTCGCAGGATCACTCCAGATGATGCCCAAATGAGATTGTCCCCTTTGGTTGCGATCATTCAACCATGATGGCTGCCCGAGCCCAAAGCCTGAAAACCTTAAGCACAGTCTACAGGTCATATTTATGAAGGGATTTCATTGTAACTTGGTAGGTTGACTTCATATAATGTCTAGATGAGAATGTCTCCTTTTGGACATGATTGGGCATCTTTGATGGCTAAAGGTGCCCGAAGCCCGAAAACCTTTTGCACTGTCTACAGGTCATATTTATGAAGGGATTTCATTGTAACTTGGTAGGATGACTCCAAATAATGTCTAGATGAGAACGTCCCATTTTGGCCGTGATCATTCAGCCTTGATGGGTGCCCGAGCCCAAAAACCTTTAGCATAGGCAAAAGGTTATATTTATAGAAGGATTTCATTGTAACCTGTTAGGTTGACTCCATGTAATGCCTAGATGATGACATCCCCTTTTGGTCGTGATTGGTCAACTGTGATGGCTACAGGTGCCCGAAGCCCGAAAACCTTGAGCACAGTCTACAGGTCATATTTATGAAGGGATTTCATTGTAACTTCGCAGGATCATTCCAGATGATGCCCAGATGAGATTGTCCCCTTTGGTTGCGATCATTCAACCATGATGGCTGCCCGAGCCCGAAGCCCGAAAACCTTTAGCACAGTCTACAGGTCATATTTATGAAGAGATTTCATTGTAACTTGGTAGGTTAACTTCATATAATGTCTAGATGAGAACGTCCCCTTTTGGACATGATTGGGCTACTGTGGCGGCTAAAGGAGCCCGAAGCCCGAAAACCTTTAGCACAGTCTACAGGTCATATTTATGAAGAGATTTCATTGTAACTTGGTAGGTTAACTTCATATAATGTCTAGATAAGAACGTCCCCTTTTGGACATGATTGGGCTACTGTGACGGCTAAAGGTTCCTGAAGTCCGAAAACCTTTAGCACAGTCTACAGGTCATATTTATGAGGGGATTTCATTGTAACTTGGTAGGATGACTCCAAATAATGTCTCAATGAGAACGTCCCATTTTGATCGTGATCATTCAGCCTTGATGGGTGCCCGAGCCCAAAAACCTTTAGTATAGGTAAAAGGTTATATTTATAGAAGGATTTCATTGTAACCTGTTAGGTTGACTCCATATAATGCCTAGATGATGACATCCCCTTTTGGTCATGATTGGTCATCTGTGATGGCTACAGGTGCCCGAAGCCCGAAAACCTTGAGCACAGTCTACAGGTCATATTTATGAAGAGATTTCATTGTAACTTTGCAGGATCACTCCAGATGATGCCCAGATGAGATTGTCCCCTTTGGTTGCGATCATTCAACCATGATGGCTGCCCGAGCCCGAAGCCTGAAAACCTTTAGGCCAGTCTACAGGTCATATTTATGAAGGGATTTCATTGTAACTTCGCAGGATCACTCCAGATGATGCCCAGATGAGATTGTCCCCTTTGGTTGCGATCATTCAACCATGATGGCTGCCCGAGCCCGAAGCCTGAAAACCTTTAGCACAGTCTACAGGTCATATTTATGAAGGGATTTCATTGTAACTTGGTAGGTTAACTTCATATAATGTCTAGATGAGAACGTCCCCTTTTGGACACGATTGGGCAATGTGACGGCTTCAGGGGCCCAAAGCCCGAAAACCTTTAGCACAGTCTACAGGTCATAATTATGAAGGGATTTCATTGGTAGCTTGGGAGAATGTCCCCTTTTGGTTGCGATCATTCATCCATGATGGCTGCCTGAGCCCAAAGCCCAAAGACCTTTAGCACAGTCTGCAGGTCATATTTATTAAGGGATTTCATTGTAACTTGGTAGATTGACTTCATATAATGTCTAGATGAGAACGTCCCCTTTGGACGCAATTGGGAATCTGACGGCTACAGGGGCCCGAAGCCCGAAAACCTTTAGCACAGTCTACAGGCCATATTTATGAGGGGATTTTAATGTAACTTGATAGGATGACTCGTTTTGGAATAATTTCACTGTAACTTGGTAACTTTTGTTGATATACGTTAACTGTGAGGGCCACATACATTAACTGTGAGGTCATATTAACCCACCCCTCAGCTCTTTAGTACAGTGTACACCTAATATTATTTTTATCATAAACATAGCACACAGGGAACATAAATGAACATATTCCCAATTATCACAATTCTTGTCTTATTTCATAATCCTTTCATAAACATTGAACATTATCCTTTTCATCAAACACACCACACAAGTTAAGCTACAGTGTCATTGACACTTTCATTATAGATACATGTTATAATACTCCAGTAGTGTAGCAATTATTTTTGGAATTTGGTCCACACTTAGGCTCTATCGGGATACCCTTGGGCTCTTCATGTTCCCTTTGGGAACTTGGGCTTTTCTCAAAAAAGTTTCGAAAATTTTTTTAAATTTAATTTTTCGATTTGTATTTTGAATGTTTGATTATTATGTATCTTTATCATATATTTATTGTGGAGTTGGTGGGAGTGCTATCGACTTTGTTTGATTAATTTTGAAAGCTTATTGTTCAAAATGCAAGGCGAGGAAATGTTCCTCAGATTTACATGCTTGTTGCCTTGCTTGTAGTCGATGTACTCCCACTAATTCTCTTGTCCTACATGTGTTGATTGGGATGACAAACGTTGGACATGGGTGTCACGGTATGTTGTTAGCGGTTAGAGGCCAATGCTGGTCCTCTCGCCGCAAAGTCAGTCAAGTTTCTCAGTTTCTTTTTCAGAGGAACAAGAACATGGTGATGATAATGTGACACCTTCCAGAAGTGTGCTACCGTTGTCGCGCTCTGATGATGAGCAAACAGAGCTAACTGCCACAGTGGTTTTAGTCCCTTGTCTGCAGCTAGCACGACCGGCGAAGCGGTTACTCCGTCTGTGGGTACTGTGATGCCGAGTACATCCATTGCGGTGTTAAGAAGTGGATTGGGTGGAGCAAGCACTTTAAAACATAAAAATGCTTATCCAGCGATGACAGAACAAGGGAAGAAGCCAGCAAGTGTTGTGGGAAGCTTGGCGAGGTCTGAAAGGACCCCGAGAGAGGTCCCTCTCTATCACAGCAACATCTGGGGCGAGATGTTATAATACAGAACTTGCTCGAGTCGGAGCATACGTCCACACCTGCCATTCGCGATGCTCCATATAGATTGCAGCCAACCTCGGCTGCAGTTACAGCTTCTTCCACTTCATCTTCTAAGCACACACGACCGCATCCTACCTACCCGACTTCAGATATCCAGCCTGCTATGCGAAGAAGGGAGCTCCCTCCGGTAGCTAGGGAGACGAGGCCTCGTTCATCAGGACGTTCGGAGAAAAGAGCCATCTCCAACACGCCATCCCAGGAGCAGCAAGCGGCAAAGAAACAGAAGACCGCTGCTCCTCAAGCCTCGGTGACGGACTTACTGTCACAGATTGCACAGTTAATCGCAGCATCCCAGCAAGTGCAAGAGCAGCCTCCTGCAGACTCAGAACATGAGCAGTCGGATGGTGCTGGGTGGGTCCAGTTGTCTGTTCACGCAGATGCAAGGGACCGAGATTCACAACTGATTTTCTCGAATGGTGAAAGGGTTATGGAAGAAGATTACCCTTTCCTTTCAGAACAACACATGATTGCGATGGATTTCATCCATCAATACTACCCTGATTTTGTTCCGTCGAATCAGAATGGTGTGACGACAAGGGAGAAACCGCTGGCGTCGTTGGACGCAGGCTTTATCCAGACAAAGGAGGAGGTCCTTTCTTTTCCGGTTCAGTCTAGGCAGGTGTTGCAGGCTTTCGGCCATATAGACGATGATGTATTTAATCTCTCGAGTACGAGGAAGAAAGGAGGTTTCTTGACTTCATCTTCTATAAACATACCGTTTCTTGGATCACGTTCATTTAAAATGGTCGATTAAGATGTTCAGAGAGTTCCTCTGCATTTGGATAAGCAGGCTGAGGATCTAGAAGTATCATTATCAGGATCATTCACAATTCACTCAGACACAATTGAGACGGCAGTTTCTTCAAATAGAGCGAATTTGGACGCTATGTCTTAAGCAGATCACCTTACAAGAGCTGTGGCACAATGTATCAACGGGAAGGAATTTGAGGATGTTCGTACCTCTGTTTGAGTTCTTTCCAGGGCAATTATGTGTACCACGTATAACTCCGCCCTAGCAGTGGATAATTTGGAGTTAATCAGACGTGATGGTGCCCTTGCGTCGTCAACACTGATAGATGACAAAGTGAAAAACTCTCTCCGAGTCGCTCCGGTCTCCGGACATACTATATTCGACTACAAGCTTTCATTAGTCTATCACCAGGCTACTAAGAAAGCGTCCAATGCTCTGCTTTTAAAGTCAGCATCTAATCGACCCGCTGCGGCAGACAAGAGTAAAGGAGGACGTTCCAGACAGAAATCGTCAAAAGGGGACTCCTCACGAGGGTATAGGAAACCCTCTTATTCTTACTCTGGAGGTTGTCAGTATAATGATTCCGGAAATGAGCAGGGGTCTGATCGGGACTATCGGTCAGACGCCCCTAGGGCGACGGGACGAGGTTCTGTGTGGGGTGGACGTGGTTTCTTCTCCCAGAAGCCTCGCAGGTTGTACAGGTGATGGTCAAGACCTCTATTGCTTACCAGTTGGCGGAAGGTTATCAAGCTTCGCGAAAAACTGGATAACAATCACGGAAGACCAGTGGGTGAGAAGTGTAGTCTCGAACAGAATACGGCTATCATTCTGAGCGAAACCCCCACTAACAAGATGTCTGCGTTGGACAAATCTTCCGTCAGATCCTTGCAAAAGAGAGTCTCTCATAGCGGAGGTACAAGCTCTCTGATGAAAGGAAGCAATAGAGGTTGTCGAGAATCAAATTTTCAAGGTTTTTACAGTCACCTGTTCCTCGTACCGAAGCCAGACGGTTCGTTCCGACCGGTTATAGACCTGAGCTGGATAAACCATCTCATTGTGGCTCTGAAATTCTTTCTGGAGACCGTTCAGTCGGTAAGGGCGAGCGTTCGAGTGAATGACTATGCAGCAAGCATAGATCAAAAGGATGCGTACTTTCATATCCTGGTACATCCGGCATTTAGAAAGTACCTGCAGTTCGCTGTACACGGGAAGGTGTATCAGTTCAAAGCAATGTGCTTTGGTCTGAACCTGGCTCCCTGGGCATTCACTCGAATAATGAACTTGGTAATGTCACACTTCCAAGTTCATTTGCGGTAATGTTGGCTTACTTGGATGACATTCTACAGAGATACGGCTACAGAATTATTCTTCAGAACGATGTTCAGAGTCTGCTTCTATTACTCCGAAGTCTCAGTTTCATCGTAAACGAGAAAAAGTCGGATCTAGCTCCATCCAAGTCGTTCATTCACTTGGGAATGAGCTTCGACTCTCAAAAAATCAAGTTTGTCTGCCATTACCCTGAGCAAAATTAGTCAGTTGTTATGCTCACTTTTGTCTACACTCAGACACATTAACACCGAGGGAATTCATGCAACTGTTGGGGCTGTGCGGAGCGGCTGCGGATCTTATTCTGATGGGTCGCCTGCGCACACGTCCCCTCCAGATATTCTTTACCCAGAACTGGAGTGTGAAGATGCATTCGCTTGAAACCAGTATTGATTCAACGGACCTGATAAAACAAAAGTGTTCAGATTTGGGCAGATATTCAGCGGTTAACTCAGGGAGTTCCGCCACAAATGCCGGATCCGGCTTTCACGATTATGACGGATGCAAGTCAGACGGGTTGGGGCACGACCCTAAGTCCCGCAGACTTGAAGTGTCAAGGTCTTTGGGACCCTTGGTTCCTGGAGATGCACTTAAACATCAAAGAGATGTCGATATGGCTAGTGCTACAACATTGGATTCACATAATAGCGGACGCTCATGTTCAGATTTTGTAGGACAACTCAACAGTGGTAGCGTATGTCAGGAACCAGGACGGCACTCATTCGATTCTGTTATGCAAACTAATGGAGAAGATTCTTCTATACGTCATGAATCATCATGTCCAGCTTTCTGTCCGTCATATACCGGGTCGTCTGAATGTACTAGCAGACTCACTCTCTTGGAAAGGTCGCCTATTGCCATCGGAGTGGACGCTCAACAAGCGAGTATTCAGGCAGATTTGCTACCAGTGGGATCGCCCCAAGATAGATCTGTTTGCGACACACCTGAACAATCAGTTACCAACATTTGTGTCTCCATGTCCAGACCATCGAGCATATGCAGTAGACGCTCTGTCGATCTCATTGGATGGAATGATAAGATATGCGTATCCTCCAACTCTGTTGTTTTAGCAGATACTGTTAAAGATCAAACAGTCTCATTGCAAAATTCTACTAGTAGCACCTCTGTTGTCACAGAAACCGTGGATCAATCTTCTCAGATGTCTGTTATGGGCTGTTCCCCGGAAGCTTCCTCCATGAGAGGGCCTTCTTTATCAGGGGAAGTCATGCGCACTGAATCACAACCCGGAAGGTCTCAACCTTCACATATTTCCATTGTACGGTCCTTTTCGCACAGAAAAAAGTTCACAGGACGAGCAGTGGATGCAATTTCTAGCTGCAGGAGGTCCTCCTCTTTGTTGAACTACGCAGCAAGGTGGAAGGTTTTCTTCTCTTGGTGTAAGGATCAGTCGATAGACATTTATGATCCGTCCATACTAAATATTGCCAATTTCCTGGTCTACTTGTTTGACGTTCTCAAACTGCAGCCTGTCACTATTAAGGGCTATAGGTCTATGTTATCAGACACTTACGCTTATCATGATAACTTGGCTATTGGATCTAATGCTTCATTGTCCAAGCTGGTTAGAAATTTCTCTATTAATAGACCTAGAATCCTCAGATTAATTCCTAAGTGGAATTTGGCTTGGGTTCTGTTGAAGTTTAAAGAAGCTCCGTTTGAGCCGTTGGATGTTGTAGAGTTCAAATTATTGACCTATAAAACAGCATTTTTCTTAGCCTTTGCATCTGCTAGAAGAGTTCATGAACTTCATGCTTTATCAGTTGATGATTCTCACTACCGTAGTGTGGGTAATACCATTACCCTAACTATGGAAGTGGGATTTCTGGCTAAGAATCAGACTCCTATTACCATTAAGGCTCTGCCGACCTCGGACATCCGAAGACCTCGGCTGCAAACAGTCAGGGCTATGTGCATATATAAACGTCAATCAGAATTTATAAGGAAAGGAAGGAAACGTTTCTTTCTTTCATTGATTCCTGACAGAAAAGATATTTCTGTTCATTCAGTTGCTAGATGGATTCAGCTGGCAATATGCATTGCCTAAGAAAATCTATCTTCGGATCAACGTCCTGTAAAATAAGATATCAGTGCATGAAGTTAAGAGCACTGTCCACTTCTTGGGCTTATTCTAACAGTATAGCCATTACTGATCTCATGAAGGCTGCGTATTGGACACAGCCCTCTACATTTACCAAGTTTTACCTGAGAAATTTAGAGTCCATCACCGGTGACCTTAGATCTTTAGGTCCTCTTTCTGTTGCTCAGAACGTCATCCATTAATGGTTACATCTAGAGTTATTTAGGCAAATCGTTCCAGCAGTGACGCTGTTCCGCTGCCCTCTTCGTTCTGCGGTCTCGTACCTCAGAACAAGAGGAAGGGGGGGGGGGGGGGGGGGGAGCGTTATTATTTTCCCTTATGATCATCCGGCTTTATAGTGACAAGCAAGGGAAGACCTCCTCAGGTGTCAGTAGTCCTGGGTCGGTGTTGGGATGGTTTTAATGTTTAGCTCGGTGTGAAGCAATAACTATGTCTCATTCATGTACTGTTTTTAAAGTGTAGCTAACTGTGAAGCATTTGTATATGCCATGTGTCAAACGGGCATTAATATACAATCCTCGGACACTTTTAAATGAGTATAAAGAGTCTCATTTCTCTGGACCATCTTTATATATTGGCTTTCCTTCACCGAATTAGCATAATGGGTTATGCTGGCATTAAATGGAGAATTATATATTATGTAATACTCAATTACATTGTTGGTGTTATGTCTTTCTCGTTTTTCGTAAAGGAGAAAGACATATATAATTCCTTTTTTCTCCTATTCTCCTTTAGGAGATATCCTTTACTGAAGTGATTGAGAGATTGGATTTTCCTTTATGTCCAAGGCCCTTCAGCCTTTTTACGATTCATCTAGTCTGGGCCATTGGTTGTTGTATAAAAAATATTATAAATTTTAAGTAATTTGTATATTTTTTTAGCTCAACTTTGGTGAAGCTAAATTTGAGCTTATGCCATGGCCCGTCGTCCGTCTGGCCGTCAGTCCATCTGTCCGTCAACAATTGGATACGGCTCGGGCAAGAGACCGTATTTATGAACCGATCTTTACAAAACTTCTTGGGTACCTTTGTTATGACTGTGGGACGAGTACGAGTGTTTTTGGGTTCGGTCCGAAATTCAAGATGGCTGCCAGACGCCATTTTGTACCGACGATGCAGAAATCTGTTTTTTGTTCAGAACTTCCATATGAAAGCTATGATTTGAATAATTTTTTGTATGAATGTTTAGTACCATGGGATACATCACATATAATACAGGTTTTTTTCTCGTGCGTAAATTATGCAAATTAGGCTAACTTTGATGTTTTTTGGTGTTACTTTCAGCACTGTAAGTGCAAATGCCAATACGGCTCGGGCTAGAGGCCGTATTTATGAACCGATCTTTACGAAACTCCTTGGGTACCTTTGTTATCACTGTGGGATGAGAACGAGTGTTTTTGGGTCCGGTCCGAAATTCAAGATGGCCGATGGCAGCCATTTTGTACAAAATTTGGTGCAATCAGATTTTTGCACAGAACTTCCATATGAAAGCGCTGATTTGAATAATTTTTTGTGTGAATGTTTAGTACCATGGGATACATCACATATAATACAGGTTTTTTTCTCGTGCAGAAATTCTGCAAATTAGATGAATTTTGATTTTTTCAGTGCTACTTACACACAGTAAGTACACATGTCAATACGGCTCGGGCTAGAGTCTGTATTTATGAACCGATCTTCACGAAACGTCTTGGGTACCTTTGTTATCACCTTGGGACGAGAACAAGTGTTTCTGGGTGCGGTCCAAAATTCAAGATGGCTGCCAGTGGCCATTTTGTACCAAAATTAGGTCTAATCAGTTTTTTGTACACAACTTCTATACAGCTCAGGCTAGAGGCCGTATTTATGAACCGATCTTTACGAAAATTCTTGGGTACCTTTGTTATCACCGTGGGATGAGAACGAGTGTTTTAGGGTGTGGTCCGAAATTCAAGATGGCCACCAGCAGCCATTTTGCACCAAAATTAGTGCAATCAGTCTTTTGTACAGAACTTCTGTATGAAAGTTCTGATTTGAATAAATTTTTGTATGAATGTTTAGTAACATGGAATACATCACATATAGTACAGGTTTTTTTCTCGTGCAGAAATTATGCAAATTAGATGAACTTTGATTTATTCAGTGCTACTTATACACAGTAAGTGCACATGTCAATATGGCTCGGGCAAGAGGCTGTATTTATGAACCGATCTTCACAAAACTTCTTAGGTACCTTTGTTATCACCTTGGGACGAGAACGAGTGTTTCTGGGTGCAGTCCAGAGTTCAAGATGGCTGCCAGTGGCCATTTTGTACCGAAATTAGGTCCAATCAGTTTTTTGTCACAACTTCTACACAGCCCATATTTGTGAACTGATCTTCATGAAACTTCTTGGGTACCTTTGTTTTCACCTTGGGACAGGAATGAGTGTGTTTTGGGGTGCCTTTGTTATCACTGTGCTATGAGAACAAATATTTTGGGGTTCAGTCAGACCCACTCTGGGACTCAAAGATTTCTTTTCTAGTTTAGCATCTGACTGTCACCCACCTTTACAATACTTTACCTATACATCTGTTACAGGCAACGGTAAGTATTTATGTACAGACCGTTACAATACTTTATATGTACCTTTGTTATCAGGTCATTACCTAGATGTTTGTCATTGCTGTGTCACATACTATACATGTACATGTCTTTGTCTTGACAAGTTGAGCTACAGTGTCACTGACACTTTCATTATACTTACCAATGGCCCAGACGGGTATCGCCCTCCCATGAGTGGGCACTCATACCTCCCCGCTGTTTACAACATTTAACAGGCAATTATAGAAAGAATGATGGTTGGCACCAATTTCGGTGTCTTCCTGGATACTGTGCATGCGCAGATCTTAAAAGTATGGAGGACCAGATAGGACATTCAGTTTTTGGTTTTGCATGCAAATTTTGTGGATTGGGGGGCAAAATTTGTGTTTGGCCCTAGATTAATTTTTATATTTGAAAAAACGGGAGTATTATGTTATAGCTTTATCCGTCTGTCTGTCTGTAAACAATTTTTTTTGTGTCGCCTACTCTTCCAAAAGTTTACATGCTACATTGTTCAAACTTTGCACACATGTTAATCAGTAATTGCCGTTGTGCATGTGACAAGTGCAGGTACCTCCATTTTGTATTTCCAGAGTTATGCCCCTTTTTGTACTTAAACATTACAGTATTGTGTCGCCTTCTTCAAAAATTTACATGCGATATTGTTTAAACTTTGCACACATGTTGACCACCAATTGCCGTTGTGCATGTGACAAGAGCAAGTAACTCTTTTGTATTTCCAGAGTTATGCCCCTTTTAGTACTTAAAACATTACGGTTTTGTGGCGCCTACTCCTTCAACATTTTACATGCTATATCAGGGACTGATATAAGCTTCATACACTGTAACCTTAAAATAGGTTACGGTGTGCCTAGCAGTAACCTGTAGATTTCCGTAGTGTAGATATAAGGTAATCAGTTTCTACTCGTAACCTAATAATAGGTCTCGAGTTTATAGAAACACGTAACCTCCCCCATAACCTAACCTATAGATTACGGCTTATGTCGGACCTGTATATTGTTCAATCTTTGCACACATGGTGATCACCAATTGACATTGTGCATGTGACAAGGGCAGATAACTCCATTTTGTATTTCCAGAGTTATGCCCCTTTTAGTACTTAAAACATTACAGTATTGAGTCACCTTCTCCTTCAACATTTTACATGCTATATTGTTCAAACTTTGCACACCTGTTGATCCCCAATTGCCGTTGTGCATGTGACAAGAGCAGGTAACTCTGTTTTGTATTTCCAGAGTTATGCCCCCTTTTAGTTCTTAAAACATTGCAGTATTGTGTCGCCTACTCCTTCAACACTTTACATGCAATATTGTTCAAACTATGCACACATGGTGATCACCAGTTGCTGTTGTGCATGTTACAAGAGCAGGTAACTCCATTTTGTATTTCCAGAGTTATGCCCCTTTCATTACTTAAAAGATTAGGTTCCGCTCTACAGTTTCGCACTATTGCACAGGGGTGAAATTCTAAACATAGGGCATATGTTCAAACTAAGGCCACGTAAAATAGAGATATATTTTTAGTATCAGATATATGATTACATTAGGCTTTTTGTTGGACAAGAGAATTTGAAGTTTTGGTCCCAAAGTTGGAGTCTGATACATAGGGGTAAATTACCAGATGAATTATGGGGAACAGTGGCTTCGAAAAATAGGCTATTTTTTAAAATGTAATTTTTACACGGGTTTGTTAGCAGACAGGTAACTAAAAAATGAGACGGAAACATATCAATTTTTTTTTGCATTTAGAAACAGGGGATGCTTTGTTCCAGGGGTGGGTAGGTGGGGTTGGTGGGAAAATTCTGCTTTTGTGGCTGCTAGGTGGCTGAAAATTACGGGTTTCGGCATTTTTTCATGCAATTTTTCCGGTTGAAGTCTGGCCTTTGACAATAAATTATTCCACCCACATTCAGATTGTTTATTTCTACTTAGTCAGATAGTGTTATATGTTTTTTGTGGATTTGGGAAATGTAATACATGTTATGAGTTAGATAACTAAGCTACAGAATATTTGCATTTGAAGAGAGTGTATGGCATGTCATATTTGGAAATGCCTGGAAAACTGTGGAGGGGAACCTTAAAGAGCATTCTACCGTCGGTGTCAATTCTTGAACCAGGAAGTTCCTTATTTGTGTTTGAGTTATAAATACACCATTTTTCAAAAAACGTTTAATTCTTTCTGGTTTGTGTGCATTTGTTAGTAGTAGTTAACATTCATCAAGTGATATCTCAGCACAACTGGATGGAAATAAGTGGAAATTTGGAGAAATTTCTTGATGTAGCCTAATTTCGCACTTGTTTTGAATTTTCATCAAGATTTTGAAAACATTAAGGTAGAGCACTGCCTTTCCTAAACACCGAGCCTTGTATACATGGCAAATATATGCAGTTATGGACAGCCAGGTTGTTATTGCTGACCAGAGATTTGCAGTCATGGTGTCTACTTTTTCATTTTGGTCATTGTTGTAATGTCTGTGTGTCATCCGTCCGTCAATCTGTTTACGCTTTCATATCTAGAGAACATCCCCCCCCCTCCCCCAAAGCTATGGTTATCACTGCTTATTGTTTTACATTTTGATTGTATTTAACAGTGCTATTGGCAGGACCTGGTTAGTCAATGTGGCTGGTGGTAATAACAAAAAATGCTCTCTGAAGTGGCTCAGAGAAATGTGAGGGTTGAGGTGGTGTGGTGTGGTGTGGTGTGGCGTAGTTGTGAAAATCAGGCAAAAACTGGCTGCAAAAGCTATTCGGCAATCAGAAAGAATTGCTGTATCTTTTTACTGGTTGAAAATAGAGACTTGTGGTTTTTGTTCATTCAACTCAGGATAGACTCCAGATTCTTTTGCCTGAGTGAAATCCAAGGGGAGATCACTCT
This sequence comes from Pictodentalium vernedei, assembly GCA_031216915.1. Classification (NCBI taxonomy): domain Eukaryota; kingdom Metazoa; phylum Mollusca; class Scaphopoda; order Dentaliida; family Dentaliidae; genus Pictodentalium; species Pictodentalium vernedei. The sequence goes on along the minus strand of CM062297.1, from coordinate 332,897,386 downwards.
TGTTTTCTCTTTAAGGTTCTGCTCTACAGTTTTGCACTATTGCACAGGGGTGAAATTCTAAACATAGGGCATATGTTGAAACCAAGGACATGTAAAATAGAGATACATTTTTAGTATCAGATATATGATTACATTAGGCTCTAGGAATTTGAAATTTTGGTCCTAAAGTTGGAGTCTGATACATAGGGGTAAATTACCAGATGAATTATGGGAAACAGTGGCTTTGAAAAATTGGCTATTTTTTAAAATGTAATTTTTACACGGGTTTATTAGCAGACAGGTAATTAAAAAATGAGATGGAAACATATACATTTTTTTTTACATTTTAGAAACAGGGGATGCTCTGTTCCAGGGGTGGGGTTGGTGGGAAAATTCTGCTTTTGAGGCTGCTAGGTGGCTAAAAATGATGGGTTTCGGCATTTTTTCATGCAGTTTTTCAGGTTGAAGTCTGGCCTTTGACAATAAATTATTTCACCCACATTCAGATTGTTTATTTCTACTTAGTCAGATAGTGTTATATGTTTTTTGTGGATTTGGGAAGTGTAATACATGTTATGAGTTAGATAACTAAGCTGCAGATTATTTGGATTTGAAGAGAGTGTATGGCATGTCATATTTGGAAATGCCTGGAAAACTGTGGAGCGGAACCTTACAGTATTGTGTCACCTTCTCCTTCAACATTTTACATGCTATAGTGTTCAAACTTTGCACACATGTTGATCACCAATTGCCATTGTGCATGTGACAAGAGCAGGTAACTCTGTTTTGTATTTCCAGAGTTATGCCCCCTTTTAGTACTTAAAACATTACACAGTATTGTGTCGCTTACTCCATCCACATTTTACATGCTGTATTGTTCAAACTTCGCACACATGGTGATCACCACGGCGTATGTTGCCCGCTAGGCGATGCTCTTGTTGGGTTAGCACCAGCTGGTCTGGGCCATTGGTAAGTATAAAAAATATACAAATTACTTAAAATTTATAATTTTTCAGAAGTGGTCATCAGATTTGAATTGAAATGGTATGCCACATTACAGGGTGAAAAATACTTGTTTCATCTGGTTTCATGCCAAAAAAAATTTCGGTGCAACCGTGGGAACTCTAAGAGCTAATTATAGATTATGCAGTAAATTTTTGTCAAGTGAATAAAAAATATTGTGATCTAAACAAAGTCTTTTTCTGACCACGTTTATAGATAGCTTCTTTCTCTCTACAACTAAGAATGAAGAAAAGTGACGAAGTTGATGTTAATTGAAAACCTGTATTCTTTCAAAGTGGGTGTTCAGTTAACTGGATTCCACTCATCATCATCAACAGCGTTATCTGCACTTAGTATTCACCACTTTTTAAATCGATCTCATATTTTACTACCATTCTATTTATTTTTAGTTTTTGACTAGTTCAATTCTGTATTTTTTTTGTGCACAAAATTGTCAATACATAATTGTTTTGTTACAATTTGCTGAAGAGTGCCCAAAAGCACTATCCAGCAAATGTCAGCAAACAGATTCCATATTAGCAAAATATAATTTGCTTTTAGCTGAATATGAAGCACATGTTAAGAATTTATTGTGGCACCTGCAGTTTTTTAATCAAGCCCAAATGTGGGCTTCTAACACTGAACCAATTACTAATGTGAAATATGCCAGTGCACTTGACCCTTATGGCCCTTATTCTGACTTTGATCACTTTTTACTGCAACAGAACAGGTGCTCCAAGAGGCTCTCTCTGGGGAAACTGCCAAGTTACTTTCTAAGTACCTTTTCATTTGCTTCTAGGCAGCCAATCTACAAACAACACACCCTCCACAGGATGTAGACTGTCACATTGCAGAAAAAAATACGTAAAACTCTCTGGGTTCTTAAGGATTAACCCTCAGAACAGGTGCCCTTAACATGCCATCATGAGGAGATCCTGCTGACAACAGACAAATTAGGTAGACAGTGGTTTTTAGTCAAGTCTTGGCTGCCTGCTAAGGCAGCCAAGACTTGATTAGAAATCACTGCTAAGCCTCTAGACGTATAGAGGCTGTGGGCTGATGGGAATTTAGGATACTTTTCCAAGCCCCTAAGGGTTAAACAGCATAATACGGTGAATGAAAGTGTCAGTGATACTGTAGCTTAACTTGTCTGTGTGTTATGTTTGATGAAAAGGATAGTGTTCAATGTTTATGAAAGGATTATGAAATAAGACAAGAATTGTGATAATTGGGAATATGTTAATTTCTGTTCCATGTATGCTATGTTTTCAATAAAAATAATATGTGGTGTAGACTATACTAAAGGGGTGGGTTAATGTGTCCCTCACAGTTAATGTATGTGGCCCTCACAGTTAATGTATATCAACGAAAGTTACCAATTTATAGTGAAATTATTCCAAAACGAGTCATCCTGTCAAGTTATAATGAAATCCCTTCATAAATACGGCCTGTAGACTGTGCTAAAGGTTTTTGGGCTTCAGGCCTGTATAGCCATCACGGCTGACCGATCACAACCAAAAGGGGACGTCCTCATCTAGACATTATACTGAGTCATCCTACCAAGTTACAATGAAATCTCTTCATAAATATGACCTGTAGTCAGTGCTAAAGTTTTTGGGGTTTTGGACTCGGGCAGCCATCATGGTTGAATGATCCCGACCAAAAGGGGGCGTTCTCATCTAGGCATTATCTGGAGTCATCCTACCAAGTTACAATGAAATCCCTTCATAAATATGACCTGTAGACTGTGCTAAAGGTTTTTATACGCCCGTTTAAAAAACGGTCGTATTATGTTATCAGTCTGTCTGTCTGTCCATCTGTCTGTCCATCTGTCCGTAAACAATTTGGTTTCCATTCATTTAAAGTCGAACGCCTTGACGGATCGACATCAAACTTTTAGAAGTTGTTTTTAGCATTAAAATACAGGTCAAGTTCGATATTGGTGTTTCTCAGTCCATATGCTGCAGAGATATGGCCCTTTGAAAACACAATTTTTCTAAAAAAAAATTGGTTTCCGTTCATTTAAGTCGAACGCCTTGACGGATCAACATCAAACTTTCAGAAGTTGTTTTTAGCAATAAAATACAGGTCAAGTTCGATATTGGGGTTTCTCAGTCCATCCGCTGCAGAGTTATGGCCCTTTGAAAACACAATTTTTCTAAAAAAATTGGTTTCTGTTCATTTAAAGTCGAATGCCTTGACGGATCAACATCAAACTTTCAGATGTTGTTTGTAGCAATAAAATACAGGTTAAGTTCGATATTGGTGTTTCTCAGTCCATCCTCTGCAGAGTTATGGCCCTTTGAAACCACAATTTTTAAAAAAAAATTAGTTTCCGTTCATTTAAAGCCAAACGCCTTGACGGATTGACACCATTGATTTTATACACCCGTTGAATAAACGGGACGTATTATGTGAATGGTATCTCCACTCGTCTGTCTGTCTGTCCGTCCATGGACATATTTCGTTCCGGACGATAACTTTAGTTGTAATGGATTGATCTGTGTTAAATTTGGCATGTGGATTTAGTATGACAAAATACTTTTCGTTTCCGGACGATAACTTTAGTTTGCCTTGACCGATTTATTTCACATATTTTCAGTTTTTAGCTCAACTTTGGCGAAGCCAAATTTGAGCTTTTGTCATGGCTGTCTGTCTGTCTGTCTGTCTGTCTATCCGTCTGTCAACAATTGGATGCGGCTCGGGCTAGAGACCGTATTTATGAACCGATCTTTACGAAACTTCTTGGGTACCTTTGTTATGACCGTGGGACGAGAACGAGTGTTTTTGGGTGCGGTCTGAAATTCAAGATGGCTGCCAGCCGCCATTTTGTACCGACGATGCAGAAATCTGTTTTTTGTACAGAACTTCCATATGAAAGCTCTGATTTGAATAATTTTTTGTATGAATGTTTAGTACCATGGGATACATCACATATAATACGGGTTTTTTTCTCGTGCGTAAATTGTGCAAATTAGACTAATTTTGATGTTTTTTGGTATTACTTTCAGCACTGTAAGTGCAAATGCCAATACGGCTCGGGCTAGAGGCCATATTTATGAACTGATCTTTACGAAACTTCTTGGGTACCTTTGGTATCACCGTGGGATGAGAACGAGTGTTTTGGGGTCCGGTCCGAAATTCAAGATGGTCGATGGCAGCCATTTTGTACAAAATTAGGTGCAATCAGATTTTTGCACAGAACTTCCATATGAAAGCTCTGATTTGAATAATTTTTTGTGTGAATGTTTAGTACCATGGGATACATCACATATAATACGGGTTTTTTTCTCGAGCAGAAATTATACAAATTAGATGAACTTTGATTTTTTCAGTGCGACTTACACACAGTAAATACACATGTCAATACGGCTCAGACTAGAGTCTGTATTTATGAACTGATCTTCACGAAATGTCTTGGGTACCTTTGTTATCACCTTGGGACGAGAACGAGTGTTTCTGGGTGCGGTCTAGAATTCAAGATGGCTGCCAGTGGCCATTTTGTACCGAAATTAGGTCTAATCAGTTTTTTATACACAACTTCTATACGGCTCAGACTAGAGGCCATACTTATGAAGCAATCTTTACGAAACTTCTTGGGTACCTTTGTTATCACCGTGGGATGAGAGCGAGTGTTTTTGGGCGTGGTCCGAAATTCAAGATGGCCACCAGCAGCTATTTTGTACCCAAATTAGTGCAATCAGTCTTTTGTACAGAACTTCTGTATGAAAGTTCTGATTTGAATAAATTTTTGTATGAATGTTTAGTAACATGGAATACATCACATATTGTAAGGGGTTTTTTTTTCGTGCAGAAATTATGCAAATTAGATGAACTTTGATTCATTCAGTGCTACTTACACAATGTAAGCACACGTGTCAATACGGCTCAGGGTAGAGGCTGTATTTATGAACCGATCTTCACAAAACTTCTTGGGTACCTTTGTTATCACCTTGGGACGAGAATGAGTGTTTCTGGGTACGGCCCAAAATTCAAGATGGCTGCCAGTGGCCATTTTGTACCGAAATTAGGTCCAATCAGTTTTTTGTCACAAGTTCTATACAGCTCGTATTTATGAACTGATCTTCACAAAACTTCTTGGGTACCTTTGTTTTCACCTTGGGACAGGAACGAATGTGTTTTGGGGTGCCTTTGTTATCACTGTGCTATGAGGACAAATATTTTGGGGTTCAGTCAGACCCACTCTGGGACTCAAAGATTTCTTTTTTAGTTTAGCATCTGACTGTCACCCACCTTTACAATACTTTACCTATACATTTGGTACAGGCAACGGTCTGTATTTATGTACAGACCGTTACAATACTTTATATGTACCTTTGTTATCAGGTCATTACCTAGATGTTTGTCATTGCTGTGTCACATACTATACATGTACATGTCTTTGTCTTGACAAGTTGAGCTACAGTGTCATTGACACTTTCATTTGTTTTTGACCACAAAATACAGCTCAAGTTCACTTTTGACCACAATCGCATATACCTTTCCAGAGTTATTCCCCTTGATTGATTGCAAATTTGTGGATTTTGTGGTTTCCGGATGATAACTTTAGTTTGCCTTGACCGATGTTTTTCAAATTCTCAAGATTTTGTTTTTGCCCACAAAGCACAGCTCAAGTTCACCTTTGGCCATAATTGCATGCACCGTTCCATAGTTATTCCCCTTGGATGATTGCAAATTTGTGAATTATGTGGTTTCCGGATAATAACTTTAGTTTGCCTTGACTAATTTGTTTCAAATTCTCAGATTTTGTTTATGACCACAGAGCACAGCTCAGGTTCACTTTCGGCCGAAATCGCATGTACCTTTCCAGAGTTATTCCTCTTGAATTTGTGCATTTTGTGTTTTCCGGATTATAACTTTAGTATGGCCTAACTGTTGGACATAGAATGCATCAAATATTTAGTTTCCGGATGATAACTTTTATTATTTGTTTTCCGATTGGTTCCAAACTTGGTATGTTGTTTAATCACAACAAAATACAGGTCAAGTTCGAATATGGGGTTGGTCCAAACAATTTTCACCCTCACCCCCATCCTTACCCCAACCCTTCAAAAATACAAAACGGGCATATATTGTCCCGCTACGCGGTGCTCTTGTTGGGTTTTGGGCTTGAGCAGTTGTCACAGTTGAATGATAGCAACCAAAAGGGGACATTCTCATCTAGATGTTATCTGGAGTCATCCTACCAAGTTACAATGAAATTCCTTCATAAATATGACCTGCAGACTGTGCTAAAGGTTTTTGGGTTTCGGGCCCCTGTAACCGTCACAGTTGACCAATCGCAACCAAAAGGGGATGTTCTCATCTAGACATTATATGGAGTCAACCTACCAAGTTACAATGAAATCCCTCCATAAATACAACCTGTAGACTGTGCTTTGGGTTTGGGGCTCTGGCAGTCGTCACAGTTGACAGATCGCAACCAAATGGGGAAATTCTCATCTAGACATTATCCGGAGTCATCCTACTAAGTTATAATGAAATCCCTCCATATTAAATATGACCTGTAGACTGTGCTAACAGTTTTAGGGTTTCGGGCTTGGGCAGCCGTCACGGTTGACAGATCATGACCAAAAGGGGACATTCTCATCTAGATATTATACAGAGGCATCCTACTAAGTTACAATGAAATTCCTTCATAAACATGACCTGTAGACTGTGGTAATGGTTTTCTTGTTTTGGGCTCGGGCAGCCACCACAGTTGACAATTGCAACCAAAAGGGGATGTTCTCATCTAGATATGACCTCAAACCTGCATATGAAATTTCGTGACGATCGGATAAGAACTACAGGGTGTAGCCTGTGCAAAAGGAAAATGTTCACAGACTCACAGACTAACAGACTTCTGCACGCGTGATGGCAATAGCTTATCTTGACTTTGTCAAGTTAAGCTAAAAATAGGAAGTAACATTTATCTTTTCCGAAGGTAAAACCCCATATTTGCACTTGTGAAAATACAATTTTTATTTTGTTGATATTTTACCTTATTTTATGGAAAAGCATATAATAAATTCTTTTGTTAAGATGGGGTTTTTTCACATTCTCTTTGCAGGTCAATAAATGGGATGGTCAGAAAGATGAAGGAAAATTAGCTGCAAAAATTTAATGATCACATTCAATAGGATAAAATGAAATACTTGTGGAAATGTGCTTATTGATCAATTATGTGTAGCTCTCATTTAGATTCTATATGTATATACATTGACATTGTTATACATTGAGCCTTGGCTGTAACACCGTCTCTCACTCAATGGAAGATTAAATAAACGTCACACATTTTTATTTTTCGTTTTCATTTGATGTTCTTTGCCCAAGAATGTTCTCCATAGTATCATGATCTTAGTATATTATACATCCTTTTAACTCTTAATCTGCTAAGTTAATTTTTGAATTTCTCATAAAATCAATTCATGGTTTCTGCAAAGTAGCCATGACCTCACTTCATGAAAAATTCAGTAAAGTCTGGGGTAAAGAAATCATTATAATGAGTATCAATCTTATTTATTGGAATGCATCATTAGGCCCCCAAAAAGTAGATCTTCTGTTTCTCAGGCAATTTTTTGTAAAATTGCATGTGGGCGGGAGTTTTTTGAAATTTTTGAAATTTAGTATTACTTTACCATCAGAAGTTTATGTTCTTGGTTTGTTTTATGTTTCAGGCCTCATAATCTACAGAATAGCATGGGTGGTGATGTATTTCGTCCCTTGAGTGCAAGAAGGCTTAGTTGCAATGCCAATGCATTGCAAAGCCTTGTTGCACTCAGGGGACAAATTTATCATTTTTATCAACTTAGGTAAAATATCAGACATAAACCATTTAATTTTTATGTTTTTAAGTTTACATTGGCTATAAAAAGAGAGCATGTGGCAACCAAAACGACCATGCGGGAGGGCCTGATAAACATATTTTAACTATTTTTTAGGCCTCTTAACAAGAGCAAGAAACATACTCTTCTAGGTAATAGGGTATTTTTGTTCTGGGCAGGAAAATTCATTTGGAGCAGGCAAAGAGTTAAACTGTTTGAAAAAATAGAATAGAATAGGGAATAGTGTGCGTAAAGACTGTAATATGAAAAGTTGTTGGAACTATTTAATGCTTAAGTTCCACTGCAAAAAAGTCAAGACTTTCTCATTTGTATTTTCTTTCTGGACAGTTGAAGACTTAATATCATTGCTTGTAATAATATCTGGAAACTTTCTGAGAAATAATGTTGGACTGATACTGTAGAAACTATTGGTTGAATACCTAACATGTCCATGAAAAACATTCAATTGACAAGCATATTCAGATGAGCAGGGTTTGGATTAATTCCTACATTCTGGTAAAAATGGAGCATTTATTCTATTATATCTTGTTTGACAAACGAGCTCTGTCAAACAAGACTTTATTGATTAACTCCTTGTATGCCGCTGGCGGATATTAACACCCAGGACAAGATTTCTCTTGCCACTGAAATAAGTATAATTTGGACACATTTAATCAAATCCTCCCCCTGTAAATTGTGTGGATTTTTTCATCAATGCTTTTGTGTGTTAAATTTTTTATCAAATCTATGGGCATGGTGGGTCAGTAGGTAGAGGTGCAGGCTGCAAGCCGTGAGGTCCTCGGCTCGAATCCCTCCAGTGGCAACCGCGTTGTGTCCTTGGGTAAGAACATCACCCCCATTGCCCCATGGGGCACGGTGACGTTGTGTACTAAGGGGTACTGCACATCGCTGGTGCACCTGTCTTCAACCAATGCTAACCCTGCTTGTGTGGAGTTGGTATATTGGGGAGCTGACAGTTGTTCACCATTGCTCGGTTGTTCTCTCCGGGTACTCCGGCTTCCTTCACCCATAAAACTGTCGTGGTCATGATTAGCCATTGTGCAGAAATATGTGACCTTAAACACCAATAAATAATATTTATCATATCTAGTCATGACTAGATTTGATGAAAAATATCTTGAAAATACTCAGCAGGTTAAGAGTTAATGCTTCTAGTATAAAAAACTAAGGCCAAAGAGCAGGGCCCTACAATCAGCAATTTCAGTTCCATTCAAAACTCTGGGAACAGAAGTTCCCTCTGTGAATCACTCTGGTATAAAAAGCAGTGTTAGCATTTATTCGGAAATATGTCATTGTGCATTGATGTTCTGTCATGAAGTTTTGGAATCTCATGGAGGCAATGCGAATAACTGTACACAAATTGTTACCTCATTTTAGACTGTAGCCTTTTTTTGTTGCCAAGTCGCAGTGAGTTACACATTTAATGGGGATTTGAGTTAGAGAACAAGTTGATATTTGAATATATTATTATTGGGGTTTAATGACATGGACAGGCAGGGTCAACTCATGTTGGGAAAGTGTTACAGGTGGAGGAAGCCAGAGTACCCAGAGAGAACCACTGAGCAGTGGTGAGCAACTGTCAGACTTCCCAACTTACCCAGAGAGAATCACTGAGCAGACTGTCAGACTTCCCAACTTACTAACTCCACATGGCGGAGTTAACATTGGTTGAAGACAAGTCCACCAGCATGCCCATTACAGAGCGCCACTGTGCCCTCACATTGGCAATCAGGATTAAGTGCTTTGACAAGGATGCAATACAGTTTCCCCTGGCGGGGATCGAATCGTGAACCTTTAGGTTTATAGTCCAATACCGTTAACTACTGAGCCACCTTCTTCCCTAATATTGGAACTAAATAAATAAATATATATTGTTTAATTCCTTTTTGAATATTTTATTCATCAGAAACCACTATTTAATCGAAGGTGAACATCAAAAAGTTCTGAGCTTATGTCACCCAATTTCTCTCCGACACTAGAAATTGACCAGAAAGCTCTGATCATAATGAATATAACAGGAAAAAGTGTGGCTATAAGTGAAATAAATACAATTAAAAACTCTTTTATTAAATAAGGTTCACTTCTATCCATATTTGTGGGTTTTATTGATTATAATCAGAGTTTTGAAGGCCTGTGATTTGAGAACGAATGTCTCAAAACGAAAAAAAATATTTGACTGTTGGCTTTTTTCTAGAATTTTTTTGCCCAAACTAAGATGCTAGAAAAAGGCATTTCCAGGACCTAATATTTCAAATTTTCTCTCACTGGGTCGAAGCATAGTCAGTGTGGTGTCTCCAAATTAGCCTGTTCTAAAGGTCTGTTATTTGCTTGGCAAGTAGAAACATTTTTTTATTAGTTTACCTGAGGAAACTTAACCCTTTACCTTACGAATCGGCAGCATCTGCCCGCGTAATAAGCAAATTCAGATGTTGAAAAAACAAATTTCAACAAACCCATATCATGTGACCATTCCAATGATGGGTCACATGACATGGTTTTGTTGAAATTTTTTTTTTATACCCCCGATTCGAAGAAGTGGGGGCTATATAGGAATCGCCGTGTCCGTCCGTACGTCTGTCCATCCGTCTGTCCGTACGTCTTTCTGTCCGAACAAATTCTTGTGTGCGCAACTCCTCCTACATTAAAGAACCGATTTTGAAGAAACCTTTCAAACATCATCACTACTAAGTGAACAAGCGCATATTCCAAATATCTGCGACAATTTTAACCAGGTTATCTCTCTTGAACTTTGATTTAATATGGGTTTCTACATGAAATTCTTGTTTATACTTACCAATGACCCAGACAAGAATGGCCCTCCCATGAGTGGGCAGTACTGGGCACTCATACCTCCCCGCTGAATTATTATTATCTTTTTTCTACAAAGAATGATTTTATTGGCGCCAGATTCGGTGACTTCCTGGCGTCTGTGCATGCGCGGAGGGTGAAATGTATGGAGGGCCAGTTAGGACTTCTAATTTTCGGTTTTGCATGCAAATTTTGGGGATTGGGGGGCAAAATTTGTGTTTGGCTCTAGATATTTTTGGGTTAGCACCAGCTAAGTCTGGGTCATTGGTAAGTATAAAAAATATATAAATTACTATAAATTTTTTCATTTTCTGTGGTGTGGGTGGGTTTTACTATCCTGGGACATCTGAGCCCACTAGTTATAGGTAATAGAACAATTAATGACGTTATTTTGGAGGGCACTGCAATTTATTGATGGTCCAACAGGAATAAGTAAAAGCTCATCTCACCCTGGACTGATCAAACACAGTAAATTTACTTTTTTTGACGGTGGAAGATCAAAGGCAGGCTTTAAACCACTTCTGTTCATAAAAGGAGATGTTGGAGTGTTCGAGGGTACTGTAAATGTTGAAAATGACTGAAGCTAGGCATGCAAAAAAATTGCCTGCATTAGATTTCCATGACTGGTGCTCTAACACATTTGTACACCCATGATGCATCTTGTTATACCCCCGCAAACAAAGTTTGGGGGGTATATAGGAATCACCCTGTCCATCCATACCCCCCGCAAACAAAGTTTGGGGGGTATATAGGAATCACCCTGTCCGGCCATCTGTCCATCCATTTGTCCATCTGTCCATCCTTATAAGGGCAACTTCTCCTAAACCGTTCGAAGAATTTTCATTAAACTTTACACAATGGAAGAACTCCATATGAAGATGTGCATGAAGCAATATAATTCCGTTCTGACAGGCGTGGGGGTATCACTTTGTGAGCTTGCTCACAGTACCTCTAGTTAATTTAAAAAAATATTTGAAATACTAAGTTTTGATTTTGTCCAGGTTAGGTAGGTAAAGGGTTAAATAATCAGTCACCCTTCATTGTGAACTTTACATTATCAACTTCTCCAAAACTGTACCGAATTGAACAAAATTTGGTATGCATATTCTTTATCATATGTCAGTTCACCTTTATTATCCCCCACCAACTAAGTTGGAAGGGGGATATTGAAATGGTGTCTGTCCTTCCATCACAAACTTTGTCCAGCTAACTCCTTCTACAGTTTTCAGTGGATTTTTGGGTTTTTACGTAATTTGGTCTGAAGAATCAGTATCAAGTGTAGATGTGCATGTGGTCAGGAATTTTCGATGCAACAAATCTTTCATGGTTATGTCCCTCTGAAATAGCAAAATGTCCATAACAAAGGCTTGTCTGCTTACTTCCTCCTATATTTTTTATTGGATTTTAACGAAACTTGGTCTGAAGTATCAGTATCGAATGTAGATGTGCATGTGGTCAGGAATTTTTGATGCAACAAATTGTACAGCACATGGTTACGGCCCTTGGTAAAAGCAAATTTCCGTCACAAATGCTTGTCTGCTTAACTCCTCCTACATTTCTTATTGGATTTCAATGAAACTTGGTCTGAAGTATCAATATCAAGTATAGATGTGCATGTGATCAAGAATTTTCAATGCGACAAATTTTGCATGGTTACGCCCCTTGGAAATGGCAAAATTTCCATAACAAAGGCTTGTCTGCTTACCTCCTCCTACATTTTTTATTGGATTTTTACGAAACTTGGTCTGAAGTATCAGTATCAAATGTAGAGGGAGCGCGGTGGCTCAGTAGGTAGAGGTGCAGGCTGCAAGCCGAGAGGTCCTCGGTTCGAATCCCACCTGCGGCAACCGCGTTGTGTCCTTGGGCAAGACACTTCATCTCCACTGCCCGCGTGGGGGCACGATGACGCCGTGTACTAAGGCGTACTGCACGTCGATGGTACGCATGTCTTCAACCAATCTAACCCTGCCTGTGCTGCAGTGCGGAGTTACGATGTTGGGGAGCTGACAGCTGCTCGTCGTTGTTCGGTGGTTCTCTCCGGGTACTCCGGCTTCCTCCACCCGTAAAACTGTCACGGTCATGATTAGCCATTGTGCATAAATATTTGACCTTAAACAACAATAAATAAATAAATAAATAAATCAACTGTAGATGTGCATGTGGTAAGGAATTAATGATGCGACAAATTTTACATGGTTATGGTTGTTGGTAATAGCAAAACTTCTGTCACAAATGCTTGTCCGCTTAACTCATCCTGCATTTTTCATTGGATCTTTACGAAACTTGGTGTGCAGTATGATGTGTACATGTGCATAAGGAAGTTTTGATTCAAATAATTTAACCAGAGTTATATCCCTTGTCGACTTTGAATTTACCAAAATTGCAGGTTTTTGAAAGATATTTTCATTTGTAACTAAAGAAATTAAATGATATTTGGTGAGTGACATTATTGGATATGAATACATGTCCAGGTTGATAATGAGATTATTCCTATCAGAATATAGCAGGGGATATGGATGTCATTATACTGTCTATTCAAATAAGATTGCCACACCAGTGAGGGGCGCAACTCTCTTGGCACCCACAGAATTGTTTTGGCCTCAAGAACCTCTCGGGGGTGGGGGGGATTATGTTTTCACCATGTCCATCCATTAACTTTTGGTTTCCTTCAAATAACTAAAGAACCGTTTATTAAATTTTGATCAAATCATAATTTTAGGGGTCACTTGTGGATGACAGGCCTGGATATTTCACGGTAACTATCGTTCCGGTTCCATGTCATTACCGTCACAGCAAAAACACGGAAACGATTTTTCATTTCCCATGCATTTTATGCACAATCGGACTCCATGACGTGTTCATAATTTTATAGGAATATGGTGTCCAGTTCAAAAGCGTACTGTCGTCTGTCATCGCTCTGTATTACAACCATGGTGTCGACAGCGAACAAACAAAAAAAACCAAATCGTTGTCTCTCAAGATGAGCCCCCCCCCCCTCCCCCCCACACACACACACACAGTGGTCGGAGTAATGTTTGTCTACTTGTCGCGAACTTGTCTACCAGTGACAACCAAAAAATAGAATTGTTTGTCCCGGACGGCAAGTGCTATTTTTGGCTTCAGTTTCATATTAAACTTGAAAAGTTATGTACTGTTAAAATATTTTTTTACAAAGAGGGCAAATCCAGGCATTGGTGTGCTCCCCCCCCCCCCCCCTCCTTCCCCACTAGTTTTTCCCAGAGATAGGTTGTGCATTGTGGATATCTCATCTGCATCAGGTGCGAGGAAATCGCATCTTTTTTGATTAAATTTCAAAATTTGGTTGACAGTACACGCCGGTACACTTGAGCCTAGGTGCACCCCGCCCCTGCCCCACAATTTTTTGTAAAGTTCTTCATCCACCACTCAACCAACTCTGAACCGGTATTGGGATGTAACGACTGTGCGAATGAACTCACCAGAAGCATAAAAATGAAAGGTAATTCTAGTCCAGTAAGGGAGGTAATCAAATTAGCTATCAAGGAACTCAGCGATTTTCGAAATTGCTGACAGGGCTTCCGCCATACGTGATGCCCCATATCTCTCACCAAATTTAATTTGCTTCGTTCCATGGCTGATTTTAAATAAGTGATCTCAGACTTTGATATCACGAACCTCTTCAATTTTTTATTGAGTTTTGGTCATTAAAGCCTTTAAGGTCACGCTGCTCACATTGCAGTGTTGTTAAGCTGACAAGTCACAACAACAGAACAAACCTTTTCAACTCAAGCAAACTTTAAGATGCCAGTATTGCGGTCTCTCTGAAGGATTGCTGGTTTGGGGTTCCATCCTTAAAGCGTCCCCTGCGCAGTCACTTAACTGTGGCTTAACGAAAGAAATGTAGTTGAAACTGCGAGTGAGTGACAAAAAGTGGGTCGAGTAGAAAATAAGGGCGGACGGGTACATTTTAAAGTCTACTAGTCCTGCAGGGCGAGTGACTTTTACTGTATTTTTACACCCCTGTAAATAAATGACAGAACGGTAAAATCATTATCGGTTGTTTCTCATGATGCAAAATGACGGAAACGAAATATGGTTTCCCATGATTTTTGAAATATTGAGGCCTGGGATGACCAGACAATGCTTCCTTTCGATTTTTTTCCAGCTAGCCAATTCAATATGGCAGCCATTTTGAATTTGGTTTCCGTCGAATAACTAATGAATGCTGACTCAAATCATTTTTATGCCCCCGAGAACCTCTTATGTTTTCACCATGTCCTTCTGGCATCCGTCTGTTAACTTTTGGTTTCCATCAAATAACTAAAGAGCATCTTATTTGATCAAATCATAATTTTAGGGGTAACTTGTGGAGGACTAGACAATGCTTCCTTTCGATTTTGGTCAAGCTGGCCTATTCAATATGGCAGCCATATTGAATTTAGTTTCCATCCACTAACTAGTGAATGCCGACGCGAATCATTTTTAGCTCAACTTTGACATAGTTAAATTTTTAGCTCAACTTTGACGTAGTCAAATCTGAGGTTATGCCGTGGTCCGTCTGTCCATCCATCAACAATTCAATACAGCTCGGGCAAGAGGCCATATTTATGAACCGATCTTTACGAAACTTCTTGGGTACCTCTGTTATCACTGTGGGACGAGAACGAGTGTTTTTGGGTGCGGTCCAAAATTCAAGATGGCCACCAGCAGCCATTTTGTACCGAAATTAGTGCAATCAGTTTTTTTGTTCAGAACTTCTGTATGAAAGTTCTGATTCAAATAAATTTTTGTATGAATGTTCAGTAACATGGAATACATCACATATAATACGGGGTTTTTTATTGTGCAAAAATTATGCAAATTAAATGAACTTTGATTTATTCAGTGCTACTTATACACAGTGAGTACACATGTCGATACGGCTTGGGCTAGGGGCTGTATTTATGAACCGATCAGTCCGATCTTCATGAAACTTCTTGGGTACCTTTGTTATCACCTTGAGTGTTTTTGGGTGCGGTCCGACATTCAAGATGGCTGTCGGCAGCCATTTTGTACCAAAATTAGATACAATCGTTTTTTTGTACAGAACTTCTATACGGCTCGGGCTAGAGGCCGTATTTATGAACTGATCTTTACAAAACTTCTTGGGTACCTTTGTTATCACCGTGGGATGAGAACAAGTGTTTTGGGGTGTGGTCCAAAATTCAAGCTGGCTGCTAGCGGCCATTTTGTACCGAAATTAGGTACAATTAGTTTTTTGTACAGAACTTCTATATGAAGGTTCTGATTTGAATAAATTTTTGAATGAATGTTCAGTAACATGAAATACATCACATATAATACAGGTTTTTTTATCGTGCTTAAATTATGCAAATTAGATGAACTTTGATTTATTCAGTGATACTTATGCACAGTAAGTGCAAATGTCAGTATGGCTCGGGCTAGAGGCTGAATTTATGAACCGATCTTCACGTAACTTCTTGGGTACCTTTGTTATCGCCTTGGAATGGGAACAAGTTTTTAGCTTAACTTGACATAGTCAAAATAAGCTATTGCCATCACGCATGCGGAAGTCTGTTAATCTGTTGGTCTGTGAGTCTGTTCACATTTTCCTTTAGCACGGGCTACACCCCGCTGTTCTTGTCTGATCGTCACGAAATTTCATATGCAGGTTTGGGGTATGTCTAGATGAGAACGTCCCCTTTTGGTCACAATCGGTCAACCGGTATGGCTGCCCGAGCCCAAAACCCGAAAACCATTAGCACAGTCTACAGGTCATATTTATGAAGGGATTTCATTGTAACTTGGTAGGATGTCGCTGTATAATGCCTAGATTAGAACGTCCCCTTTTGGGCATGATCTGTCAACCATGCCTGAAACCCCAAAAATTTTAGCACAGTCTGCAGGTCATGTTTAATATGGAGGGATTTCATTGTAACTTGGTAGGATGACTCCTTATGATGTCTAGATGAGAATTTCCCCATTTGGGCATGATCTGCCAACCGTCACTACTGCCCGAGCCCAAAACCCCAAAACCTTTAGCACAGTCTACAGGTCATATTTATTGAGGAATTTCATTGTAACTTGGTGGGTTGACTTCATATAATGTCTAGATGAGAAAGTCCCCTTTTGGTCCTGATTGGGCAACTGTGACAGCTACAGGGGCCCAAAGCCCGAAAACTTTTAGCACAGTCTACAGGTCATATTTATGAAGGGATTTCATTGTAATTTGGTAGGATGACACTAAATAATGTCTAGATGAGAACGTCCCGTTTTGATCGTGATCATTCAGCTTTGATGGGTGCCCAAGCCCAAAAACCTTTAGCATAGGCAAACGTCATATTTATGGAAGGATTTCATTGTAACCTGTTGTGTTGACTCCATATAATGCCTAGATAATGTCATCCCCTTTTGGTCGTGATTGGTCAACTGTGATGGCTACAGGTGCCCGAAGCCCGAAAACCCTGAGCACAGTCTACAGGTCATATTTATAAAGGGATTTCATTGCAACTTGGTAGGATGACTCCGTATGATGTCTAGATGAGAATTTCCCCATTTGGGCGTGATCTGCCAAACGTGACGACTGCCCGAGCCCAAAACCCGAAAACCTTTAGCACAGTCTACAGGTCATATTTACGGAGGGATTTCTTTGTAACTTGGTAGGTTGACTTCAGATAATGTCTAGATGAGAACGTCCTCTTTTGGACGTGATTGGGCAACTGTGACGACTACAGGGGCCCGAAAACCGTTAGCACAGTCTACAGGTCATATTTATGAAGGGATTTCATTGTAACTTGGTAGGATGACTCCAAATAATATCTAGATGAGAACGTCCCCTTTTGGTAGCGATCATTCAGTCCTGCTGGTTGCCCGTGCCCAAAAACCTTGAGCATAGTCTATAGGTCGTATTTATGGGAGGATTTTGTAACTTGTTAGGTTGACTCCATATAATTAATGCCTAGATAATGACATCCCCTTTTGGTTGTGATTGGTCAACTGTGGCGGCTACAGGTGCCCGAAAACCTTGAGCACAGTCTACAGGTCATATTTATGAAGGGATTTCATTGTAACTTCGTAGGATCACTCCAGATGAGAATGTCCCCTTTTAGTTGCGATCATTCAACCCTGATGGCTGCCCAAGCCAGAAAACCTTTAGCACAGTCTACAGGTCATATTTATGAAGGGATTTCATTGTAACTTTGTAGGTTGATTTCATATAATGTCTAGATGAGAACGTCCCCTTTTGGACACGATTGGGCAACTGTGTCAGCTGCAGGGGACCGAAAACGTTTAACGCAGACTACAGTTCATATTTATGAAGGGATTTCATTGTGACTTGGTTGGATGACTCCAAAAAATGTCTAGATGAGAATGTCCCCTTTTGGTCTGTGACGGTGACAGGGGCCCAAAGCCCGAAAACCTTAAGCACAGTCTACAGGTCATATTTATGAAGAGATTTCATTGCAGCTTGTTAGGTTGACTCCATATAATGCCTATATGATGACATCCCCTTTTGGTCGTGATTGGTCAACTGTGATGGCTACAAGAGCCCGAATCCCGAAAACCAACCTTGAGCACAGTCTACAGGTCATATTTATGAGGGATTTCATATGTAACTTCGTAGGATCACTCCAGATGAGAATGTCCCCTTTTGGATGCGATCATTCAACCATGATGGCTGCCCGAGCCTGAAAACCTTTAGCACAGTCTACAGGTCATATTTATGAAGAAGGGATTTAATTGTAACCTGGTAGGTTGACTTCATATAATGTCTAGATTAGAACGTCCCCTTTTGGGCGTGATTGGGCAACTGTGACAGCTACAGGGGCCCGAAACCCTTTAGCACAGTCTACAGGTCATATTTATGAAGGGATTTCATCGTAACTTGGCAGGATGACTCCAAATAATGTCTAGATGGGAATGTCCCCTTTCGGTCGTGGTCATTCAGCCTTGATGGCTGCCCAAAAACCTTTAGCATACTCTATAGGTCGGATCTATGGAAGGATGTCATTGTAACTTTTTAGGTTGACTCCATATAATGCCTAGATGATGACATCCCCTTTTGGTCGTGATAGGTCAACTGTGACGGCTATAAGTGCCTGAAGCCCGAAAACCTTGAGCACAGTCTACAGGTCATATTCATGAAGGGATTTCATTGTAACTTCGTAGGATCACTCCAGATGATGCCAAGATGAGAATTTCCCTTTTGGTTGCGATCATTCAACCATGATGGCTGCCCGAAAACCTTCATATAATGTCCAGATGAGAACGTCCCCTTTTGGACACGATTGGGCAACTGTGGCGGCTACAGGGGCCCGAAGCCCTAAAACCTTTAGCACAGTCTACAGGTCATATTTATGAAGGGATTTCATTGTAGCTTGGTAGGGTGACTCCAAATAATGTCTAGATGAGAACGTCCCCTTTTGGTCGCGATCATTCAGCCTTGATGGCTGCCAGAGCCCAAAAACCTTTTGCATAGTCTATAGGTTGTATTTATTTCATTGTAACTTGTTAGGTTAACTCAATATAATGCCTAGATAATGATACCCCCTTTTGGTCGTGATTGGTCAACTGTGACGGCTACAGGGGCGCGAAACCCGAAAACCTAGAGCACAGTCTACAGGTCATATTTATGAAGGGATTTCATTGTAACTCCGTAGGATCAGTCCAGATCATGCCTAGATGAGAATGTCCCCTTTTGGTTGCGATCATTCAACCATGATGGCTGCCCGAGCCCGAAAACCTTTAGCACAGTCTACAGGTCATATTTATGAAGGGATTTCATTGCAACTTGGTAACTTCAGTTTTTTTGTACAGAACTTCTGTATGAAAGTTCGGATTTGAATAAATCTTTGTATGAATGTTTAGTAACATGGAATACATCACATGTAATACGGGTGTTTTTCTCGTGCGGAAATTATGCAAATTAGATGAACTTTGATTTATTCAGTGCCACTTATACACGGTAAGTACACATGCCAATATGGCTCGGTCTAGGGGCTATATTTGTGAACCGATCTTCACGAAACTTCTTGTGTACCTTTGTTATCACCTTGGGACGTGAACGAGTGTTTTGGGGTGCGGTCCGAAATTCAAGATGGCTGCTGGTGGCCATTTTATACCGAAATTAGGTGCAATCAGTGTTTTGTACAGAACTTCGAGGACTGCGTTTGTTATCCTGGGATGGTAATGAGTGCTTTTGGGCTCGGCCAAAAATTCAAAATGCCTGTCGGCAGTCATATTTACGGAAATTGTGTGTATCACATTTTTACAGAACCTGTAAAGAAGATTTTTTATGTCAGCAATGTTTGCTATAAATTTATTGGTTATCACTGTGGTATGAGAACAAATATTTTGGGGTTCAGTCAGACCCACTCGGGGACTTAAACAGGGAGATAATTAAAAATATTTTCCAAAAACACCAGACAAAATAATGTTTCTTGTATTCAGTATCCCTAGGATGTGTATATTCAAATGTGTTGAAGCCAAGTTCCTGTGTTAATATTTGGTGTTGTTTGGGGAGGGTAAACATTATTAACACAACCCGATTTTCTATTTCCAATGAGAAAAAGAAAACCTCCTCACCCGTGGGAACCCTATGAGCTAAAGATAAAAAATTCCAATACCTCTATTTTAAGAAGGACTTGACAAATATTTATTAATTAGTATGAATCAACCTTAGAAGGGTTTGAATCAAACAGGCCAAAACAATTGCTAACATTTGGCTTATGGTGCACTGTACAAGGATCCCCATTGTAACATTAACCCCATGGAGATTTCTTTTCTGGTTGAGCATCTAACTGTCACCCACCTTTACCTGTACATTTGTTATAGGCTACGGTCAGTATTTATGTACAGACATTTACAATACTTTACATGTACCTTTGCTATCAGGTCATTACCTAGATGTGTGTCATTGCTGTGTCACATACTATACATGTACATGTCTTACACAAGTTGAGCTACAGTGTCACTGACACTTTCATTTTTAGTTGGGAATTATGCATTGTTGCTGTATAGAAGAAGCTTCCTTTCAGTATTGGACAAGTCAGTTTATGGCGGCCATCTTGGATTTGGTTTCCGGTCAATAACTAATAAATACTGACTCGAATCAGTTTCATTTTAGCTCACCTGGCCTAAAAGGCCTTGTGAGCTTTTCTCATCACTTGGTGTCCGTCGTCGTCTGTCGTCCATAAACTTTTCACATTTTCATCTTCTTCTCTGGAACCGCTGAGCCGTTGTGAACCAAACCTGGCAGGAATAGTCTATGGGAGGTCCTCTACAAACGATCCCTTTTTTGTTCCCGTCGGTTGAAAAACATGGCTTCCAGAGGCATTCTTTGATTCTGGTTGGTGGATTTTCAAAAATCTTCTCCGACGAAACTGCCAAGCCAAATGTTTTGAAACTTCATATAAATGATGACTGGGACCCCCTCTACCAACGATCGTCATTTAATGTAGATCGGGTTATAAACATGGCCACAATTGCGGCTTACAGTTACTATAGAAACCCTATGGGACATCACATTTCCATCTTGTTCTCTGGAACTACTGAGCCGACGTTAACCAAACTTGGCAGGGATGGTCTATGGGAGGTCCTCTACAAACGATCCTCATTTTGTTCCTGTGGGTTGAAAAACATGGCCGCCAGAGGCATTCTTTGATTCTGATTGATGGATTTCAAAAATCTCCTCTGAAACTGCCAGGCCAAATATTTTGATACTTCACATAAATGATGACTGGGACCCTCTCTACCACTAATCCTCATTTAATGTTGATCGGGTTATAAACATAGCCACAATTGTGGCTTATAGTTACTATAGAAACCCTATGGGAAATCACTTTTTCCTTTTCTTCTCTGGAACTACTGATTAGACGTGAAAACAAACCTGGCAGAGATAATCTATGGGAGCTCCTCTACAAACGATCCTCATTTTGTTCCCATGCATTTGAAAACACGGCATTCTTTGATTCTGATTGGTGGATTTTGAAAAATCTTCTCTAAAACCACAGGGCCAAATGTTTTGAAACTTTGCATGGTTGATGAGTGGGACCCCCTCTACATCGATCCTCATTTAATGTCGGTTGGGTTGTAAACATGGCCACAATTGCGGCTTATAGTTGCTAATGGAAACCCTTTTGGAAATCACATTTTCATTTTCTTCTCTGGAACTTCTGTCCCGACATGAACCAAACCCTGGCAGGGATAGTCTATGGGAGGTCTTCTACAAATGCTCCTCATTTTTGTTACCATGCATTGAAAAACATGGCTGCCAAAAACATTTTTTGATTCCTATTGGTGGATTTTGATAAATCTTCTCCTCTGAAACCACAAGGCCAAATGTTTTGAAACTTTTTTCATGATTGATGACTGGGACACCCTCTACCAACGATCCTCATTTAATGTTGATCGTGTTGCAACCATGGCCACAATTGCGGCTAAAAATTACTATAGAAACTCTATGGAAAATCACATTTTCATCTTCTTCTCTGGAACAACTGAGCCGATGTGAACCAAACTTTGCATGAATGGTCTACAGGAGGCCCTCTACAATCCTTGTACATAGCACACAGGGAACAGAAATTAACATATTCCCAATTATCACAATTCTTGTTTTATTTCATAATCCTTTCAAAAACATTGAACATTATCCTTTTCATCAAATACAACACACAGACAAGTTAAGCTACAGAGTCATTGACACTTTCATTTTGTGATGCATTGTTGGTGTCTAGAGGAAGCTTCCTTTTGATTTTGGTTATGCCTCCCGAGAGACTTTCCTACCCTTTTATGGCACCGCTTGGGGCATATGCCATGCTTCCCTTTGCTCTTATTTTTAAATTTAAAAAATCTTATTTTCTTGAACCACCATTCAGAAGAATTTTTTGATATTTGGTATACAACATCCTTAGTGGGGTCAGATTCTAATTTGTTCAAATCAAGTCCCCGGATTCATATTTGGGCTTCCCATGGGAGCCGCATTTATCTTTGTGCAGTACGACAAAAAATCTTTAAAAATCTTCTTTGGAGCCTCCCGTCAGAATCTTTTGATATTTGAAAAAAACATTCTTACAGGGGTCAGATTCAAGTTTGTTCAAATCAAGTCCTTGGGTTCATATTTGGGCTTCCTGTGGTGCAATATGAGGAAAATTCTTTTTAAAATCTTCAGATCTACCAATCTTTTTTTTCTGTTTTATGATATGATAATTTGTATTCAAGATCCTTGGGGAGGGGGTGGGGTGCACAAGTAAGGTTTCAGGTTTGTTCAAATCAAGTCCTTGGATTCATATTTGGGATGGAAGCCTTAATTTTTACTTAGTGTTATATATTTAGTGAGGGAAATCCTTTAAAAATCTTCTTCAGATCCACGAGTCAGAATCATTTGATATTTGGTATTCAACATTCTTGGGGTGATCGGATTCAAATTTTTAAAAATCATGTGTCTAGGTTCATATTTGGGCGCCCTGCGGAAGACAAATTTTAAATGAGTGAAATATGAAAAAAATTCTTTAAAAATCATCTTCTTTAGATCCACTGGGCACAACAATTGGTTATTTGGTATGCAGTATAATACTGCGATTCCTCTATTAAAGTTTGCCCAAGGCATTAAGCTCAATTAATTTTGAGTGTGATGGTGGTGGGTGGGTGGGTGGTGGACACCAGAGGGAGGGGGGGGGGGGGAATTTACCCCTTAGAACCTCAACGGCCAGGAAAATGGCCATGTGGTAAACTGAATAATACCCCAGTGGCGTGTTTACCAGCCTTGGGATATTGCCAGATAACATTCCATCTTTTCCGTCAAGTTCAACACTACTGGTGAAGTGGTGATAACTTAAAAGTCTTACTGAAAAAGTCAACAGAGGTTTTCCTTTTGTATTTTCCTTCATAATGGCTCGAAAACGTTTATCGTATGGAGGCAGATTATGGACATGATTGATGATAATTACAGGACTGATATTGGATTTGAAACAGAAAAAAAGGCAGTTTCAGTTCGGACATAAATAGTGCTTCTGATGATAGGCAGTATGCTATTAGAGCCAGACCAAGTGGTACCGTTGGTCATAATTCAGGTCGGACCCATAGAAGGGTCGATGTAGGGCTCGTGGAAGAGTACATGGCAGACACGTTGGTTTTGATATAATTAATTCTATTAATAAACCTGTATCATTGATTTGCAAATACATGAATATAACAGCCCAAAATTAAACATTTTTCAATACCAATATTTTAGTCATTCTCCCCAGGGAAGCAAGGGTTGGTGAGCTAACCATAGAGGGGAGTCAGGGTTTGAAGGGTGAACACTAATCTCTATAGTGAATTTATTCATTTGTCTGAAGAATTCTGTCCATGTGTTTCAGGTCTGATTGTGGTCAAATTCAGTCAGATGCATGTGTAGGTGGATAAGATTAACTGCATGAGACCTGCATTTGGGGTGGGGTGGGGTTGATTTGGGTAGATTTTTTGTTTGTTTTGCTTCAAAGTCAGTCTGTTCACATTTTCTTTAGCACAGGCTACACCCTGTAGTTCTTGTCCAAAATTTCATATGCAGGTTCGTGGTCATGTCTAGATGAGAACGTCCCCTTTTGGTCACAATCGATCAACCGTGATGGCTATGAGAGCCCAAAACCTAAAAACCTTTAGCACAGTCTACAGGTCGTAGTTATGATGGGATTTCAATGTAACTCTGTGACTCTTTTAATGTCTAGATTAGAACGCCCCCTTTTTGTCACGATCAATCAACCGTGACGGGTACTCGAGCCAAAAATCCGAAAACCTTTAGTACAGTCTACAGGTCGTATTTATGAAGGGATTTCATTGTAGCTTGGAAGGATGACTCTGTATAAGGTCTAGATGAGAACATCCCCTTTTGGTCGCGACCGGTCAACTGTGATGGCTGTGCAGGCCCGAAAACCTCCAGCACAGTCTGCAGGTCGTATTTATGAAGGGATTTCATTGCAAATTTGTAGGATGCCTCAGTATAATGTCTAGATGAGAACGTCCTATTTTGGCCGTGACCAGTCAACCATGATAGCAGCACAGGCATGTGACCTAGATTTGTTTGGCACGGTCTACAGTTCATATTTATGAAGCGATTTCATTGTAACATGGAAGGATAATCCGGTATGATGTCCAGATGAGACTGCCCTATTTTGGTCACGATTCATTAGCCGTTTCCGCCGCATGGTCACGTGACCTAGATTCCTTTATCGCTATCTACAGGTTGTTTTTATGAAGGGATTTCATTGAAACTTGGTAGGATAACTTGGTATGATATCTCGATGAGACTCTCCAATTTTGGTCATGATTGGTCAACCGTTACCGCCGAACTGTCACGTGACCTAGATTCCTTTAGCCAAGTTTACAAGTCATATTTATGAAGGGATTTTATTGTAACTTGGTAGGATGACTCGTTTTGGAATGATTTTACTGTAACTTGCTACCTTTGGTTGACATACATTAACTGTGAGGGCCACATTAACACAGGCCTCAATTCTTTAGTACAGTCTACACCTCAAATTATATATATTAAAAACATAGCAAAAAGGAAAAGGAAATTAACATATTCTCAATTATCACAATTCTTGTCTCATTTCACAATCCTCTCATAAACATTGAACATTGTCCTTTTCAATAAATTACAGAAGTGTCTTATATGTAATGGTCAGGAATTGTAAACACCTTACCATTACATTTAAGACACTCCTATAACTTACAAACGATGGTTCATGAACAAGTGACAAGCTTGGGTACAGTTACACCCTAGCTAACATGGGAAGACATGTGAACATTTGATTTTGCTTTTGTTGTTCTACAAGTGGAATGGCTCTCATCTATGAGAGATGGGACCATAATTCTTGTGTCTAAACATGGGTGGATATGAGCACCTTGTTAGGTGTTAACTGTATGGATTTGTTATGTTATTATTTATTGCTGCGTGTGAACAGGCTGTACCCAAGAATTCGTAAGATGACAATGACAGATATGTGAATTGTGACTCCAAAAAATAATGAAGCAATCTATCAGTTAATCTCTATCAAGTGTTTGATGAGAGATGTTAACATAAGTTAAAAAGCTTACTCAGCAACTGCTGTAAGAGAAATACCTTAACATATACCTTGCAAACCATTAATGGAATTTGTGATTTGTGTGTGCACCAGCCTGTCCTCCCAATGTGTATTTATATGGTTCTCCTCTGGATAAATAAAATGCGAGGATTTTCTTGGACCTTACCCAAGATTTCTTAACTGGTAGAGTGCTGGAGACCCATATTTGGGTTTTACTGTAGCGCAGGTGCTGCCACTTAACGGCTTCATATTATCTGGATGTGTTTTGTATTATCTTTGAAGTGAAAATATTTAGTCTGTATGGATTTGCCTTGTTACAATTTATGGGAGAGAGCATGTAGGCACTCTCTCGTAAAATGTAACAAGGCAGACATGATCAAGCAAAAATAATTCAGCACTCTGCCAGTTAAACAATTTAATGACTTATTAAATTTGATAACAGGCATGTGTCAGTTATATACTTTTGATAAACAGACTGGGAAGATGAAATACCCCAAGTTTTCAAGGAGATGGGATTAAAGTGGTAAAAATCATACATCTGTTAAATTGTGATACAATACCAGCTGGAATGCATTGTAGGATTGCCATGACAAAACTATGAACCTGTTTCACCCATTGATAAGTATTTATTGAAAGTACTCAAGAGAAAAATCCCGAAAATGATTATTAACAGGCAGTGTTATCAAAAGGGGATGATTTTTATTGCAGTCATTACACAACTTCTTGCTAGTATCGTACAGATGTATAATCTTCCCAAAGAAGTTACAAGCAAACGCTCCACTTTACAGTTCCAGAGTCGATCAGGATTGAAATCGAAACATTTCTCCATTTGGGCCAAAGCATGGTCAGCCTGTGACTTCTGGGCAGAACTTGTTGGGTTGTCCATGGTTGGGGCAGGTGTGAAAAATTTGGGATTTTGACTCGAAACGTTAGACACAAAGTTTTTTGTGCATCGGAGATTAACTGAAGTCTCAAGATGAGTTCAGTAACATGCAGCAGGAAGTATTTAAAATTACATTTTATTTCACCATGTCATTTACATTTGATAAACTGGGAACATATGATAAACCATGTATACCGTGGAATATGATGTTCCATTACAATCCAGCACATTATTATTCCCATATTTTGCCTAACACGATGTCAATGCAATACACATAAATGGAGAAAGTACAGAGACAAGCTCTTTGATCAATGGCAGCGGCCAAAAAGACTGATAATGCAGTAATGCAGCAGCACTGAAAATAACTTTGTGGTACCAGAAATTGAAGAAGCATGTCATATTGCCAGCGCCAGGGCTTTTTCATAAAAATTTATATTTGTCCACTGAATGGCATTGTCGTATGCACTACCGTCGACAGGGAAATGGACATACCTATGGGGGTACAGGGTGTCCTAATGGAATGGACTATTGGGCTCTCAAATATTGCCTGAGAAACTGTATTTATTATTGGTGTTTTAGCTCACGTATTTCTGAACAATGGCTAATCATAACCACGACATTGAGATGACATCAAGATTAGTCAATCGTTTATACCCATGTTGCCCATTTTAGAGGACTTAAATTCTAAGAATTGGTGACTGGGTCCTATTTACCACTAAAACAGAGCTTGTTTACCACAGTAAGGAGTTCCCATGAGGAGAGAAACTGTCTTTAAACAAACTTGAATCTACACTATTAAGGAGACTGAGTGTCAAATATCAAACCCATGCAGACAAGAACTGACTTTAATATATTCAACATTACCAAATGTTAAAGTGAAGGTCCCCATTGGATACCCAAGGAGGCAACCAGGGAATATAGACATTTTAATGTGCTCAAGGGGGTCTCACAGGGATGCAGGAAAAATGGCTCTATTAAGTATACGTCGCCCAATACTATTGCACACAAATTTCTGCTAAAATCTACTGACCGGTTCTAAAAACTTTAATTTTGGAGAGAAGCCATAAAAATCTTCCACTCGAAGGATGAGCCCCAAATATTGCCTTTGAAACAGTCTTTAAACGAACTTGAATCCTCAACACCATTAAAGGAGGCTGCAGACTAAATATTAAATCATTCCAGCCATTAGTTCGTGAGAATATCATCCAGCGGTTTACCCATTGTCAACAGCAATAAATAGGGTCCCCATATGGAACTTCTTCAAGCAACTACTGGGGCCCCCATTGTTTCCTCAATCAAGTATATGTAATACTGTATATCAATTTCAGTCCAAATCTGCTCAATGTTTCCCAAAAACACATTTTGGGTAGTGCAAAAATGTTGCCCCACTTAGGGCAAGCTCAAATATTTTCTGAAGAAACAAAACTCTACACCATTAACCCTTTACCCAATGCACAAATTGAGCTTGTTCCAGTGACGGGTCACATGAGATGGTTTTGCAGAAATGTTTTGAAAAATAAACTTTTTTTCAACTGCTCATTTTGCAAATTATGCGGGTGAGTGGGTGCAGCCGGTTCGTTTGGTAAAGTGTTAAAGGAGACTGCATACCAAATATCGAATCACTGTGAAGATTATTCAGTACAGGTAAATGGAAGACCCCATAGCGAGTCCATTGAAGAAACCGTTAGAATTTTTTCTGCCCAACCACTTTTGCTACTTCTAAGGAAGCTTCATACCAAATAATAACTTTTCTTGCATAGTTTTTTAAATATGGGTGTTCAGATTTTTTCTCTTTTTAATTTCTGGGGTTCGCATAGGAATGTGAAATATTTTTATTTCAACATAAATCAAGTACTTGTCACCAAACAATACTTAACCGGCCAGTGCTATTCTAAAAAAACGCCAATTAATTTTCATTATTTTTTCATTTTTTGTCTCAAAAACATAGGTTATGACCCCTCTTTGGAACGAGCTCATCGAGCTCGTTCCAATGAGGTATGACCCCTCTTTGGAACGAGCTCATCGAGCTCGTTCCAATGAGGGGTCATAACCTATGTTTTTGAGACAAAAAATGAAAAACATTTGTTATTCAAGAATTTTTTTTGCAAGTGTCGTCTGCTTTTGATGTTAGGTAAAAGGTTAAGCGCTCATAAAAAGGCATTTTGACTGGTGGTTTATGAGATTTTAAAAAGAATTTCGGTCTTTTCACACACTGCCCTAAGCCCACTGGGCTTTGTAACTTCTACTGAACAAATTGGAAGGGTATCCCCAAAATAATTTGTACCAAGTTTGGTTGGATTTGGGCCAGTGGATCTGCAGAAGACTGATATGCAAAGCTAACAAATGACAAACTCCAAGCTGAGTTTCAGTCATGTGAACATGTGAACTAAAAAGGGCTAAATGATACGTTTGGTTTACTCTGCTTTAACTCTTGGCACCAACCCAACCAATTCCCCCAAAACATTGTACATTTTGTCCGATTTAACTATTTCATCCTAATATTTTCTGGACGTTCGAAAATATTATTGGATGCCTTTACTACAAACTAATGGCCTAGTGGACATTTCCCACTTTGCATCAGAAGTGCATTGCAATCTTCACATAATATTGTGAAAGTGCCCGATGTGTTGGTCACATAGCTTTGTGAAAGGGCCCCAACTCTGGAGAAACCTGCTGAATCAAAAATGCCTTTGCATGTGTGCATCTACACTTCATTCTCCTACTACATTCAGTCTTTCATAAAAATATAATAAAAGGTCACTGACGAAACGTTCCCAGACAAATTTGAATTATTAAAAACATTGGAAATTAGTCAATAAATCTGTGGAAAATTGTCGTTTAAATCATCTCTATACATACTGCACATCTTCAAAGTGTGTGTGGCCCAGCAATTCAATTCTCTACATCACAAACTGTAGCAGGAATTGATTACACCATGAATGCATCCAACATGCCTGTCCATTCAACATGTGAACATTAACTCTATCACAAATGACTTTTTTCTGTCATTTGTATGTAATAAACACAGAATGACATGGTGTGTGAATGTATTCATCAATACGACACTCATGCCATTGCGGAAGGTTAGAACTCAAGGCAGCAACTCTTGTTACATACCTTCCACACAGACACTCGTGCCCCATTGACAAACACATTCATACATCATGACGTTCAGCGTATACATGTGAATCCAGATACTCAATTTGAGCATACCAGTAAATCATTCTCACAAAGATACTACATATCAAACATGGAAACATTTGAAGCAGTGGTTCTGGAAAGATTTCTCACATACCAAACAAATATTGACTGAATCCATTGATATTTGTTCAAGTTATTGTGCTAATGTGTTGAAAACAGGCAAAAATTACCTGATTAAGGGCCATAACACTGTGCAGGAATAGTTGAACTGTACCAGTTTTCAAATTCATGCAAGACATTGTTGAGAAAAGATTGACCAAATCCATTGATATTGGTTCAGAGTAACGTGCTTACAAGAAAAGTTAACACCACTTAGTATGTACCAGTTTTCGAACTAATTCAAGACAATGTTACAAAAGTCTCACATTATCAAATATTTACCAAATCCATTGATATCTGTTCAATTTATCGTGCCAACGAGCTGAAAGCAGGCAAAAATTAACTAATTAAGGTCCATAACTCTGCTTAGTAGGGCCAAATCACACTGGTTTTCAAACTCATTCAAGACATTCTTACGAAAGTCTCACATACCCAATACTGACTGAAACCATTGATATTTGTTCAAGTTATCACGTTAATGAGCTGAAAACAGGAAAACATTTTACTAATTAAGGGCCATAACTCTGCTCAGTATGTCCAAACCGTACCAGTTTTCAAACTCATTCAAGACATTGTTAAGAAAATATTGACGAAATTGATCAAATATCAAGTTAACATGCTAACAAGAAGGTTAACGCCCGCCCGTCCACACACCGAATTCATCAAACTCCCAAAACTTTACCAAAAAGCTTAAAACAAGACTGGCCACTCAAATCATTTCTCTATAAGATCATTTCATTAACTCCTTGCATGCTGTTTGTGGATATTCCTGCTTAGGACAAAATTTCTCTTGCCACTGAAATAAATATCATTTGGGCACTTTCCCCTTGTAAACTGAATGAATTTTTTCACCAAAGATTTCTAATGTTTAATTTAGATGAATTTTGAAACAAATTTTCTTATAGCTGCTTCACAGCAGCCATGACTCGATTTGATGAAAAGTATCTTGAAAATGTTCATCGGGTTAGGAGTTAAACAACTGCATAAGTTAAAAAAATAGGCTGATTAAATCGTCAGATGTGTACCCATAGCGCAACTAGTAGAAAGCTGTATGACGGAGGGCCACCCCTGATGCCGACATTATGTACACCATACATGGTATGGGTACAAATAGAAATGGATTGGAGGAGTTTCTAATTTGAGGGGATAAAGGGTTAATATCTCCGGATCAAATTATCAGATTTACATAAAAAAACTATACAGCACAGCACATCAATGACCTGAATACATATATAAAGTAACCTGATAATCGGATTAATATTTTTTGAGTTATCGCATGCTGAAGAAATGGATTGGAGGAGTTCTCAATTTGAAGGATAAAGGGTTAATATCACAGGCTCAAATTATCAGATTTACACCAAAAACTATACAGCTCGGCACATCAGTAACCTGAACACATATATGAAGTAACATGACAATCGGATTGATACTTTTTGAGTTATCTCATGCCCAAGGGATTGGAGGAATTTTCAATTTGAAGGATAAAGGGTTAATATCTCAGGATCAAATTATCAGATTTACACCAAAAACTATACAGCTCGGCACATCAGTAACCTGAACACAAATATAAAGGAACATGACAATCCAAGCAATATTTTTCAAGTTATCGAATGCCAAAGGGATTGGAGGAATTTTCAATTTCATCGATAAAGGGTTAATATCTCAGGATCAAAATAAAAGATTTACACCAAAAACGATACAGCTCGGAACATCAGTAACCTGAAGATATATATAAAGTAACATGACAATTGAATTGATACTTTTTGAGTTATCTCATGCCAAAGGGATTGGAAGAATTCTCAATTTGAAGGATAAAGAGTTAATATCTCAGGATCAAATTATCAGATTTACACCCAAAACTATACAGCTCGGCACATCAGTAACCTGAACACAAATATACAGTAACTTGACAATCCAAGCAATATTTTTCAAGTTATCGAATGCCAAAGAAATGGATACGGATGCCGGACAGACAGACAGACAAAGGATGGACAAACGACGGAGGGCCACCCCGGATGCCAGCATTATGTGTACCATACATAGTATGGGTACACATAAAAAGCATAAATATTCCCTTTGTCATTCCCGTGATGTGTATTGTATCCCCAAAAACATGCTGCCAGCATTACAAGTAAGACAAAAACTTGCATGTATCTCACTCCATTTGGCTGGTAGTTATGTCATCTGCATCATCTGAAAATGCCACACTGTTATCATTGAACATTTGAATAAAAGAAAAATCCTGGTGATATCCTCTTCATCAGTTCCCAAATGAAAAACTACAATAAATAGGCTTTGCAAACTCACGTTTGATGATTACAGACACATATAGATATTGTTGTGGAAAACAGAACAACAGTACATGTAATAGCTAGCTCCATATTCAACGCTTGTGATGAAAACTACATTTGGACCATTGAATCTGCTCATAATGGGCCTTATGCAATAAAGTTTGACTAATCAAATCAAGGTAGGGTGTTGTCACAAGGGACTGAGATCCATCAACTTTTAGAGTTAAATCATAGAAATGTCACCATCCATATTCACAATGGCTAATCGTGTGATTTGCGAAATGTCTCTATTGATGTAAACTCAATAAAATAATTCTAAGAAAGTTAAAAAATTTATAGTAATTTATATATTTTTTATACCTACCAATGACCCAGACTTAGCTGGTGCTAACTCTTAAAATTTTAGGGCCAAACACAAATTTTGCCCCCCCCCCCCCCCCCCAATCCCCAAAATTTGCATCAAAATCCAAAAAATCTATGTCCTATATGGTCCTCCATACTTTTGTCCACTGCACATGCGCAGTGTCAAGGAAGTACCGAAATTGGCGCCAAATCTTCATTCTTACAACCATTGCCTGGTAAGTGTTATGTAATCAGCGGGGAGGTATGAGTTCCCAACTCATGGGAGGGCCATCCCCGTCTGGGTCATTGGTAAGTATAAAAAATATATAAATTACTATAAATTTTTTAACATTTTTATACTGTACCAATGACCCAGACTTAGCTGAATAGAAAAAAAGGCTGGAGGGCCAAGGACATAAAGGAAAATCCAATAGACTCAATTACATGTAAACAAAATTATCCCCTCAAGGAGAAAAGGAGAAACAGGATTTACATGTATCTTTCTTGTTTATACAAAATAAGAAAGATACATTACCAGTCCGTAATTGAGCACAATAACATCACTGATCCCTATTAACATCCAGTATAACCCATTATACTAATTCTTTAAAGGAAAGCCAATAAATAAAGATAGTCCAGAGAATGAGACTCTTTATACTCATTTAAAAGTGTCCGAGGATTGTATATTAACGCTTGTATGACACGTGACATACACAAATGCTTCACACCGAGCTACACTTTAAAAATATTACATAAATGAGATAAACATTAGCTTTACACTTTAAAACCATCCCAGCACCGACTCGGAATTATTCCCTTGCTTTTCACTATAACACTATAAAGCAGGTGATATAAGGGAACACCCCCCCTTCCCCTTGCTCTGGGTCAATCACCCCAGAACGAAGAGGGCAGCAGGACAGAGACACTGCTGGAACAGAAAGCCTGCATAAGTATAGTTGCAACTGTTTGGTGGACGATATTCTGAGCAACAGATAACGGACCTAAACAATGCAGGTCGCCAGAAATAGACTCAATATTTCTAAGGTAAAAATTCGTGAACGTAGAAGGCTGAGACCAGTATGCAGCCTTCATCAAATCGGTAATAGCAATACTATTAGCATAAGCCCAAGATGTAGACAGCGCTCTCACTTCATGCGCCGAAATCTTAAGCACAAACTGCTGAGTAGAAGATAATTTTTCACAAGCAGTTCGAATAGTCAATTGAATCCACCTTGAAATAGAATGGACCGTAATGTCCGTTCTATTAGGTAGCAGAGACAGAAAGAAACGTATTCGTCCCTTTCTAATAAACTCAGATCTACGTTTGTAAATACGCAAAGCTCTAACTGGACATAGCAAAGGCCTATGGCCGTCTGAGGATGGAAGAGCCTTAATAACAATAGGTTCAGGGTACTTATTAGGAGCCTGATTCTTAGCCAAAAATCCAACATTAGTAGTCAAAGTAATAGTATTACCAACATTACGATAGTGAGAATCATCAACAGATAGTGCATGAAGCTCACTAACTCTTCTAGCAGAAGAGAAGGCTAAGAGACAAGACGTCTTATAGGATAAGTATTTGAAGTCTACCGTGTCAAGGGGTTCAAATGGCGCTTCGTTTAGCTTCAGAAGAACCCAAGCTAAATTCCACTTAGGAATTAACCTAAGGGTTCTAGGTCTATTTATCGAAAAGTTTTTAACTAACTTTGATAAAGAGACATTAGATCCAATTTGTAAGCTATCATGATGAGCATAAGTATCCGATAGCATAGACTTATAACCCTTAATAGTTACTGGCTGCAGTTTGATCTTGTCAAACACGTAGACCAAAAAATTAGCAATGTCTGGAATGGAGGGATCATAATATCAATTGAATGATCCCTACACCAACGAGAGAAAACCTTCCACTTAGCAGCATAATTTAGCATAGAGGAGGGCCTCCTACAGTTAGAAATTGCGTCCACTGCTCGTCCTGTGAAATGCTTGCCGTGCAAGAAGGACAGCACAACGGAAATACGTGAAGGTTGAGACCTTGCGGGTTGTGATGCAGTGTGCGCGATTAACCCTGCGAAAGAAGGTCCTCCCATGGAGGAAGCTTCCGAGGAATGTCCCACAACAGACACCTGAGTAGATTTATCCATGGTCTCTGGGATGACAGAGATACTACCAACAGAATCTTGCAGTGAGATTGCTTATCTGTTGAATCAATGGAGCTGGAGGATACGCGTATCCTATCATTCCGTCCCAAGAGATCGAGAGAGCGTCTACTGCGAATGCTCGAGGATCTGGGCATGGCGACACATACATCTGCGACTGATTGTTGAGATGCGTCACAAACAAGTCTATCATAGGACGATCCCATTGGTAGCAGATCTGATTGAATACTTGTTTGTTGTGAGTCCATTCTGACGGCAACATACGACCTTTCCGAGAAAGAGAGTCCGCTAGAACGTTCAGACGACCCAGAATATGACCGACCGACAGAACCTGATGCTCCAGGACAAACAGAAGGATTCTCTCCGTTAAGCTGAACAACAGAATGGAATGAGTGCCTCCCTGGTTCCGAATATACGCTACTACTGTCGAATTGTCGGACAGAATTCTGAATAATGTTCATCCAATGATGTAGCAAGCCAAATTGACATCATCTCTTTGATGTTTATGTGCTTGTTTAGGAACTGAGGATCCCAAAGACCCTGGCACCTCGAATCTGTTGGGCTCAAGGTTGCGCCCCAACCTGTTTGACTCACATCCGTCATAATCGTAAAAATCGGATCCGGCAGTTGCAGTGGCACTCCCTGAGTTAACCACTGAATATCTGCCCAAGTCTGAATCTCTTGTTTTACTTGGTTCAACAAGACGGTGTTCGTTTCAAGCGAATGAATCTTCACACTCCAATTCTGAGTAAAAAATATCTAGAGTGGACGAGTGCGTAGGCGCCCCATCGGAATAAGATCCGCGGCGGCTCCGCACAAACCTATCAGTCGCATGAATTCTCTCACTGTAACTACGTCTGAGTGAAGACAAAAGCGAGCGTAACAACTGACTAATTTCGCTC
Organism: Pictodentalium vernedei; assembly: GCA_031216915.1. Lineage (NCBI taxonomy): Eukaryota > Metazoa > Mollusca > Scaphopoda > Dentaliida > Dentaliidae > Pictodentalium > Pictodentalium vernedei. Next base: position 332,861,831 of record CM062297.1, on the reverse strand, counting down.
TGGGTAATGGCAGACGAACCAGATTGTTGTGCATCTCAAAGCTCATTCCCAAGTGGATGAACGACTTGGACGGAACTAGATCTGACTTCTTTTCGTTTACTATGAAACCGAGATGTCGGAGCAGTTGAAGCAGACTCTGAACATCATTCTGAAGGAGATTCCTGGTTTTCTATGACCTCTATAGCGTTCTTCTCCAGAATAGACTGGACCTCTGATAGAAGCAAATCTCTCTTCTGAAGGTTCGACGGATGCTGAGTCCAACATGGAGTTCGTGTTAACGGAGGTTTTTCCCTGAAGGACAGTTTTAGACTTTCCGAAATAACCCCCTGAACCCATCGGTCGTCCGTAATTGACAACCAATTGGTTAAGAATCTCGACAGCCTTCAACCCCCTGGAGCGCAATAGAGGTTCTGACCATCACCTCCTGGACCTGCGAGGCTTGCGGGAGGAGAAACTATGTCCTCCCTGACCCACACCTCGACCAGTCGACCTAGGGGCATCTGACGGGTTGTCTCGGCCAGCAATTACGACCCCTACCTGAGTCGCTACTCGGACGGTCTCTGGAGTAAGACATAGAGGCTTTCTTAGAACCTCTATAGGAACTTCCCTTGGACGTACTTGCCCAAGAAGTCCCTGACTTACTCCTCTCTGCTGAGTCCGTTTTTTTCGAAACAGAATTAAAGAGCAGAGAGTCCGAAGCTTTCTTAGTAATCTGATCATAGATTAGAGAAAGCTTACCATCAAAGAGAAGCTCTCCTGAAACCGGAGCGACCCAAAGGGAGTTTTTCACCTTAGATGATCTGCGTAAGATAAGGCGTCTAAACTGGCTCTGTTAGACGAGATTGTCGTCTCCAATGTACTGGAGAGAATCGACATAGATGCCGGCAATGACAACTCAAAGTCTTCTGCTTGGTCATCTAAACGCAGAGGAACTCATGGAACGCCCTGTCCTGCCGTTTCAAATCTATTTCTACTGTTGATGAACGGCAGATGTAGAGCATGAGACGATAAGAAACTGGATCTGCCAGTCTTAGAGGCTAGCCTAAAAATAGCGTCATTCAGCAATTCAAATGACTGTGAGACATTTCTGGACTGGGCCGGAAACTCAGGCACGATGTCCTTATTCCGGCCGAAAAAGTCTGAGCCCAGTGACGTTATCAGTCTCTTATCTGGAATCGCAGCTGTCTGGTCCGGAGGAACAACTTCTGGAAGGTGTTGCCGGATGAAATCTATGGCCACCTTGTTGTTCTGAAAGGGAAAATATCAGCTCCGCTGATTCCCTTTCACCATCTGACTGAACCAAATGTGAATCTTGGTCGTCCCTTTCTGACACTGCAGGGGAGCATACCTACCCAGCTTCCTCAGACAGTTCCTGATCTGAAAGAGTTTCTGAAGATTGCTGGGATGCTGCGATCAATGCGAGTTCAATGACTACAGCAAATACAATGAACATGAGAGTCAGAGGAAGACTTCCTCGATTTACAATTTGAACAATATTTTTTCATATTTTGAAAAAATATTAAACAGCCGTTGTACTCACACTTACCCTTGAAAATACAAAGATACATAATAATAATATAATCCATTACAAAATTTTCGAAAAATAATTCAAAAGAAAAATTTTAGAAAAAATTTCAAAGGGAACGATGAGCCCAAATGGATCCCAAAAAAGCCTAAGTGTGGACAAAAATTTTAAAACATATCTAAAAATTAATGTTACACTTACGGACAATATTAATGTATCTGGCTATGAACAAAGCCTTAGAGAAAACAAGGAAGTAACCGTTGTCAACGTAAACAAAAGTGAATAAAAACCGGAAACAAGACTCCAGGCACTGAAAATATGGCCTGAAATCAGTAACCAATTTTAAAACACTATCCGATGTAAAACAGAAACTTCCACAGAAGAAACTGCAGTACATCGGATGGTAGATGCATGACCAAAATGCCTAAACACCCCTAGGGTGAGGACGTAACCATGGGGAAAACAGAATAAACATTCTGTAACTATGCTAAAAACTCTCAAGAAATTTCAGTAAAAAAATTTAAAAAATTATGCCAAAAGCATGGGAGATTAGCTAGGGGGGTATCAAGGAAAGGGAGAGAGGAAACACTGAACAAACAGGGGAGATTTCATAGCAAGAATGAAAACATCAGGCCCATGCCCCGAAATTAGGGAACATGAAATAATTTTGCATAAAAATTATAAGTTACAGCCCTGAACACATCCTTCCACTGTTTCTTCCTCTCATCCTCTTATTTCGCATTGGATCCACCATTTCCTTCATGATTTTGTGTCTGGTATCATTTTAACTGAGATTATAAGCACAGATATCAGTGAGATGTTAGAGCCAAACAAAGAATGAAGATTTGGCGCCAATTTCGGTACTTCCTTGACACTGCGCATTGTGCAGTGGACAAAAGTATGGAGGACCATATAGGACATAGATTTTTTAGATTTTGATGCAAATTTTGGGGATGGGGGGGGGGGGCAAAATTTGTGTTTAACACTGAAATTTTAAGAGTTAGCACCAGCTAAGTGTGGGTCATTGGTACAGTATAAAAATATAAACCAGTCTCTGCAAGTCTCTATAAACTTGGACTCTTGTTGATCAACACCAATCTCAGAATCCCGAAAAGCCCACTGTTGAAATGATGATTATTTTTCAGGGTAGGCCCTTGGTAATTGTATACTATGACTCTGCATGTCTCTGAAACAGCAGTCATTACTATGTAACTGATGTTTAAACTAGACCTGTTTGTAAGCATAGCCAAAGAAATACCCCCACAATGTGCAGGACAACCCAAAATAAAGATTGCTATCAAGTCGATTTTTAAACATATGTTAGCACTTTGTACAGGTGCTTCATTTTGATACTCAGAAAAGGAAAGGAAAATAAAGCGTACACATACGGTGACACAAAAAATACCCCCGCTTATTTAACAATGCAAGCCTGAATACATACAAATACTAAGTCCATAAAGGGCAATGACTCTGGCAATAACATCTCGAATGACACCTGCATTTCACTATGGGTATACAGCAATAGGATGCACTTGCATACCAAATATCAAGTCACCCAAACAAGTACTTTACAAGTTATTCATGATTGAATTTCGGGAAGGATGGATGGATGGACAGATGAACGGATGGATTGGCAATGACCCTGACAATAAAATCTGTAATGACACCTGCATTTCACTATAGGTATACAGCAATAGGATGCACTTACATACCAAATATCAAGTCACTCAACCAAGTATTTATTTATTTATTTATTTATTGGTGTTTAAGGTCACATACTTATGCACAATGGCTAATCGTGACCGTGACAGTCATGGTTAGCCATTGTGCATAAGTATGTGACCTTAAACACCAATAAATAAATAAATAAATAAATAAATAAATAAATAAATAGTACAAAGGTACAAGAGATACAGATGTGTTTGAGTGGTGAAACGGATTCAGCAGCAAGCTGTAAAGCTTATGCAAGGCTGTTTCCATGGGGTTTATCACAAAAAGTTGTATAGCTTGACAGATACTTTGTACATGTAGTATTAGCATTAACTGGTAGAGTGCTGGAAGCCCATATTTGGGCTTTACTCTGAAGTAAGGTACCACAACTTAAAGGCCTCATATTCAGTGGATGTGCTTTGATTTATTTTTGAAGTGAAATTAGTTAATCTGTTAGGATTTACCTTGTAAAATATGGGAGAGTGCCTCTTGGCACTCTCCAATACATTTTAACAAAGCAAAGACACATGAACAAATTCTGATGACCAAAAATAATTTAGCTCTCTACCAGTTAACCAACTGAATGAATAAATACAAAGAGTGACTCTACAAAAAACACCCGAGCTGACCATCATGTAAGATTCTTAAACTTAAGCTTGTGCTGTACAGCTGAGTTACTTGTTTCTGTGGATATTAAAGATGTACACTCAAGAAGAAGAGGTTTCATTTCAGCAGATTCATAGTGAGGGTGAAGAACACAAGTTGCTTGATAGCTGCCTCCAGAGTATTCTCAGAGTGTTCAAATCTTCATTGTTTTTATGTACGAAGGAACGCTTGAGGTGATAGACAAAAGCATGCATGCACACTCATATATACATATATCAACAATGTGAGAGAGAGTGAAGAAGAAAGATAAACAGAGAGAAATATAGAGGTGCGTCCATCACGGGTCACCTCCCGGCTATGGTGGCACAGATTTCAAACAAATGGAAGAGGAGACATTATCTTGCCGAATATTCTGGTCAGAGTGTATAAAGCTTTACTTAAGAATAAAGGGTTTCAGAAAATTTGTTATTGCAATCTCATCTGTGGTTCTGTGTCGTGTAGTGTTACAACTTGAAAATCATAACTAAATAAAGGCTCAGAAGAATTTTATTGCTTTTATTTTATAACATAGTTTTGATAATAATAATAATAAAAACTGTAAAAACTGGACATTTCAGAGACTACATTTAATGTGAATAAGAAAATAAACTTTGTGACATGGTTTGCATTCAAAATTACATGGAAAAGATAAATGTGCTTGCAGTTTACAAAGAGGGTGGACGGAGACCAACAATTATACTCAGAATAAGTTCTTGTATGATATGTAATATGATGAATGATTTATTTATGACAGCTGAACTTCTTCGTAAAATTAATATTATTTTAGTATTACTTCTTATGTGGCCAGGCCAATCTGAGCTCATTTCAGGAATTTTTTTCAGTAAACTGATGTGCACTTGTGGCATGGTTTATTTATCAATTGATGTTTAGGTCACTTTCAGCATCTATTGCAATATACTGACCACAACACAAGTATAAAGTCAGATTTAGTCAATCATTTACACCTGGGCTGCCACGTAAAAGGGCTTCCACCCCAGGTATTGGTTACCCGGTCCAAATTTATGAATAGTACAGAACTTCTTTATCTTAGGAAACAGGCATTGTTCCATTTCCCAGTGTTTTCAGATACAATTTCTGACACTTAAGTCCAAGACGCAAACCAAACTTTGAGCTCTGGTACCACTGGGTTGCATAAGGTGAAAGATTGCTTATTTTTAACTTAACTTGACAAAAGTATAGATAAGCTATTGCCATCATGCATCAGGAAGTCTGTTCACATTTTCTTTAGAACAGGCTGCACCCCATAGTTCTTGTCCGATCATGACGAAATTTCATATGCAGGTTCGAGGTCATTTCTAAATGAGAACGGCCCCTTTTGGTAGTGATCGCTCAGCCATGACAGCTGCACAGGCCCAAAAACCTTTAGCGAAGTGTACAGGTCATATTTATGAAGGGATTTCATTGTAACTTGGTAGGATGACTCCATATAATGTCTAGATGAGAACTTCCTATTTTGGTCATGTTCAATCAACCATGATGGCTGCAGGGCCACGTTACCTAGATTCCTTTAGCACAGTCAACATTTATGAAGGAATTTCATTGTAAATTGGTAAATTGGTAGCATGACTTTGTATAAAGACCAGATGAGAACGGCCTATTTTGGTTGGGTTCAGTCAAGCATGACGGTTGCAGGGCCACAATACCTAGATTCCTTTAGCACAGTCTACAGGTTGCATTTACGAAGGGATTTCATTGTAAACTGGTAGAATGACTCAGATTAATGTCTAGATGAGAACGTCATATTTTGGTTAACTGTCATTTCTGCACAGGCACGTGACCTAGATTTGTTTAGCACAGTCTACAGTTCATATTTATGAAGTAATTTAATTTCATTATAACTTACAAGGACAACTTTGTATGATGTCTAGATGAGACTGACCCATTTTGGTCACGATCGGTCAGCCATTAATGCCGCCTGGTCATGTGACCTAGATTCCTTTAGCACTGTCTACAGATTGTTTTTATGAAGGGATTTCATTGTAACTTGATAGGATAACTTGGTATATTTAGATGAGACTGTCCTATTTTGGTCACAGTCGGTCAACCGTGACTGCCGGCCCAGCATGTGACCTAGATTCCTTTAGCAAAGTCTACAAGTCATATTTAATAATCACAATTCTTGTCTTATTTCATAATCCTTTCATAAACATTGAACATTATCCTGTTCATCAACCACTACACTCAGTCAGGTTAAGTTACAGTGTCATTGACACTTTCATTTTAATTTTGGCTTCAAAGTTTTTGCCCTCATTGGAATGACCTCATCAAGCCTACCTGTTCCAATGAGTTTGTTTGTCGGGGTATAACAGCCAGGATCAAATGGACAGTTTTACAAGTGGGGGTAGTGAGATAACATGGAGAGAACCACTGAGCAATGGTTGGTAGCTGTCAGACTAATGGAGTAAAGGTTAAAGGAAAGTGTACCATCGTTGTGCTTTATGGCTTGGTACACATCACTACCATGCTTCCTCAGGTAATCAGGATGAAGTGTCTTGCGCAATGCTGCAGATGACTCGGGTCAAAATGAAACTGTCAATCTTTCAATCGCAAGTCCAATGCACTAACCAATGATCCAACGCCCTCCCATTGTTCCAATGAGGGTTAACTTGTTGAGGGCTATATTATTTTGGGTGGTTTTTGTTTTTCAAAATTTGTTTTATTACAAATTATTGAAGAGTGCCCTCAGACACTCTTCAATAATTTGTGATAAAAAAAATTTATGTAAACAAAATAGTATTTGAATTTGAATGAATATGAAACATAAGGAAAATGTTGGCTTTTGCTCTGGTACCCTAATTTTTTCAAAGCCCTGATAGTGGCTTCTGGCACTCAACCAGTTAATGAGCTATGTGTTTGAGGTAAATAATGAACACATTCTTTTTTAACTGGTTGAGTGCTAGAAGCCACTCTCATGGCTTTCAAAAGAAAGAGGGTACCAGAGCAAAACCAAATGTTTTCCTTGCTCATGTTTCATATTCAGTCAAATGCAAATAATATTTTTTTTATTTGTATAAATTTGTTCTATCACAGATTCCTGTAGGCACTCTCCAACAAGAGGGGGGCCACGCTCAAGGGGCATACTGCCAAACAATGACAAGAGAAGAAACGAACCATGATACTGTGAAAGCTATTCCCATAAACAATCTTCTTTTCAAATTTCATTGAAAGCCACTAACCCCAAACCAGAGATATGATGTGAACAGACAAAAAATTGGCTATTTTATGAGGCAAACAGCAAAATTATTGTCTTTGTTTTACAGCAAGGTAATTTTGAAGGCCAGAACTACCTGTTACTGAAGTCTAGTGATGATCGGACCATCCACATAAAAGATGTAGAACAAAAACATAATGCCACATGTAGAGAGGTGATTTGCAGGCATTTTCTTTGTTTTACTGCAGGTACATGACTCATTTTAAAGTCTTTCCAATAGACAATCTTCATTCCAAATTTCAATGAAATTTGATAACCCAAATCTGAAATACGAAGCGAACAGACAGAATATCGGCTATTTTATGAGGCAAGGCAAACTGAAAATTTTCATATTTTCAAAGTTAAAAAGGGTGAGAAGTCTAAAAAGTGAAAAGTAAGAACTATTATTACAGACTCATTTGAAAGCCTTTCCCATAAACAATCTTCATTCTAAATTTCATTGAGCTCCAATAAGCCAAACCTGAGATATGAGGCGAACAGACAAAAAATAGCCAGTGTTTGAGTATTCAAAGGGCCATAACTCACAGAAAAAATATTCCAACAGCAAAATGGCTGATGCTACTTAAAGACCTCATAATAATGAACATCTGTACAAAATTTCATCGAAATTTGAGCAGACAGACAGATGTAAAGATGGATGCACAGATGCACGGACACACAAATGCATGGACGGATGCATGGACAGGTGCAATCCAGTATCCAGGGGTATAATAATTTGTACTAAACCAAATTTTCAATAACAAATTCAGAAAACCAAAAATAATCTAGCCCTCAACCAGTTAAAACAAGCCAAGACCAATACCGGGTCTGGACCTGCGTCGCTGCATGCAATTGAATCGGCAAACAGGAAGTGGCTGCACAGCAGATGTGAAAATTGCATACACGATACAACTGAACATTATCAGGCTCCAAATGAAATATAAAATCAATCTCTTGCATAGAAGCCGAGAAAAGTTTGAAGGAAAATTTCCATGTTCAGTGGGTACAGTAAAATTTCAGAGTATTGGCAAACAGGAAGTGGCTCTACGGCAGATCTGAAAATTGCTCACACGATACAACTCATCATTATGAACCAGCAAACCAAATATAAAATCATTCCCTTTCATAGAAGCCAAGAAAACTTAGACGGAAAAAGTGTTTCGGACGGACTGACGGAATGATGGACGGAGTCGAGCAGTTACTAGACCTGCTCTGCCACTGGCGACGCAGGTAAAAATATTGGAAATTTAAAATAATTTATATATTTATCATATCTACCACTGGCCCAGATAAGCTGGTTACTCTCGTTGAAAGAGTCAGTCCAAACACTTAAATTTTGAACACCCAACTCCCAAAATTAAGCCAAAGTAACAAAAAAATTAAAGAGTCCTGCATGGTACCCCATAGATGATATCTGTGCATGCACAAAGCACCAGAAAGAGACCTCCATTCCCACCAATAACCGTTTGTTTGTAGTGCCTGCTAAGTGTTAATAGTTAATGTGGAGGGAGGAAGGGAGGTGGGAAACTTATTGAGCACCTTCTGTCTTGGCCGGTGGTAGGTATGATATATAAACAGAAATAGAAATTATTTGAAATTTCCGATATATGTATGTATTTGTAAGATAAACGTTAGCCAGGTATCCAATGTATACGATATCAAAAGTTAAAAAATTTATAGTAATTTATATATTTTTTATACTTACCAATGACCCAGACATAGCTGGTGCTAACTCTTAAAATATAGGGCCAAACACAAATTTTGCCCCCCAATCCCCAAAATTTGCATCTAAAACTAAAGAAAACATGTCCTGAAAGGCCCTCCACCCTTCGCCCCTACTGCGCATGCGCAGTGTCAAGGACGTTCCGAAATTGGCGCCATTAATCATTCTAATAACCAGTGCCTGGTAAGCGCTATGTACTCAGCGGGGAGGCAAGAGTTCCCAACTCCTGGGAGGGCCATCCCCGTCTGGTTCATTGGTAAGTATAAAAAATATATAAATTACTATAAATTTTTTAACATTTTTATACTGTACCAATGACCCAGACATAGCTGAATAGTAAAAAGGCTGGAGGGCCAAGGACATAGAGCAAAATGGAATACGCTCAATAAAATAAAATAGAGTCATCCCCTGTAGGGAAAAGAAGTAATAGGCCTTACATGTATCTTTCTTATTTATGATAAATTAGAAAGATACAACACCTTCCAAAAATTGAGCTTCATACATCCATGTACTCTATTAATATCCAATATAATCCTTATACTAATAATTTTTAAATTAAGCCAATAATAAAGTAAGTCTAGAGAATAGAGACTCTTATACTCCTAAGAGTGTCTGAGAATTGCATAATCATGTCCGTTGACATATGCAATATTCAAAAGCTATACTTTAAAAACTAAGACTTGAATGAATTTTATAAACTTAAACTTCTCACTAAACAACCATCCCAATAACAGCTCAGAATAACTAACTCCGGAGGAGGTATCCCCTTGTTTTCATAGTAAAAACAGGTGACCCAAGGGAACACCCTCCCCCCCCCCCCCTTTTTCTTGCCCTGGGTCAAATAGCCCAGAGCGAAGAGGGCAGCCGAACGGAGACACTGCCGAAACAGACAGCCTACCTAGCTATAGTAGCAACTGTTAAGAGAATGACATTCTGAGCAGTAGATAATAGACCTAACAAAAGAGGCCTCAAGAAATTGACTCGATATTTCTAAGATAAAATTCATGAATGTGGATGGCTGAGCGCAATGAGCGGCCTTCAAAAATCTATAATAGCGACACTATTAAAGTAAGCCCAAGAAGTAGAAGAACTCTTACTTCATGAGCCGAAATCTTAAGCACAACTGCTAAGTCAATGATATACCATAAGCAGTACGCTAGTTAATAGAATCCATTAACAATAAAATGGAGCGTAACGTCCTTCTACTAGACATCCAAGACAGAAGAAGCTTACGCCCTTGTAATAAACAGATATCTGTTTATAAATACATAAACTGTACCCGGAAAGAGTAAAGGCCTATGCCCATACGAAGACGGAAGGACCTTAAAATAATAGGTTCCGGATAATAGGAGCCTAACTCTTATGCAACAATCCAACCTAAATAGTAACGGAAGTATTGATTCCGAAACTATGAAAGTGAAAATCATCCATCGATAGTGCATGAAACTCACTGACTCTACAGTAAAAGAGAAACCAAAAGAATTACTGTCTAAAAGGTCAGAATTTGAAAACTACTGTTTCCAGAGGCTCAAATGATTACTTAGCTAAATAAGAACCGAAGTTAAAATCCGTATAGGAATTTAATCTAAAGATTCTAAGTCTATTTATCAAAAAGTTACCAACTGACTTAGATAAAGAGACAAAAGACTCAATTGTAAACTATCGTAGAGTGCATAGGTATGAGGTAACATAAACCTATAACCTAAATAATAACAGGCTGCAGTAGATCTTGTGAAACAAGTATACTAAAAAATAGCAATGAGTAGTATGGAGGGATCAACAATATGAACATAATGATCCCTACACCACGACGGAAGAGCCTCCACTTTAGTCGCATAGAATAGTGAAGAAGAGGATCTCCTATAGTAAGAAATCGCGTCCAAAGCTCGTCCAGTACAGTGCCTACAATGCAATACGGACCACACAACGGAATACATGAAGGTTGCGACCTTGCTGGTTGTGATAAAGATGACACGATTTACCCAGTGAAAAAAGATCCTCACATAGAGGAAGATTTCACGTTAAGATCCACAGTAGACAAGAGAGTAAATTACTCATGATCTCTGTGAAGATAGAGATGCTATCAACAGAAATGTATTGTGGTTGTTTATCTTAGCAATACCTGCTAAAACAACAGCGCCGGAGGATACGCGTATCCTATCATTCCGTCCTATAGATCAATAGAGCGTTAACAGTATTAGCTCAGAGATCTGGACAAGCCAACACATACGTCTGCAATTGATTAGCAAGCTGTGTCATAAATAAAACATCATTGGGCGCTCCCATAGATAGCAAATCTGATTGAATACTTGTTTGTTGAGAGTCCATTTTGACAGCAACAAGCGACCCGTAAGAGAACGGGAGTCCGATAAAACAATCAGACGACCCAGAATATGACGGACCAAAACTGAACTTGGTGTACTATAACCAACAGACGGATTCTTTCCATTAAATTGAATAACGGAAACGAAAGAGTGCCTCCCTGGTTCCGGAGATACGCCACTACTGTCGAATTAAAGGACAGGAATTTGGGCATGCGTTTCTGAATAATGTTCATGCAATGACATAAAGCAAGCCTAAAAAACATTATTCCGCGGAAGTTAAACTGATAGCTAAAAGACTGCGGAACCCAAAGACCCTGGCACTTCGAATCCGTAGGGATCAGTATATATCCCAATCTGTTTGACTGGCAACCGTCATAACAGCCACACTCGGGTCCGGCAACTGCGGCGGCACTCTCTGAGTCAACCACCGAATGTTTGCCCCAGTCTGAATCTCTTGTAACACTAGATAGACAAGAGAATGTATAAATCGAGCAATTCATGGACTGCGGGAAAGTTGCCGTCGAAGAGAAGCTCCTCCGAGAACGAAGCGACTCTGAGAGAGTTCTTAACCTTACTATCCACGCGTGTGGATGTAGCTAGGGCTGCGTCACGTCTAACCAACTCCAATCAGCCACTGAAGGGCGGAGTTATACGTGAACAAACTACTGCCCTCAAAAGAAATTACATTGAGAATAATATCCCGTAAATCTTTTCTTGAAGACGTAATGATAACGCCTCAGTAAGGCGGATTACGTATAATAAAGCGTCTAAGTTAAGTCTACTATACATAATGTCGTTCCCAACATTGAAATTGGAAAAGACATAAACGGCGAAAAAGAATATATGCAGTCTTTAATCACACCGTCTAGACGCATATGAACTCTCGGTATGCCCTGCTCTGCCAAAATAAACTATTTGTAAAAATGATAAAATGGCAGAAATGAGCCACGCAGACAAGAAACTAAACTACCATGCTTAGTAGCAGGCTTGTATATATATATAAATATATAGCGTCGAAAAATAAAACACATGTTGAATGACAATATTGGACTGCGTCGGTAAGTCAGGGACAATGCCCCTGTACCGATCGAAAAATCCGAATCCAATGACGCTATAAGTCTCTTATCCAAGATCGCAGCAATGAAGTGTCCGAAAAATAATCACTGGAAGAAATGCCAGAAGATATGAAAGGCATCTTCCGATACTACTAAAGGGAAAACTCGAAATCTTTCGAATCCCTTTCGCCATCCTGTCGGACCCTATAAAGCGTTCGGTCGTCCGTAGCTGATGCAACCGCGGACCGCACCGACCCAGCGCCGTCGGAAAATTCCTGATTCGACCGAGAAACTGTCAATTGCTGGGATGCTGCGAAACAACTGTGCTAACTCGGATAGCACGTCCGTCACTGAGGCCTGAGGAGAAGCGGTCTTACGATGCATTGCCGCAGGAAGCTCCGAGATCGTTACCCCGTGCATACTTCCAATATGCGAGCGAACGGAGTGTATAGGCCTCGTGTCCCTTGGCTACCGGATGGCGCGACCTATTCGCCGTGGAATCACTGAATGCCGAAACTGATCGGATACTCGAGGTCACGTAGCCAATGTGCGGTCGTGTGCCCTGCTGTGAGGATGAGGAAGCATTAAAGACAGTCTCTCGGACTGTCAATATAACGGAGCGTCCCGAGCAACGGACATATGCTCCGAATGTAAAATATCTGAACCACAACATGCGGTCCCCTATGTTGTTGGCTTCCTCCGATCTGTCCTCAATCTGCCGTCACTGGGTGAGTACTAAAGTAATTAAAGTGCTCGCATCACCCAAATCTCCTTCCTAGACCGCAACGGACGAACCCGGCAGCCGAACCATTCGATGAATGTACGCTACACCGGGTGAGCTAGCGAATGTCACTGCGTAAGCGATAGACATATTCCATGAGCACTATTTGCCGCTAACTCTTCATTAACTATGACGACAGAGGCACACTTTTGAAAGACATCTCCATAACTCTTCAAACAAGAAACCAGAAATGCTTGGATAGCAAGCATAAAAAAATAATATATATAGCGTCGTTCAATAATTCGAAAGTTTGTGTGACATTATTGGACTATGTCGGAACTGAAGGACGATGTCCCTGAACCGAACCAAAAATTTCTAAGTCCACCGACGCTATCAGTTTCTTATCCGGCATCGCAGCATATGTTGTTCCGAAAGGGAAAGCTTGAAATCCTCCGAATCCCTTTCGGTATCCCGTCGGACCGGATGAAACTTTCGGACGTCCGTACCCGCTTCCGCGGAGCGTCCCGACCCAGCATCGTCGGATAAAATATATGCGACAGATTCAGTTGATGCTGGGATGCTGAGATAAACTGTGCTATTAAGGAAAGCACGTCCGTTCCCGAGGCCTGTGCAGTAGCGGACTTACGATGCATTGCCGCTGGAAGCTCCGTGTACGTTGACTCCCGCACACTTCCTATGCGAACGTCCGGAGTCTGCAGGCCTCGAGTCCCCGGCTACCGACCCAGCGCTGTCGGATAATTCTCGATCCGACACCGTTTCTGTCGGCTGCTGGGATGCTGCGATAAGCTGTGCTATGTGCACAAGAATGTCCGGCGTCGAGACCTGCGGAGGCGCAGTCTATCGCTGCTTCGCCGAGGGCAGCTCCGCATCAGATGGCTCCCGCATACTTTTCCTATGCGAACGTCCGGAGTCCATCGGTCTCGAATCCCTGGCTGCCGGATGGTGTGACCTGGTCGCCGAAGAATCCTTGATCGGCGAAGCTGGTAATATATCGGCGGTCACGCAGCCAAGGTGCGGTCGTGTGCGCTGACGAGAAGAGGAAGCCTTAGCAGTCTCAGCGGACTGCCTATACAACGGAGCGTCCCAAGCGACGGACGCGACACATTTGTACCACAACATCTGGGGCCAGATGTTGTTGAACGAGAGAGGGGCCTCTCTCGCTTGCCGTCCGGATGGACCGGAACGAGCTATGAACCGGACTAAAAGGCTTCCTCCGTTCTCCCTCCGATCCGCCGTCACTGGGTGTGCATTAAGTTAATTTTATAGTGCTCGCATCACCCCAAAATTCCTTCTAGACCGTAACGGACGAACCCGGCTGCCGAACCATTCGGTGAATGGACGCTACACCGGGCGAGCTAGCGGACGTCAAAGGCCGTCGAACCTACTAGGGTCCTCTTAGGCAATTGGCGTATTACATGAGCACTTTTCCGCTAGCCCTTCATTAATTGTGACGACGGAGGCACACTGTTGGAAGACATCACAGATACATCACCCTAATCTTGATCGTCTGAAATAGAAATTGATAAAGTAGAGTGACCCTGCGGGGAAAGGACCGGAGTGTCCAAATCCCCAACAACATACCGTGACATACGCTTCCCATATTGTCATCGAAATCATACGATACAGAACAGGAGTTAATGCGAGTACACTGACCACATATAGAATGATAATAAGGTCAGAGGAAGACTTCCTCTTAAAACAATTGATCAATATCCTTTCAATGTGAAAAGAAAACAAGTCCTGGTACTCGCACTAACCCCTGGCAATCAAAATACATAATAATAATATGATCCATTAATATAGAAAAAATAATTGAAATCAAAATATTTTGAAAAAATATTTTTTCAGAACAGCCCAAGTTTCTGAAAAGTAACGTTGAGCCCCAATGGATCCCAAGCCTAAGTGTGGACAAAAATTTTAAAAATATTTTAAACAATTTATTCAACACTTACGAACAATAATAATGTATCTAGTTATGATTAAAATAACATAAAGATATTATTATTTAGAAATCCCCCCCTCACACAGAGGGCTGTTGTAAATGTAAACAATGAGTGTAAAAACACTAAAATAAGACTCCAGGCACCCAGGCCCGAAATCAGTTACCAAAAATACACTATCTGATGCAAAACAGAGACTTCCAGGGAAGAAACTGCAGAACATCAGATGGTAGATGCAGAACACAACGCCTAACCACCCGTAGGTGAAGACGTAAACATGGGGAAAGAACAGAATTCATTCTGTTATTCAGCTAAAACTCCCAAGAAATTTTAGTAATAATAATTACAGAAACTATGCCAAAAGCATGGGAGAATAGCAAGGGGGAACTTAAAGGACAGGGAGAGAGGAAAACACTTGAAAAAACAGTGTAACTAAATAATCAGAATGACAACAAAATGGCTGCTGCCTTGAAAATAGGTAACTTAACATAATTTCATTAAAAAATTTTAAGTTACAGCCCTGATAATATTCTGTCACACATTCTTTTCCTCTCCTCCTTTTCTATCCTCCTTAGAATCACCATTTCACTAATATTTATGTGTCTGGCATCATTTAAACTGAGATTTAAAAGCACAAAGATCAGTCAAATGTTAACTGATGAAGGGCCAAACTTAGGAAGATTAATGGCACCAATTTCGGAACGTCCTTGACACTGCGCATGCGCAGTAGGGGCGAAGGGTGGAGGGCCTTTCAGGACATGTTTTCTTTAGTTTTAGATGCAAATTTTGGGGATTGGGGGGCAAAATTTGTGTTTGGCCCTATATTTTAAGAGTTAGCACCAGCTATGTCTGGGTCATTGGTACAGTATAAAAATATTGTTATTTTTATTAATTTTTTTTTTTAATGTAAAAACAAAACCTTATCATGTGACCTTTCTTCGAAATGAGCTTGTTCCAATGAGGGTCACATTATATGATTTTGTTGAAATGTTTTGAAATTTTTTTTTTTCAACTGTTCACTTTGTAAATTACAGGGGTTCATTCAGAAAAGCAAAAAGCCCATATCCTAATGAGTAATTCCATGTGGAATTTCTTGGAATTGGAACAGTGCATGTTTACTTTGGTAGACAAGTAGTTCTGCCTGGGGGCAAGTCATATAAAGTGGGCAACACCATTATAAATAAGGGATTGGCTAAACAAAGCTTTAAATTCATTGTGGTTGTGATAGTCATATAGATGCTAAAATTAACAACTTGACCTCACAAAATTTGAGGATGCACTTAGAATATTTATCCACCATTATCTCTGGCCCAGACATGCTGACTATTCCATTCGAAAGAATCAGGCCAAATGCCTAAATTTTGCCTAGCCCCCCCTCCTCCCAACCATGAAAATTAAGTCAAAGTTACAAAAAAATTTGAATCCTGTATGATACTCCATAGATGACATCTGAGCATGACCAGAGAACCAGGAAGAGACCTCCATTCTTTTGTTTGACCTCCTTCATGAACAGTTCAATGTTTACCTACTCTCTCTCAAAATTCAAAAAAATGTTCATGGCTTCAAATACTGGATCAATAGGAATGTGTCTCTAGAACATCAATCAAGATACAAAGGAAGGATGGCAGACAGGAACGCTTTATATCAGGTCATTGATTTCTAAAATTTACTCAGAAAAGTTTTAGAATCCTGTGTTACACTTGTTATGGGTCTTTCCCTGAGTACAACTATTCATTTATATGTGTATAGATCATTTCTGATCACTGTTTCCTTCCACTTTCCTGTTCCCCCAGCCTTTCTAACACTATTTGGCATTTTTTAATTTAAGTGTCAATGACACTGTAGCTTAACTTGTCTGTGTGTTTTGTTTGATGAAAAGGATAATGTTCAATGTTTATGAAAGGATTATGAAATAAGACAAGAATTGTGATAATTGGGAATATGTTAATTTCTGTTCCATGTATGCTATGTTTTTAATAAAAATAATATGAGGTGTACACTGTACTAAAGGGCAGAGGGGTGGGTTAATATGACCTCACAGTTAATGCATGTGGCTCTCACAGTTAACGAATGTCAACGAAAGTTACCAAGTTACAGTGAAATTATTCCAAAACGTGTCATCCTATCAAGGAACATTGAAATCCCTTCATAAATATGGCCTATAGACTGTGCAAAAGGTTTTTGGGCTTCAGGCCTGTGTAGCTATGACGGTTGACCGATTAATACTAAAAGGGGACGTCCTCATCTCGACATTATACTTAGTCATTCTACTAAGTTACAATGAAATCCCTTCACAAATACGACCTGTAGTCTGTACTAAAGTTTTTCGAGTTTTGGACTCGGGAAGCCATCATGGTTGAATGATCGTGACCAAAAGGGGGCGTTGTCATTTGGGCATCATCTGGAGTGATCCTACGAAGTTACAATGAAATCCCTTCATAAATATGACCTGTGGACTGTGCTCAAGGTTTTCGGGCTTCGGGCCCCTGAAGCCGTCACAGTTGACCAATCACGACCAAAAGTGGATGTCATCATCAAGGCATTATATGGAGTCGACCTAACAAGTTTGAAAGAAATCCTTACATAAATACGACCTACAGACTATGCTAAAGGTTTTTGGGCTCGGGCAGCCATCAACGCTAATTGATTGCGACCAAAAGGGGATGTTCTCATCTAGACATTATTTGGAGTCATCCTACCAAGCTACAATGAAATCCCCTCATAAATATGACTTGTAGACTGTGCTAAAGGTTTTCGGGCTTCGGGCCCCCAATCATGTCCAAAAGGGGATGTTCTCATCTAGACATTATATGGAGTAAACCTAACAAGTTATAATGAAATCCTTCCATAAATACAACCTGTAGACTATGCTAAAGGTTTTTAGGCCTGGGCAGCCATCAAGGCTGAATGACCGCGACCAAAAGGGGACGTTCTCATCTAGACATTATTTGGAGTCATCCTACAAAGTTACAATGAAATCCCTGCATAAATATGACCTGTAGACTGTGCTAAGGGTTTTCGGGCTTCGGGCCACTGCAGCCATCACAGTTGCCCAACTGTGCCCAAAAGGGAATGTTCTTATCTAGACATTATATGAAGTCAACCTACCAGGTTACAATGAAATCCCTTCACAAATATGACCTGTAGACTGTGCTAAAGGTTTTTGGGCTTCGGGCTCGGGCAGCTATCATGGTTGAATGATCACAACCAAAAGGGGAATACTCATCTGGGCATCATCTGGAGTGATCCTATGAAGTTACAATGAAATCCCTTCATAAATATGACCTGTAGACTGTGCTCAAGGTTTTCGGACTTCGGGCACCTGTAGCCGTCACAGTTCAAGACCACTCATGACCGAAAGGGGATGTCATCATCTAGGCATTATATGGAGTCAACCTAACAAGTTACAATGAAATCCTTACATAAATACGATCTACAGACCATGCTAAAGGTTTTTGGGCTCGGGCAGCCAACAAGGCTGATTGATCGCGACCAAAAGGGGACGTTCTCATCTAGACATTATTTGGAGTCATCCTACCAAGTTACAATGAAATCCCTTCATAAATATGACCTGTAGACTGTGCTAAAGGTTTTTGGGCTTCAGGCCCCTGTAGCCGTCACGGTTGACAGATTGCAACCAAATGGGGAAGTTCTCATCTAGACATCATCCAGAGTCATCCTACCAGGTTACAATGAAATCCCTCCATTTTAAATATGACCTGCAGACTGTGCTAAAGGTTTTTGGGTTTTGGGCTTGGGCAGCCATCATGGTTGACAGATCATGACCAAAAGGGGACGTTCTCATCTAGGCATTATACAGAAGCATCCTACCAAGTTACAATGAAATCCCTTCATAAATACGACCTGTAGACTGTGCTAATGGTTTTCGGGTTTTGGGCTTGGGCAGCCCTACCGGTTGACCGATTGCAACCAAAAGGTGATATTATCATCTAGACATGACCCCAAACCTGCAAAAGAAATTTTGTGATGATCAGACAAGAACTACGGGTTGTAGCCTGTGCTAAAGGAAAATGTGAACAGACTCACATACTCACAGACTAACAGACTTCCACACACGTGATGGCAATAGCTTATCTTGACTTTGTCAAGTTAAGCTAAAAATTAGTTTAAAAAATTTGTCAAATTTGTTTCCATTAAAAATGGTCTTGTTGGCTATTACGGCCATCAACTGGTGGTAAAGTTCCAGAATTATTTTTGTTCCAAATGGGTCAGTCAGTTCTATCAGTATTGCAAAGATTACGTTAGGTTTTCAAAATTCGTTCAAGAAACATGGTTTTGAAAACGTTACTTTAATCTTCGTGATTTTCAGGTATTTTCATCTTAGCAGTATCTGTATAACACTCCCAATAATTATTTTTTTGAATACAGTGGATCCCCTTAATTGCATATTTCCTCGTTGAATAGCCTGTTAATTGAATTTAACTCCCAAACACCAAACCATTTTTTGTACAAAACCTTCAGTAAAAATTTGACCTGTTAATTGTATAGGTTATAGAGTAAAGTTAGTAAACTATTGTTAATTGAACACAAAACCTTGTGATCTATCAATGAATTTCTCTGACAAGAACTGAATTCCCCATATTTATTTAACAACTTGGCCTTCGTACATCAAATATAAGCATATAATTTATTACATCGTGTTTGACAGAGCTCTAGGAGCTCTGTCAAACAAGATATAAAAAAAATAAATGGGCAGTTTATCATTAGAAAATGACCAAATTTCTATTAAATGAATACCACTGTTAATTGATTATTTTTCACCAGTAAATTGTCTATTCAATTAAAAGAGTACCAATGTAACTCTCAAAGCTGACTTTTTCCTTCTCTTAAACAACAATTTTTCACCTCTCACAGAAATATGCTCAATAAGCTTATTCCATTAAGGAGGTTATAAGCTACTGGTGGGAAGAAAAAAATAATTGGATTATGATTTATGTGTTTAGCATTGAAAATATTCATGTTCATTCCCATTTACGGTCATGATAAATTGCCAATAAGCATCTATGAGTATATCATGCAACCTAAGAATAACATTAAGTTTTTCCAATTGTTTATACCAATGCTATCAACTATAGACAACTCATATCCCAGCTGCTTGTTATCTTTATCTTTACTGGTGTTTAGCAATCACTTTCAGCACCTCGGGCTATATCATGACAGCAACACAAGTATAAAATAAAGTTTAGTCAATTGCTATAATTATGTTACCCACTTCAGAAGACTTACACCACAGGCACTGGTTACCAGTTCCTATTATACCATTGAAGCAGACCCTGGTGCTTCATTAATTAAAATTTTGCTGATGATCATTTTCATTAGATGGTAAATACATGCATGGACATCACTGCTCATGGGTGGATTACGACCAGTCCACGGTAACAGTACTGTACAGTAACCAAGAGTGACTCTACTTCCCCGGGTTCCCAAAGGGAAAGTGCTAGCTTTTAGGTACTAATTAGGGCTCGGCGAAACCTCAAAATTCAATTTGATTCAAACTCGTCTCTATGATTCGATTTGATTACAGTCATGCTGATTCAAAATGTTTTAAATCAACAAAATGTTCACAAAATTTCTACCAAGTGTCTATTCTTAACCCTTTACCTAACATGAAAAGCAGACAACACTTGGCAAAAAAATTCTTGAATAACTATTTTTTTTCATTTTTTGTCTCAAAAACATAGGTTATGACCCCTCTTGGAACGGGCTCGACGAGCTCGTTCCAATGAGGGGTCATAACCTATGTTTTTGAGACAAAAAATGAAAAAATAATGAAAATTAATTGGCGATTTTTGAGAGTAGTGCTGGCCGGTTTTGGCCGTTACGTTGGGTAAAGGGTTAAACTCTTCTTCTTACATCGGTTCTCCTGTACAGGAGACCTGATGATGAAAGAAGAGTTAAGAAGGTTCGGATTCCAAAACAACTTTGATTTTGTTCTGGAATATACTACCATTTATTAATTCGCCCAAGCAGACAAGTCACTTTTTACATACAATACTTGAGTAGATACTAACATTATTTTTGACTATAAGAAGGTGTATTATCTGAAACTTGAATACTGTTGAGATTAAATTCAAAATACTCTGGCTGATTCTATCCAGGATTTGATTGGACCCAAAATATGAAATTCACAGGACCCTGGTACTAATATAGTACAACAGTGAAATAATCTGTTTACACTTTCTCATTAGTGTTTTCACCCCTTATATTTATTTCTAATGTTCATTCCAGATTTCATCGACTCCTTCTTCTTCATGGAAGATAAGGCCCCACAAAGTAGATCTTGCTTCTCAGGCCATTTTATGTAAAATTGCATTTGGGTGGTTAGTTTTTTATTTTATTTTTTATTTTTGTAATTATATCTTTGCCATCAAAAGTTCACGTTTTTGGTTTGTTTTATGTTTTACATGTAGGCCTCATAATCTACAGAATAGCATGGGTGGTGATGGCCTATTTCGTCCCTTGAGTGCAACAAGACTTTGCAATGCTTTAGCTTTATCAATTTTATTAACTTGGGTAAAATATCAGACATAAATCAATTGTTATTTTTTTAAGTTTGTATTGGTTACAAAAAGAGAGCATGCGGCAGCCAAAAGGAACATGTGGAAGGGCTTGAGGAAACAGATTTTTAATTTTTTTAGGCCTAATGACCTATTTATAATATATACTTTTCATTGCCACAATATAGCCTAAGATGCTGATGTTGAATAAAGCAGCAATATACTAAATAAATAAATCTGTTTACCACAGTAATTAAGCACTGCTTGACTTTTTATGGGAATCCAAGAGGATTGGAGTGCATAAGGGTCAAGAAGATGTTTGTTAATTTGATGAAGGTTTAATTGTAAAAGAAGCATGACATAGAAGTTTGTAATTTTGGAAAATGTTAATATGGGAATCTTTGATGAAAATAACTCAAGCCTTAAATCGATAACAGAATAATAATAACAACATGGAAGAATAAACATGACAAAATTCTCAGATCTATTTGTGAAGTACTTTTATCACAGTTAAGCAAAGTCGGTGTATTGCTGCCAGAGTACAAATCAATTCAAAACATAGTATACAATATCAATGCATTACCATCACATTCATTTTACAAAATAGCAATCTACATTTATTTAAAAAAAAAAAACGAAAAAAAATAAACATTAGCATATTGCAATATCTTTTGATTATGGTGGTATAGAACTTAGAACAGCACTTAATTTCTCCATGTCTCTCAAAAGACATCATTTTCTGAATTTTGAATCCTTTACTAAAAAACATTTCAACAAAACCATACCATGTGACCCCTCAATGGAACAAGCTTTTCAAGCTCTTTCTAACAATGAGTGACATGATATGGTTTTGGAGAAATTTCAATTTCTTTTAGTTTTTTCATCTGCTGAATTTCAGGCAGATGCAAACGATTCGTTAAGTAAAGGGTTAAAGACAAAACCACACAGTTTAGGAATAACAGATGGAAAACTGCTTCGTCGGAGCACAAGCATGCAGTGCTATAGTAGCTTCAGCCCTTTATCAAACACAACAGGAAGCTGACATTTGCAAAGAGTTTTTTTGAATAACTAAATCTTTTAATTTTTCCCCAATACATAGCAGCTTTTGACCCCTCATTGCACAGAATGACATGAGCATGAAAGCCTTGTTTTAATAATGGGTCATAAGCTAGGTTTTGGAGGCAAAAATAAAAAAGGATTTTGATGAATAGCACTGGCCATATATGGTGGTTTCATTGGGAAAAGGGTTAAGATATTACTGGTGGAATCTTCATAATGGTATCTAGAATTGAAACAGCTGGAGAACTGGATACCCCATGTGGAAGGGCTTGAATTATCTAAACTCTCTATTCAAAACATTTTTATTCTAGGTTATAACCATTTTAGTACCAGGCCTAACTTTTAACTGGTAGAGTGCCAAATTATTTTTGGTCATCAAAATTGCATCACATGTCTTTGCCTTGTTACAATTTATGGGAGAGTGCCCAGAGGCACTCACCTATAAATTTTAACACAGCAAATTCCAACAAAATAATTTTATTTCAAAGATAATTTGACGCACATGCACAGAACTTGAAACCTGTAAGTTGTGGTACCTGCACTTCAGATTAAAGCCCAAATATGGGCTTCCAGCACTCTACCAGTTATCAGTTTACAAATTCTTCCATTTTCCAGGCCTTTAGATTGGAATTATTTGGGGACATCAGTTGCTGTTCAGCCCCATTAAAGAAACTGTTTTGAAAAAAAATGTCAGAAATGTTATTTTTTGGCCACTCGGGGCTGTATTTGGGCCTTAGAAAATTTATTAACCCAACAAAGTTTGAATCCAACTTTGATCACTTCAACAAAACAGGTGCTTCAACATTCAGTCCCTGTGTAACTTTGCAGTTTCATTATAAGTATCTTGGCAGTTGTTTCTAGACAGGTCTTGGATGCCTATACAGGCAGCCAAGACTTTCCTACAAAAACTGCAAAGCAACAGGATGTATTTATTTATTTATTGGTGTTTAAGGTCACATATATCTGCACAATGACTAATCATGACCATAACATGGGTATAATGTCAAGTCCAGCCTATTGTTTACACCCATATTGTCCATTTTAGACGACTTCCATCTCAGGCAATGGTGACCCCAGATCATATTTTACCAGCAAAACAGAGCCTGTTCATTACAGTAAACAAGCACTGCTTTGCTTCCCGGGGTTCCCACAGGGAGCCACAGGATGTAAACTGTCGTTTTGTTGCAAAAATGTATTACATTTCCAATCTTCTCACTCTGAGGGTTATATCATGTTTCATGAAATTAGACAGAAAAGCAGAAACACCAGACTGTACTATACATTATTCCCTCTAATTTGGGAACATTTCTGTAATTTGGGGCCACCGGTTACTGGTGTGAGTTTGGTGGAATTTAAAGGCTTGCATTTTCAAATGCTGCTCTTTGTCTTGCCCAATGCTTATCCTAATTGAAAGAACAAGGTTCATACAACCACTTGAAAAAACAATCGTAGACTTAGCATGCATTTTGAACACGGACCTGCAAATCTCAAATTTTGTGTTGAATCTAGGGATGTCATGATTATTTGATTAGTTGACTAACTGTCAACTGTTGTGGTAGTCAACGGTTTTTATTTTTAGTCGATCATCATTCATTTTAAAGTGGTACAAGTCGGATTAAAATTCTGCTGTGTAACGAGGTAAATTAACAGATTGTTAACCTTTGAAATGTCTCGCCACAGTTACTTGTAATATCCCATGGCCTTTGTTTTCCGCATTATTGTGCAACAACGTAATTTGAAAACACTGAGCCTTGCCATTTGATCAATTCCTGTTCTCTGTGGTATTAACCAGCACCCGCTGATCAGTACTAAAGAGTATCTTTCAAACAAATTATTCTTTTAATAATTCGTCCCCTGAGTTCCAATGTGTTCTATGTGCCTACTGGCACATAGAACACATTGGAACTCAGGAGACGAATTGCTGTTTGGGAAGTCATTGCAGAGTAAATAGAATCTTCCGTCTTGTACACTCGAACAACGCCTTTTGGAATAATTGGAACCGCAAAAGTGAGAAAATTGTCACAAGACCCACAGCAGTAACTTCACTTATAGTACTAAGTTGTAACTTGTGTTGGAATGGAGGGGGGTTTTATATTCGAATTTCTGAATATTAGTTACAGAAAAGAAACATTTGCACAAATGTTCTTCTATTTAAATTCTTCAAATCTATCGGAGTCTGCCAGTGATATTTCGGTGTTTCTATTTTATCTCGATGCAAAAAGGTACAAATTCAAGCATCGTCACTTTTAAATTTACTTTGTAAGTATATTAGAGATTGTTGAATTCACGTGAAACGATTATTAATCGACTGACCATTGACTAATGCTGGCGATTAGTCGACTATGAAAACTGATAGCCCAAGTTGAATCAACTTTTGTATTAGGCACAGGATTTTAAAGCGAATTAAATCTTGAATCAAATTTTATGATTCTCTAAGAGGTAAATATTGCACCTTGTTACAATTGTAAATATTGCCAGTCTAATCTTAAATATTGTATTCAACAGTAACTCATCTGTTAGGGCAGGTCAATCCAAAAAAGCAGAATATTTCATAACAGAATCAGTGTATTAATTTCATAAACGAAACCACAAGGACACCTGATGATAGAAGAAGAGTTCAAGAGGAGCCACTTGTTAGTATTTTGAAATCATGTCAATGATTTGAAAATTTTCAAATCAGGTTGATGCAAACTAAATCGAAAAGAATTTCGAAGCTTCACAGGGCCATATTTTTCAAGCACTTTTCATTACTTTCACCTAAAAATATTCAAATCATATCTCATATTTTAAAAGATATCAACAATTTTCAATTCAGCCTGCTTCTGACATTGACCCTTGGGAAGCTTTCTTACAGCTTCCCAACAATCAGTGTCACAACAAGTACATTTTCAGAGATAAAAATGCAATTTAAGCAACAAAAATATCACAGCTTCTTTTGACCAAACAGGCCAATTAGTCATCAATATACAGTTTCAAGAACTTCCATGACTTTTTGTATAAAAGTCCAATTTTTAAGCACTTTTAAGGGCCTCAAAGTTTGTTTTAAAATTCAAGAATTTTCAAGGACCCATATGAAACCTGAAGAAACAAAAAAGCTTGTTTCATCATGGTATACAAAAAATAGATAAAACATGCAGAAGATTTGCAACACAAAGATAAGAGACCTGGTTCAATGCTAAATTGGGCAACAGCACACAAACATGCGGAGCATGAGCACAATGTTGATCCAGGCATGCTGATCACAAACTCATTAACCTTAAATTAACTATCAATATAACTTATTACATGTTGTGTGACAGAGCTCTGTCAAGTTTTAATGGTCTTTATCAAATGCTTATCAACTATGCAAATGATTAAAAAAAAAATTGTTGAACTACTGTTGGAACTGTTTTTCTGTGGTGCTTTAAATCATTAAATTCTAATTTTTGAACAATTTTGGTCTATTTGTGATTGTTGTGCTAAAAATACAAGGGGACTATCTTTTGCTGCAGCAGTTCAATAAAAAATTCCTCAATGAAACTGCCCCTCCCCCCCCCCCCTCCTCCCCCTGTTGGAACATTTTTATTTTCTTGCACTTTCTTCCAAAATTAGTATGAAATCATAAGACTTCTAAATTAAACCTTCTTTGATTGATGCGTTCTTATTAGCAGTGTTTTTTACAAAGCATGGTTAAAATACAGTTAATATTTATTATACTGGTTTTGTAAACATCCAGCCCGCTCTGTTCTGCAGATATTATATGAATGGTACTTATTTTTTAAAAAGGTGCATAAACATAACTGAACTCTAATATATATCAAAATTTCTTTATTATTAGCTGTGTTAGAAGTCCAAATTTGTATATTTTCCTGAAGTGCAGGTACTGCAACTTTTTGGCTTCATATTCTGTGGATGGGATTCATATTATCTGTGGAATGAAATTATTTAGTCTGAATGGATTTGCCTTGTTACAACTTATGGGAGAGTGCATATAGGCAAGAAAGTGAGAACAAATTTTTCTTACCAAAAACAATTTAGTACCCTACCAGTTATTAAACCTTTATCCAACGTAAAGGCCAAAACCTGCCAACGCTATTTACAAAAATCACCATTCAATTTTCATTATTTAAAAAAAATTTTTGTCTCAAAAACATAGCTTATGACCCCCTCATTTGAATGCGCTCGATGAGCTCGTTCCAATGTGGGGTTATAAGTTATTGTTTTGAGACAAAAAATGAAAATATTTAGTTATTCAGGAATTTTGTTTGCAGGTGTTGTCTGTTTTGTGTGTTAGGTAAAGGGTTAAACAAAAAAATAAATGTTTCCCCCCCCCCCCCTCCCCTCACTGATTACAAAAAATAATTGATTTAGAACCAAATGTGTATTTTTATTTGGCCTCAGACATTGAAAAGCTGTTTTGTATTTGAACGATTCACAAGTAAATCTATCTAAAGTACACTTAACAAGAGAAGAATCTAGTGTTTTTATATGGATACTGAAGATTATCTCATTGTTGACACAAGGAATGATATATCCCACTCAAAGCAAAATCATTCAAAGGAAATAAATATTTCTTATGCTTGCTCATGAGATAATTGTCATTATTTCCTAACAGACTGCAATCTAGCAATTTGATTGGCTGACAGGTACAATATAAATAATACCCTCACCCACTTGAAATATTTATACACTGGTTTAGCCCGGTGTAAAAAAAAACATGAATATGCAGGCAATGTGATTTTTTTTCAAAGTTCATAATAATCATAATAATAGTTTATGATAATGGTATATGTATTAAAATTAACAGTGCTGTTCATTGAAAAAAATAATCAAAATAATACCTTAAATTTTGTTTTATTCATTACAAAAATTAGGTCACTAATGTAAGTATCTTTTAATGAGAAGTTATCTATTATTCTTTTTTTTTCTTTCAAAATGCCATTTGGGCAGTATTTGCTGGCTTTCTTCTTTTGTTTTGTTACATTGTAAAATGTCTGAGCATCTATTTATACCTCTTTCATGGCAAGGTGCACACTAATTATTCCGAAGAGCATATTATTGACCGATTTATTTATCTTTGAAACATCTCATCATGAAAATAACTATAGATATAACCCATTATATTTTGTTTGCCAGAGCTCATAGTCAACAGAAATTCTCTAAAATATAAAGTTGTAAAAGTCATAAAAAGCATTTTATCTCCATTCAAATAGTTGAGGTATGCACAGGGGGATTTTGTGCTCAGTAACATGACAATGAACATTTACCAATATAATTTGCTTGTCTTGTGCAAAAAGCAAATTTTCTGTAGATGAACCAGAGAGAAGACTATCTACATAAACTGCAAATTCATTCATTGTATCTACTAGACATGCACATAATGAGGTATTCATCAAATGACTTGCCCATTTTACGTATTGCTTTGACATTCCGTATTTAATGTATTATAAAAAACTATTTAATAACACCTTCCATCGATCTGAATGTCCTTTTTGGAACACAACACATGTGATTGGCTATTGTTGTTTTAATTAAAACTGAGCTACAGAATGTTAGCAATGCACCATGAACATATTTCTTGTCTGGACAACTTCATAGAAAACAATATGGAGCTACTTTTTGGGCGAGTGGACATAAAATGATCACATCAGTGCAAAGCACATCAGAGACAATAACTTTATAAGTTTGAATTCTTTCTAGATCAAATCTCAGCATTAGCACAAATCTATAATTTTTTTACAAAATGGTTGCCATTTAAGAAGGATATGGAATTTGAGTTTCTCTCCAGGGATATTTATGAAACCAGGCCAAAAATTCAAAGACTCTTCACACATAAATATCCAAAGCAAAAAACACTCATTTCATATCCTCTATACCAATGATTAGCTGTGTGCCAGATCAGCAAAATCACAAATGAACAATATTATACAAAATGATTTTCCAAGGAATTAACTAAGACACATGTAAAATATTCATTCAGTAGACAATCTCCTCACCACTCAATACAGTGGTAAACTCAGTATTTTCTCTAGATCAGTACAGGGGAGCCCACATAATTGTATATTTTTTTAATTCAATAACTCTGTTCATTTTTCACTTACAAATACCAAACTATGTTACTTTACCATCAGTACATATTTAACCTGTTTACTGCATGTTGGTTATAGAGTAAACTCCTGTTAATTGAATAAAACATCTTGTCATGTGCTGAAGAATTACTGCCAACATCCACTGAATTTCACACATTTATAGACATTTTTGCCTGCAATGCATCCAATATAGACATTTAATCTATTATATCTTGTTTGACAGAGCTTCAAGAGCTCTGTCTAACAAGATTTAATATTATAAATGCTCAGTTTTAACTAGAAGAAAGAAAAATGACTCAATTCCTGTTAATTATATAACATTAATTCCTATTATCTGATTCTTTTTCGCAGGCAAGTGTCTATTCAATTATCAGGGTTCCACTGTACTGGCAAGACATTAGGTGCACCGCCATCGTCTTCCGAGTAGTTTTAACTGCCCTCATAGCTTATTTCTCAGGTATTTCCATGATTATTAAAATTCTGAATCTTGATTGTTTTTTCTCAAAAGTTAGGTAACTTCAGCTGATGTATGTAATATTTATTTATTTATTTATTAGTGTTTAAGGTCACATAATATGCACGATGGCTAATCGTGACTGTGGCAGTTTTATGGGTGGAGGAAGCCAGAGTACCCAGAGAGAACCTCCGCTCAAGCAGGGTTACAGCGGTTGAAGACATGTGCACCATCGACGTGCAGTACGCCTTAGTACACGGCGTCATCGTGCCCCCATGTAGGCAACCGGGATAAAGTGCCTTGCCCAAGGACACAATGTGGGTTGTCCCGTATGGGGATCGAACTTGGGACCTCTAGCATAGAAGCCCAACAATCTACCACTGAGCCACCGTGCTCCGATATATGTAGTACTTGTGCATCTACTCTTATTAAACCAAGCTAACTCTTTCAGTTTAAAAAATAGTTGTTGAACGATTTAAATGACTTCCTGGAGTGAAACTTTTATCTCCAAGCACACAGGTACTTTAATAGAAATTTCTTTTTGCTGTTGAAAATGTTGGTCTTTCGTCATCAGAGTTCAGGGGCCTGAAGATCTGAGACAAATTGAATTATTCTCAGTACTGTTTTCAGATAGTGAAAAAGGCCTCCCTCCTTCATCAAAAAATTGCCATAGGAACAAAGTGCAATGCCACCGGTATCCCATGCCAAGAAGTGGTTTACTAAAAAGGGTAATTCTAAGTTGAAAAGGCCCATAACTCCAGAAAAAAAATGGACGAACCCTGTTACTTGTGAATATCCTTTCCACCATGGTGGTCTATCAGCATACCAAAGATCCTTTAAATCCAACATCCACTGACTGAGATATGAAAGTCCAAAGTTATGGTTGGACGTACAAACGGATGGACGGAACACATTTCTGTATCCCCCACAAACTTCATTTTGGCGGGGGATAACAAGAATTGTTTTTATATAGGCCTAAGTTTGAAGAGATCTACAGAGTGTTGGGAGAATATGCATGAGCAAACATTCATAAGGTATTTATTTATTGGGGACACTTTCAACCGCAGGGTCACCTCGTGTCGGACAGTTTCACGGGTGGAGGAAGATGGATTAGAGAGAGAACCAAAATGCAAAGGAGAGCAACTGCCAGACTCCTCAACGTACTAACTCCACACAAGCAGGGTTAGCACTGGTTGAAGACAAGTGCACCATTCATGTGCAGTATGCCTTAGGACACAGTGCCACTGTGCATCCACGTGGGTAATCGGGATGAAGTGTCTTGCCCAAGGGTGAGATTCCAATTGAGGACCTCTCGGCTTGCAGCCTGCATCTGTACCTAATGAGCCACCGTGCTCCCATTCGTAAAGTACTTTTTTGAGAAAATATACAGGAATCCATTGCAGAATCTCTTTGTTACCTTAGTTGTAACTTTATCTGCAATGGCCCTGCCCATTGGCACCCTCAATAAATTGTAACAAAACAATTTTATATATATATTTATTTCCTCCTGCTAAGAAAACAACAATGTAATGCATACAATGACAGGAGTGTCTGAATGACTATTTTCATGTAAATTTAAAGAAATAAAAAGTAAAAGATGGATAAAAATAACCTTTAAATCAGAAAAAAACCCTGAAAAAACACCTCCTGCAATGTAAAGCCACCAGAGTGCTCTTCAGTATTTATTTATTTATTGGTGTTTACGGTCACATGCTTATGCACAATGGCTAATCATGACTGTGACAGTTTTACAGGTGGAGGAAACCGGAGTACCCGGAGAGAACCACCGAGCATTGACGAGCAACTGCCAGCTCCTCAACATTCTAACTCTGTTCAAGCTCCGATCAAGCAGGGTTACAGCAGTTGAAGACATGAGCACCATCAACATGCAGTACGCCTTAGTACATGGCGTCATCGTGCCCCCATGTAGGCAACCGGGATAAAGTGCCTTGCCCAAGGACACAACGCAGGTCGTCCCAGACAGGGATCGAACTTGGGACTGCTAGCATAGAAGTCCAACAGTCTACCACTGAACCACCGCGCTCCCGTGCCCTTCAGTTCCCTCCAATAAAGCCATGTTAGTGGTTTCTAGCATTCAACAAGTTGATGAAAGAAACTCGAAACACAATATGGGGTATTCCGGATAAATCAGATCGACCTTGGCACTAGAATAGATGGTTCTCCAGAAATGAAAGTACCGGAGACACCTAAAAGGACCTCAGACTGAATAATTGACAAATATTGCCACTTTTGTTACCCTGACAGTGGAGCATGGTGCTACACTGGCAAGTACAGAAGACTTGAGGGTTTATGATTTTCAGTCTGAAGATAACGCTTACATTGTATTCTTGTGTAAGATGCCCACCACCACATTTCCCCCCTGGGATTTTAGTGGTGTAGAGCATTAAGGCATGTGGCTAGTTAATATTGAACCGGGTATCACCTCTGTGATAGGTACTCAAGCTCTGCTTAACTGGTTGAGTGCTAGATTATTCTTGGTGGTCTGAATTTGTTCATCAAAATGTGTTTTATTACAAGTTATTGAAGAGTGCCCACAGGCACTCTTCAATAATTTGTGATTAAACAAATTTATATAAACAAAATATTATTTGCTTTTGACTGAATATGAAACATTAGCAGGAAAAATGTTGGATTTTGCTCTGGTACCCTCATTTTTTTGAAACCCCTGATAGTGGCTTCTTGCACTCAACCAGTTAACCCTTTACCTAACTTGAAAAGCAGATGACACTTGCAAAAAAAATCTTGAATAACTAATTTTTTTCATTTTTTGTCTCAAAAACATAGGTTATTACCCCTTATTGGGACGTGTTCATTCTCATTCCAAAGAGGGGTCATAATATGTTTCAAAAAAAAATAATGAAAATTAATCGCCGATTTTTGTGAATAGTGCTGACTGGTTTTGGCCTTTATATTGGGTAATAGGTTAAGCTGGACAATACAACAGTTGTTGTCACACTCAATTCAATCATTCTTTACAAGTACTCTGGCTTATCCCACCTACAAAGGCTGTCAGATACAAAGTGATTTGAGCTAACAGTATCATTGCAACCCAACCTTGCACCTCACCAATCTAAACAAGTCAGTTTGATGTCACAGAATATATTTGCAGCTAATGAAATTAAATACAATGAAGTAAATACATTATGATATGTATGAGCTGAAAATATACAATGATTATGACGAATGTATACAACAGGTCTTTCAACTTCCCTTGATATCATCTCCTTATCTTCATTCCAGGCACACTTGTCATGGGACGAAGTTCTGAAAACAAGAAAAAAGACTAAGACCATCAATAATATTCTTTTATTACATAATCTCTCAAGTCACCAGCCTAATTCTGAAAGGAATTTGAAGATGTTATGGCCAAATAGTCCATTGCCCATGTTCAGATTAGAGATCCTCTATTTATTAGAGTGTACAAGAAAAACCAGATCTATTGATCCATGTTACTAAACATTCCTACAAAAATTTATTCAAATCAGAACTTTCATACAGAAGTTCTGTACAAAAAACTGATTGCACTAATTTTGGTACAAAATGACTGCTGGCGGCTATCTTGAATTTTGGACTGCACCCCAAAACACTCGTTCTCGTACCATGGTGATAACAAAGGTACCCAAGAAGTTTCGTAAAGATCGGTTCATAAATACAACCTCTAGCCTGTGGCGTATAGAAGTTGTGTACAAAAAACTGATTGGACATAATTTCGGTACAAAATGGCCAATGGCAGCCATTTTGAATTTTGGACCGCACCCAGAAACACTTGTTCTCGTCCCAAGGTGATAACAAAGGTACCCAAGAAGTTTTGTGAAGATCAGTTCATAAATACGGCCTCTAGCCCGAGCCGTATTGGCATTTCTACTTACAGTGCTGAAAGTAACACTGAATAAATCAAAGTTAGTCTAATTTGCATAATTTACGCATGAGAAAAAAAACCTGTATTAAATGTGATCTGTCCCATGGTACTAAACATTTTTCCAAAAATTTATTCAAATCAGAACTTTCATATAGAAGTTCTGTACAAAAAACTGATTGCACGTAATTTCGGTACAAAATGGCTGCCAGTGGCCATCTTGAATTTCGAACCGGACCCCAAAACACTCGTTCTCATCCCACCGTAATAACAAAGGCACCCCAGAAGTTTTGTGAAGATCAGTTCATAAATTCAGCCTCTAGCCCGAGCCAAATTGGCATTTACATTTACAGTGCTGAAAGTAACACTGAATAAATCTAAGTTAGTCTAATTTGCATAATTTATGCATGAGAAAAAAACCTGTATTATATGTGATGTATCCCATAGTTCTAAACATTCATACAAAAAATTATTCAAATCAGAGCTTTCATGTGGAAGTTCTGCGCAAAAATCTGATTGCCCCTAATTTTGAACGAAATGGCTGCCAGCGGCCATCTTGAATTTCAGACCGGACCCCAAAACACTCGTTCTCGTCCCACTGTGATAACAAAGGTACCCAAGAAATTTCGTAAAGATCGGTTCATAAATGCGGCCTCTAGCCCGAGCCGTATTGGCATTTGCACTGACAGTGCTGAAAGTAACACTAAATAAATCAAAGTTAGTCTAATTTTCATAATTTAAGCACGAGAAAAAAACCTGTATGATATGTAATGTATCTCATGGTACTAAACATTCATACAAAAAATGATTCAAATTAAAGCTTTCATGTGGAACTTCTGTATAAAAAACAGATTTCTGCATCGTTGGTACAAAATGGCAGCTGGCAGCCATCTTGAATTTTGGACCGCACCCAAAAAAACTCGTTCTCGTCCCACAGTCATAACAAAGGTACCCAAGAAGTTTCGTAAAGATCGGTTCATAAATACGGCCTCTAGCCCGAGCCGTATCCAATTGTTGACGTACGGACAGATGGACAGGTGGCCATGACAAAAGCTCAACTTTGGCTTAGCCAAAGTTGAGCTAAAAATACCTAATTGGACAGGAGAATAAACAAGAGCTATTGCTGAAAACAATTATACTCCCACTGCAGGGCTGGACAGATGATGTGAAAGTAAGGTAAGGACCATAACTCTGGTGAAAAATATGTGGGAAACTTTTTTATAACATGTGTAGGAGCAGCTTGCAACAAGGATCCCTCATGCCAAATTTCAATGAAATCCATCCAATCACTACAGAGATATCGCTGTGGGCGGCTGGACAGATGGATTGATGCATGGATGGACAGATGCATGGATGCATTTAATCCAGTATACCCCCATTCTCTTTAAGAGAGGGGGTATAATGATCATTTAACTGGTAGTGTGCTAAATTGTTTTTGGACACCCAAATTTGTTCATATGTCTTTGCTTTGTAACAAATTATGAGAGAGTGCCTGCAGGCCCTCTCACATAAATTGTAACAAGGCAAATCTATACCGACTAAATAATTTCACTTCAAAGGTAATATTAAGCATATCCACTGAATATGAAATTTTTACATTACGGTACCTGCACTTCAGGGTAAAGCCCAAATATGAGCTTCCAGCACTCTACCAGTTAATGCTATGGCCCTGTAGGATTAAAGGGACAATAAGCTGCTAACTTGAAAAGATACCAACTCTCAGTTTTTGCTTGTACATGTATGTGAAAAAGCATGGAAAAAGTTTTAAATTTGCAACTAAAAGACATTAATGCAAATAATTTTCAGAATACATGGCATTGCAAAGATATAAATGAAATTACCCAAAAGTAATCAGAAGTAAACACAACATTATGACATAATTTCTGAATACACATGTTTTCTATTACCTCACTGAAGTCTGAATAAAAGACCATCACAAACAACAGCCGTGCCTTATTTTAGCAATATCTGGGCATTATTAGATCAAAAACTTTGTATGATCTTAAATAAAGCTCAATTATGCGTCCAATAAATGCCAGAGTATGTGATTTGACAATGGCAATCTGGTATTAAACAGAATTTTTCATGAGTGATTGGCTTACCAAATTTGGATGAAAAATGCTGGCTTCCTTTTTTATCGCCTTCAAGCTAATTTAATAATCAACACCAACACTTTGCTACAAATGATATATGAAACATACTTTTGCATAATAAACATTGTGTGTGTTTTTTTTTCAAATTTGTAGCTTATTGTCCCTTTATAGTATTACCGTACCCCACTTTCCTTCCCACAATGCAACACAGACTCTCCAATTTCACTGTATACAGAAGTGCACAAGACGATTCCATTCTGGGCATCAGGGTGGAAAGAATTCAACCATAAAGCAAGATCTTTTAAACTGAAAGAGATCTTTCTATTGCTAATTGTAGGTGGCATACCAAGCATAAAGTTAATGGGGAAACTTTTGTCTTTATGGCTAGTACACTGACTAAACTAAGTAGATCTAAAGTATTATCAATGATTCTATTAGGCCAAATATAGAAAAACTGGATCAGTCCCACCTGCCTCTATTTTTGCAGGCCTCCCCCAACTGAAGGTTTCCTGCATGAGGCGACGTTAGCAAGTACAGTGAAATATTATTATTTGAAAGGCCACTTTGTCAGCAAAGGTATTAAACGTTCTTGAAAGTTGCGTCCATTACCCAATGTTAAAATGTTTGCCGCCCTCGAAACTCAAACATGACTCCAGTGGCTTGATATGTTCAAATTTGTAAATCAGCCTTACAAAGATATTATATATCAAACATGGAAGTATTTAGATCAGTACATTGGAAGAAGAAAAAGATATTTTAAAGCTTTCTCCATCATCCATACTATTAAAACTTGGGGCCCCATGACACTGTAAATTTGACCTCAAACTTAAAAAACTTGTAAATCATAGTTACAAAGATTTAAAATATCAAATATTACAGTATTTGGATCACATTTAATAACAATTTCCCCAGCAAATTGTACCAACGTTGGACCAGTGATCTCTGGAGTCACATTTTCATGAATTTTTCATCAGATCTAGTCATGGCTGCTGTGAAGCAGCCATGACTACATCTGAAGAAAATATTTTGAAAATACTCAGTGGGTTAAGAGTTAATGAAAAATAAGAGAAGATTAATTCAATTCTACTTCCCAAACTAACTCACTTACATTGTTATAATGTTGTCTTCCAACCATTCTTGTGTAAGATGTGGTGTGAACGATAGTTTCCATAATTAGCTATTTGATGGTTATTATGTGATAAGATGGGATATTCAAACATGAAATTATCAAGGCCTGTGGTTTGTAAGAAAATGTTTTTGAATGTTGCATCCATTCATTATTCACATACAATGCCTTCTCACCCACAAACATGACAGTAGGGGGCTGCTTGTTTTGAATAGACATGTAAATCATCTTTACCAAGATGCAGGGAACAGCCCAAAATAATTTTTCAAGTTGGGACATTTCCATCTGGGTTGGAGTCTTAGATATAGATTTGCTGTTGGTTGTAATCATGCACTTTCTTTTATGAGACTAGATTTGATACTTGGACTTGTTTCACACTTGCAGTCGGTCATACCATATTCAAGCAGTTAGGTGCCCAGCATGGCCAATCAAGAGTAGCAGTATGGCATATGTTAACCCCCTAGGACTCTGGTAGTGCAACAGAATTTTTTCCAATCACTCTGTGTTTCTCTTGTTTAAATATGAATTTAACCAATTCTATCTTGTCTGACAGAGCTCACTGAGCAAGGTATATTTGGTTAAATATCAAACTGCATGATGGAAATAGTTGCTTCTGAAATATTTGCCGTTTTGACATCAGAGTGCAGAGGGTTAATAACTGCAATTAATTAAAGATGCTGCATCATGACTACTACATGTATATTTTATATATTCAACAAGAGCTTCGCATCAGAGATGGTGGGGGTGAGTTGTGGTGGCTAAAAATGAATCTACATTAGCAACTGAAACTGGGAAACAATGTAAAAGCAAAGGACAAATTGTGTAAAATAGGATAATGTTTGTTTAAGTTATCGTGCTGACAACACCCCGCAAGATGAAAATTCATACTAGAAAATAATCTTAGATGCATAACTCGTGAAAACAAATTCAGGCAGGACTGGTTTCAAACTCATCGAAGACATTCTCGAATAGAACTTAAGAACCAAATTTGGTAAAAATTGGGTAATGTTCATTCAAGTTATCAGGCTGACAGTGCGTACGAGTCGAAAATTAAAAAAAGAAAACAATCTAAGAGTCAAAAAAAAAGAGTAAAAATTTGAGGCAGGATTGGTTTTCGAACTCAGCCAAGGCATTCCTGAGTAGAACACACAGATCAAATTTGATGAACATTGGATGTTTGTTTAAGTTACCATACTGACACAGGTCACAAGATCATTTCAGTGCAATTTAAACAAGAAAACAATCTAAGAGACATAACTCCAGAAAGAAAATTTGGGTAGAACTGGTTTTCGAACTCATTCAAGACATTCTCGAGTAGAATAAACAGACCAAATTTTGCAAAAATCAGATGACGCTTGTTCAAGTTAATGTACTTACATCACGTCACAAAGAGATGCACAGATGGATGGACAGATGTCCACTGACCTTCGTCAAAACATGGGTCAAATTGCTGACACAACTTGACCAAAATAAATTTCAAAGAAGTCTTGAGTTTTTTAACTAAAATCCCGACTGACGATTATTCCAACTACATTATCAAGGGATGCATATTTGATCAGTCCGGACTTGAGCCATCACAGGTTTCAAAGGGTGTTCAATTTGAACAAACCAGTGAGGTTTAATCACACTTTTGACAGCCAGGGTCACCTTTTTTCGGACAGTTTTACTGGTGGAGGAAGCCGGAGTAACCAGAGGTAACCACCAAGCAATGGCAAGCAACAGCCAGACTCCCCAATGAAGTAATTCCACACAAACAAGGCTAGCATTGGTTGAATGCTAGTGCACCATAGTCGTGCAGTATGCCTCAGTACACAGCACCACCGTGCCCTCAACTGGTGAGGTATTCTTACAAAGATACAATATATTAAACATTATCTTGGGATAAGCTGCAAAGTCTTAGGCCTTTTCAAGGAAAAGTGCTGAACAAGCTTGGAGAGGTATGGATTAGTGCTGATAAGACGCTGTCCCACATATGAAAAGGTCTCCGAAAGCATGGACCTGTGCCCTTTGATGGTAACAGGCTGGAGACCCCGAGAATCAAACAGATATACCAGAAAACTCCACAATCTGTGAAATCGGATTGGCATAATCAACAGAGTGAACGGCACACCATCGACAGAAGACCTTCCACTTAGCCGCATAGGCTAAGCCTTGAAGAAGAAATGAGCACCACTGCTTGTCTCGAAAAACCTCTACGGAGGAGGCAGGACCTGACAAAAAATATGCGAGAAGGCAAAATGAAGTCGGGTCGGCGTGAAACCTCCCCGGGTGAC
This sequence comes from Pictodentalium vernedei, assembly GCA_031216915.1. Taxonomy (NCBI): domain Eukaryota; kingdom Metazoa; phylum Mollusca; class Scaphopoda; order Dentaliida; family Dentaliidae; genus Pictodentalium; species Pictodentalium vernedei. The sequence goes on along the minus strand of CM062297.1, from coordinate 332,823,488 downwards.
CTTGGAAAAGAAGGTCGTGACGTAGAGTGAGATGTGCCAGAACCGCCGCCAACGGAGAGTGGAGCTGATTGATCCACACCCAGAGGTGACAGGGGAGCGATCAAAATGATTCAACAACTGCAGGTTCATATGTTGGTTAGAACCTGAGGCAGAATCGGAACCGGCGGGAAGGCGTAGTCAACAAGACAGTTCCAACCGAGTGACAGAGCGTCCATGGCAAAAGCCAGAGGATCTGGACACAGGACACGAAAGTGTCCACCTGATGGTTCCAATGAGTCGCAAAGAGATCGATGTGGGGACGACCCGAGAGATCGCCAAGTGACTGGAACACCGCCCTGTGGAGAATCCACTTGGTGGAAATGACCCTGCCCAGTCGGGAAAGGGAGTCGCCTAGGACATTCAGACGACCGGGAATATGATGAACCACCACTCCGGCATTGACATCGGTCGAGAGTGGTTGCTTCCGAATGGAAGCAACCACTGTCGAATTGTCGGACAACAGAAGGACCTGGCGATTCAAAAGGTGGAGGATCCACTGCCAGAAACTCAGAAGAAGAGCAAGAAACTCCTTCTGGTTGATGTGAAGAGCTACTTGATCCTGGTCCCATGCCCCATGAAGGGAAAGACCTAGAGGATCCAACGTCTCACCCCATCCGAGATCGCTGGCGACTGCCGTCAGAACACGAATGGACGTGGGTAAGTCCAACGGAACTCCCTGCATAATCCACTGAACATCCATCAGGAGAGAAGGTGATGATGAAGAGACTCCTTTAACCGAAGCACCAGTTCCAGAGGATCGCCATTCGGCCTCCAATGACTGAGCAGAAAGTGTTAGAGAGGTCTGACAAGCAGCCGACCTAGAGGAATGAGATCCGTCACCGAACCGCAGAGACCGAGCAGCCGGAGAAGACTCCGAGCTGTCGCGGACATGGACTGGGACAGAGACAGGGCAAAAGCTGAGAGAATCACAGCCCTTGCCTGGGGAACCGCCACAGTATTCAGTTGAGTATGGAAGTCCATCCCCAGATGACAAAATGACAGAGAAGGGACCAGGTCCGACTTCTTGTTGACTCTGAACCCTAGCGACATGAGCAGGCTCAACAGTGTGTCGACATCTGACTCCAGAAAGGCAGCATTGGAATGCCTCTGGAGGATATCGTCTAGATATGCCGAAGTAGTCACCCTGGACTGTGTGCGATGTAAGGCTAACACATGCGCCATCAGTCGGGTGAAGGCCCAAGGAGCCAGGTTGAAGTCGAAGGGCATGGCCTTGAACTGGTAAACTCGTCCCAGAAAAGCAAGCCTGAGATATTTTCGTGATGTCCGATGAATCAGAATGTGAAAGTAAGCACCTCGCAGGTTGATGCTGGAAGCGAAAACTCCCTGGTGAATGGAGCGGTGAACCGACCTGAAAGTCTCCATGCTGAACTCAGGAGCAATGATAGACTGGTTCAGGATACTCAGATCGATAACTGGTCGGAGTCGGCTCTCCTTCTTCAGCACCAAGAACAGGCAAGGATAAAATCCCACTGAATGAATGTTCTTGATGACTTCGATCGCCCCATTTGACAGGAGATTGCCTATCTCTGTGATAAAAAGTTCCCAACGTGTAACATCTACAGGAACTTGTGTTGGAAGAGGCACTCTCAACAGAGTTGGATGCCTCAACCTGGGACAAATCGAGGTGATGACTGCCGAGGCCTACCCTTACCCTGTAAGTAGAAGCGGCGACAGGAGGATCAGCCCTTGGCTTCGCAGAGGAAGCAGAAGGGCGCTTGTTTGGCTTTGGATGGGCCCTGCCTCCAACAGAAGGCTGATCAAGCTGACAAAGCAGCAGCTGATCTATGGAATGAAGTAGGACGTCATCCCGGACTATCGCCACGGAACCATGGAACGGAAGGGAATGGCATGTGTCCAACACAGTGTCCCTGTGAACTAATTCCAAGTTAGCCCTGTTACAGGCATGAGTGTGCATGAGCGCCTTGGAAAGCACACGCAAAGGAGCCTGTATGTCGTCAAACTTATCTGGAGGCAGATAAGCAGCTAAAGCAGAGACGACGTGATCCGAGAGAGAAAGGATGCCCAGCATCTCTCTCTATCAGCCCAACAGGGACTCCAGAGTCGCCATAGGAATAACTGGGCTTAGAAAGCTCGAGGGAGGTGGAGTCCTGATCCAAGGCCGTCAAAAGTCTGGCAGATTGACGGAATCATAGGAACGAGAATGCACTGGAAGCAAAAAAGTGTCAACCCTGGTGAAGAACGAAGTCTTCATAGCCTTGGAACTCAGCTTCGAGTCCAAAGCTGAAAATGCTTCAACCACCTGTACCGACTGGCACGGTCGAAGGCACCCAGAAGCAGGTTGCTCCACAGGCTGTAGGCACGCGACCGATGATCGCGGCCTGGCGGACACCGCCGGCTGGTTTGACGGTTTGAGACTGGAAGGAACCCAAACACAAAGTCAAGAGCTGCCCCCAAGTCAGAAGACTGTTGGCTCTCGGCGTCAGGTATGTCGGACTCATCCTCTGAGTCGGAAGACACATAGCCCATCATGGGCAAACCAGCCGATGCCTCCCATGGTGTAGGCACATCTGAGGGATCAGAAAGTGGCCAGCTTTTGATGCCGGGAGGCGGCGCCGCAGGGGAGGGGGGGGGGACCAGGAAACCACTAGTAGCCTCGTTGGAAGCAACGGGAAGGCTCTTGGAAAGAACCTGAGCAAGGAGAAGGCCTTCCTAAGCTCGACATGGGAACGAACCGGCAAAGTGGCTCTACTCCTGACCCTTTTAACCAGCGAAGGGTCACGATCCTCAAATATACCCGACGCAGGGTGACGGGTGGCAGTCGAAACATCTGAAGGCAGGAAGGCAGATGTGTATAGGGGTATGACATACCCCGAGGATCTACAGAGCAGGAACTCAGGAGAGTCGCCGCGGACCTCTGAGGGACAGAAGGTCCAGGCTGCACAAAAGGCATTGGTCCCGCAAAACTGGCCATGGGACCAGAGAGCATGGACGGAAACGCCACGGAGTTCATGGTGGCCCCACCATGAACATCCAAATCCAATGAGAAAACTGCGGTGCTGGATGGCTGAGAGACCACAGCAGAGGGTCCGGCCGGCAGCCCCTTCCGACTTCGCCGAGTTGAAGTCAGGGAAGGCTGAGGCCGAAACCCCACGTCTGCACTACAGACATCTCTGCAGACCCCTGCAGGGATAAAACTGCTGAGCTCAACAGCTGAGAGGCCACAGCAGAGGGCTCGGTCGGCAGCCCCTTCCGACTTTGCTGAGTTGAAGTCAGGTAAGGCTGGGTCGATATCCCACGTCTACACTACCAGACATCTCTGCAGACCCCTGCAGGGATAAGACAAGGCCGGCTGAAACGGTGACCGATGATGTTGCAGACAGAACAGCAGTAGCAGCAGATACGACGGGAGCTGTTGAAACTGGTGGAAAAGGGGAGAGAGCAACCTAGCTCGGCTACAATGGAGGAGTCACAAGCCTAGTGACAGCCTCAGATGTCGACTGGAGAGGGACCACAGTCCCGGAACCAGGCATCTCTTCACCATACAACTCAACAGCTCACGCAGTATCCACCACAGAAAAAGACTGCACATCCCCCATGCAGGGGGTATAACTCTCACCAGACGTGATTCCCCATCCCTGCGGGGGCAGGAGTAACGGCCACAAAAATGCACCACATGCTTGGGCAAAGGCATTGCCCACAAGGAACAGTCCTGGGCATTACAGCGGTGAGAGCAGTAGAAGAAAAAGGTGAAACTAAACAGATGTAGAAAGTAGAAGAACACCCCCCAAGTACAAGAGAAAGGTGGCAGAAAAAAGGATCGGCGGGAGCACAACTGAACCCAGATAGCCGACAGGGACCAAAAAACAGAAATTCTGCCCTCAACAGAGAGGAGAAATCATGTCCATACAGCCCTCCCCCACCCCCATTGACACCTAACTCCAATAATAATAATAATATCCAAAAGAACAACATAAATTTATCAACCAAAACATTTTATGTCCGAACCGCATGGTACGCGAAATTCGCGCCCGAACACGGAGAATATATGAAATACAATGAAAGTTAAAAAATTTATAGTAATTTAAATATTTTTTATACTTACCAATGACCCAGACATAGCTGGTGCTAACTCTTAAATTCTAGGGCCAAACACAAATTTTGCCCCCCCCCCCCCCCAATCCCCAAAATTTGCATCAAAATAAAAAAAATAGATGTCCAATGTAGTCCTCCATACTTTTGTCCACTGCGCATGCGCAGTGTCCAGGAAGTACCGAAATTGGAGCCAAATCCTCATTCTTACAACCAGTGCCTGGTAAGCGTTATGTAATCAGCGGGGAGGTATGAGTTCCTAACTCATGGGAGGGCCATCCCCGTCTGGGTCATTGGTAAGTATAAAAAATATATAAATTACTATAAATTTTTTAACATTTTTATACTGTACCAATGAGCCAGACTTAGCTGAATAGAAAAAAGGCTGGAGGGCCAAGGACATAAAGGACAATCCAATAGACTCAATTACATGTAAACAGAATTATCCCCTCCAGAAGAAGAGAACAGGCTTTACATGTATCTTTCTTGTTTATACCAAAAAAGAAAGACACAATACCATTCCGTAATTGAGCACAATAACATCAATGATCTCTATTAAGATCCAGTATAACCCATTATACTAATCTTTTTAAAGGAAAGCCAATAAATAAAGATAGTCCAGAGAATGAGACTCTTTATACTCTTTTAAAAGTGTCCGAGGATTGTATATTAGCGCTCGTATGACACGTGACATATACAAATGCTTTACACCAAGCTACACTTTAAAAATATTACATAAATGAGATAGACATTAGCTTTACACTTTAAAACCATTCTGGCACTGACTCAGAATTACTGACTCCAGAGGAGGTATTCCCTTGCTTTCCACTATAAAGCAGGTGATATAAGGGAACACCATCCCTCCCTCCCTCCCTCCCCCCCCCCCCCCCCCCCCCTTCTCCTTGCTCTGGGTCAAATACCCCAGAACGAAGAGGGCAGCAGGACAGAGTCACTACCGGAACAGAAAGCCTGCACAACTATAGTTGCAACTGTTTAGTGGACGACATTCTGAGCAACAGATAACGGACCTGAACAACGCAGGTCGCCAGAAATGGACTCAATATTTCTAAGATAAAAATTTGGGAACGTGGAAGGCTGAGACCAATATGCAGCCTTCATCAAATCGGTAATAGCAACACTATTAGCATAAGCCCAAGATGTACACAGCGCTATTATTTCATGGGCCTAAATCTTAAGCACAGACTGCTGAGATGAAGATAATTTATCATAAGCAGTACGGATAGTTAATTGAATCCACCTTGCAATAGAATGGACCGTAATGTCCTTTCTATTGGGCAGCAAAGACAGAAAGAAACACTTACGTTCCTTTCTGATAAACTCAGATCTACATTGTAAATACGCATAGCTCTGACTGGACAAAGCAAAGGCCTATGACCGTCTGGAGACGGAAGAACCTAAACAATAGGTTCAGGGTACTTATTAAGAGCCTGATTGTTAGCCAAAAATCCAACATTAGTAGTCAATGTAATAGTATTACCAGAACTACGATAGTGAGAATCATCAACAGATAGTGCATGAAGCTCACTAACTCTTCTAGCAGAAGAGAAGACTAAGAGAAAAGCTGTCTTATAAGATAAGTATTTGAAATCCACTGTATCAAGAGGTTCAAATGGCGCTTCTTTTAGCTTCAGAAGAACCCAAGCTAAATTCCACTTAGGAATTAACCTAAGGGGTCTAGGTCTATTTATCGAAATTTTTATGCTAACTTAGATAAAGAGACATTAGATCCAATCTGTAAGCTATCATGATGAGGATAAGTATCCGATAGCATAGCCTTATAACCCTTAATAGTATTTGGCTGCAGTTTGATCTCGTCAAACAAGTAGACCAAAAAATTAGCAATGTCTGAAATGGTCGGATCATAAAATCAACAGAATGATCCCTACACCATCGAGGGAAAACCTTCCACTTAGCAGCATAATTTAGCTAAGAGGAGGTCCTCCTACAGTTAGAAATTGCGTCCACTGCTCGTCCTGTAAAATGCTTGCCGTTCAAGAAGGACCGCACAATGGAAATACGTGAAGGTTGAGACCTAGCGGGTTGTGATGCAGTGTGCGTGATATCCTCTGCAAAAGAAGGTCCTCCCATGGAGGAAGCTTCCGCGGGTTGTCCCACAACCGACACCTGAGTAGATTTATCCATGGTCTCTTGGGTGACAGAGATGCTACCAATAGGATCTTGCAGCGAGATTGCTTGATTTTAGCAATATCAGCTTAATCAACGGATCTGGAGGATACGCGTATCCTATCATTCCGTCCTAAGAGATCGAGAGGGCGTCTACTGCAAACGCTCGAGGATCTGGGCATAACGACACATACGTCTGCAACTGATTGTTGAGATGCGTCGCAAATAAGTCTATCATAGGACGATCCCGTAGGTAGCAAATCTGATTGAATACTCGTTTGTTGAGAGTCCATTCTGACGGCAACATACAACCTTTCTGCTAGAACATTCAGACGACCCAGAATATGATGGACCGATAGAAGAACTTGATGCTCTAGGACAAACAGAAGGATTCTTTCCGTTAGACTGAACAACGGAATGGAATGAGTGCCTCCCTGGTTCCGAATATAAGCTACTACTGTCGAATTGTCGGACAGAAATTGAACATGCAAATTCAGAATGATGTTCATCCACTGGCGTAGCGCAAGCCAACTGACATCATCTTTTGATGTTTATGTGCTTGTTTAGGAATTGCGGATCCCAAAGACCCTGGAACCTCAAATCTGATGGGCTCAAAGTTGCGCCCCAACCTGTTTGACTCGCATCCGTCAATATCAAAAAAATCAGATCCGGCAGTTGCAGTGGTACTCCATGAGTTAACCACTGAATATCTGCCCAAGTCTGAATCTCATGTCTCACATGATTCGACAAGACGATGTTCGTTTCGAGCGAATGAGTCTTCACACACCAATTCTGAGTAAAAATATCTGAAGTGGACGAGTGGGTAGCCGTCTCATTGGAATAAGATCCGCAGCGGCTCCACACAAACCTGTCAGTCTCATGAATTCTCTTGCTGTTACTACATCTGAGTGAAGACAAAAGCGAGCGTAACAACTGACTAGTATCGCTCTAGTCAACGGCAGACGAACGAGATTGTTGTGTGTCTCTAAGCTCATTCCCACGTCGGTGAATGACTTGGACGACACTAGATCCGACTTCTTTTCGTTTACTATGAAACCGAGATGTCGGAGCAATTGAAGCAGACTGAACAACTTGCTGCCGTAACTCTGAAGAATGTTGTCCAAGTAGGCCGACGTTACCACAGATGAATGAGCTCGGAAATGAGTCATTACCGAGATCATTATTCGAGTAAAGGCCCAGGGCGCTAGATTCAGACCAAAGCATCATTGCTCGGAACTGAAAACAACTCCTGGGACAGCGAAGCGAAGGTACTTTCTAAATGCCGGATGTACCATGACGTGAAAGGACACATCCTTGAGATCTATGCTTGCAGCATAATCGTTCACTCGAATGCTCACTCTGACCGAGCGGATGGTCTCCATATAAAATTTTGGAGCCACGATCAGCTTGTTTATCCAGCTCAGATCTATAACTGGATTAAACGAGCAGTCTGGTCTTGGAACCAGGAACAGGTGACTGTATAAAACTGGAGATTCCAGGTTTTTTACGACGTCTATAGCGTTCTTGTCCAGAAGAGATTGGACTTCTGATAGAAGCGAATCTCTCTTCTGAATGTTTAACAGAAGCTGAGACCAGCGTGGACTTCGAGTTAACGGAGGATTTTCCTTGAAGGACAGTTTTAGACCTTTGGAAATAACCCCTTGCACCCACGGGTCGTCCATAATTGACAACCAATTGGTTAGGAATCTTGACAGCCTTCCGCCCACTGGAATGCAATAGAGGTTTAGACCATCACCTCCTGGCCCTGCGAGGGTTGCGGGAGGAGACACCACGTCCTCCATCTCGCCCAGTCGACCTAGGGGCGTCTGACTGGTTATCTTGGCCAGCATTACAACCCCTATCTGTACTCTGACGGTCTCCAGAGTAAGACATAGAGGCTTTCTTAGATCCTCTATAGGAACTTCCTTTGGACGTATTCACCCCCAAAGTGCCTGCCTTACTCCTCCCTGCTGAGTCCGACTTTTTCAAAGCGGATTTAAAAGCAGAGAATCCGAAGCTATCTTAGTAATCTGATTATAGATTGTAGAAAGCTTACCATCGAAGAGAAGCTCTCCTAGCACCGGAGCAACTGGAAGAGAGTTTTTTCACCTTACTATCCACTCTTGTGGATGCAGCCAGGGCAGCATCACGTCTGACTAACTCCATACTGCCACTGAAAGGGCGGAGTTATACGTAGAAAATGCTATGGCCCTCGAAAGAACTCTCAAGGAAGTTCTGAACATCCTGGAATTCTTTCCTTCAAGACGTAATGATAACGCTCTGGTAAGGTGATCTGCGTAAGATAATGCATCTAAACTGATTTTTCTGTTAGACAAGATAGTTGTCACCAGCGTACTGGATAAATCGACATAGACATCGGCAATGACAATTCAAAGTCGTCTACCTGGTCGTCTAAATGCAGAGGAACTCTCGGCATGCCCTGTCCTGTCGTTTCAAATCTATTTCTATGATTGATTAAAGGCAGCTGTAGGGCATGAGACGATAAGAAACCTGATTTACCAGTCTTAAAGGCTAGCTTGAATATAGCGTCATTAAGAAGTACAAATGTCTGTGACATTTCTGGACTGGGTTGGAAAGTCAGGCTCAATGTCCCTATTCCGGCCGAATAAATCTGTGTCCAGTGACGCTTTCAGTTTCTTATCAGGTAAGGCAACCTTTTGGTCTGGAGAAACAACTTCTAAAAGGTGTTGCCGGATGAAATCTACGGCCACCTTAAGTTAAGTTGTTCAGAAAGGGAAAATTTCAGCTGTGCTGATTCCCTTTTACCATCCGCCTGGACCACATAAGAATCTCGGTCATCCCTTACTGACTCTGCAGGGAAGCAAACCGACCCAGCTTCCTCAGACAGTTTCTTTACTGAAAAAGTTTCTGATGGCTGCTGGGATGCTGCGATGAACTGAGCTATCTGTGATGGTAAGTCCGTCACGGAGGCCTGTGGAGCCGCGGTCTTACGAGCGTCCTGAGTAGGAGGAGTGGACGTATGCTCTGACTAACGAATGTTACATACAACAACATCTGGACCCAGATGTTGTTGTAAGAGAGAGGGGGCCTCTCTCGCTTGCGGTCCAGGTAGACCTGGACGAGCTAGCTACCGGACTGACTGGCTTCCTCCGTTCCATCCTCCGATCCGTCGTCGCCGGGTGTGCGTGATCCGAGATTATAGTGCTCGCAACACCCCTTCTCCTCTCCTGGACCATAATGGACGAACCCGGCGTCACAACCATTTCGTGAATGATTGCTTCACCGGGGGAGCTAGCGGGCGACAAGTGACCGTCGATCCTACGTGGGACCTCTTAGGCACCTGCCGCATTCCTTTGAGCACTTTGCCGCTAGCTCATTATTGCGACGACGGAAGCACACTTTTGAAGACATCACGGAAACATCACCCTGTTCTTGTTCCTCTGAAAAAGAAACTGAAAAAACTAGAGTGACCCTGTGGAGAGAGGACCGGCATGGACCTCTCACCACTAACAATATACCGTGACACACGTCTCCAACGTTTGTCATCTGAATTGGCACACACTGAGCAAGAATTAGTGCGAGTACACAGATTACAACAAATACAATGAACATGAGAATCAGAGAAAAACTTCCTCGATTTACAATTGAACAATATTCTTTCATTATGAAAAAACATTAAACAGTCATCGTACTCGCACCAACCCTTGAAAACAAAGATACATAATAATAATAATCCATTACAAACATTTCGAAAATTAATTCAAAAGAAAATTTTTTTTTAAATTTCAAGACGAGCCCAAGTTCCCAATGGGAACGATGAGCTCAAATGGATCCCAAAAAAGCCTAAGTGTGGACAAAAATTTTTAAAACATGTTTAAAAATTAATGTTACACTTACGGACAATATTAATGTATCTGTCTATGAGTAGAACTAATAGAAGACAAGGAATCACTGTCAGAAGTAACTGTTGTCAACATAAACAAAAGTGAATAAAAACTGGAAACAAGACTCCAGGCACTGAAAATATGGCCCGAAATCAGTAACCAATTTTAACACTATCCGATGTAAAACAGAGGCTTCCTGAGAAGAAACTGCAGTACATCGGATGGTAGATGCATGACCGAAATGCCTAACCACCCTAGGGTGAGGATGTAACCATGGGGAAAAACAGAATAAACATTCTGTTACCAATCCAAAACTCCCAAGAAATCTCAGTAAAAAAATTACAAAAATTATGCCAAAAGCATGGGAGAATAGCAAGAGGGGGGGGGGGGGGGGGGGGGGGGAGGGGGGGGGGTATAAAGGAAAGGGAGAGAGGAAACTCTGAACAAACTGCAGAAATTTCATTACAAGAATGTAAACATCAGGCCTATGCCCCGAAATTAGGGAACATGAAATAATTTTGCATAAAAATTATAAGTTACAGCCCTGAACACATCCTTCCACTGTTTCTTCCTCTCATCCTCTTATTTCATCCTTAGATCCACCATTTCTTTCATGATTTTGTGTCTGGCATCATTTTAACTGAGATTATAAGCACAGATATCAGTGAGATGTTACTGATTGAATGGCCAAACAAAAAATGAGGATTTTGTTCCAATTTCGGTACTTCCTGGACACTGCGTATGCGCAGTGGACAAAAGTATGGAGGACCAGATAGGACATCTATTTTTTGGATTTTGATGCAAATTTGGGGGATTGGGGGGGGGGGGGGGCAAAATTTGTGTTCGGCCCTAGAATTTAAGAGTTAGCACCAGCTAAGTCTGGGTCATTGGTACAGTATAAAAATATGTGGTTGAAAATAATATGAGAATATATAAAACACAGTCCTGTTATTATAAGATCCCCACATGGGCGGAGGAAAAAAGAAAGATTCATTAGTTACTGCCTGCGCACTGGTTCCCGGAAGTCGTGGATTTGTACTAAGAGAAGAGCATCCCTTACTAGGTGTGCACTGATGGCGCTTGACCCAGTTTTGGCTTATTTTTTCTTGGTGTTTTTGCACCATTTTTCTTTCCCAAATCGCTTGGGAAAGATCAAAATAGAGAGTGTATTTTCCGAGTTACGGTCTTCCACTGTAGTGCAAGCCTGTAGTAAACAATTGTAAGGTAGGTTGATAAGAACTTAAAAAATTTATAGTAATTTATATATTTTTTATACTTACCAATGACCCAGACATAGCTGGTGCTAACTCTTAAAATATAGGGCCAAACACAAATTTTGCCCCCCCAATCCCCCAAAATTTGCATCTAAAACCAAAGAAATCATGTCCTGAATGGCCCTCCATACTTCACCTCTACTGCGCATGCGCAGTGTCAAGGACGTCCCGAAATTGGCGCCATTAATCATTCTTACCACCAGTGCCTGGTAAGTGCTATGTCCTCAGCGGGGAGGTATGAGTTCCCAACTCCTGGGAGGGCCATCCCCGTCTGGGTCATTGGTAAGTATAAAAAATATATAAATTACTATAAATTTTTTAAGATTTTTATACTGTACCAATGACCCAGACATAGCTGAATAGTAAAAAGGCTGGAGGGCCCAGGACATAGAGGAAAATCCAATAAGCTCAACTATATAAAATAGAGTCATCTCTTGGAGGAGACAAGGAGAAATAGGCTTCACGTGTATCTTTCTTATTTATGATAAATTAGAAAGACACAATACCTTCTATAATTGAGCATCATAACATCCATATTCTCTATTAGTATCCGGTATAATTCTTATACTAATTATTTTTAAAGTAAGCCAATAAATAAAGTTAGTCCAGAGAATTGAGACTCTTTATACTCTTTTAAAAGTGTCCGAGGATAGTATAATAACACCCGTTTGACACGTGACATATTCAAATGCTATACTTTAAAACTATGACATGAATGAATTTTAAAAACATAACTTCACTTAAGAAACCATCCCAGTAACAGCTCAGAATTACTGACTCCGGAGGAGGTATCCCCTTGTTTTCAGAATAAAACAGGTGACCCAAGGGAACACCCTCCCCCCCCCCCCCTTTTTCTTGCCCTGGGTCAAATAGCCCAGAGCGAAGAGGGCAGCAGGACGGAGTCACTGCCGGAACATAAAGCCTACATGGCTATAGTTGCAATTGTTAAGTGATCGACATTCTGAGCAACTGATAATGGACCTATATAATGCAGGTCTCCAGAAATGGATTCAATATTTCTGAGATAAAAATTCGTGAATGTGAATGGCTGAGACCAATATGCAGCCTACTTTAATCTATAATAGCAATACTATTTACGTAAGCCCAAGATGTAGAAGAGCTCTTACTTCATGAGCCGAAATCCTAAGCACAGACTGCTGAGTTAAGGATAGATTATCCTAAGCAGTACCGATAGTTAACTGAATGCATTAAGTAATAGAATGGATCGTAATGACCTTTCTATTAGGCATCAGAGCCAGAAGAAGCTTTACGTCCTACTGATAAACTGAGATCTGTTAATAAATACATAAAGGTCTATCCGGACAGAGTAAAGGCCTATGCCCGCTCGAAGATGGAAGGAGCTTAAAAACAATAGGTTGTGAGAATCGTCCACCGATAGTGCATGAAGCTCACTGACTCTTCAGCAGAAGAGAAGACTAAGAGAATTGCTGCCTTCAAAGGCCAGAATTTGAAACTACTGTCTCAAGGGGTTCAAATGGTTGCATTAGTTAATAAGAACCCAAGCTGAATTCCGAATAGGAATTAATCTAACGATTCAAGGTCTCTTATCGAAAAGTTTCAAACTAACTTAGATAAAGAGACATTAGGCTCAATTGTAAACTATCATGGTGTGCATAGGTATCAGATAACATAGACCTATAACCTTTAAAAGTAAGTGGCTGCAGATGATCTCGTTAAACAAGTATACTAGAAAGTTTGCAATGTCTGGTATGGAGGGATCAAAAATATCAACATAAAGATCTCTACACCAACGACGGAAGACCCTCCACTTTAGCCGCATAGTATAGCGAAGAGGAGGTCCTTCTACAGTTAGGAATCGCGTCCACTGCTCGTCCTGTACAATGCTTGCCATGCAAGAAGGACCGCACAATGGAATACGTGAAGGTTGATACCTTGCGGGTTGTGATAGTGTTGACACGATTTCCCCAGCGAAAAAAGATCCTCTCGTGGAGGAAGTTTCCGCGGTAAGTCCCACAGCAGACATCTAAGTAAATTTATCCACCGTCTCTGTGGAGACAGAGATGCTACCAACAGAATTGTATTGTGAATGAATAATCCTAGCAATACTTGCTGAATCAACAGCGCTGGAGGATACGCATATCCTATCATCGCGTCCTACTAGATCGATAGAGCGTTAACTATATATGCTCAGGGATCCGGACACGGTGACACATACGTCTACAATTGATTGGAGAGTTGTGTCGCAAAAAAATTATCACTGGGTGCTCCCATTGATAGCAAATCTGATTGAATACCTGTTTGTTGAGAGTCCATTCCGACGGCAGCAAACGACCCTTCCGTGAAAGGGAGTCTGCTTAATACGATCCGACGACCGAGAATATGACGAACCGAAACAGAACTTGGTGTTCTATAACAAACAGAAGGATTCCTTCCGTTAAAATCTATAATGTAACCGAATGAGTGCCTCCCTGGTTCTGGATATACACAAATACTGTCGTATTATCAGACAGGATTTGAACATGCGTTTCTGAATAAAAGTTAAAAAATTTATAGTAATTTATATTTTTTATACTTACCAATGACCCAGACTTAGCTGGTGCTAACTCTAACAAAACCAGGGCCAAACACAAATTTTGCCCCCCAATCCCCAAAATTTGCATCCAAAACAAAAAGAAATCATGTCCTAAAGGACCTCCATACTACGCCTCTACTGCGCATGCGCAGTGACGCAGACGTCCCGAAATTGGCGCCAATTATCATTCTTACTGGCAGTGCCTGGTCAGCGCTATGTACTCAGCGGGGAGGCAAGAGTTCCCAACTCCAGGGAGGGCCATCCCCGTCTGGGTCATTGGTAAGTATAAAAAATATATAAATTACTATAAATTTTTTAACATTTTTATACTGTACCAATGACCCAGACTTAGCTGAATAGTAAACAGGCTGGAGGGCCTAGGACATAGAGGAAAATCCAATAAGCTCAACTATATAGTAAAGAGGTAACCCCTTAAGGAGAAAAGGAGTATTAGGCTTTACATGTATCTTTCTTATTTAATATTAAATTAGAAAGATACACTACCCTTAATAATTGAGCACAATAACATTCATGTTCTCTATTAACATCCAGTATAACCCTTATACTAATTATTTTTAAAGCAAGCCAATAAATAAAGTAGTCCAGAGAATTGAGACTCTTTATAGTCATTTAAAAGTGTCCGAGTATTGTATATTAAAGCCCGTTTGACACTTGACATATACAAATGCTTCACACCGAGCTACACTTTAAAAATAAGACATGAATGAATTTAAACATTAATATTACACTTTAAAACCATCCCGGAAGCGACTCAGAAATACTGACTTGGAGGAGGCATTCCCTTGCTTTTCACTATAAAGCAGGTGACCTAAGGGAACACCCGCCCCACCCCACCCCCCCCCACCCCCACCCACCCCCCCTTCCCCTTGCCCTGGGTCAAATAGCCCAGAGCGAAGAGGGCAGCCGGACGGAGTCACTGCCGGAACAGAAAGCCTGCATAACTATAGTTGCAACTGTTTAGTGGACGACATTCTGAGCAACAGATAACGGACCTAAACAATGCAGGTCTCCAGAAATGGACTCAATATTTCTGAGATAAAAATTCGTAAATGTGGATGGCTGAGACCAATAAGCAGCCTTCATTAAATCTGTAATAGCAACACTATTAGCATAAGCCCAGGAAGTAGAAAGAGCTCTTACTTCATGAGCAGAAATCTTAAGCACAGACTGCTGAGAAGAAGATAAATCTTCAAAAGCAGTACGGATAGTTAACTGAATCCATCTAGCAATAGAATGGACTGAAATATCCTTTCTATTAGGCATCAAAGACAGAAAGAAACGTTTCCGTCCCTTTCTGATAAACTGAGATCTCTGTTTATAGATACGTAATGCTCTAACAGAACAGAGTAAAGGCCTACGCCCGTCTGAAGAGGGAAGAGCCTTAATAACAATAGGTTCCGGATATTTATTAGGAGCCTGATTCTTAGCTAAAAAACATTAGTAGTGAAGGTGATAGTGTTCCCAACACTACGATAATGAGAATCATCCACCGATAGTGCATGAAGCTCACTGACTCTTCTAGCAGAAGAGAAAGCTAAGAGAAAAGCTGTCTTATAAGATAAGAATTTGAAATCTACTGTCCCAAGAGGTTCAAATGGCTTTTCCTTCAATTTAAGAAGAACCCAAGCTAAATTCCACTTAGGAATTAATCTAAGAGTTCTGGGTCTATTTATCGAAAAGTTTCTAACCAACTTCGATAAAGAGACATTAGATCCAATTTGTAAACTATCATGATGTGCATAGGTATCAGATAACATAGATCTATAACCCTTTATAGTAACAGGCTGCAGTTTGATTTCGTCAAACAAGTATACTAGAAAGTTTGCAATGTCTGGTATAGAGGGATCGAATAAATCTACAGAATGATCCCTACACCAACAACGAAAAACCTTCCACTTAGCCGCATAGTTTAGCGAAGAGGAGGTCCTCCTACAGTTAGAAATCGCGTCCACTGCTCGTCCTGTAAAGTGCTTGCCATGCAAGAAGGACCGCACAATGGAAAAACGTGAAGGTTGAGACCTTGCGGATTGTGATGGAGTTGGCGCGATTTCCCCTGCGAAAGAAGATCCTCCCGTGGAGGAAGCTTCCGCGGTAGGTCCCACAACAGACACCTGAGTAGATTTATCCACGGTCTCTGTGGCGACAGAGATGCTACCAACAGAATCTTGCATTGAGATTGTTTTATCTTTAGCAATACTTGTTGAATTAATGGCGCTGGAGGATACACATATCCTATCATTCCGTCCCAAGGGATCGACAGAGCGTCTACTGCAAATGCTCTTGGATCCGGACACGGAGACACATACGTCTGCAACTGATTGTTGAGATGTGTCGCAAATAAGTCTATCATTGGCCGTTCCCATTGGTAGCAAATCTGATTGAATACTTGTTTGTTGAGAGTCCACTCCGACGGCAACAAGCGACCCTTTCGTGAAAGGGAGTCTGCTAGCACATTCAGACGACCCGGTATGTGACGGACCGAAAGAAGAACGTGATGTTCTAGCGCAAACAGAAGGATTCTTTCCGTTAGATTGAACAACGGAACTGAATGAGTGCCTCCCTGATTCCGTATATACGCCACTACTGTCGTATTGTCGGATAGGATTTGGACATGAGCATCGTGAATAATGTCCATCCAGTGATGTAACACAAGCCAAATTGACATCATTTCCTTGATGTTTATGTGCTTGCACAGGAATTGCGGATCCCAAAGACCCTGGCATCTCGAATCCATTGGGATTAATGATGCACCCCAACCTGTTTGACTGGCATCCGTCATAACGGTAAAACTCGGATCCGGCAACTGCAGCGGAACTCCTTGAGTTAACCACTGAATGTTTGCCCAAGTCTGAATCTCTTGTTTCACTTGATCTGACAAGAGAACGTCTACATCGAGCGAATGAATTTTCACACTCCAATTCTGAGTCAGGAAAATTTGAAGAGGACGTGTGCGTAACCGCCCCATCGGAATGAGATCCGCGGCGGCTCCGCACAGACCTATCAGTCTCATAAATTCTCTCACCGTGACTTTGTCTGCGTGCAGACAATAGCGAGCGTAACAACTGACTAATTTCGCTCTGGTTAACAGCAGACGAACGAGATTGTTGTGCGTCTCAAAGCTCATTCCCAGATGAGTGAATGACTTGGACGGCACCAGATCCGACTTCTCCTCGTTTACTATAAAACCGAGACGTCGGAGTAATAGAAGATTCTGAACATCGTTCTGAAGCGTTAACTCGTTGCCGTACCTCTGAAGAATGTCGTCCAGGTAGGCCGACGTTACCGCAGACGAATGAGCTCGGAAGTAGATCATTACCGAGTTCATTACCCGAGTGAAAGCCCAGGGTGCTAGATTCAATCCGAAGCACATCGCCCGGAATTGATACACCACTCCTAGGACTGCGAAGCGTAGATACTTTCGGAATGCCGGATGTACCATGACGTGAAAGTACGCATCTTTGAGATCTATGCTCGTTGCATAATCGTTCACCCGAATACTCGCTCTGACCGATCGAATCGTCTCCATATAAAACTTCGGAGCGACGATCAGCTTGTTTATCCAGCTCAAATCTATGACTGGACGGAACGAGCCGTCTGGTTTCGGAACCAGAAACAGATGGCTGTAGAATCCCGGAGATTCCTGGTTTTCTACGACCTCTACCGCGTTCTTCATTAAAAGAGACTGCACCTCTGATAACAGAGCGTCTCTTTTCTGCGGATTTGACGGAAGATGAGTCCACTTTGGACTTCGAGTTAATGGAGGCTTTCGTTTGAAGGATATCTTTAGACCTTCCGAAGTCACTCCTCTCACCCAAGGGTCGTCCGAAATCGACGCCCATTCTTGTGAAAAGCTCGACAACCTTCCGCCAACCGGAACGCGATAGAGGTTTAAGCCATCACCTCCTGGACCTGCGAGGCCTGCGGTAGGAGAAACCACGTCTTCCACGACCCGCACCTCGCCCCGTCGACCTCGGGGCGTCCGACCGATTGTCCCGGCCTGAAGGACGTCCCGAACGAGAGTCGCTATCCTGACGGTCTCTCGAATAAGACCAAGAGGACGCACCGGAACCTCTATAGGAACCTCTCTTGGGCGCATTAGACCCAGAAGTGCCTGTCTTATTCGTGTCTGCTGTATCCGACTTCTTAGGAGCAGATTTGAACAACAGAGAATCCTTAGCTTTCTTTGTAATTTTATCATAAATAGCGGAAAGCTTGCCGTCAAAGAGAAGTTCTCCTGAGACCGAAGCGACTCTAAGAGAGTTCTTCACCTTAGAATCCACTAGTGTGGATGTAGCTAGGGCTGCGTCACGTCTAACCAACTCCAGATTTGCCACTGAAAGGGCGGAGTTACACGTGGAATAAATTACTGCCCTTGAAAGAAGTCTTAAAGAGGATTGTATATCCTGAAACTCTTTCCCCTGAAGGCGCAGTGATAACGCCTTAGTAAGGTGATCTGCGTAAGATAAGGCATCTAAATTGGCTCTGTTAAACGCAATAGCTGTTTCCAACACCGCGGTTGGAATAGAAGCTGACAACGGTAATGATAGCTCTAAGTCTTCCGCCTTGTCGTCCATACGCAGAGGAACTCTCGGTATACCCTGTCCTGCCGTATCGAATTTATTCCTTGCATTAATGAAAGGCAGGTTGAGAGTATTAGCGGACAAGAAACCTGCTTTCCCCGTCCTGGAAGCAAGTTTAAATATAGCGTCGTTCAATAATTGAAATGTTCTTGCAACATTATTGGACTGCGACGGAAACTCGGGAGCGATGTCCCTGAACCGCTCAAAAAATTCAGAGTCCAATGACGCTATAATTCTCTTGTCCGGAAGTGCAGCAGTCTGGCCCGACGGAACAACTTGAGGGAGAAAGTGCCGGATGAAGTCCACGGCAGCTTTATGTTGTTCCAAAAGGGATAGCTCCAAGTCATCCGTATCCCTTTCACCATCCGGTCGGACCTCATGATGTTCCCGGTCGTCCGCCCCCGATGCTTCGGCGGAGCGTACCGACCCAGCGCCGTCGGATAATTCTCGATAAGACACCGTTTCTGTCGGCTGCTGGGATGCTGCGATAAGCTGTGCTAACTGCACAAGAATGTCCGGCCTCGAGACCTGCGGAGGCGCAGTCTTTCGCTGCTTCGCCGAGGGCAGCTCCGCATCAGATGGCTCCCGCATACTTTTCCTATGCGAACGTCCGGAGTCCATCGGTCTCGAATCCCTGGCTGCCGGATGGTGTGACCTGGTCGCCGAAGAATCCTTGATCGGCGAAGCTGGTAATATATCGGCGGTCACGCAGCCAAGGTGCGGTCGTGTGCGCTGACGAGAAGAGGAAGCCTTAACAGTCTCTGCGGACTGCTTATACAACGGAGCGTCCCGAGCGACGGACGTATGCTCCGCTAAAGACATATTTTGTACCACAACATCTGGTCCCAGATGTTGTTGTACGAGAGAGGGGCCTCTCTCGCTCGCGGCCCGGCTGGACCTGGACGAGCTAGGAACCGGACTCAAAGGCTTCCTCCGTTCTCGCTTACTATCCGCCGTCACTGGGTGTGCATCTATTATGTTTATAGTGCTCGCATCACCCAAAATTTCCTCTTGGACCGCATCGGACGAACCCGGCTGGCGAACCATTCGGTGAATGGACGCTACACCGGGCGAGCTAGCGGACGACATTTGTCTAATCTCCATGAGCACTTTTGCCGCTAGCTCTGAATTCATTTGTGACGACGGACGCACACTTGAAGAAGATAACATGGAAACATCACCCTGTTCTGGTTCCTCTGAAATAGAAACTGAGAGAGTAGAGTGACCTTGCGGAGAAAGAGCCAGCATCGCTCTTTCTCCAGAAACAACATATCGTGACACACGTTTCCAATGTTTCTCATCCCAATGTTCACATCTAGGACAGGGATTAATGCGAGAACACTGACTACAATTAATACAATGATCATGAAAGTCAGAGGAAGATTTCTTCCTATTACAATTTGAACAACGTCCCTTCATTGTGAAAGAACAACAATAAGTCCTAGTTACTCGCAAAAACCCCTGACACAAAGATACATAATAACATGATCCATTAATAAATGAAAAAACAATTGCAAAACAAAATAATTTTGAAAAAATATTTTTTCAGCGAAGCCCAAGTTGCTGAAAAGTAACGTTGAGCCCCGATGGATCCGATGGCAAAGTGTGGTCAAAAATTTTAAATTTATATTAAATAATTAATGAGACACTTTCGGATAATATAAATGTATCTTATAGTGAGATAAACTACAGCAAAGGCAAACAGCCCCCCTCAAAAAAGGCTGTTGCCAATGAAAACAAACAGTGTAAAAACACCAGAAAACATGACTCCAGGCACTGAAAAAACTGGCCCGGAATCAGTCATCAATTACACTCTATCTGATGCAAAACAGAGACTCCCAGGGGAGAATCTGTAGAACATCAGATGGAAGATGCAGAGCACAAACGTTATACACCCATGGGTGAAAACGTAACTATGGGGAAAATAACAGAAAACATTCTGTAACCAAGCAACTCTCCCAGGAAATTTTAGAAATGAAATTTCTCAAAAATATGCCAAAAGCATGGGAGAATTGCAAGGGGGGACTTTAGAAGGCTAGGGGAGAGGAAACACTGAATAAGCAGTGCAACAATTAGCAAGAATGACAACAAGAGGCCCATGCCTCGAAAATAGGCAACTTAACATAATTTCATCAAAAAATTTTAAGTACAGCCCTGATTATTTTTTGTCACTTCTTTTTCCTCTCCTCCTTCTATCCTCCTTAGAATCACATTTTCTCCAAAAATTACGTGTCTGGCATCCTTTAAACTGAGATTTACAAGCACAAAGATCAGTGAGATGTTGACTGATGAAGGGCCAAACAGAGAATGATAATTGGCGCCAATTTCGGGACGTCTGCGTCACTGCGCATGCGCAGTAGAGGCGTAGTATGGAGGTCCTTTAGGACATGATTTCTTTTTGTTTTGGATGCAAATTTTGGGGATTGGGGGGCAAAATTTGTGTTTGGCCCTGGTTTTGTTAGAGTTAGCACCAGCTAAGTCTGGGTCATTGGTACAGTATAAAAATATCATCCAATGGCGTAGTGCAAGCCAAAATAATATTCTTCCTTGGAAGTTAAGTGCTTGCCTAAAAACTGCGGAACCCAAAGACCCTGGCACTTCGAATCCGTTGGGATCAAAATTGTGTCCCAACCTGTTTGACTGGCGTCTGTCATAATCGAAAAACTCGGATCCGGCAACTACAGTGGAACTCTCTGAGTCAACCACCGAATGTTTGCCCACGTCTGAATCTCTTGTTACACTTGATTGACAAGAGAACGTGTATATCGAGCAATTCAAGATTGCTGAAAGGTTGCCGTCGAAGAGAAGCTTCTCCGAGACCGAAGCGACTCTGAGAGAGTTCTTCACCTTACTATCCATGCGCGTGGATGTAGCTAGGGCTGCGTCACGTCTAACCAACTCCAGGTTGCCACTGAAGGGCGGAGTTATACATGGAAAAACTACTGCCCCTGAAAGAAATCTCATTGAGGATCATATCCTGGAATTCTTTCTCTTGAAGACGTAATGATAACGCCTCAGTAAGGTGGTGTACGTATGATAAGCGTCTAAGTTAAGTCTATTATACATCATTGTCGTTTCCAACATCGTGGTTGGAATTGACATAGACGGCGAAAAAGATAATTCCCAGTCTTCAGCCTCGCCGTCTTAGACGCAAAGGAACTCTCGGTATGCCCAGTTCTGCCAATAAAAAATAATTTTCCTAGAATTCACGAAAGGCAGAATGGAGCATTGCGGACAAGAAACTAGACTAGCATGTTGGTAGCAAGTTTATATATAGCATCGTTCAATAATTCGAATGTTCTAACATTATTGGACTGTGTCGGCAACTCAGGGACAATGTCCCTGAACCGATCCAAAACTCTGTGTCCAATGACGCTATTAGTCTCTTATCCAGCATCGCAGCAATGTAGTCCAACGGAACAACCTCTGGAAGATAATGCCGGAAGAAATCTATGGCAGCTTCTGTTGTTCCAAAAGGGAAAGCTCCAAATCGTCCGAATCCCTTTCGCCATCCTGTCGGACCCTATGAAGTGTTCGGTCATCCGTACCTGATGCAACAGTGGAGCGCACCGACCCAGTGCCGTCGGATTATTCCTGATCCGACCGAGAATCTGTCGTTTGCTGGGATGCTACAATAAGCTGTGCTATTTTGGATAGCACGTCCGTCACTGAGGCCTGTGGAGAAGCGGTCTTACGATGCACTGCCGCTGGAAGCTCCGTGTTCGTTACCCCGTGCATACTTCTATTATGCGAGCGACCGGAGTGTGCAGGCCTCGTGTCCCTTGGCTACCGGATGGCGTGACCTGTTCACCATGGAATCACTGAAAGACGAAGCTGGCCGGATACTCGAGGTCACATAGCCAATGTGCGGTCGTGTGCGCTGTTGTGAGGATGAGGAAGCATTATCGACAGTCACTCGGACTGTCTATATAACGGAGCGTCCCGAGCGGCGGACATACGCTCCGAATGTGAAATGTCTGTACCACAACATCCAGTCCCATATGTTGTTGCACGAGAGAGGGACCTCTCTCGCTCGCCGCCCGGACGGACCAGACGAGCTAGGAACCGGACTAACAGGCTTCCTCCGATCTCTCCTCTAATCCGTCGTCACTGGGTGTGTACTAAAGTCTATTATAGTGCTCGCATCACCCAAATCTCCTTCCTAGACCGCAACGGACGAACCCGACTGCCGAACCATTCGATGAATGGACGCTACACCGGGTGAGCTAGCAAATGTCAACTCCGTCGATCCTAATACGGGCCTCTTAGGCGATTGACATAATCCATGAGCACTAATTGCCGCTAGCTCTTCATTAACTATGACGACAGAGGCACACTTTTGAAAGACATCTCAGTAATTTTGCGAACAAGAAACCAGACATGCTTGTAAATAGCAAGCATATAAAAATATATGTAGCGTCGTTCAATAAATCAAAAGTATCTGAGACATTATTGGACTGTGTCGGAACTGAGGGACGATGTCCCTGAACCGAACCAAAAATTTCTATGTCCACCGACGCTATCAGTTTCTTATCCGGTATTGCAGCCTTCTGGTCCGACGAAGAACCTCTAGAAGATGAAGTCGGATGACAAATACAGCAGCTTATGATGTTCCGAAAGGGAAAGCTCGAAATCCTCCGAATCTCTTTCGGCATCCCGTCGGACCGCAAGAAATTTTCGGACGTCCGCACCTGATGCTTCCGCGGAGCGTCCCGACCCAGCGTCGTCGGATATTACATGATGCGACAGAGATTCTGTCGTTGCTGGGATGCTGCGATAAGTTGTGCTATTTGGGATAGCACGTCCGTCACCGAGGCCTGTGCAGAAGCGGTCTTACGATGCTTTGCCGCTGGAAGCTCCATGTACATTGACTCCCGCCTACTTTCTTATGCGAACGTCCGGAGTCTCCAGGCCTCGTGTCCCTGGCTATCGGATGGCGTGACCTGGTCGCCGAGAATTCTCTGATTGGCGAAGTTGACTGGATATCGGAGGTCACGTAGCCAAGGTGCGGTCGTGTACGCTGCCATGAGAATGAGGAAGCCTTATTGACAGTCTCTCCGGACGGTCTATATAACGGAGCGTCCCGAGCGGCGGACGTATGCTCCGAATGCGAAACATTTTGTACCACAACATCTGGGGCCAGATGTTGATGTACGAGAGAGGGGCCTCTCTCGCTCGCAGCCCGGATGGGCCTGTACGAGCTATGAACCGGACTAAAAGGCTTCCTCCATTCTCCCCGCTAATACGCCGTCACTGGGTGTGCACTTGGTTGTTTTATAGTGCTCGCATCACCCAAAACTCCTTTCTAGACCGCAACGGACAAACCCGGCTGCCGAACCATTCGATGAATGGACGCTACACCGGGTGAGCTAGCGGACGTCAAAGGCCGTCGAACCTACTAGGGTCCTCTTAGGCAATTGACGTATTTACATGAGCACTTTTCCGCTAGCTCTTCATTGATTATGACGACGGAGGCACACTTTTGGAAGACATCACGGATACATCACCCTGATCATGATCGTCTGAAATAGAGATTGATAAAGTAGAGTGACCCTGCGGGGAAAGGACTGGAATGGCCAATTCCCCACTAACATACCGTGACACACGCTTTCCATGTTGTCATCGAAGTTAACACATACAGAACAGGAGTTAGTGCGAGTACACTGACTACATTATACAATGATTATGAAAGTCAGAGGAAGATTTCCTCTAATTACAATTGAACAATATCCTTTCATTGTGAAAAGAAAACAAAGTCCTAGTACTCGCACCAACCCCTGACAATCAAAATACATAATAACATGATCCATTAACATAGAAAAAATAATTGAAATCAAAAAATTTTGAAAAAATATTTTTTCAGAACAGCCCAAGTTTCTGAAAAGTAACGTTGAGCCCCAATGGATCTCAAACCTAAGTGTGGACAAAAATTCTAAAAATATTTTAAACAATTTATGCAACACTTACGAACAATAATAATGTATCTAGTTATGATTAAATTAACATCAAGATATTATTTTCAAGAAATCCCCCCTCACACAGAGGGCTGTTGGAAATGTAAACAATAAGTGTAAAAACACCAGATCAAGACTCCAGGCACCCTGGCCCGAAATCAGTTACCAATAATACACTATCTGATGCAAAACAGAGACTTCCAGGGAAGAAACTGCAGAACATCAGATGGTAGATGCAGAACACTACGCCTAACCACCCATAGGTGAAGACGTAAACATGGGGAAAAGAACAGAATTCATTCTGTTGTCCAGCTAAAACTCCCAAGAAATTTTAGTAATAATATTACAAAAAATATGTCAAAAGCATGGGAGAATAGCAAGAGGGGACTTAAAGGAAAGGGAGAGAGGAAAACACTGAACAAGCAGTGTAACTTGATAACAAGAATGACCACAACAGGCTGTTGCCTCGAAAATAGGTAACTTAACATAATTTCATTAAAAATTTTTAAGTTACAGCCCTGATTATTTTCTGTCACTCATTTTTCCTCTCCTCCTTCTATATCCTCCTTAGAATCACCATTTCACTAATATTTATGTGTCTGGCATCATTTAAACTGAGATTTACAAACACAAAGATCAGTCAGATGTTAACTGATGAAGGGCCAAACAAAGAATGATTAATGGCGCCAATTTCGGGACGTCCTTGACACTGCGCATGCGCAGTAGAGGTGAAGTATGGAGGGCCATTCAGGACTTGATTTCTTTGGTTTTAGATGCAAATTTTGGGGATTGGGGGGCAAAATTTGTGTTTGGCCCTATATTTTTAAGAGTTAGCACCAGCTATGTCTGGGTCATTGGTACAGTATAAAAATATAGAAAATTGGGTTGTGCTAATAATGGGTTCAACACATTTGAATATACACACATCCTAGGGATGCTGAATTCAAGAAACATTATTTTGTCTGGTGTGTTTGGAAAAGATTTTTAATTATCTCCCTTTTTGAGTCCCTGAGTGGGTCTGACTGAACCCAAAAATATTTGTTTCCATACCACAGTGATAACAAAGGCACCCAATAATTTATAGCAAACATTACTGACATTAAAAATCTTCTTTAAAGGTTCTGTACAAAAAATGTAATACACACAATTCCTGTAAATATGACTGCCAACAGGCATTTTGAATTTTGGGCCAAGCCCAAAAGCACTTGTTACAATCCCATGATGAAAACAAACATAGTCCTAGACGTTCTGTACAAAAAACTGATAGCACCTAATTTTGGTATAAAATGACTGCTGGCAACCATCTTGAATTTCAGACCACACCCAAAAACACTCGTTCTCATCCCAAGGTGATAACAAAGGTACCCAAGAAGTTTCATGAAGATCGGTTCATAAATACAGCCTCTAGCCCGATGCCGTATTGACATGTGCACTTACTGTGCATAAGTAGCACTAAATAAATCCAAGTTCATCTAATCTGCATAATTTCTGCATGAGATAAAAACCTGTATTATATGTGATGTATTCCATGTTACTAAACATTCATTAAAAAATTTATTCAAATCAGAACCTTCAGAAAGAGGTTCTGTACAAAAAACTGATTGTACCTAATTTCGGTACAAAATGGCCGCTGGCAGCCATCTTGAATTTTGGACCACACCCAAAAGCACTCGTTCTCGTCCCAAGGTGATAACAAAGGTACCCAAGAAGTTTCGTGTAGATCGGCTCATAAATACAGCTCCTAGCCCAAGCCGTATTGACATGTGTACTTACTGTGTATAAGTCGCACTGAATAAATCAAAGTTCATCTAAGTTTCATAATTTCTGCACGAGAAAAAACCTGTATTATATGTGATGTATTCCATGTTACTAAACATTCATACAAAAATTTATTCAAATCAGAACTTGCATACAGAATTTCTGTACAAAAAATGATTGCACTAACTTCGGTACAAAATGGCTGCTGGTGGCCATCTTGAATTTTGGACCGCACTCAAAAACACACATTCTCGTCCCACGGTGATAACAAAGGCACCGAAGAAGTTTCGTAAAGATCGGTTCATAAATACAGCCTCTAGCCCAAGCTGTATAGAAGTTCTGTACAAAAAACTGATTGTATCTAATTTTGGTACAAAATGGCCACCGGCAGCCAAAAACACTCGTTCTCGTCCCAAAGCGATAACAAAGGTACCCAAGAAGTTTCGTGAAGATTGGTTCATAAATACAGCCCCTCGCCTGAGCCGTATTGACATGTGTACTCACTGTGTATAAGTAACACTGAATAAATCAAAGTTCATCTAATTTGCAGAATTTCTGCGTGAGATAAAAACCTGTATTATATGTGATGTATTCCATGTTACTAAACATTCATACAAAAATTTATTCAAATCAGAACTTTCATACTGAAGCTCGGTACAAAAAACTGATTGCACTAATTTTGGTACAAAATGGCTGCTTATTTATTCATTTATTTATTGGGGTTTAAGGTCACATACTTATGCACAATGGCTAATCGTGACCGTGACAGTTTTATGGGTGGAGGAATCCAGAGTACCTGGGGAAAACCACCGAGCAACGACGAGCAACTGTCAGCTCCTCAATATTCTAACTCTGTTCAAGCTCCGCTCAAGCAGGTTTACAGTAGTTGAAGACGTGCACGATTGACGTGCAGTATGCCTTAGTGCACGCCGTCATCGTGCCCCCCATGTAGTCAACCAGGATAAAGTGCCTTGCCCAAGGGCACAACATGGGTCGTCGTCGAACTCGGGACCTCTAGCACCCAAAAACACTCGTTCTCGCCCCAATGTGATAGCAAAGGTACCCAAGAAGTTTCGTAAAGATCGGTTCATAAATACAGCCTCTAGCCCGAGCTGTATTGAACTGTGGACAGATGGACGATGGGCCATGACATAACCTCAAATTTGACTACGTCAAAGTTGAGCTAAAATTATCTGAATAACACTTGCATTGAACATGGGGCTAGGCATCATTAAGGTAGACTTGCATACCAAATATAATGACATTCTACCCACTATTTTAAAAGTTATGGAGTTTAAAAACTGGCTGGTCACAGATGGAGAGACTGACAGACAAAAAGACAGACCGATTGGCTGATATTGTCAAATGTAGATCTATGTCGCAGCTAAAAAAAAATGTTTGAAATTTGTTCTATTTTTAGCCTGTTCGAGTCCTCAAGAGGGCCACTAATTATTTTTTTGCATAAATCAAGAACACGTAACTCACTCTTTATGTGTGCTACATTTCGTTCAAACTGGTTCAATTGCAAAGGGGTCCAAAAAAAAAAAAATTCTGCGAGGGAAAAGTTTTTGTCCCTCCCATTTTGTTGGCACATATTGCTTTCCCAATGCCCACAATTTTTAACATTACTTACTTCATTCTATACCTTAAATACATATACAGCCCATTACTAATGGTAATGATGCAATTCCAGTCGAAATTGGTATTATGTATTTCCTGCTGCATGTGAAACAGGAAAGTCATGAATTGCAAAGGGGTCAAAAATATAAATTTCCGCGAGGGAAAAGTTTTTGTCCCTCCCATTTTGTTGGCACATATTGCTTTCCCAATGTCCACAATTTTTAACATTACTTACTCAGGGTTCGTACAGGTTTAACAAAATGAAATTCAAGCACTATTCAAGCACTTTTCAAGGGCTATGTCATTCATTTTCAAGGACTATTTTTCCATTCTAAGAAACCAACTGTGACATGTTCTTTTTATAACTACTCTCCGCACAGTGCATATTTCAAGAATAAGTGTGTGTCAGGTAATATTCAGGCCCATTTCTGTCCTTTTGGTTAAGTTTCGGAACTTCTTGCAAAGTTGTTGGGTTGTTTGTGGTAATTTGACATTCAAAATCGATTGTTCACAAACAATAATTCATGATTTATTATCAAATACCTCTGTTATTTTCATACAAAGTTAAGGTGAATCTTTGATATATTATCGCTTCCAGTAACTATCCTTTAGTGTGACACGATGACATAAATGAAGCAGGCGGAGATGCAGACATTGATTGGAAAATCCAGTTTGCAAAACACAATTCACCGCCCATTTGAATTGGATGCTCTCCATAGTATAGCAGCCTGTGTGTACAGTGAGCCACATGATAGTATGCAATAGATCACATGCTGCCGTTTCAATTTTCTGAGTGGTTCAAATTGACCTGAACATTATGATGAACGCCATCGGAATTTGTGTACTTGGGTTTTCTCTCATGATGAACAAGAAAAGTAGTGTGCAGAGCACACAGGCATATTATACTATTCGTGTTTTAAACTTTAATATGCTACAGCGAATTCCCGAATTTTTTTGTTATTTTGGGCACTAAAACGTGGCATTTTGGTGGGGATTTTTTTAGCAGAGTAGGTTGGGGTCCAGGATTCAAGGACTTTTCAAGGGGAGTGGTGGTAATTCAAGCACTATTCAAGGGGAAAAGTCAATTTAAGCACTTTTCAAGACAGGCATTGGAATTCAAGCACTTTTCAAGACCGTACGGACCCTGCTACCTCATTCCATACCTTAAATACATGATTATACAGCTCATTACTAATGGTAATGATGCAATTCCAGCCTTATGTATTTCCTGCTACATGTGAAACAGGAAAGTCATAAATAAGGAAAAAAGTCATTAAAAATATCTGAACTGAAAAACTATCATAAAGTGATAGCCTGACAATGAACAATCTTTTGGAAGAGACTGTTGATGAACAAGACTTTGTTTTCTGAATGCACTCCTTGTTCATTTGCTTTGAGAGTTTAAGATCACTTTCAGTAGGTTTGGCTAAATTATGACCATAACGGCAAAGTTTGCCCAATCAATTATAAATATACTGCCTATTATTATTTTATTACACAGTGAAATGTCAATAATAAACCACAATAAACATGCATTGTTCCACTTCAAAGGAATTTAGCAAATTATTATATGTGATGTATTCCATGTTTCTAATTTGGATTTTTCTCTCACATAACATCAAACCTATGAACAAGTTTGACAACTGTCCTACAAAATGAGTCATAAAAAATATCAGAAACAAGTTTTGACCTTCACTGTTTTATAAAGGTTGCCACATGGCAGCAACTAGACAAAAGCTATGGCACATTAAGGTTCATAGTTCAAGAAAGGATCCAATTTTAAGTCATATATTTATATTAAGTACCTTGATTAACTTGTTTGTTTGCTTGAGCTTTTTTAGGATCAGTATATTTGGAAACAACTTTCTTGTCATTTATAATCTGCACATCTTGCTCTCCTGCCTGATTACTGAAAAGCAATTATTAAGTCTTTAATACTAAGCACACAATAATCATTGTCCTTTTATTGGAAATTTATGGAAAATTTTCTTTGACAATACATTTCCAGTCAGTGAAAATGGAAATCTATCCTGAAGCTCTCCGAACTGGACATTTCTATTCAGAGAATTTCCTTTAAATTTTAAATTCTAACTCTTTGTGAACAGTAAACACAGCACCTTAGAAATGAGTCAAATCTGGCAGCCAGAAAATTAGAAAACACCTAGTACTCTTACTCACTTTCTTTATTTATCCTTTAAAAAACCTTTCTTGTGATCTCTTATTGGAACAAGCTCAGTGTGCTTTTTCCATTGTTGCACTTGTATCACTAAATATATTTTGGAAAAGAAAATACTATTTTTTTTTAATTTTGTGAGACTTTGGCCTATAAAAAGAATCTTGTTTCTCATGTGTATTTTCCCCCAGTTTTACGATTAAGGTTTGAGGCATATTTATTAAATCCATAAAACAGTTCTGAAAATTGTTGGAATTGTCTCAGAAAAATAATTTTATCTACTTAATTTTTATGTTTTTTTTTTTGTACTTCTCATCTTGGTGCCCTACTATGTTTAATGTATAAACTAAACATTGGATGTTGACAAAAGTTACAGGTTCTTGTTTACAAGATTTAAGACAACCAGTTTCCATCTGATGCCTTTGTAGTATGAAAGAGCCCACTTAAATGGATATTTCTTAATTAATTGACCCTGTTAATTACACATAACTTTTAAACACCTGAGATAGAGCGTACCTTCAGTACAATTTGACCTGTTAACTGCATACAGGTTTTTGAGTAAACTCTTGTTAACCCTTTACCCAACGTAACGGTCAAAACCGGTCAGCACTATTCACCAAATTCACCAATAAATATTCATTATTTTTTTCATTTTTTGTCTCAAAAACATAGGTGATGACCCCATTTTGGAACGAGCTCGTTCAGCTCGTTCCAAAGAAGTGTCATAACCTATGTTTTTGAGACAAAAAGTGAAAAAAATTAGTTAATCAAGAATTTTGTTTGCAAGTGTCGTCTGCTTTTCATGTTAGGTAAAGGTTTAACTAAAGAAAAGTTCTTGTGATTTATCAAAGAATTACTCTAACACCCATCAAACTTCCCATTTTGATAGACTCATTCATCCAGTACAAGCATTAATCAATTATACCATGATTGATGTGTATTCAACATAACCCGATACAATAGATATGAGAAATGTCATAGATTCACCATACATGGAATCCAGGCTACGTGCAAGAATTTTCATGTAAGAAATGCTTGGGCACACACATTTTCAAGAAAGAATGGGAAGAAACCACCAAAGGGGATATTTTTATCCTTGACGTACATGTAAATAACAGGTCAAATTTGTAGTGTAGGTATAGTAAATGGTTTGGTGTTTGTAAGTTATATACAATTAACATTATTCAATTGAAAGATATACAATAAAATGGGCTCATTGTAGTGAAATAAATACTCAAATTACAATTGGAATGTATGAAACTTGGAAATTTAAACTACACCTATATTTATCATACCTACCACTGGCTCAGACAATTTGACAGAATTCAGGCCAAACACTTAATTCAAAATCCAAAAAAAAGAGATAAAAAACAAAACAAAAGAGTCCTTTATGATTCTCCATAGATGAAAAGAAGTCCAGGAAGTGTCCACCAATCCCACCAACCATCGTTCTTTTGCAGTGCCTGCCAAGTGTTAACAATTGTATGTGGAGAGGTGTGAGTGAACAACTGGGCCAGTGGTAGGTATGATGAATATAGTAATTATTTTAAATTTCCAATATTTATCCACCCTTACCACTGGCCCCGAGTAGCTGAATAAATAACAGGAAGGAGGGACCATACAGGATTAAGAAATGTAGATAAAGCAGGTTATATAATTAATTCCAGAAACTATTAATCTCTAAAAGTGGTCAATACCTGATAACTGTGTGTCGCTCTTTCTTGAGAATTTCTTTGTTATCAGTAAAGAGGATTGTGTGGTATTGTTGTGGACCATCGCATGTTGGTAGAATACCTTTCACACCTTGTGAAACTGGTTGCAGAATACCATTATAAACCAGTAAATCATCAACCAGTAACTAAAAAATAAAGCAAATGTACAGATCATTTACTGGAGGCAGTGTGTGTCTTGCACTTTTTGAGATCAGAAATATATATAGATCATTTTAGCTGAAAACAGAGAAAAACTAAAACAACATAAATACAACAGTAAACTGGAGGAATTCGAAATTATTTCACAAAGGGGATTTGTATAAACATGAGTTTTTTTTTCTTAAAGACAATATGCTACCAGCAATGGAAACCTTTGGTCAGCGATATATTATTCATAAATATTTAGTTTGTTACAATGTATTGGAGAGTGCCTATTGGCACTCTCCAATTAATTATACCCAAACAATTTTATATAAACATTTATTTGTGGTGCTGAATAAGTGACAAGCGAACGCATACAATGTACAGTCACTCAAATGGCTTTCAGCATATTTCAATAGAGCTACGATAGTGGCTTCTTGCACACGACCAGTTGATATAACAGTTTAAGTTGTTCTGGTTGTGATTTCCACTTATTTTGGTCACATATATAGGCAGCCTAGGCATGATCAGAATTCACATCCAAGCCACAAGACTGACAGGTTGCAAATTTAGTATAAATTTCTGGAAAGATCTTTAGCCCTCAATGGCCTAGACAATTATCAAGATTTCACCAAGCTATTTCTGGTTAATCTAGATACATGGCAATGATTTGTAGTCAGGTTTTAGCTGCCTATATAGGAAGCCAAGGCTAAGTAGAAAACACTGCATATGTAGTTTGTTCATTGTTTTTAAGACTTTCTTGTGATTGCCTGTTGGTACTTCTTTTCACAAAGTTAGTCAAAGCCAGAACCCTAAAGAGTTGAACTTACAAATAAATCTGCAGTCCTGCCATCACAATAACCAACTGAACACTTCACCAGCAATAATTCTGGTTGAAGGAAAGTATTGGTGGGGTGGGGGGGGTGGGGGGTGGAGGCAGGGGGTAACAATAGTTTTACATTTTAAACAAGCGGTCCCAGAGGGCCTTATTGCACTCACCTCACATGGTAGCCTAAATATCAACCCAGGGAATTGATTTGAACAAGTTGCATCTGCCCCTTCCTAAGAAAAGCTTATACCAAATATCAAAAGATTCTGACAGGTGGATCAGAAAACAAGAGGCCCCAGGGGGCCTGAGGGCGCTCACCTGACATGGTAGTCTAAATATTAAAACAGGGACTTGAATAAGCTGCATACGCCCCTCGTAAGAAAAGCATATACCAACTAGATGTAGCCAGGGACCAGCCTAGGGGGGAATTTTAGGGAGACTTCAAGTCTCCCTCCAGAAAAAATAGGGAGACTGCAGATTCATGTAGGGAGACTTCATAGGCAAGTGGGGAAAATTAAGAATATTCATGTACCACCCCCACCGCCCCTTCATATTTTCAATTTATGGTCCTCCATTAACGTACAAATAATCCAGGTCATGATGTCTATGTGCCAGGTTAAAAAATCACAATGTAATTATTGACTGAAAATCCCCCACTGCTACCTTCTCCTTCATGACCCCTCACCTCTTCTTCGTGCCAATCCCCTATCACCCTCCTGTGGTTGCCTTTCAACAAAGTCTACTCAGCTAATAATTTCCTAAGTCTGAAAGTGTGAACAGGACCAGATGTAAGAAGGTTGCTTGGGAGGTACTTTGTTAGTTAATAAACAAAATACATTCTGGGGTCGAGTATTTTGTAAAAGAAATGTCATTCCGCATCATTTTTATGGCATTCCGGTGTCATTCCGCGTCATTTCATGTCATTCCCATGTTTAGGAGGACCCTTTTTCAAGATCATCCACATGCACACTTGTGTCCTGTACAAAGCTTTTCTTGACATCACTAAAGCTTTTTTTCATGTGTTTCAATTCCATTCGTGTTTTTCTGGGAATAGGCAGCCCAACAGTTAACAGTCGTCAGCAAATCGAAATGAAAATAATGTGTTATAAAATACGTCCGTTGTGTATACATTTTCGGCATCCTAAGCGACGTAACCGACTTACAAACTGGGTTGTTTTGTTGAGTCGCGTAAGTCATTTTCGTTTCGACACTTGAAGCTCTGACTAGAACGCAACAAAATAGAAATAAAAAAATCCGCCAAAAGCGACAATGGACAATTGCTTGTCATGTGATTTCAAATAAATGGACGTTTATTTGACGAATTAAAATGCCCATTTATCACACTCGAGCACATTCGATTTTTGAAAATACTCGTTTTCATGTAAACCTCGCATCACTCAGTTCAGCCTTTTCTAATTTTGGCCAATTTTTAGAGGGCGACTTGTAATCGCCCCGACTATTTTTCTAGGCGTCTTTGGGCTTAGAAGGGCGACTTAATCGCCCTTGTCGCCCTCACGGCTGGTCCCTGGATGTAGCGATTGTACCCACACAATACACAGGACTTTCGTTCTATTTTTAATTCCTGCACTTTTACGACCCAAAATTGAGATACACGCATATAAAAAACAGATTTTTTTCCCAAACAAAATATTTTCAGCCTAAATTTTTTTTTTCTTCTTAAAACGTATAAAAAACAAAAAAAAATAATTTCCGGATTTTGGTCCAAAATTTTCCAAGTCCCACCCGGACCCCAAATTTTCAGTATAAAAAAGAAAAAAATTTTGTCTTAAAATTGACCGAAATGCATAAAAAACAAAAAAATAATTTCCGGATTTTGGTCCAAAATTTTCTAAGTCCCACCAGGACCCCAAATTTTCAGTGTAAAAAAAAAAAAAATTTTGTCCAAAAATTGACCTAAACGCATAAAAAAAACCCCAAAAAATTTCAGGATTTTGGTCCAAAATTTCTTAGTCCGGAATGGGACCCAAATTTTCAGCCTAAATATGAACCCAGGGACTTGGCTTAAAATTGACTGAAATGCATAAAAAACACAAAAAAAAATTCCGGATTTTGGTCCAAAATGTTCTAAGTCCCACCCGGACCACAAATTTTCAGTTTAAAAAAAAAAAAAAATTTGTCTTAAAATTGACTGAAACGCATAAAAAACAAAAAAATAATTTCCGGATTTTGGTCCAAAATTTCTTAGTCCGGAACAGGGCCCCCAATTTTCAGCCTAAATATGAACCCAGGGATTTGGCTTGAACAAACTTGAATCTCCCCCCCCCCCTCCCCCAAGGATGCTACATACCAAACATCAATAGATTCTTATTGGTAGATCTGAAGAAGAAGATTTTAAAGAATATTCCTCATACTGCACTAATTTAAACATTTGGGCTCCCATAGAGATCCCAAATATGGACCCAGGGAATTGATTTTAATAAACATGTGAAACAATCTTCCAAAGATGTTATATGTGAAATTTGAAAGCTTTTGGAGCAGTGGTTTGGGAGAAAAGTAGTCTTGCATGTTTTTCCCATTACCTACAGTGTTAAAAAATGCTGACTCAGCACTTTTTCAAAGTCCCCAAAAAGTACCCCATGATAAAACCGATAGCAGTTTTTTTTACCATTCCATTCTGTTGATCCTAAGGAAGCTTCACACCAAATAAGAATTCTCATGTAGTTTTGGAGATATGGGCGTTTTAATTTTTTTCTATTTTTAGCTCCTGCGGTTCCCATGGGGCGACGGGAAAATAAAATTGGGCATAAATTAAGTACTTATAACCCAATAAGCCCTCATATCAAATTTGGTTCAAATCTGCTTCTCGGTTTGGAAAATAGAAATTTTGAGACTGGCAAAAATTCTTGCCCCTCCCATAACGAAGGCAAATAATGCCCGGCAAACTTCTCTTGAACAAACTTGATTCTAAACCTCAAAAGGACTCTGTATACCACATATCAAGTCTCTGCTACTGGTGGTTCATTAGAAGATTTTAAAAAAATTTGGCCATATTTTCCCCACACCTCTGCTCAATATGAGCCGAAACCTAATTTGGATAAAAATCAAAATGCCCCTATATAGCCACTACTTACATGAAATTTAATTAAAATGTGGTCAGTGGTTTAGGAAAAAGAGGTTCAAACACCACCTTCACGCAGACGACGGACGACGGACAAAGAATGATAAGAAAAGCACATCCTGTCTTTCAGTCAGGTGAGCTAAAAAAGATTTTTAAAGAATATTCCACATATTGAACTAAGTTATAATTCGTGCACCCAGAGGGAGCCCAAATATGAACCCAGGGACTTGGCTTGAACAAACTTGAATCTCATCCCCCTAAGGATGCAGCTGTATACCAAATATCAAAAGATTCTGACTACTGGATCTGAAGAAAAATATTTTTAAAGAATATTCCTCATATTGATCTAAGATTATAATTTGTGCTCCCACAGGGAGACCAAATATGAACCCAGGGACTTGGCTTGAACAAACTTTAATCTCACCCCCTAAGGATGCAGCATACCAAATATCAAAAGATTCTGATTGGTGGATCGGAAGAAGATTTTTAAAGAATATTTGTCATATTGCACTAATCTGAACATTTGGGCTCCAGACAGCCCAAATATGGACCCAGGGATTTGATTTCAACAAACACGTGAATGAATCTTCCAAAGATATCATATGTGAAATATGAAAGCCTTTGGAGCAGTGGTATAGGAGAAATTCTTTAATGTTTTTCCTATTACTCACAGTGTTAAAAAATGAAGACTCAGCATTTTTTCAAAGTTCTGTAAAAGTGTCCTATGATAAAACCGATGGCAATTTTTTTTACCATTCCGTTCTTCTGTTCCAAGGAAGCTTCACACAAAATAAAATAAAAATTCCCAGTGCCACGTAATTTTGGAGATATGGGCGTTTTACATTTTTCCTATTTTTAGCTCCTGCGGTTCCCATGGGGCGATGGGAAAATTATTTTGGCATAAATTAGGTACTTATGACTCAATAAGCCCACATATCAAATTTGGCTCAAATCAGCCTCTCAATTCGGAAAATTATAAATTTATATATTTTTATCCTTACCAATGGCTCAGACTAGCTGGTGCTTAACTCAAAGTTATTAAGGGTCAAACACAAATTTTGAACCTCCCAATCCCCAAAATTTGCTTGCAAAAACAAAAATTAAAAGTCCTATCTGGCCCTCCATACATTTACTCTCCACGCATGCGCAGGCGTCAGGAAGTGACCTGAATTGGCACCAACATCATTCTTTGTAGAAGAGAGTATTTCATAAAAATTCAGCGGGGAGGTATGAGTGCCCACTCATGGGGGGGGGGGGGGGGGGGGGGGGGGGGCATCTCCATCTTGGCCATTGTTAAATATAAAAATATACAAATTACTATAAATTTATAATATTTTTACACTGTAAACCAATGGCCCAGACTAGCTGAATCGTAAAAAGGTGGAGGGTCTAGGACTTCAGAATTAGTAGATCAACATAGCTCCAATCATGTAATCCAAAGTGGAAGGAAATTAAAATTATTAGGAATTACATATATGTCTCTCTATACAGTAATAGAAAAGACATATCATACAAAAGGAGCCCAGTTCAAGTAATTCTGTAGACTTAGCATGAAGTCTATGCTAATTGGATGTAACAAGTTCCCAATTTTTAAGGTTACCTCGGACTAAGCCCAAAAATTAGGATGGCGTATATGAGAATGAGAGAATATCTCCCACAAACATACGCCATATACAATAAAACTCCAGCTGTATGCAGGGTATAATTACGGACAAAACAGCTTCAGTCATAGTTACATACCTATCAAGCCGGAGAAGAGGTAAAAAATCCCCCCCCCCTCCACCCCCTTTTCTTTTGAAGGAATCTTCAAAAAGAAAGAGGGGAGCGCTCTGGAATCAGTAAAAGCGGATCCAAAAAGCAATATAAATATTCGTCGAACAGGCACTCGGGAATTAATTTATTATTAACTAGAAAGTGTTTTAGCACACTAAAACATATGTCTCCCCTTCCTTTTGAGGTCAGATGTCAAGGTCACATGCAGTTCATCAAGGTAGCGGACATGCGGTTTCATGGTGACACATCCACATGTCAAAAAAAAAAATTCTGGTCTGGACAATTACTCCCTATTTAAAGTACATAAATTTGACCTTGAGGTCAAGGTCACATGAAGGTCATGATGACATGTGGTCTCATTGTGATACATCCACATGTCAATCATCTAAGTCCTAGGTCAAAAAACAAAAAAGTTCTGATCTGGACAATTATTCCCTATATGAAGTACATAAATTTGACCTTGAGGTCAGAGGACAAGGTCACATGCAGTTCATCAAGGTAGCCGACATGCAGTTTCATGGTGACACATCCACATGTCCAAAAAAAAAAAAAAAATCTGGTCTGGACAATTACTCCCTATTTAAAGTACATAAATTTCACCTTGAGGTCAAGGTCACATGAAGGTCATGATCACATGTGACATGCGGGTTAATTGCGATACATCCACATGTCAAATATCTAAGTCCTAGGTCAAAAAACAAAAAAGTTCTGGTCTGGATAATTATTCCCTATTTGAAGTACATACATTTGACCTTAAGGTCAGAGGTCAAGGTCACATGAAGGTCATCGAGGTACACGCGGTCTCTTGGTGACACATCCACATGTCAAATAACAAAGTCCAAGGTCAAAAAAACAAAAAAATTCTGGTCTGGACAATTACTCCCTATTTGAAGTACATAAATTTGACCTTGAGGTCAAGGTCACATGAAGGTCACGACATGTGGTCTCATGGTGACACATCCACATGTCAAATAACCAAGTCCTAGGTCAAAAAACAAAAAAATTCTGGTCTGGACAATTACTCCCTATTTGAAGTACATACATTTGACCTTGAGGTCAAAGGTCACATGAAGGTCACAATGGTATGCGACACACCGGCTCATGATGATACATCCACATGCCAAATATCCACATGCCAAATATCTAAGGTCTGGCTCAAAAGCCAAACAAGTTTTGGTCCGGACAAAGTTTCCTTGAAAAAAGCAAAAATCTGACCTTCAGATCAAAGGTGAAGGTCACATGAAGGTCACAATAGTATGCTACACACCAGCCCCTGGTGATACATCCACATGCCAAATATCTAAAGCCTGACTCGAAATACAAAAAAGTTCTGGTCCAGACAGTTTCCCTTAGAAAAGTGCATAAATCTGACCTTCAGGTCAAAGGTCAAGGTCACATGAAGGTCACTATGGTACACTGCACACCGGTTCATGGTTATACATCCACATGCCAAGTATCTAAGGTGTAGGTCAAAAGATAAAAAAGTTATGGCCCGGACAAAGTTTGTGTGATGTTTCCCTTAAAAAAACACATAAATCTGACCTTCAGGTCAAAGG
Source organism: Pictodentalium vernedei (assembly GCA_031216915.1). NCBI lineage: Eukaryota > Metazoa > Mollusca > Scaphopoda > Dentaliida > Dentaliidae > Pictodentalium > Pictodentalium vernedei. Next base: position 332,784,343 of record CM062297.1, on the reverse strand, counting down.
TCAAGGTCACATGAAGGTCATTAAGGTTACACTGCACACCGGCACATGGTGATACATCCACATGCCAAGTATCTAAGATGTAGGTCAAAAGACAAAAAAGTTATGGCCCAGACAAAGTTTGTATGAGAAGAAGAAGAAGGAGAAGAAGAAGAAGATGAATGTGCACTAAAACAATATGTCTCCCTTCTGGGAAGGGGAGACATAATAAATGGTGCTTAATGCCACTTCAGAAGTTAAGGCTATAACGACGATCCTGGTAATTGATATTGCCCGCTATATAACGTACATCGGAGACGGCATACACAGGTAGGTCAAAATATATAACATACACATGTCCAATCGAACCACAATGAATGATCTCTGGAGAGTAAACACACTTTCGAGGTAACCCACAGGCGACCCCATTCAGGTGTACAATAAATTCCAGAAACAACACTCCCCGACGTATACTATCCGATATCTATGACACTATAAACATGTGAACATACGAGTTGAATACACACATTAATAGAAGCCTGGATCTAGAAATGGAAGTAGGTATGATTAACAGGCTCCAACACGGACCGCCCCCAAAATAATTCACAATTTCTAAGGTCCACAGCATACAATAAAGCTTCAGCCTAATAATTATTATGCGTGTGAGCATTAAAATCCCGCATGTAATCATCTGAATACCAGTTAATTGGTTATGCAGCCTCCGAGGTACCCAAAGACTAGCAATTTATTATGATGAAATATGCACTCGTATATGACATATAGACGAATAATCACAGGAAACCAACAAACTAAAAAGTGGATGTGCCCATGAGGTCGCCATGGAACACGACCCAGCCGCCAATTGAGAAGTGAATAAATGCATGTATGTATTTAAACTCATACGAGGCTTGCAGGAAGAAAACTACGTCTTGCCCGGTAATCGCCTCTAAACACACTAGCGGTGGGGGGATTCGATGTCATATCGAACGCTCCACACCCGCATTACTTAATCGTTCTTGTGTTAGTCATAAAATAATATAGGAACCGTAATGGTTCCCTCACGTCTAATCGACTCCATTATATACTCCATTATTCCACAATGGACGGAGAAGGACGTGAAGAACAAAAACTTCCCCTGATAAAGAAGGTCCTCTCGTGGAGGAAGCTTCTGGGGAACGTCCCATAGCAGACACTTGAGAAGACTGATTTCTGTGACGACAGAGGAACTACTAGTAGGATTCACAATGAGACTGTTTGATCTTAAACATAATCTACTGAATCAACTGAATTGGAGGATACGCGTATCCTATCATTCATCCCCATGAGATCGGCAGAGCGTCTACTGCATGCGCTCAATGGTCTGGGAATGGTGACATGAACGATGGTAACTGATTGTTCTGGTGTGTCGCAAACAGATCTATCATGGGGCGATCCCTCTGGTAGCAAATCTGCCCAAATACTTGCTTGTTGAGCGTCCACTCCAATTGCAACAGGCGACCTTCCGAGAGAGCGAGTTTGCTAGTACTTTCAGACGACCTGGTATATTTTGGATAGAAAGATGAACATGATGATTCATGACGCATAGCAAAATCTTCTCCATTAGTTGGCATAACCGCCCTAGTTCCTGCTGTACACTACTAGTGTCGAGTTGTCCGACCAAATTGAACATGGTCGTCCGTTATTATGTGAATCCAATGTTGTAGCGCTAGCTATATTGACATCATAACATTGATGTTTATGTGTTTCTCCCAAAGACCCTGACACTTCAAGACTGTGGGACTTAGGGTCGCGCCCTAACCCGTTTGATTCACATCCGTCAAAATCGTGAAAGCCAGATCCGGCAGTTGCAACGGAACTCCCTGAGTTAACCACTGAACATCTGTCCAAATCTGAACCCTTGTTTTACTAGGTCTGTTAAAACAATACTGGTTCATGCGAAAGCGTTTTCACACTCCAGTTCTGAGTAAAGAATATTTGGAGGGGATGTGTGCACAGGCGACTTGTATGGAGCTAGATCCGACTTTTTGTCGTTTACGATGAAACCAAGATGCCGGAGTAATAGAAGCAGACCCTGAACATTGTTCTGAAGAATAATTCTGTTGCCATAACCCTGTAGAAGGTCGTCCAAGTAAGCCGACATTACCACAGAGGAATGAGCTCGTAAGCAAGACATTACCGAGTCCATTATTCGAGTGAAACGCCCAGGGGGCCAGATTCAGACGAAAACATATTGTTCTGAACTGAATACACCTTCCCTTGTACGGCGAACAACAGGAAACTTTTGGAGCCATGATAAGCTTGTTATCCAGCTCAAATCTATTACCGGTTGGAACGAACCGTCTGGCTTCTGACTGTAAAAATCTTGAGAATCCTGATTCTCGATGATTCTCGATGATCTGTATTGCTTTCTTGATAAGAGAGCTTATACATGTGGTAGGATAAACTCTATTATGCAAGAATTTGATGGAAGATTTGTCCAAGCAGACAACTTATTATTGGGGTTTCTTGCTCGGAATTATAGCCGTAAGCCATCTGAGACTACACTTCTCACCCACTGATCTTCCGTGATTGTTATGGTCTAAACCATCACCTGTATGACCTGTGAGGCTTACGGGAAGAGGAACCACTTCCTCCCTGCGAAAAACCTCGTCTCGTCAGCCCAACGGCGTCTGACCTATAGTCCCGATCAGACCTACGCCCCTTTCCCGAGTTGCTATACTGACCTCCAGGGTAATTATAAGAGGGTTTCTTGCATCCTCGTGAGGAGTTTCCTTTTGACGATTTTTGCCCGTAACGGCCTCCTTTACTCTTGTCTGCTGAAGCGGGTCGTTGATTCGCCAACTTCAAAAGCAGAGCACTAGACGCTTTCTTGGTAGCCTGTTCATAATCTAACGAAAGTTAAAAAATTTATAGTAATTTATATATTTTTTATACTTACCAATGACCCAGACATAGCTGGTGCTAACTCTTAAAATATAGGGCCAAACACAAATTTTGCCCCCCAATCCCCAAAATTTGCATCTAAAACTAAAGAAAACATGTCCTGAAAGGCCCTCCACACTTCGCCCCTACTGCGCATGCGCAGTGTCAAGGACGTTCCGAAATTGGCGCCATTAATCATTCTAATAACCAGTGCCTGGTAAGCGCTATGTACTCAGCGGGGAGGCAAGAGTTCCCAACTCCTGGGAGGGCCATCCCCGTCTGGGTCATTGGTAAGTATAAAAAATATATAAATTACTATAAATTTTTTAACATTTTTATACTGTACCAATGACCCAGACATAGCTGAATAGTAAAAAGGCTGGAGGGCCAAGGACATAGAGCAAAATGGAATACGCTCAATAAAATAAAATAGAGTCATCCCCTGTAGGGAAAAGAAGTAATAGGCCTTACATGTATCTTTCTTATTTATGATAAATTAGAAAGATACAACACCTTCCAAAATTGAGCTTCATACATCCATGTACTCTATTAATATCCAATATAATCCTTATACTAATAATTTTTAAAGTAAGCCAATAAATAAAGTAAGTCTAGAGAATAGAGACTCTTATACTCCTAAAAGTGTCTGAGGATTGCATAATCATGTCCGTTGACATATGCAATATTCAAAAGCTATACTTTAAAAACTAAGACTTGAATGAATTTTAAAAACCTAAACTTCTCACTAAACAACCATCCCAATAACAGCTCAGAATTACTAACTCCGGAGGAGGTATCCCCTTGTTTTCATAGTAAAACAGGTGACCCAAGGGAACACCCTCCCCCCCCCCCCCCCCTTTTTCTTGCCCTGGGTCAAATAGCCCAGAGCGAAGAGGGCAGCCGAACGGAGACACTGCCGAAACAGACAGCCTACCTAGCTATAGTAGCAACTGTTAAGTGAATGACATTCTGAGCAGTAGATAATAGACCTAACAATAGAGGCCTCCAGAAATGGACTCGATATTTCTGAGATAAAATTCATGAATGTGGATGGCTGAGCGCAATGAGCGGCCTTCAAAAATCTATAATAGCGACACTATTAATGTAAGCCCAAGAAGTAGAAGAACTCTTACTTCATGAGCCGAAATCTTAAGCACAACTGCTAAGTCAATGATATACTATAAGCAGTACCGATAGTTAATAGAATCCATTAACAATAAAATGGAGCGTAACGTCCTTCTACTAGACATCAAAGACAGAAGAAGCTTACGCCCATAGTAATAAACAGAAATCTGTTTATAAATACATAAACTGTACCCGGAAAGAGTAAAGGCCTATGCCCATACGAAGACAGAAGGACCTTAAAATAATAGGTTCCGGATAATAGGAGCCTAACTCTTATGCAACAATCCAACCTAAATAGTAACGGAAGTATTGATTCCGAAACTATGAAAGTGAAAATCATCCATCGATAGTGCATGAAACTCACTGACTCTACAGTAAAAGAGAAACCAACAGAATTACTGTCTAAAAGGTCAGAATTTGAAAACTACTGTTTCCAGAGGCTCAAATGATTACTTAGCTAAATAAGAACCGAAGTTAAAATCCGTATAGGAATTTAATCTAAAGATTCTAAGTCTATTTATCAAAAAGTTACTAACTGACTTAGATAAAGAGACAAAAGACTCAATTGTAAACTATCGTAGAGTGCATAGGTATGAGGTAACATAAACCTATAACCTAAATAATAACAGGCTGCAGTAGATCTTGTGAAACAAGTATACTAAAAAATAGCAATGAGTAGTATGGAGGGATCAACAATATGAACATAATGATCCCTACACCACGACGGAAGAGCCTCCACTTTAGCCGCATAGAATAGCGAAGAAGAGGATCTCCTATAGTAAGAAATCGCGTCCAAAGCTCGTCCAGTACAGTGCTTACAATGCAATACGGACCACACAACGGAATACATGAAGGTTGCGACCTTGCAGGTTGTGATAAAGATGACACGATTTACCCAGTGAAAAAGATCCTCACATAGAGGAAGATTTCACGTTAAAACCCACAGTAGACAAGAGAGAAAATTACTCATGATCTCTGTGAAGATAGAGATGCTATCAACAGAAATGTATTGTGGTTGTTTATCTTAGCAATACCTGCTAAAACAACAGCGCCGGAGGATACGCGTATCCTATCATTCCGTCCTATAGATCAATAGAGCGTTAAGAATATTAGCTCAGAGATCTGGACAAGCCAACACATACGTCTGCAATTGATTAGCAAGCTGTGTCATAAATAAATCATCATTGGGCGCTCCCATAGATAGCAAATCTGATTGAATACTTGTTTGTTGAGAGTCCATTCTGACAGCAACAAGCGACCCGTAAGAGAACGGGAGTCCGATAAAACAATCAGACGACCCGGAATATGACGGACCAAAACTGAACTTGGTGTACTATAACCAACAGACGGATTCTTTCCATTAAATTGAATAACGGAAACGAAAGAGTGCCTCCCTGGTTCCGGAGATACGCCACTACTGTCGAATTAAAGGACAGGAATTTGGGCATGCGTTTCTGAATAATGTTCATGCAATGACATAAAGCAAGCCTAAAAAACACTATTCCGCGGAAGAAAACTGATTGCTAAAAGACTGTGGAACCCAAAGACCCTGGCACTTCGAATCCGTAGGGATCAGTATTATATCCCAATCTGTATGACTGGCAACCGTCATAACAGCCACACTCGGGTCCGGCAACTGCGGCGGCACTCTCTGAGTCAACCACCGAATGTTTGCCCCAGTCTGAATCTCTTGTAACACTAGATAGACAAGAGAACGTGTAAATCGAGCAATTCATGGATTGCCGAAAAGTTGCCGTCGAAGAGAAGCTCCTCCGAGAACGAAGCGACTCTGAGAGAGTTCTTAACCTTACTATCCACGCGAGTGGATGTAGCTAGGGCTGCGTCACGTCTAACTAACTCCAATCAGCCACTGAAGGGCGGAGTTATACGTGAACAAACTACTGCCCTCAAAAGAAATTACATTGAGAATAATATCCCGTAAATCTTTTCTTGAAGACGTAATGATAACGCCTCAGTAAGGCGGATTACGTATAATAAAGCGTCTAAGTTAAGTCTACTATACATAATGTCGTTCCCAACATTGAAATTGGAAAAGACATAAACGGCGAAAAGAATATATGCAGTTTTTAATCACACCGTCTAGACGCATATGAACTCTCGGTATGCCCTGCTCTGCCAAAATAAACTATTTATATAAATGATAAAATGGCAGAAATGAGCAACGCGGACAAGAAACTAAACTATCATGCTTAGTAGCAGGCTTGTATATATATATATAGCGTCGAAAAATAAAACACATGTTGTAATGACAATATTGGACTACGTCGGTAAGTCAGGGACAATGTCCCCGAACCGATCGAAAAATCCTAGTCCAATGACGCTATAAGTCTCTTATCCAAGATCGCAGCAATGAAGTCCGAAATAATAATCACTGGAAGATAATGCCAAAAGATATGAAAGGCATCTTCCGATACTACTAAAGGGAAAACTCGAAATCTTTCGAATCCCTTTCGCCATCCTGTCGGACCCTATAAAGCGTTCGGTCGTCCGTACCTGATGCAACCGCGGACCGCACCGACCCAGCGCCGTCGGATAATTCCTGATTCGACCGAGAAACTGTCAATTGCTGGGATGCTGCGAAACAACTGTGCTAACTCGGATAGCACGTCCGTCACTGAGGCCTGAGGAGAAGCGGTCTTACGATGCATTGCCGCTGGAAGCTCCGTGATCGCTACCCCGTGCATACTACCAATATGCGAGCGAACGGAGTGTATAGGCCTCGTGTCCCTTGGCTACCGGATGGCGCGACCTATTCGCCGTGGAATCACTGAATGCCGAAACTGATCGGATACTCGAGGTCACGTAGCCAATGTGCGGTCGTGTGCCCTGGTGTGAGGATGAGGAAGCATTAAAGACAGTCTCTCGGACTGTCAATATAACGGAGCGTCCCGACCAACGGACATATGCTCCGAATGTAAAATATCTGAACCACAACATGCGGTCCCCTATGTTGTTGGGCGAGAGAGGGACCTCTCTCGCTCACAGCCCGGACGGACCTGGACCAGCCAGGAACCGGACTAACAGGCTTCCTCCGATCTGTCCTCAATCTGCCGTCACTGGGTGAGTACTAAAGTAATTAAAGTGCTCGCATCACCCAAATCTCCTTCCTAGACCGCAACGGACGAACCCGGCAGCCGAACCATTCGATGAATGTACGCTACACCGGGTGAGCTAGTGAATGTCACTCCGTAGGCGATAGACATATTCCATGAGCACTTATTGCCGCTAACTCTTCATTAACTATGACGACAGAGGCACACTTTTGAAAGACATCTCCATAACTCTTCGAACAAGAAACCAGAAATGCTTGGTTAGCAAGCATAAAATAATAATATATATAGCGTCGTTCAATAATTCAAAAGTTTGTGTGACATTATTGGACTATGTCGGAACTGAGGGACGATGTCCCTGAACCGAACCAAAAATTTCTAAGTCCACCGACGCTATCAGTTTCTTATCCGGCATCGCAGCATTCTGGTCCGACGAAAGAAGCTGGAGAAGACCAAGTCAGATGACATACACAACAGCATATGTTGTTCCGAAAGGGAAAGCTCGAAATCCTCCGAATCCCTTTCGGTATCCCGTCGGACCGGATGAAACTTTCGGACGTCCGTACCCGCTTCCGCGGAGCGTCCCGACCCAGCATCGTCGGATAAAAAATATGCGACAGATTCAGTTGATGCTGGGATGCTGCGATAAACTGTGCTATTAAGGAAAGCACGTCCGCTCCCGAGGCCTGTGCAGTAGCGGTCTTACGATGCATTGCCGCCGGAAGCTCCGTGTACGTTGACTCCCGCACACTTCCTATGCGAACGTCCGGAGTCTGCTGGCCTCGTGTCCCTGGCTACCGGATGGTGTGACCTGGTCGCCGAAGAATCCTTGATCGGCGAAGCTGGTAATATATCGGCGGTCACGCAGCCAAGGTGCGGTCGTGTGCGCTGACGAGAAGAGGAAGCCTTAGCAGTCTCAGCGGACTGCCTATACAACGGAGCGTCCCGAGCGACGGACGTATGCTCCGCTTACGACACATTTTGTACCACAACATCTGGGGCCAGATGTTGTTGAACGAGAGAGGGGCCTCTCTCGCTTGCCGTCCGGATGGACCGGAACGAGCTATGAACCGGACTAAAAGGCTTCCTGCGTTCTCCCTCCGATCCGCCGTCACTGGGTGTGCATTAGGTTAGTTTATAGTGCTCGCATCACCCCAAAATTCCTTCTAGACCGCAACGGACGAACCCGGCTGCCGAACCATTCGGTGAATGGACGCTACACCGGGCGAGCTAGCGGACGTCAAAGGCCGTCGAACCTACTAGGGTCCTCTTAGGCAATTGGCGTATTTACATGAACACTTTTCCGCTAGCCCTTCATTAATTGTGACGACGGAGGCACACTGTTGGAAGACATCACAGATACATCACCCTAATCTTGATCGTCTAAAATAGAAATTGATAAAGTAGAGTGACCCTGCGGGGAAAGGAACGGAGTGTCCAAATCCCCAACAACATACCGTGACATACGCTTCCCATATTGTCATCGAAATCATACGATACAGAACAGGAGTTAATGCGAGTACACTGACCACATATAGAATGATAATAAAGTCAGAGGAAGACTTCCTCTTAAAACAATTGATCAATATCCTTTCAATGTGAAAAGAAAACAAGTCCTGGTACTCGCACTAACCCCTGGCAATCAAAATACATAATAATAATATGATCCATTGATATAGAAAAAATAATTGAAATCAAAATATTTTGAAAAAATATTTTTTCAGAACAGCCCAAGTTTCTGAAAAGTAACGTTGAGCCCCAATGGATCCCAAGCCTAAGTGTGGACAAAAATTTTAAAAATATTTTAAACAATTTATTCAACACTTACGAACAATAATAATGTATCTAGTTATGATTAAAATAACATCAAGATTTTATTTTTTAGAAATCCCCCCTCACACAGAGGGCTGTTGAAAATGTAAACAATGAGTGTAAAAACACTAAAATAAGACTCCAGGCACCCAGGCCCGAAATCAGTTACCAAAAATACACTATCTGATGCAAAACAGAGACTTCCAGGGAAGAAACTGCAGAACATCAGATGGTAGATGCAGAACACAACGCCTAACCACCCCTAGGTGAAGACGTAAACATGGGGAAAGAACAGAATTCATTCTGTTATTCAGCTAAAACTCCCAAGAAAATTTAGTAATAATAATTACAAAAACTATGCCAAAAGCATGGGAGAATAGCAAGGGGGAACTTAAAGGACAGGGAGAGAGAAAAACACTTAAAAAAAAAACAGTGTAACCAAATAATCAGAATGACAACAAAATGGCTGCTGCCTTGAAAATAGGTAACTTAACATAATTTCATTAAAAAATTTTAAGTTACAGCCCTGATAATATTCTGTCACACATTCTTTTCCTCTCCTCCTTCTCTATCCTCCTTAGAATCACCATTTCACTAATATTTATGTGTCTGGCATCATTTAAACTGAGATTTATAAGCACAAAGATCAGTCAGATGTTAACTGATGAAGGGCCAAACTTAGAATGATTAATGGTGCCAATTTCGGAACGTCCTTGACACTGCGCATGCGCAGTAGGGGCGAAGTGTGGAGGGCCTTTCAGGACATGTTTTCTTTAGTTTTAGATGCAAATTTTGGGGATTGGGGGGCAAAATTTGTGTTTGGCCCTATATTTTAAGAGTTAGCACCAGCTATGTCTGGGTCATTGGTACAGTATAAAAATATAAAATGTCTGGAAACCGGAGCAACTCGGAGAGAGCTTTTCACCTTGTCATCTTATCAGTGATGACTACGCAAGGGCAGCATCACGTCTGATTAACTCCAGATGAGCCACTGTTAGGGCAGAGTTATACGTGGTATACATAATTGCCCTGGAAAGAACTCTAAGAGAAGTACGAACATCCTCAAATTCCTTTCCCTTGAGACGTTGCGCCATAGCTCTTGTAAGGTGATCTGTATAAGACATAACGTCCAAATTCGCTCTATTTGAAGAAATTGCCTTCTCAATTGTGTCTGAGTGAATAGTGAACGATACAGGTAAAGATACCTCTAGATCCCCAGCCTGCTCATCCAAATGCAGAAGAACTCTCTGAACATCTTCCCCGACCGTTTTTAAAAGAACGTGGTCCAAAAAACGGTATGTATACGGAAGATGAAGATAAGAAACCGCCTTCTTCCTCGCACTCAAGAGGATAAATACAGCATCGTCTATATGGCCGAAAGACTGCGACAATTGCATAAATAGAACTGGAAAAGAAAGGACTTCCTCCTTTGTCCGGATAAAGTCTGCGTCCAATGCGCCAGCGGTTTCTTTCTTGTCGCCGCAGCATTCTGATTCGGCGGAACAAAATCAGGGTAGTGTTGATGGATGAAAGCCATTGCAACCATGTACTGTTCTGAAAGGGAAGGGTAATCCTCTTCCTTATCCCTTTCACCATCCGAGAGAATCAGTTGCGAATCTTGGTCCATTGCATCTGCGTGAACAGATGACTGGACCGACCCAGCAACGTCTGACAGCTCAGATTCGGAGGGAGGCTGCATCTGCACTTGTTGGGATGCTACGATTAGATGCGCAATCTGCAACAGCAAGTCCTTCATCGAGGCCTGAGGAGCAGCGGTTTTCCGTTCCATAGCCTCATGCTGCTCCTGGGACAGTGTGTCGGAAACAGATCCTTTCTCCAAACGTCCCGATGATCAAGTCCTCGTCTCCCTAGCTACCAGATGGTCTGACTTCACGGGCGAAGAGTGGTTCCTTCTTCGTGCAGTAGACTGGATATCCAAAGTCGGGTAGCTAGGATACGGTCGTGTGTGCTTAAATAACGTAGCGGAAGAAGCCGTGACTGAAGCCGACCCTGGCCTCAGACTAGAGTGAGCGTCCTGAGCGGCGGGGGGACATATGCTCTTGTTTCGTGCAAGTTTCCAACCAGAAAACTTGTGAAACGTAGCAGAGGAAGCTTTGACTGAAGCCTACCATGGCTGCAGACTAAACAGAGCATCCTGAGTGGAGGACGACATATGTTCCAGCTTGTGCAAGTTTCTCAAAACAACATCTGACCCCCCGACGTTGCTAGATTAGAGAGGGGGGGGGGCCTCTCCCGCTCGTGGTCTATCAGACCTCGCCGAGTACAAGAACTTGCTGACTTCCTCCCTATTTCCGTCGTCGCTGGGTGAGCTATTTATATTATAGTGCTCACTCTACCCACATCCACTTCATAAGACTGCAGCAGACTTACCCAGCGTCACGGCACCCACAGATGGAGTACCGCTTCACCGGTCGAGCTAGCTGCTTGCAAGAGATTAAAACCCTTAACAAAAGGCCCTAACTCTTGCAATAATAATGAGCACTGCATCTAGTTCCATGGAGCACAATGACGGTAGCACGCGTGGATGGGTGTCAGAAAATCATCATTTTCATATCCCTCTGAAACAGAAACTGACAGAATGAATTAAAACGTGGGGAGAGGCCTGATCCTCAGAACCTCACCGCCATCAACGTACCGCGACACCCGACTCCAACATCAGTCATCCCAGATCAACACAAGAATGACAAGAGTCTGCAGGAGTGTATCAACTAAAGTCGATATCATTCCCCCAAACTCCACAACAATATAATATATAACTGAGATACATGAATAATAGCAATCATAATTAAATTCAAAATATTTTTTGTAAACAAAAAATTTTGAAAAAACGCCTAAGTTCCCAAAGGGAACATTAAGAGCACAAGGGCATCCCGATAGAGCCTAAGTGTGGACAAAATCCAAAATTTTTGAGCTACATTACCGGAATAATAACCCATGTATCCTACAGTATACTACAGTAACAGAATATAAAAAGCTACCTATATATGAGGACGTTGACAATGTAAACAACGTCAATGTAAACAAGACATCAGGCACACAAAAAGGCCCAAAGTCAGAACCAATTGAAATGCTATCAGATGCAAAGCTAGATCTTCATACGAAGAAAAAACGATACTTCGGATAGAAGATGCAAGACTAAATGACCCCTAGGGTGAGGACGTGACCCTGGGGAAAAAACAGAATACTATTCTGCAATATATGTTAAACTCCCAAGAAATTTAATAAAAAATTTCAATAAAAAATAGCCAAAAAGCTTAAGAATTTAACAGGAAGGGTTCATGGAAGGATAGGGAAGGAATACTTAACAAACAGTGGAATAATCATTATCAAAAATGATGACGTCAGGCATATGTACCGAAATTTGGAAACATAAAATAATTTTATAATTATTATAAAGTTACAGCCCTGGACGTCAAAAACTACTGTTGAACACTTCCTTCATTCAATAACAGCCTTGTATCCACAAATTCTTGCATTGATTTGTGTCTGGCATCCTCAAAAAAGGAGATTTAAAAGCACAGATGTCATTTCATTGTTGATGACTTTAGGGCCAAACAAAGAACGATGTTGGCGCCAAATCCGGTCACTTTCTGACGTCTGTGCATGCGCGGAGAGTAAATGTATGGAGGGCCAGATATGACTTTAAATTTTTGGTTTTGCAAGGAAATTTTTGTGGATTGGGGGGTTCAAAATTTGTGTTTGGCCCTTAATAACTTTGAGTTAAGCACCAGCCAGCTAGTCTGGCCATTGGGTAAAAGTGTAAAAATTTATAAAGTTACAGCCCTGAATGTTCCAAACCACCGTTATTCACTTCCATCATCCATTTATGTCCTTGGATCCACCAATTTTACAATTGATTTGTGTCTGGCATCCTCAAAAATAAGATTTAAAAGCACAGATGTCACTTCATTGTTGCTGACTTTAAGGCCAAACAAAGAATGATGGATTGCAGCAATTTTGGTTCCTTCATGGATACTGTGCATGTGCAGATCTGAAAAGTATGGAGGACCAGATAGGACATAAATTTTTCGATTTTGCATGCACATTTTGGGGATTGGGAGGCAAAATTTGTGTTTGGCCCTGGATTAATTTTTGAGTTAGCACAAGCTAGTCTGGGCCATTGGTTGTTGTATAAAAATAAAAATCAGTCAGGACAGGCGATTGAATTATATCAAGGTATACAACTGCATGGTGGGATTTGTATCATGGGATTTGTTGCGAACACAAATACACATGAGAAAACGTGTTGATTATAACAACTGCACATTGGAATGTAGCGTTGACAGTTTATACCTGACAGTTAGTACTGTGCAATTCCTTATAGTAAGTTCAAATAGTATACAAACAAACTGCGATAAGTATAAAAAAAATGTTTGTAGTTACCTGCCATCTATTTAACATGATATGTTCCATTTTAATTTAACCATTTTATTGTTGACAAAAATAGAACTGCTGATGCACAGTGCTACCTCTGAGCATGTGACACTTTCAGAGTTTTTTTTCACATGTGTGGATTCTTACGTAAGACTTTTTAATTTTTCATATTCCTTCTGGTGGTGGTTCTGTAGATATGGTTTAAGATTGGTAGTATTTCCATAATTAGCTACCACTATTTTTTGGAACAAGTTACAGGTACAATTGGGGGATTTGTTGTCAATTCTCTTGAAGTAAGCAAAAATGGCAATGTGTTTACCTTTGCCTGACATTTTAACCTTTGGCGAGCACACTGCATGCAATTGAGAGGTCATAACCATACCAATTCTGGGAAATTTGTTGAAAATGAAAGCCTCTTTTTTTTTGTTAAGGCAGCGGTTCAGTTTGGGTTTTGAAAAAAAAACCTGAACCAAACCGAAAAACCTCCCAGCCCCACCTGTGGTATGATGGCACAATATCACTAGGGCTGCAAAGATTAATCGTGATATGCTTGCACTGAAATACATTGCTCACGATTCAACCTGTACTGCTGTTCACTATGTATTTATTTATTGGTGTTTAAGGTCACATATTTCTGCACAATGGCTAATCATGACCACAACAGTTTTACGGGTGGAGGAAGCCGTAGTACCCGGAGAGAACCACCGAGCAACGGCGAGCAACTGTCAGCTCCCCAACATACTAACTCCACACAAACAGGTGCACCATCGACGTGCAGTACACCTTAGTACACAGCGTCACCGTGCCCCCATGTGGGCAATGGGAGTGAAGTGTCTTGCCCAAGGACACAACGTGGTTGCCGCAGGTGGTCGAGTTCACTGTGTACCATGATACAATAAATACAAATAATATCAGGAACAAGAGGCCTCTTGGCCAAGATAGCTCCACCCAGGGCAACTACTTTCAGGGGCAGCCATGTACAGGGTAACATTTGACCCCCAATCTCTGATTCTGATAGCCCTTTAGCCAACACGGATAGCAGACAACATCATCATTTTTTGTCTCAAAAACATAGCTTATGGCCTCTCATTGGAACAAGTTTGTTGAGCTTGTTCAATGAAGTCTCATAAGCTTTGTTTATTAGACAAAAATTGAAAACATAATAAAATTTGGCAAATACATTGGTGTTACTTTGACCAGGTAGTCTGTGACCTTAACTTTGATGGATACAGACCTTATTGTGATTGGTGGCACACTGTCTATTGACAATACATACTGTTATAAATTTTCATTCAAAAGTTAAAAAATTTATAGTAATTTATATATTTTTTATACTTACCAATGACCCAGACTTAGCTGGTGCTAACTCTAAAATATCTAGGGCCAAACACAAATTTTGCCCCCCAATCCCCAAAATTTGCATCAAACACCGAAAAATACATGTCCTATATGGTCCTCCACACTTTTACTCCTTTGCGCATGCGCAGTGTCAAGGAGGTCTTGAAATTGGCGACAAATGTCATTCTTACAACCAGTGCCTGATAAGCGTTATGTGCTCAACCTAGAGGTATGAGTTCCCAACTCATGGGAGGGCCATCCATCGTCTGGGTCATTGTTAAGTATAAAAAATATATAAATTACTATAAATTTTTTAACATTTTTATACTGTACCAATAACCCAGACTTAGCTGAATAGTAAAAAGGTTGGAGGGCCTAGGACATAAAAGGAAAATCCAATAGGCTCAATTACATGTAACAGAATTATCCCCTCAAGGAGAAAAGGAGAGATAGGCTTTACATGTATCTTTCTTATTTGTATCAAAAAAAAGAAAGACACAAAACCATTCTGTAATTGAGCACAATACCATCAATGATCTCTATTAACATCCAGTATAACCCTTTATACTAATATTTTTAAAGGAAAGCCAATAAAGGGAAGTCCAGAGAAATGAGACGCTTTATACTCATTAAAAGTGTCCGAGGACTGTATATTAATGCCCGATTGAGACGTGACACATACAAATACTTCACACTGAGCTACACTTTAAAAAAATATTACATTGATGAGTAAACATTAGCTTTACACTTTAAAAACCATCCCGTTACAGACTCGGAATTACTGACTCCAAGGGAGGTATTCCCTTGCTTTACACTATAAAGCAGGTGACCTAAAGGAACACCCCCTCCTCCTTGCCCTGGGTCAAATACCCCAGAGCGAAGAGGGCAGCAGGACAGAGTCACTACCGGAACAGAAAGCCTGCACAACTATAGTTGCAACTGTTTAGTGGACGACATTCTGAGCAACAGATAACGGACCTAAACAACGCAGGTCGCCAGAAATGGACTCAATATTTCTAAGATACAAATTCGTGAAAGTGGTGTGCTAAGACAAATACGCAACCCTCATTATATCTGTAATAGTAACGCTATTAGCGTAAGCCCACGATGTAGAAAGAACTCTTACTTCATGAGCTGAAATCTAAAGCACAGACTGCTGAGTTGAAGATATTTATCATAAGCAGTACGGATAGTTAATTGAATCTATTTAGGCATAGAATGGACCGAAATGTGGAGGAAGCTTCCACGGCATATCCTACAACAGACTCCTGAGTAGATTAATCCACAGTCTTTGTGGAGATAGAGATGCTACCAACGGAATTTTTCATTGAGATTATTTAACTTGAGCAATGTCTGCTGAATCAACGGCGCTGGAGGATATCCTATCCTATCATTCCGTCTCCCTAGATCAATAGAGCGTCTACTGCCAACGCTCGAGGATCGGAACATGGTGACACATACGTCTGCAACTGATTGTCGAGATGAGTCGCAAATAAATCCATCATTGACCGCTCTCATTGGTAGCAAATCTTGATTAAATACTCGTTGTTGTAAGTCCATTCTGACGGCAACAAGCGGCCCCTCCGTGAAAGGGAGTCCGCTAATACGTTCAGACGACCCGGAATATGACGGACCGATAGGAGAACTTGATGTTCTAGTACAAACATTGTTCTAGTACAAACAGAAGGATTCATTCCGTTAACTTGAATAACAGAATAGAATGAGTGCCTCCCTGGTTCCGAAAATATGCTAATATCGTCAAATTGGCGAAAAGAATTACACGTGAGCATTCTGAATAACGTTCATTCAATGATGTATCGCAAGCCAAATTGACATCATTGTTGATGTTTATGTGCTTGATTAGGAACTGTGAATCCCAAAGACCCTGGCACTTCAAATCCGTTGGGCTCAATGTTGCATCCCAACCTGTTTGACTGGCATCCGTCAAAACTGAAAAACTTGGATCTGGCAATTGCAGTGGAACTACCTGAGTTAACCACTGAATAACTGCCCAAGTCTGAATCTCTTGATCACTTGATTTGACAAGAGGATGTCCGTATCGAGGAAATGAATCTTCACCCTCCAATTCTGGGTCCGAAAGTTGGAGAGGACGAGTGCGTAGCCGTCTCATTGGAATAAAATCTGCGGCAGCTCCGCACAACCTATCATTCTTATGAAATCTCTTGCTGTAACTTTGTCTGAATGAAGACAATAGTGAGCGTAACAACTGATTAATTTTGCTCTAGTTAACGGCAGACGTCGGAGCAATAGAAGCAAATTCTGCACATCGTTCTGAAGCGTTAACTCATTGCCGTACCTCTGAAGAATGTCGTCCAGGTAGGCCGACGTTATCACAGACGAATGAGCTCAGAAATGAGTCATTACTGAGTTCATTATTCAAGTGAAAACCCAGGGCACTAGATTCAGAATGAAGCACATGCTCGGAGCTGATACACGACTCCTATGATGGTGAAGCGAAGATACTTTCTGATCGCCTGATGTACCATGATGTGAAAGTACGCATCTTGAGATCTATGCATGTAGCATAGTCGTTCACCCGAAAACTCGCTCTGAACGATCGGATGGTAGCCATATAAGAAACTTGGAGCCATGATCAGCTTGTTAATCCAGCTCAGATTTATGAGTGGACGGAACAAGTCATCTGGTTTCGGAACCAGAAACAGATGGTTGTGGAACCTGGGGATTTCTGGATTTGTACAAACTCTATCGCTAAATTCTCCAGAAGAGACTGGACTTCTGATGGAAGCGAGCCTCTTCTCTGCGTATTTGACGGAAGCTGAGTGCATCTTGGACTTTGAGTTTAACGGAGGTTTTCCTTCGAAGGACAGTTTAGTCCTTCCGAAATCACCCCTTGAACCCAAGGGACATCCGTAATCGACTCCCAAATGGTTGAGAAAACTTGACAGTCTTCCACCCACTGGAACACAATAGAGGTTACACCATCACCTCATGGACCTTCGAGGCTTACGGAAGGAGAAACCATGTCCTCCACGGCCCGCACATCGCCCCGTCGACCAAGGGGCGTCTGACCGGTTGACTCGGCCAGAATTATGGCCCCTATCTGAGTCGCTATCCTGACGGTCTCTAGAGTAAGACCTAGAGGATGCAAAGGAACCTCTATAGAAACTTCTCTTGGACGTATTCGTCCCAGAAGTACCTGTCCTACTCTTCTCCGCTGAATCCGACTTATGGAAGCGGTTTGAATAGCAGAGAGTCTGAAGATTTCTTAGTTATCTGATCATAGATTGTGAAAAGCTTGCCTGTCTGTCTGTCTGGAGACCGGAGCGACTCTGAGAGTTTTTCACCTTACTATCCACGCGCGTGGATGAAGCCAGGGCCGCGTCACGTTAACCAACTCCAGGTTGCCACTAAAAGGGAGGAGTTATATGTGGACAATGCTATGGCCCTCGAAAGAACTCTTAAGGAGGTAGATACATCTTAGAATTCTTTTCCATCGAGACGTAATGATAACGCTCTGGTAAGGTGATCTGCGTACGAAAATGCGTCTAAGCTAGTCCTGTTAGACGATATTGTCGTTTCCAACATCGTGGTTGGAATTGACATAGACGATGGTATAGACAGTACTAGGTCTTTGGCCTGGTCGTCTAAACGCAGAGTAACTCTCGGAATGCCCTGCCATTTCAAATTATTCCATGAATTGATGAAATGCAGATGTAGAGCATTTGCCGATAAGAAACTGGGCCTGCCCATTTTGGTAGCAAGTTATATATAGCTTCATGCAATAGTTCAAATGACTGTGAGACATTACTGGACTGTGTCGAAAAACTCAGGGACAATGCCCCTAAATTGATTAAAGAATCCTGTGTCCAGTGGCGCTATCAGTCTCTTATTCGGCAACGCAGCATTTTGGTCTGGAGGAACAACATCAGATGATAATGCCGGATATACTCTACGGCAATTATGTTGTTCCGAAAGGGAAAATTACGACTCCTTCGTATCCCTTTAGCCATCCTGTCGGACCACTTGTAAATCTTGGTTGTCCGTGCGTGAACTTGCAGCGGAACATACCAACCCAGCTTCCTCGGATAATTCCTGATCCGACAGAGTTTCTGTCGGATGCTGGGATGCTGCTATAATTGTGCTGTCTGCGATAGCACGTCCGTAACGGAGGCCTGTGGAGCTGCGGTCTTACGGGATTTAGCCGATGGGAGCTCCTTGGACGCTGACACATGCATACATCTTAAAGCGAACCTCCGGAGGATGAAGGCCTCGTATCCTTGGCTACCGGATGGCGTGACCTGGTCGCCATGGAATCCCTGGTCGGTGAGATAAGTTGAATATCACTGGTCACATAGCCAAGGTGCAGTCGTGTGTGCTGCCATGAGGATGAGGAAGACGATAGAGCAGTCACTCCAGACGGTCTATATAACGGAGCGTCCCAAGCAGTGGACGTATGCTCCAATTGAGGAACGTTATGTACCACAACATCTGGACACAGATGTTGTTGTACCAGAGAGGGACCTCTCTTGCTCGCAGCCCGGATGGACTTGGACGAGCTAGGAACCGGACTAATAGGCTTCCTCCGTACCATCCTCGTATCCGTCATCACTGGGTGTGCACAAAGTAATTTAGAGTGCTCGCATCACCCAAATCTCCTTTCTGGACCGCAACGGACGAACCCGGGTGCCAAGCCATTTGGTGAATGGTCGCTACACCGGGCGAGCTAGCGGATGCCAAAGCCATCGATCCTACTAGGGAACTCCAGGCAATTGACGTACCTGCATGAGCACTTGCCGCTAACTCTTCATTTGATTGTGACGAAGGAAGCACACTTTTCTAAGACATCACGGTACCATCACCCTGCTATGCTCCTCAATGAGGCCCTTGGAGCCACGGTCATGCGTGATTAGCCGCTGGAAGCTCCAGGGACTTTCATTCCTGCATTTATATAATATGCGAATGTCCCAACTGGAAAGGCCTCGTGTCCTTGGCTAGCAGATGGAGTGACCTGGACGACGTGTATTCTCTGGTCGGCGAAGCAGGAGCTCCAGGGATGTTCATTCCTGCATTTATATAATATGCGAACGTCCCCTGGAAATCTGTGGTCACACAGCCAAGGGGCGGTCCTGTGTGCTGACGTTAGGATGAGGAAGCCAATAGAACAGCCGCGTCCAACTGTCTATGCGATGGAGCATCCCGAGCAGGAGGAGTGGACTATGCTCCGACTAACAAATGAACATACAACAACATCGGGGCGCAGATGTTGATGTAAGAGAGAGGGGGCCTCTCTCGCTCGCGGTCCGGATGAACCTGGACGAGCTAGGAACCGGACTAACAGGGTTCCTCCGTACCATCCTCTGATCCATCGTCACTGGGTGTGCATGTTGTATTATTATAGTGCTCGCAACACCCAAATCTCCTTCCTGGACCGCAACGGACGAACCCGGGTGCTGAGCCATTCGGTGAATGGTCGCGACACCAGGCGAGCTAGGGGACACCAAAGCCATCGATCCTACTAAGGAACTCCAGGCAATTGACGTATCTGCATGAGCACTTTGCCGCTAACTCTTTATTTGATTGTGACGATGGAAGCGCACTTCTGGATGACATCACGGAAACATCACCCTGTTCTTGTTCCTCTGAAAAAGAGAGTGAAAAACTAGAGTGACCCTGCAGAGAGAGGACGTCTCCCACGTTTGTCATCCAATTGATACACACTGAACAAGGGTTAGTGCGAGTACATTGACTACAATTAATACACAGATGATGAGAATCTGAGGAAGACTTCCTCCCATTACCATTTGAACAATAATCTTCATTGTGAAAAAAGTAAACAGTCATAGTATTTGCACTAAACCTTGAAACATAGATACATAATAAAATAATCCATTACAACACTACTAAAAAATAATTCAAAAACAAAAAAATTTTTGAAAATTTTTTTCAGAAGAGCCCAAGTTCCCAATGGGAACAATGAGCCCAAATGGATCCCCAAAAAGCCTAAGTGTGGACAAAAATTTTAAATCATTTCAAAAAATTAATGTAACACTTACAAACAATATTCATGTATCTTGCTATAAACTGAACTAAGCAGAAGACAAGTAATCACTATCAGAAGTAACCGTTGTCAACCTAAACAAAAAGTGTAAACAAACCAGAAACATGACTCCAGGCACTGGTAAACATGGCCCGAAATCAGTTACCAATTTAAACACTATCCGATGCAAAACAGCGGCTTCCAGAGAAGAAACTGTAGAATATCAGATGGTAGATGCAGACCAAAACGCCTAAACACCCAGGGGCGAGGACGTAAACATGGGGAAAAAAACAAAAAATAATTCTGTTTCCAAGCCAAAACTCCCAAGAAATTTTAGTAATAAACATTACAAAAAATAAGCCAAAAGCATGGGAGAATAGTTAAGGGGGAGGGGGGGGGGGGGGGGGGGGGTTGGGGGAGGGGGGGGGGGGGAATAAAGGAAAGGGAGAGAGGAAACACTGATCAAACAATGGAACATTCATAGCAAGAATGACCACAACAGGGTCATGTCTCAAAAATAGGTAACATGAAATATTTCGTAAAAAATTATAAGTTACAGCCCTGAACATTTCCTTCCTTCCACCGTTTCTTCCTCTCCTCCTTCTATTTCCTCCTTATATCCACCATTTCTCTCATAATTATGTGTATGGCATCATTTAAACTGAGATTTACAAGCACAAATATCAGTAAGATGTAACTGAATTGAGGGCCAAACAAAGAATGACATTTGGCGTCAATTTAGAGACCTCCTTGACACTGCGCATGCGCAGAGGAGTAAAAGTATGGAGGACCATATAGGATATCTATTTTTCGGTTTTCGATGCAAATTTTGGGGTTTGGGGGGCAAAATTTGTGTTTGGCCCTAGATATTTTAGAGTTAGCACCAGCTAAGGCTGGGTCATTGGTACAGTATAAAAATATACACAGTGGTTAAGGAATTATGGCTCCGAGAAATAAAATGTTATTGCCGGATGGATGGACGGCGAGATGGATAGACAGACGGACGGATGATACAGACCTTATTATGATTGATGGCACACTGCCTAGTGACAATACATAATTATGGTAAAGAAATTATGGCTCGGACAAACAAAATGTTGACATTTTCCGAAGTGTTACCTTTACCATGTCACCTGTGACCTTGACCTTGATGGATACAGTCTTTATTATGATTGATCGCACACTGACTAGTGACAATACATACTGTTATAAAGTTTTGTTAAAAACTATCCAGTGGTAAAGAAATTATGGCTCGGAGAAACAAAATGTTGATGCCGGAAGACAGATGGATGGACGGCTGGACAGATGGACTGATGATGAAGACCTTATTATGATTGATGGCACACTGCCCAGTGACAATACATAATTATGGTAAAGAAATTGAAATTATGGCTCGGACAAACAAAATGTTGATGCCGGACAATGGGCGGATGGACGGACAGCTAGATGGACAGACATACCAACATTTGGATAGATATGTGACTAGAACTTATGTGGCTAAGAAGAAAAGTTAGGTTCATCCAAATATTATGTGGTGTCCAACTATTATGTGGCTAAAAAACAATATTATGTGGCTTCCAACTATTGTGTGGCTGAAAAACGGAATATTATGTGTCTATGAATTAGTTAATTGCAACAAAATGTACCATTATACAATCAGAATATGTTGGAATTATATCAGATGTTACCAGATGCTGCTGATAGCAATGCTGTAGTTCAGAACAGTGGAAAAGTGGAATAATTAGCCACATAATATTTGGAATAATTAGCAACATAATGTTTCGATTTGGACATGGACCTCCATGTCCATTTTTGTTTCCAACTTGGGCGGGGGAGGGGGGGGCTATAAAATTAAATAGGCTAGATATGTCCAACAGATCATTTTAAAAATGTCAGCTGAACTCTTTACCCATGTAAAAGAAATTAGCCACATAAGTATCCTGTTTTACCAAATCGAAGCCACATAAGTATCGTACTGTAAACACGGATGGACAGACGGATGATACAGACCTTATTATGATTGATGGCACACTGCCTAGTGACAATACATAATTATGGTAAAGAAATTATGGCTCGGACAAACAAAATGTTGACATTTTCCTGAGTGTTACCTTTACCATGTTGCCTGTGACCTTGACCTTGATGGATACAGACCTTATTATGATTGATGGCACACTGCCTATTGACAATACATACTGTTATAAAGTTTTATTAAAAAATATCGTGTTAAAGAAATTATGGCTCAAACAAACAAAATGTTGACGTTTTCCTGAGTGTTACCTTTACCATGTCGCCTGTGACCTTGACCTTAATGTATACAGACCTTATTGTGATTGATGGCACACTGCCTATTGACAATACATATACTGTTATAAAGTTTTGTTAAAAAACATCCAGTGGTAAAGAAATTAAGGCTCGGACAAACAAAATGTTGACGCTGGATGACAGACGGATGGACAGACGACGGACAACTCGATATCAGAAAAGCTCTGCTGACTTTGTCAGACGGAGCTACCATATCGCCTAAACACCCAGGGGTGAGGACGTAAACATGGGGAAAAAACAGAAAATAATTCTGTTTCCAAGCCAAAACTCCCAAGACATTTTAGTAATAAACATTACAAAAAATAAGCCAAAAGCATGGGAGAATACCTAAGGTGGGGGGGCGGGGGGGGGGGGGGGGGAGGTGAGGTGCGGGGGGATAAAGGAAAGGGAGAGAGGAAACACTGATCAAACAATGGAACATTCATAGCAAGAATGACCACAACAGGGTCATGCCTCAAAAATAGGTAAAATAAAATAATTTCGTAAAAAATTATAAGTTACAGCCCTGAACATTTCCTTCCTTCCACCGTTTCTTCCTCTCCTCCTTCTATTTCCTCCTTATATCCACCATTTCTCTCATAATTATGTGTATGGCATCATTTAAACTGAGATTTACAAGCACAAATATCAGTAAGATGTAACTGAATTGAGGGCCAAACAAAGAATGACATTTGGCGTCAATTTAGAGACCTCCTTGACACTGCGCATGCGCAGAGGAGTAAAAGTATGGAGGACCATATAGGATATCTATTTTTCGGTTTTCGATGCAAATTTTGGGGTTTGGGGGGCAAAATTTGTGTTTGGCCCTAGATATTTTAGAGTTAGCACCAGCTAAGGCTGGGTCATTGGTACAGTATAAAAATATACACAGTGGTTAAGGAATTATGGCTCCGAGAAATAAAATGTTATTGCCGGATGGATGGACGGCGAGATGGATAGACAGACGGACGGATGATACAGACCTTATTATGATTGATGGCACACTGCCTAGTGACAATACATAATTATGGTAAAGAAATTATGGCTCGGACAAACAAAATGTTGACATTTTCCGAAGTGTTACCTATACCATGTCACCTGTGACCTTGACCTTGATGGATACAGTCTTTATTATGATTGATCGCACACTGACTAGTGACAATACATACTGTTATAAAGTTTTGTTAAAAACTATCCAGTGGTAAAGAAATTATGGCTCGGAGAAACAAAATGTTGATGCCGGAAGACAGATGGATGGACGGCTGGACGGATGGACCGATGATGAAGACCTTATTATGATTGATGGCACACTGCCCAGTGACAATACATAATTATGGTAAAGAAATTGAAATTATGGCTCGGACAAACAAAATGTTGATGCCGGACAACGGGCGGATGGACGGACAGCTAGATGGACAGACATACCAACATTTGGATAGATATGTGACTAGAACTTATGTGGCTAAGAAGAAAAGTTAGGTTCATCCAAATATTATGTGGTGTCCAACTATTATGTGGCTAAAAAACAATATTATGTGGCTTCCAACTATTGTGTGGCTGAAAAACGGAATATTATGTGTCTATGAATTAGTTAATTGCAACAAAATGTACCATTATACAATCAGAATATGTTGGAATTATATCAGATGTTACCAGATGCTGCTGATAGCAATGCTGTAGTTCAGAACAGTGGAAAAGTGGAATAATTAGCCACATAATATTTGGAATAATTAGCAACATAATGTTTCGATTTGGACATGGACCTCCATGTCCATTTTTGTTTCCAACTTGGGCGGGGG
Source organism: Pictodentalium vernedei (assembly GCA_031216915.1). Lineage (NCBI taxonomy): Eukaryota > Metazoa > Mollusca > Scaphopoda > Dentaliida > Dentaliidae > Pictodentalium > Pictodentalium vernedei. Next base: position 332,759,582 of record CM062297.1, on the reverse strand, counting down.
AGGGGGGGGGGGGGCTATAAAATTAAATAGGCTAGATATGTCCAACAGATCATTTTAAAAATGTCAGCTGAACTCTTTACCCATGTAAAAGAAATTAGCCACATAAGTATCCTGTTTTACCAAATCGAAGCCACATAAGTATCGTACTGTAAACACGGATGGACAGACGGATGATACAGACCTTATTATGATTGATGGCACACTGCCTAGTGACAATACATAATTATGGTAAAGAAATTATGGCTCGGACAAACAAAATGTTGACGTTTTCCTGAGTGTTACCTTTACCATGTTGCCTGTGACCTTGACCCTGATGGATACAGACCTTATTATGATTGATGGCACACTGCCTAGTGACAATACATACTGTTATAAAGTTTTATTAAAAAATATCGTGGTAAAGAAATTATGGCTCGAACAAACAAAATGTTGACGTTTTCCTGAGTGTTACCTTTACCATGTCGCCTGTGACCTAGACCTTGATGTATACAGACCTTATTGTGATTGATGGCACACTGCCTATTGACAATACATATACTGTTATAAAGTTTTGTTAAAAAACATCCAGTGGTAAAGAAATTAAGGCTCGGACAAACAAAATGTTGACGCCGGATGACAGACGGATGGACAGACGATGGACAACTCGATATCAGAAAAGCTCTGCTATCAGACGGAGCTACCATGTCGCCTGTGACCTTGACCTTGATGGATACAGACCTTGTTATGATTGATGACACACTGCCTAGTGACAATACATACTGTTATAAAGTTTTGTTAAAAATATCCAGTGGTAAAGAAATTATGGCTTGGACAAACAAAATGTTGACGTTTTCCTGAGTGTTACCTTTTCCATGTCGCCTGTGATCTTGACCTTGATGGATACAAACCTTATTGTGATTGATGGCACACTGCCTATTGACAATACATATTGTTATAAAGTTTTGTCAAAAAATATCCAGTGGTAAAGAAATTATGGCTCGGACAAACAAATGTTGATGCCAGATGAGACAGACGGACGGACAATGGACAACTCGATATCAGAAAAGCTCTGCTGACTTTGTCAGGCGGAGCTAAAAACAATTTATTAGATTTTGAATGCTGGTGCAGTGAAACCTTGTTTTTTGCACACCAGGACTGACATAAATATGCCATTAACATAGGATTATTTAGTTAACATAAAGCTGGTGTATTCCGCCAAATTTGCAAAATATTTATTTGATTAATCTATTATATCTTGTTTGACAGAGCTCTGTGAGCTCTGGCAAACAAGGCATAAGGGATTTAATTTGTTGAACATTTGTTCTGAGAGGAAAAAAACACCAGAAAACGGGTCATAAAATCAAAACCTGAAATTAATGAATGCCAACTGTTATCATTTTGAGAAGTTACATACTGTTTAAAGAGTACATTCAAACATTTGTAATAAAAGGAAGCTACTGGAAATAAGTACATGTTGTTCACAGTATTTCACATTTGTAGTTGCATGGCATGAGAAGTCAGGTATGATGCATAACGTATCATGCAGATTGAATTGTGATACATATCATATTGTTAGTGAAGCGTATCGTTACAGCCCTAAATAACACTATCAGTTCATTCATGGAAAGATTAATTTAGAAATTCAAACTGCTTTATCTCGGTGAGTTCTGTCACACATAACATAAATGGATAAATTCTGAACTTTGCAAGTTGCAAATTACTGAGTATAGAATTCTTACTGCAAAGTCTTTTACTCCTCTTTGAGGAGTCTTACTGTAATTCCAAATCTTCACCATCGATACTGTGGTTGGCTGGTCAAAGATCACGTAAACTCTGTTCAACTGAAAATAAATTTAATCTTATTATAATTCATTCATTTATTATTATTTATTTATTTATTGGTGTTTAAGGCCACATACGTATGCACAATGGCTAATCATGACCGTGACAGTTTTACGGGTGGAGGAAGCCGGAGTACTCAGAGAGAACCACCGAGCATCGACAAGCAACTCCTCAACATTCTCACTCTGTTCAAGCTCCGCTCAAGCAGGGTTACAGCGGTTGAAGTCATGTGCACCATCGACGTGCAGTATGCCTTAGTACACGGCATCATCGTGCTCCCATGTAGGCAACCGGGATAAAGAGCCTTGCCCAAGGACACAACGTGGGTCGTCCCAGACAGGGATCGAACCTGGGACCTCCAGCATAGAAGTCCAACAGGCACTGAGCCACCACGCTCCCTATCATAATTCATAACATGATGACTTGAATCAGTTATGATGCTCAACTCTTCTGACCTGTTGATATTTTTATTTATTACAGGACAACCACAAACGTACCTCAATACCAGTGTAGTTTGCCCACCAATTCTGGCTCGTCGGAAAACAAAGACTCAGCCTTTTCATATTATGCCTGCCTCAATGCTCAGATGACATGAGTAGATTTTCAAAGCGCTAATTTTGCAAACACGAAATAAAAATCTGCCTATTAGATGAGCACTCTCCACAAACATTTCATTTGATGTTTTAAATGCCCAACAGCAAATTTTATGAAGCAAATCCATCAAAAATGTCATATTCAGTTTTTAAGGTGGACATTTCTGATTCATTAGGAAAAGGGTTAATGAAGAGGTTTTATTATGTGACATACTCCTTGCAAAAGCATTCTAGTATATTTATTTATTTATTGATGTTTAAGGTCACATATTTATGCACAATGGCTAATCATGACCGTGACAGTTTTACGGGTGGAGGAAGCCGGAGTACCCGGAGAGAACCACCGAGCAACGACGAGCAGCTGCCAGCTCCCCAACATCGTAACTCCGCACTGCAGCACAGGCAGGGTTAGATTGGTTGAAGACATGCGTACCATCGACGTGCAGTACGCCTTAGTACACGGCGTCATCGTGCCCCCACGCGGGCAGTGGAGATGAAATGTCTTGCCCAAGGACACATTGCGGTTGCCGCAGGTGGGATTCGAACCGAGGACCTCTCGACTTGCAGCCTGCACCTCTACCTACTGAGCCACCGCGCTCCCCAAGCATTCTAGTGAGCTAAAAACAAAGCTTATGATCTCTTACTGTAACAAGTTTGTTCCATTGAGGTATAAAAAGCTTAAGTTTTCGAGGCATAAATTGAAACACTCAACTATAACACAATGATCATGATACACCTCCATCATCTTAGATCTATGAAAAAAAAACAAGGCATGTTTCTGTGAATAAATGATAAAGACAAAAGTGAGTCTTCAATAAAATTACTCTATTCTAAGGGTAACTTTCTGGATGATGAACAAAATGGCCTTGTTTACATACAAAGTTATCTGTTACACAGAAGTGTAGTATATATACTAACAATTGTTGGCAGGATTGGTGAAAGCCACATGTGACTGCCATCCATTGTATCATTCACTCCATCCACAAGTTTATCTGGAGTTCTTAAATCATTTTTAATTTTCTCCAACACATTCACACTGTCAGGATATGCTGATATGTCTGTAAATAAAAAAAAATTACATTGCATTTCACAGAGCTTCTTGACTTGAAAACATACAATCATCACCATACCTTTAAATCAGTCTAATTTGGGCGAACTCTGTGGGTTTTCATAAAAATTATTTATCTGTTGCATTGTTTGATTCGAAGGTAAGCTCTAAGGTATATTGCAAGCATCAGTGAAAACTGGCCAAACTATATATTGCTGAAGCACTGCAAAACTGTGGAAAAAGTTTCAAACTCTGCATAATTTGGGTGCAATTACCTTATTTGGGCACAGCGTTTACCGTCGTTAGTTGGGAATAATTTAAAGGACTGATCATCACAGAAGTGGGTCATGAACTGGCCATTCTCAATTGCTGTATTGCTTTTGCACGATCATCAAGGAACTGTTCATCCTACGACAATGTGCCATTGTTCAATCCTTCTTCAATGCAGTACCCTGCTAGTGTCAATTTTAAAGTGATATGAAAAGTAGTACAACAGTGTAACTGCTAATACACCACCACATATCAGCCTGTTATATGTATATGTATGAAATGTCTTGCTCTGAACTGAGTGAGGGCTAGATTATTTTTCGTGGTTTGATTTGTTCATCAAAATGTCTTTTATTACAAATTATTGGAGAGTGCCCACAAAGTTATATGAACAAAATATTATTTGAATTTGACTGAATACGAAACATGAGCAAGGAAAATGTTGGCTTTTGCTCTGGTACCCTCATTTTTTGAAAGCCCTGATAGTGGCTTCTAGCACTCAACCAGTTTACTAGTACTTTTACCTTATAAGAATAGTAGACAACACTTGCAAAACATTTCTTGAACAAGTGTTTGACCACTGAGGTGGTATTAGTCCCCTACGGCGCTTTTGTGACATAAGGTGTTTTTGTCACAGAAGACACTAGAGTATATAAGCATCTTGGATTTTTTAAAAAAATATTGAGCGTGCATAATCCCCTCACAACCCTTTATCCATGTACCATGTATGAAAGGCGTAGCTTGAACCATGTTGGAGGGAGGGGTGGTAACATAAAATAGAGAAAAAAGCTTAAAAAAACACAACAAAAATGGCCGCCATTCTGCCATCTTGGATTTTGAAAAATAAATATTGACTGTGCATCATCCCCTCAGAACCATTTATCCATGTACCAAATATGAAAGGTGTAGCTTGAAGCATATTAGAGGGAGAGGTGGTAAAAACAGACAGACAGACAGACAGATGTTAGATTTTGAACAAAAAATATTGAGCATGCATAATCCCCTCACAACATCCTTATTCCATGTACCATATATGAAAAGTGCAGCTTGAACCATGTTGGATGGAGTAGTGGTAACATAAAATAGAGAAAAAAGCTTAAAAAACACAACAGAAATGGTTGCCATGGCGCCATCTTGAATTTGGGAAAAAAAATATTGAACTTGCAACATCCCATTACAACCCTCTATCCATGTGCCAGATATAAAAAGTGTAGCTTGAACCATGTTGGAGTGAGGGGTGGTAACATAAAATAGAGAAAAAAAGCTTGAAAAACACAACAAAAATGGCCGCCATGCCGCCATCTTGGATTTTGAAGAAAAAATATTGAACGTGCATCATCCCCTCCCAACCCTCTATCCATGTACCAAATATGCAAAGTGTAGCTTGAACCATGTTGGTGGGAGGGGTGGTAACATGAAAATAGAGAAAAAAAGCTTAAAAAACACAACAAAAATGGCCGCCATTCCGCAAACTTGGATTTTGAAAAAAAAATTTTGAGCGTGCATCATCCCCTCAGACCCATTTATCCAGGTACCAAACATGAAAGGTGTAGCTTGAACCATGTTGGTGGGAGGGGTGGTAACATCAAAATAGAGAAAAAAAAGCTTAAAAAACACAACAAAAATGGCCACCATTTCGCCATCTTGGATTTTGAAAACAAAATATTGAACGTGCATCATCCCCTCCCAACCCTCTATCCATGTGCCAAATATGCAAAGTGTAGCTTGAACCATGTTGGTGGGAGGGGTGGTAACATGAAAATAGAGAAAAAAAGCTTAAAAAACACAACAAAAATGGCCGTCATTCCGCAAACTTGGATTTTGAAAAAAAAATTTTGAGTGTGCATCATCAGCTCAGAACCATTTATCCATGTACCAAATATGAAAGGTGTAGCTTGAACCATGTTGGTGGGAGGGGTGGTAACTTCAAAATAGAGAAAAAAAGCTTTAAAAACACAACAAAAATGGCCGCCATTCCGCCATCTTGGATTTTGAAAAAAAAATTTTGAGCGTGCATCATCCCCTCAGAACCATTTATCCATGTACCAAATATGAAAGGTGTAGCTTGAACCATGTTGGTGGGAGGGGTGGTAACATGAAAATAGAGAAAAAAAAGCTTAAAAAACACAACAAAAATGGCCGCCATTCCGCCATCTTGGACTTTGAAAAAAAAATTTTGAGCGTGCATCATCCCCTCAGAACCATTTATCCATGTATCAAATATGAAAGGTGTAGCTTGAACCATGTTGGTAAGAGGGGTGGTAACATGAAAATAGAGAAAAAAAAGCTTAAAAAACACAACAAAAATGGTCGCCATTCCGCCATCTTGGATTTTGAAAAAAAAATATTGTTTCCAAAGTTGACAGCATTCAGCATTTCACTCTCCTACATCAGAGTCAGATTCACACATTAAAACAGCAATATGTAAGAAAACAAAGATATTTTATTGTGATTAATAGGGGTTAGTACAAATAAAATTGGTTAAGAACAATATTAGAAATTCACATTATTTGATAGTGTTTATTTACACAAATAAAGTGTACCTAGAAATCACTGGTTACCTAGGCGGACTCAATTGATGTTCTCCAGTGTCGTCCTCATTCCGAGACCAACCATCTGATAGGGAATCGGGAAAACTATTCAATGTGATCTGGCCATCAGGATTCGATGGGTGAAAAACATGGCGTATCATTGATAGGTATATAATAAACATTAAAATAAGTCTTCACAACAATAAAGATTTGATACTATATGTAATGTGCACTTATCAATGCTGACAAACAAAATCTGTATGGAACAAGGCATAATGGAATTTAAGCTTACACTGAAAGAATGTGACTGAAAAAATCTTTAAACGTATTCTGTGTTTGATCATATACATTTAACTGCCTCCCATACTTTTCAGTCCAATCAACAAGGATTTAACCTATCACCAGAGTTCTATCAATATGTCATCTATACTAAAGTTATGTGAAATGATTTGGTGTCTGACCACTGTATGCAAATAAGTTTTTTTTCTATTACATGCAATTAACTTGCGTACATGTAAAATGGATCCAATGTAATGAAAAAGCTGAGTGTGACATCCTATCTTCATAATCTAGAAAATTTTATGCCAAAAAAAATACATGCAGAAAAAATATAAATTTCCATTAATGTTTGCTGAAAAACATTCATTTTTTGACTTTTAGGAAGAAGGTGGAAGAACTGATCGATTTAGTGAACAACTGAACCTTTTTTGTTAAAATAATTATCAAGAAATTGTGTAGGAACAATTAAAATGCAAGGATATTCAGTGGTTTCATGACCCTGTAGAAATCTATTGATGATTAATGCTGACAGTGGTAGGGCAACTGAAGGTTGACTATTCTCTAAATAGCTTGTATGGCAACAAGATTAATATAATATAAAAAAAATCACTTACTGTTCTCTGTCAGAGCTATCTTATTGCAGGATTCATCATAAAATTCAATTCCATTCAAACCCACATAATATGGATCACCATGCATAGATAATAAATGAAACTGATAAATAACTAAATGTTAAGTAAAGTCAAACAATAACATTTGTTTACAGAATAAAATCAATAGTCGATGTAACTTTCATCACAAAAGGTCCTAAATCATCAATTCCCAAGAAGTGTGTTCCTTTCTGGTTACAAGAAATTCTTACAATTCTATATTGTTTGATGGAAACAAGAAATTACAGTGTAGCTAATAAACCAATGTGATCTTTAAAACTTTTATAATTATATTTTCCAGAATTGTATATTCTAGTTGTGACCAGACATGTTAAGTTTGGTGCGAGGCTCCCAATTTTTCATGCCGTCTCATGATTTTGAAACCCCATGTTTTGTTTTGAAAACTTGAGTCTTGAGTTTTCAGATCACTGTACCAGCTACTATAAATAAGCTGAGTGGAATGTGGAAGATAGAAAAAGTATTTCAAACAAATTGCCTTACATTTGCCTGGACAGGAGGTAATTCAGATGTGTTTAAGAATAACCAGAAAAAAAAAACTAAAAAAAAATTCCGTAAAAAACGAACCTCTACAGTCGAAATTAGCAGAGATATTGGTGAAAGCAATGAATTGAGAAAGTAACAAAAGTGATTTGAATATCACGACTTACTTCAATAAAAGTTAACAAAATCACAAGAAATATGATTTGTGTTTCAATGGCATTTGAAGCAGGAACTACAAAGAAATGGAGCAGGTTTTGTATATTTGGAGGGATGTCCAATTGCCAAAATAAACACAACAATTGCATATTATCTCTCAAAAATATGCTAAGAGCTTAGTGACTCCTCAAAAAATAAGGAAATATTGATTTCTGTTAAAATGTAGCTTTTCTTATAAATTTGTGCATCTTGACAAAGCCCGGAATCTGATAGTACAAGGCAGATCCCACCAGTGGTGGAGCCATGATCTGAAATCCCGAGAAGGGAAACCATGGTAGTGAAAGGAGGGGGGGGGGGGGGGGGGGGGTGGAATCTCAGAATTGTGGGTGCTGTACTTGTGTTAAGGAGAGGAAATATAATTCTTTTCAAATTTGGGGGTGGGAGGAGCCAACTGGTGGCATGGGTGGGTACTGGGCTCCCTAGAAACCCAATGGCTCCTCCACTGGATCACACCAACTTGATTTTCAGTTCAGTGTTTTCCCCTCATTTTTCTGACTTGAATTTATGGTACGTTTATGGAAGGGGGGGGGGGGAGGAGAGTAATTGGGTGGTGCATTGTTTGGAAATTATTTTATGCAACTTTTTTTCAGCCTAATTCTTATCAATCAGTAAGATGAAACTGTTTATATGTTCCAGCAACATTGCTAATATTTAATTTATTTTTTTTTAATTTTTTGAGCATGAATTTTAAAAGTAATGGATTTAAAATGCTAATGATTCATTTTAGTGAGTTATATTAATAGGTAGAAAATACAAATCTAGAAAATACAACTGTAAAAGTTTTATAGTATTGGCTCCTGGAATCAAACCTCATTTGTGTCCAGTAAGTGGTTCTCTCCAGGAACTCGGATTTCCTGTACCTGTCAAACGAAATGCCATCAGTGGGAGTTGCAAGGAGAATAGGCACTAAACAAGTTCTCAACCAGCCTGCAGCTGGAAAACACCTTCACAATCAGAACAAGTGCGCATCATCATTCTCACTTTTTTATAGGTCTATGGCATTTCTGAAAGAAGTGGTCAAAATTACCACCAAAACTCAACTTGTGAACATGAACTCTTAACAACCTGCACACTGATGTCAAAATACCCAAATTTCAAGTAGCAATTTTTTCACATAATTTAACCAAGAATTAAACCAATTCAATCTTGTGAGACAGAACGCCACAAGCTTTATCAAACAAGAATGAATTACTTAAATTCCTAGTTGCATATATATATAGAGGATATCTACGCTGTTTTAGTGAATATTGAGAATTATCTCACGAGTATGGACCTAAAAGCTTTATTTTTCAAGAGCATTTGCACGAGTGAATATATTTTTTATACTTACCAATGACCCAGACATAGCTGGTGCTAAACTCCTTAATTCGGGGCCAAACACAAATTTTGCACCCCCCCCCCCCCCCCCCCCCCCAATACCCAAAAGTCCTATATGGTCCTCCATACATTTACTCCTCTGCGCATGCGCAGTGTCAAGGAGGTCCCAAAATTGGCCGCCAATTATCATTCTTACAACCAGTGCCTGGTAAGCGTTATGTACTCAGCAGGGAGGTATGAGTTCCCAACTCCTGGCAGGACCATCCCCGTCTGGGTCATTGGTAAGTATAATAAATATATAAATTACTATAAATTTTTTAACATTTTTATACTGTACCAATGACCCAGACTTAGCTGAATAGTAAATAGGCTGGAGGGCCTAGGACATAAAGGAAAATCCAATAAGCTCAATTATGTATAATAGAATATCCTCTCCAGGAGAAAAGAAGAGATAGGCTTTTACATGTATCTTTTCTTATTTATACTAAAGAAGAAAGACACAATACCGATCAGTAATTGAGCATAATAATAATCAATGATCTCTATTAACATCCAGTATAACCCTTTATACTAATATTTTTAAAGGTAAGCCAATAAATAAAGGAAGTCCAGAGAAATGAGACTCTTTATATTCATTAAAAGTGTCCGAGGATTGTATATTAATGCTCGTTTGACACATGACATATACAAATGCTTCACACCGAGCTACACTTTAAAAATATTACATGGATGAGTAAACATTAGCTTTATACTTTAAAAACCATTCCGGTACCGGACTCGGAAATACTGACTGTAGGGGAGGTATTCCCTTGCTTTTCACTATAAAGCAGGTGACCTAAGGGAACAAGAATGAACCATAATATCCTTTCTATTAGGCATCAAAGACAGAAAGAAACGCTTACGTCCCTTTCTGATGAACTCAGATCTACGATTGTAAATACGTAATTGCTCTAACAGGATACAGTAAAGGCCTACGCCCATCAGAGAGAGAGCGTGTAGTGCAAACTGCTCGAGGATCCGGACAAGGTGACACATACGTCTGCAACTGATTGTTGAGATGTGTCGCAAATAAATCTATCATCTATCATTGGCCGTTCCCATTGGTAGCAAATCTGATTGAATACTTGCTTGTTGAGAGTCCATTCTGACAGCAACAGGCGACCCCTCTGTGAAAGGGAGTCTGCTAAGAAGTTCAGACGACCCGGAATATGACAGACGGAGAGAAGAATCTGATGTTCTAGTACAAACAGAAGAATTCTTTCCGTTTGATTGAGCAACAGAATGGAATGAGTGCCACCCTGGTTCCGAATATACGCAACTACTGTCGTATTGTCGGACATAATTTGCACGTGTGCATTCTGAAGAACGTCTATCCAATGACGTAGAGCAAGCCAAATCGACATCATCTCTTTGATGTTGTGCTTGCTTAGAAACTGCAGATCCCAAAGACCCTGGCACTTCAAATCCGATGGCTCAGTGTCGCGCCCCAGCCTGTTTGACTGGCATCCGTCATAATTGCAAAACTCGGATCTGGCAACTGCAGTGGAACTCCCTGAGTTAATCACTATATGTCTGCCCAAGTCTGAATCTCTTGTTTCACTTGGCTTGACAAGAGGATGTCCATCTCGAGCGAATGAATCTTCACTCTCCAATTCTGAGTCAGATAGACCTGGAGAAAGAAGCAGATTCTGCATGTAGTTCTGAAGCGTTAACTCGTTCCCGTATCTCTGAAGAATATCGTCCAGGTAAGCTGACGTTACTGCAGACGAATGAGCTCGGAAATGAGTCATTACCGAGTTCATTACTTGAGTGAAAGCCCAGGGCGCTAGATTCAGACCAAAGCACATCGCTCGGAACTGATAAACAACACCAAGGACAGCGAAGCAAACATACTTTCTAAACGCCGGATGTACCATGACGTGAAAGTACGCATCCTTGAGGTCTATGCTCGCAGCGTAGTCGTTCACTCGAATGCTCGCTCTGACTGATCGAATGGTCTCCATATAAAACTTTGGAGCCACGATCAGCTTGTTTATCCAGCTTAAGTCGATCACTGGACGGAACGAGCCGTCTGGCTTCGGAACCAGAAAGAGATGGCTGTAGAAACCTGGAGATTCTTGGTTTTCTACGACCTCTATCGCGTTCTTCGTTAAAAGAGACTGGACTTCTGATAGAAGTGCCGTTCTTTTCTGACAATTTGACGGAAGCTGAGTCCATCTTGGACTTCGAGTTAATGGAGGTTTGCCTTTAAAGGACAGTTTTAGTCCTTCCGAAATAACCCCTCGAACCCAAGGGTCCTCAGTAATTGATTCCCAATTGCTTGAGAAACTTGACAGTCTTCCGCCCACCGGAACGCGACAGAGGTCTAAACCATCACCTCCTGGATCCGCGAGGCTTGCGGAAGGAGAAACTACGTCCTCCGTGACCCGCACCTCGCCCCGTCAGCCTATGGGCGTCTGACCGGTTATTTCGGTCAGCGTAACGGCCCCTACTCGAGTCACTACTCTGCCGGTCTCTAGAGGATGCATAGGAACCTCTATAGGAACTTCCCCTGGACGAACTCGTCCCCGAAGTGCCTGGCCTACTCCTGTCTGCTGGTTCCGATTTCTTGGAAGCAGACTTAAATAGCAGAGAGTCCGAAGCTTTCTTTGTTAATTTATCATATACATCAGAAAGCTTGCCACTGAAGAGAAACTCTCCAGAGACCGGAGCAACTCTCAGAGAGTTTTTCACCTTACTGTCCACGCGTGTGGAAGTAGCCAGGGCCGCGTCACGTCTAGCTAACTCCAGATTTGCCACTGAAAGGGTGGAGTTATACGTGGAAAAAGCTATGGCCCTGGACAGAATGCTCAATGACGTTTGTATGTCTTGAACTTCTGGTCCTTCAAAGCGTAATGACAACACTCTAGTAAGGTGATCTGCGTAGGAAAGAGCGTCTAAACTAGCTCTGTTAGACGATATCATCGTTTCCATCGACAAAGACGACGGCATGGATATATCAAGGTCTTCAGCCTGGTCGTCTAAACGCAGAGGAACTCTCTTGATGCCCTGACCTGCCATATCAAACTTGTTCCTTTGATTAATAAACGGCAGCTGTAGAGCAGATGCCGGTAGGAAGGCTGACCTGCCCATCTTGATGGCAAGTTTATCAATAGCGTCATTCAATAATTCAAAAATCCTAGAGACATTCTTGGACTGTGACGGAAATTCCGGGACAATGTCCCTAAACCGATTAAAAAAATCGTTGTCCAGTGGCGCTATCACCCTCCTATCCGGCTGCGCAGCATTCTGGTCCGGCGGAACAACTTCTGGAAGGTAAAGCCGGATGAATTCTACGGCTATTTTATGTTGTTCCGAAAGGGAAATATCTAATTCATCGGAATCCCTTTCGCCATCCTGCCAGACCTCATGGAAATCTCGGTCGTCCGCACCTGATCCAGCGGCGGAACCTACCGACCCAGCATCGTCTGATATTTCATGTTCCGACAGAGAGGCTCTGCCGGTTGCTGGGATGCTGCGATTATCTTTGCTATCTGTGATAGCACATCCGTTACGGAGACCTGGGGAGCCGCGGTCTTACTGGATTTAGCCGCCGGAAGCTCCCTGGACGTTGCATCCTGCATACATCTTTTATGCAAACGTCCGGATGTAGAAGGCCTCGTATCCCTGGCTACCAGATGGCGTGACCTGGTCGCCGTGGAATCCCTGGTTGGCGAAGCTGACTGTAATTCACTGGTCACGTAGCCAAGGGCCAAGGTGCGGTCGAGTGTGCTGCTGTAAGGATGAGGAAGCCTTATAGGTAGCCTCGCCGGACTGCCTGTATACCGGAGCGTCCCGAGCGGCGGACGTATGCTCCGACTGCGTAACACTACGGACTACAACATCTGGTCCCAGATGCTGCTGTATGAGAGAGGGACCTCTCTCGCTTGCAGCTTGTGCCGAGCTGCACAAGCTAAACACCGGACTATCAGGCTTCCTCCAATCTATCCTCCTTTCCGTCGTCACTGGGTGTAAACGTGGATGTTTTATAGTGCTCGCAAAACCCGACTCTCTCTGCTGGACCGCAAAGGATGAACCCGGGTGCTGCCCCATTCGGTGAATGGACGCAACCCCAGTCGAGCTAGCGGACATCAACCCCTTCAGGTTCCTTTTGGGTAATTGACGAATCTCCATGAGCACTTTTGCCGCTAGCTCTTCGCTTGTATGTGACGACGGAGGTACACTTCTGGACGACACCACGGAAATATCACCCTGTTCTTGTTCCTCTGAAAAAGAGAGTGAAAGACTAGAGTGACTCTGTGGAGAGAGAACCGGCATGGACCTTTCTCCAGTAACAACATACCGTGACACACGTTTCCAACGTTTGTCATCCCATTTGAAACACACAGAACAAAGATCAGTGCGAGTACAGAGAGTACAATTAATACAGAAATCATGAGAATCATAGGAAGATTTCCTCCTATTACAATTTGAACAATAATCATTCATTGTGAAAGGTAAACAATCATAGTACTCGCACTAATCCTTGAAAGTTAAAAAATTTATAGTAATTTCTTTATTTTTTATACTTACCAATGACCCAGACATAGCTGGTGCTAACTCTTAAAATATAGGGCCAAACACAAATTTTGCCCCCCAATCCCCAAAATTTGCATCTAAAACCAAAGAAAACATGTCCTGAGTGGCCCTCCACACTTCACCTCTACTGTGCATGCGCAGTGTCAAGGACGTTCCGAAATTGGCGCCATTAATCATTCTAATAACCAGTGCCTGGTAAGCGCTATGTACTCAGCAGGGAGGCAAGAGTTCCCAACTCCTGGGAGGGCCATCCCCGTCGGGTCATTGGTAAGTATAAAAAATATAGAAATTACTATAAATTTTTTAACATTTTTATACTGTACCAATGACCCAGACATAGCTGAATAGTAAAAAGGCTGGAGGGCCAAGGACATAAAGCAAGATGGAATACGCTCAATAATATAAAATAGAGTCATCCCCTCTAAGGAAAAAGAAGTAATAGGCCTTACATGTATCTTTCTTATTTATGATAAATTAGAAAGATACAACACCTTCCAAAATTGAGCATCATACATCCATGTACTCTATTAATATCCAATATAATCCTGATACTAATAATTTTTAAAGTAAGCCAAAAAATAAAGTAAGTCTAGAGAATAGAGACTCTTATACTCATTAAAAGTGTCAGAGGATTGCATAATCATGTCCGTTGACACATGCAATATTCAAAAGCTATACTTTAAAAACTAAGACTTGAACGAATTTTTAAAACATAAACTTCTCACTAAACAACCATCCCAATAACAGCTCAGAATTACTAACTCCGGAGGAGGCATCCCCTTGTTTTCATAGTAAAACAGGTGACCCAAGGGAGAACCCTCCCCCTCCCCCCCCCCCCCCCCCTTTTTCTTGCCCTGGGTCAAATAGCCCAGAGCGAAGAGGGCAGCAGAACGGAGTCACTGCCGAAACAGACGGCCTACCTAGCTATAGTAGCAACTGTTAAGTGAATGACATTCTGAGCAGTAGATAATAGACCTAACAATAGAGGCCTCCAGAAATGGACTCGATATTTCTGAGATAAAAATTCATGAATGTGCATGGCTGAGCGCAATGAGCAGCCTTCAAAAATCTATAATAGCGACACTATTAATGTAAGCCCAAGATGTAGAAGAACTCTTACTTCATGAGCCGAAATCTTAAGCACAACTGCTGAGTCAAAGATATACCATAAGCAGTACCGATAGTTAATAGAATCCATTAGCAATAGAATGGAGCGTAACGTCCTTCTATTAGGCATCAAAGACAGAAGAAGCTTACGCCCGTAGTAATAAACAGATATCTGTTTATAAATACATAAACTCTAACCGGAGAGAGTAAAGGCCTATGCCCGTACGAAGACGGAAGGACCTTAATAACAATAGGTTCCGGATATTAGGAGCCTAACTCTTATGCAAAAATCCAACCTAAATAGTAAAGGAAGTAGTGATTCCAAAACTACGAAAGTGAAAATCATCCATCGATAGTGCATGAAACTCACTGACTCTTCAGTAAAAGAGAAGCCAACAGAATTACTGTCTAAAAGGTCAGAATTTGAAAACTACTGTTTCCAGAGGCTCAAATGATTACTTAGCTAAATAAGAACCGAAGTTAAATTTCATATAGGAATTTAATCTAAAGATTCTAAGTCTATTTATCAAAAAGTTACTAACTGACTTAGATAAAAAGACATAAGACTCAATTGTAAACTATCCTAGAGTGCATAGGTATGAGGTAACATAAACCTATAACCTTAATAATAACAGGCTGCAGTAGATCTTGTCAAACAAGTATACTAAAAAGTTGCAATGAGTAGTATGGAGGGATCAACAATATGAACATAATGATCCCTACACCAACGACGGAAGAGCGTCCACTTTAGCCGCATAGAATAGCGAAGAAGAGGATCTCCTATAGTAAGAAATCGCGTCCAAAGCTCGTCCAGTACGATGCTTACAATGCAATAAGGACCACACAATGGAATACGTGAAGGTTGCGACCTTGCGGGTTGTGATAAAGATGACACGATTTACCCAGCGAAAAAGATCCTCTCATTGAGGAAGATTTCACGTTAAGTCCCACAGTAGACAACAGAGTAAATTACCCATGGTCTCTGTGAAGATAGAGATGCTATCAACAGAAATGTATTGTGGTTGTTTATCTTAGCAATACCTGCTGAAACAACAGCGCCGGAGGATACGCGTATCCTAAGATTCCGTCCTATAGATCAATAGAGCGTTAACAACATTAGCTCAGAGATCCGGACAAGCCAACACATACGTCTGCCATTGATTAGCAAGCTGTGTCGTAAATAAATCATCATTGGGCGCTCCCATAGATAGCAAATCTGATTGAATACTTGTTTGTTGAGAGTCCATTCTGACAGCAACAAGCGACCCCTAAGTGAACGGGAGTCCGGTAAAACAATCAGACGACCCGGAATATGACGGACGGAAACAGAACTTGGTGTACTATAACCAACAGACGGATTCTTTCCATTCAATTGAATAACGGAAACGAATGAGTGCCTCCCTGGTTCCGGAGATACGCCACTACTGTCGAATTAACGGACAGGATTTGGGCATGCGTTTCTGAATAATGTTCATGCAATGACATAAAGCAAGCCTAAAAAACATTATTCCGGGGAAGATAATTGGTTGCTAAGAGACTGCGGAACCCAAAGACCCTGGCACTTCGAATCCGTTGGGATCAATATTATATCCCAATCTGTTTGACTGGCAACCGTCATAACTGCAACACTCGGGTCCGGCAACTGCAGTGGCACTCTCTGAGTCAACCACCGAATGTTTGCCCCAGTCTGAATCTCTTGTAACACTAGATAGACAAGAGAACGTGTAAATCGAGCAATTCATGGATTGCTGAAAAGTTGCCGTCGAAGAGAAGCTTCTCCGAGAACGAAGCGACTCTGAGAGAGTTCTTAACCTTACTATCCACGCGCGTGGATGTAGCTAGGGCTGCGTCACGTCTAACCAACTCCAATCAGCCAATGAAGGGCGGAGTTATACGTGAACAAACTACTGCCCTCAAAAGAAATCAGATTGAGAATAAAATCCCGTAAATCTTTTCTTGAAGACGTAATGATAACGCCTCAGTAAGGTGGATTACGTATGATAAAGCATCTAAGTTAAGTCTACTAGACATCATTGTCGTTTCCAACATTGAGGTTGGAAAAGACATAGACGGCGAAAAAGAATATTTCCAGTCTTTAACCACACCGTATAGACGCATATGAACTCTCGGTATGCCCTGCTCTGCCAAAATAAACTATTCGTATAAATGATAAAACGGCAGAAATGAGCAACGCGGACAAGAAACTAAACTATCATGCTTGGTAGCAGGCTTGTATGCATATATAGCGTCGAAAAATAAAACACATGTTGTAATGAAATTATTGGACTGCGTCGGTAAGTCAGGGACAATGTCCCTGAACCGATCCAAAATTCCGAGTCCAATGACGCTATAAGTCTCTTATCCAACATCGCAGCAATGTAGTCCGAAATAACAATCACTGGAAGATAATGCCAGAAGATATAAATGGCAGCTTCCGATACTACGAAAGGGAAAACTCGAAATCTTTCGAATCCCTTTCGCCATCCTGTCGGACCCTATAAAGCGTTCGGTCGTCCGTACCTGATGCAACCGCGGACCGCACCGACCCAGCGCCGTCGGATAATTCCTGATTCGACCAAGAAAATGTCGATTGCTGGGATGCTGCGAAACAACTGTGCTAACTCGGATAGCACGTCCGTCACTGAGGCCTAAGGAGAAGCGGTCCTACAATGCATTGCCGCTGGAAGCTCCGTGATCGTTACCCTGTGCATACTACCAATATGCGAGCGAACGGAGTGTATAGGCCTCGTGTCCCTTGGCTACCGGATGGCGTGACCTATTCGCCGTGGAATCACTGAATGACGAAACTGATCGGATACTCGAGGTCACGTAGCCAGTGTGCGGTCGTGTGCCCTGCTGTGAGGATGAGGAAGCATTATGGACAGACGTATGCTCCGAATGTAAAATATCTGAACCACAACATGCGGTCCCCTATGTTGTTGGACGAGAGAGGGACCTCTCTCGCTCACAGCCCGGACGGACCTGGACAAGCCAGGAACCGGATTAACAGGCTTCCTCCGATCTGTCCTCAATCCGCCGTCACTGGGTGAGTACTAAAGTAATTAAAGTGCTCGCATCACCCAAATCTCCTTCCTAGACCGCAACGGACGAACCCGGCAGCCGAACCATTCGATGAATGCACGCTACACCGGGTGAGCTAGCGAATGTCACTCCGTCGATCCTACAAGGGATCTCTTAGGCGATAGACATATTCCATGAGCACTTATTGCCGCTAGCTCTTCATTAACTATGACGACAGAGGCACACTTTTGAAAGACATCTCCGTAACTTTGCGAACAAGAAACCAGAAATGCTTGGTTATAGCAAGCATATAAAAATAATATATATATAGCGTCGTTCAATAATTCGAAAGTTTGTGTGACATTATTGGACTATGTCGGAACTGAGGGACGATGTCCCTGAACCGAACCAAAAATTTCTAAGTCCACCGACGCTATCAGTTTCTTATCCGGCATCGCAGCATTCTGGTCCGACGAAAGAAACTGTAGAAGACCAAGTCAGATGACATACACAACAGCATATGTTGATCCGAAAGGGAAAGCTCGAAATCCTCCAAATCCCTTTCGGTATCCCGTCGGACCGGATGAAATTTTTCGGACGTCCGTACCCGCTTCCGCGGAGCGTCCCGACCCAGCATCGTCGGATAAAAATATGCGACAGATTCAGTTGATGCTGGGATGCTGCGATAAATGTGCTATTTAGGAAAGCATGTCCGTTCCCGAGGCCTGTGCAGTAGCGGTCTTACGATGCATTGCCGCCGGAAGCTCCGTGTACGTTGACTCCCGCACACTTCCCATGCGAACGTCCGGAGTCTGCAGGCCTCGTATCCCTGGCTACCGGATGGTGTGACCTGGTCGCCGATGATTCTCTGACTGGCGAAGCTGACTGGATATCGGAGGTCACGTAGCCAAGAGCGGTCGTGTGCACTACTATGAGAATGAGGAAGCCTTATTGACAGTCTACTCCGGACTGACTATATGTCGGAGCGACCCGAGCGACGGACGTATGCTCCGAATGCAAAACATTTTGTACCACAACATCTGGGGCCAGATGTTGTTGTACGAGAGAGGGGCCTCTCTCGCTCGCCGTCCGGATGGACCAGAACGAGCTATGAACCGGACTAAAAGGCTTCCTCCATTCTCCCTCTGATCCGCCGTCACTGGGTGTGCATTTGGTTGATTTATAGTGCTCGCATCACCCCAAAATTCCTTCTAGACCGCAACGGACGAACCCGGCTGCCGAACCATTCGGTGAATGTACGCTACACCAGGCGAGCTAGCCGACGTCAAAGGCCGTCGAACCTACTAGGGTCCTCTTAGGCAATTGGCGTATTTACATGAGCACTTTTCCGCTAGCCCTTCATTAATTGTGACGACGGAGGCACACTGTTGGAAGACATCACAGATACATCACCCTAATCTTGATCGTCTGAAATAGAAATTGATAAAGTAGAGTGACCCTGCGGGGAAAGGACCAGAGTGTCCAATTCCCCCCTAACATACCGTGACAAACGCTTCCCATATTGTCATCGAAATCATACGATACAGAACAGGAGTTAATGCGAGTACACTGACCACATATAGAATGATTAT
This sequence comes from Pictodentalium vernedei, assembly GCA_031216915.1. Classification (NCBI taxonomy): domain Eukaryota; kingdom Metazoa; phylum Mollusca; class Scaphopoda; order Dentaliida; family Dentaliidae; genus Pictodentalium; species Pictodentalium vernedei. Next base: position 332,740,061 of record CM062297.1, on the reverse strand, counting down.
AAAAGTCAGAGGAAGACTTCCTCTTATTACAATTGATCAATATCCTTTCAAAGTGAAAAGAAAACAAGTCCTGGTACTCGCACTAACCCCTGGCAATCAAAATACATAATAATAATATGATCCATTAATATAGAAAAAATAATTGAAATCAAAATATTTTGAAAAAATATTTTTTCAGAACAGCCCAAGTTTCTGAAAAGTAACGTTGAGCCCCAATGGATCCCAAGCCTAAGTGTGGACAAAAATTTTAAAAATATTTTAAACAATTTATGCAACACTTACGAACAATAATAATGTATCTAGTTATGATTAAAATAACATCAAGATATTATTTTCCAGAAATCCCCCCCTCACACAGAGGGCTGTTGTAAATGTAAACAATGAATGTAAAAACACTAAAATAAGACTCCAGGCACCCAGGCCCGGAATCAGTTACCAAAAATACACTATCTGACGCAAAACAGAGACTTCCAGGGAAGAAACTGCAGAACATCAGATGGAAGATGCAGAACACAACGCCTAACCACCTGTAGGTGAAGACGTAAACATGGGGAAAAGAACAGAATTCATTCTGTTATTCAGCTAAAACTCCCAAGAAAATTTAGTAATAATAATTACAAAAACTATGCCAAAAGCATGGGAGAATAGCAAGGGGGGACTTAAAGGACAGGGAGAGAGGAAAACACTGAAAAATCAGTGTAACTAAATAATCAGAATGACAACAAAATGGCTGCTGCCTCGAAAATAGGTAACTTAACATAATTTCATTAAAAAATTTTAAGTTACAGCCCTGATAATATTCTGTCACACATTTTTCCTCTCCTCCTTCTCTATCCTCCTTAGAATCACCATTTCACTAATATTTATGTGTCTGGCATCATTTAAACTGAGATTTACAAGCACAAAGATCAGTCAGATGTTAACTGATGAAGGGCCAAACTTAGAATAATTAATGGCGCCAATTTCGGAACGTCCTTGACACTGCGCATGCGCAGTAGAGGTGAAGTATGGAGGGCCACTCAGGACATGTTTTCTTTGGTTTTAGATGCAAATTTTGGGGATTGGGGGGCAAAATTTGTGTTTGGCCCTATATTTTAAGAGTTAGCACCAGCTATGTCTGGGTCATTGGTACAGTATAAAAATATAAAGATACATAATACAACAATCCATCATAGTCATTAAGAAATAATGATTGGAAAAGAAAAGATTTTTTCAAAAAAAAAAAAAAAAATTTTCAAAGGGAACCCTGACCCCAATGGATCCCAAAAAAGCCTAAGTGTGGACAAAAATTTAAATTCATTTTGAAAAAATTAATGAGACCTTACGGACAATAATAATGTATCTTACTATGAATAAGAGATGCAGAAGACAAATAATCACTATCAGCAGTAACTGTTGTCAACCTAAGCAAAAGTGTCAACAAACCGGAAGCATGACTCCAGGCACTGAACAAACCTGGCCCGAAATCAGTTACCAATTAAAACTCTATCTGATGCAAAACAGAGGCTTCCAGGGAAGAAACTGTAGAACATCAGATGGTAGATGCAGACAAAAATGCCTAAACACCCCTAGGGTGAGGACATAAACATGGGGAAAAAACAGAAATAATTCTGTTACCAAGCCAAAACTCCCAAGAAATTTTAGTAATAAACACTACAAAAAATAAGCCAAAACACGGGAGAATAGCTAGGGGGGAATAAGGAAGGTAGAGAGGATACACTGATCAAACAATGGTACTTCATAGCAAGAATGACAACATCAGGGCTATGCCTTGAAAAAAGGCAACTTGAAATAATTTCATAAAATAATTATAAGTTACAGCCCTGACCATTTTCTTGCACTATTTTTTCCTCTCCTCCTTAGATATCCTCTTTATTTCCACCATTTCTCTCATGAAAATGTGTCTGGCATCATGAAAACTGAGATTTGGAAGCACAAATAACAGTGAAGTGTAACTGTTTTGAGGGCCAAACAAAGAATGATAATTGGCGCCAATTTCGGGACCTCCTTGTCACTGCGCATGCACAGAGGAGTAAAAGTATGGAGGACCATATAAGACATGTATTTTTCGGTTTTTGATGCAAATTTTGGGGATTGGGGGGGGGGGGGGGCAAAATTTGTGTTTGGCCCTGAATTAAGGAGTTTAGCACCAGCTAAGTCTGAGTCATTGGTACAGTATTAAAATATTATAAATTTATAGTAATTTGCATATATTTAATACTTACCAATGACCCAGACTTAGCTGGTGCAATCTCAATATTATTAAGAGCCAAACACAAATTTTGAACCCTCCCAATCCCCAAAATTAGCATACAATACCTAAAATTTAAAGTCCTATCTGGCCCTCCATACTTTTAGTACATGCACATGCACAGTACCCAGGAAGAGACCGGAATTGGCGCCAACATCATTCTTCCTAGTTGTGCCTACTGAAGTGTTAACTCAGCGGGGAGGTATGAGTGCCCACTCATGTGAGAGCCATCCCCATCTGGGCCATTGGTAAGTATTAAAATTATACAAATTACTATAAATTTATCATATTTTTATACTAGAACCTAATGGCCCAGACTTAGCTAAATCGTAAAAGGCGGAGGGCCTAGGACTTAAAGAAATAGCAGACCAAAATACAGCTCCTTAGCCTGCATTAGAACTCCCAAGGTGAAAAGAAGATTAAAATTATAAAGAATTACTTATATGTCTCTCTATACAACAATAGAGAGAAGACATACAACCGAAATAAGGAGCAATATCCAAGTAATTCCCTATTACTTAGCATAAATGATTATGCTAATTGGGCGTAACAAGCCCCCAATTTTAAGGCTGGTCCGGAATAAGACACTTAAAATTAGGAAAGGCGTGTCCGAGAGTAAGAGACTAATACCCACAAACACACGCCATATATAATGTAACAGACTGTACATAGGATGAGAATAATCTACAGATGATCTGAAAGAACTTATACGTTTCTGAGCCAACCAACAGGCGCCCACGTTCAAGTGTACAATTAATTCCAATAATGAACCTCCAAATTGTAACCATTCAAATATATGAGAACAGGAATATGCCTTGTGTAGCACTTCCGGTTGAAGACTGCATTCAGAACATGGAATGGGATATGATTAAAAAACCCGTCACAGACCATCCCCAAATAATTCACTGTTCCCTAGGTCCGATAAAACCAATGACTGTTCAGAGAAAGAATATACCACTCCGAATAATGAAGCCAAAAATAGAGAACGTATGCACAGACGGCCTGTTGGAAACTCCATAAATGATTCAACTGGCCCCAAAATGCTCATAAGCTCTATAACAAGACAGAGCCAGAATTTAAGAGAATCTATTCCGTAAGACATCTGCATAATAATATATACTTATTATGCACACAATCAACAGAATCCCACCTGTACCCTCATCTGAATACAGCCTGTATCAAGGCATGACCAAGCGATACAAAAACTAACCAGGAAACTGAAGGAATAAAACAAGGTTAATGCGATTAACCTGAGGAATAGACTCATATGTCATAAGAAAAGCAGACAGCTCTGAGCGTAACTTCTCAGAGTAGACTAACTGCCACATTTGGAGAATGTTGCCCAGATAACCGACATGCCTACCACACAGGAACACGAAGGCTAGCAATATCAACCGAATGTATTCATGAAAGAATTTGGAATCCAAAAACAGTTACTGTTCAGGAATCATATGCTCATATACAACTTATGAAAGACAAACCACAGGAAGCAAACCAACTAAAGAGTGGATGCGCCCCTGATGTCGCCATTAGACCACAACCCACCCAGCGATCGAAGAGCAATGAAGGATATGCATATAAATTGAATGCATACGAGGCTGACCGGAAGAGCACTACGTCCTGCCCTGTAATCGCCTTTTAACATATTGGCAGGGGGGGGGGGGGTTAACAAATAAATCATATCAAACCTCCCTCACCCGCTTTACTTGAATCGCTAGGTAAGTAAGGCCGGCACAGTAATATCAATAAAGAGTAATATACCTAAAAAGCTTATAGTCAAAGCAAGCATAATGACACTAACCCGGCGTGACTCGTTACGCTTTAGCATTAGTTATCTAGAATAGTATAGAAACCATAGGGCTCCCGCAAGTCTGACAGACTCCATTATGCCATTAAGGACGGAGGGGGACGTGATGAACATGGCACTATTGCAAATAATATACCAGCTGAAACAGCATAGACATATTCCTTGAAATCAAGACAGTATGCCATGGCATCAAATAATACACCATATGGACATAATAATGAAAGTGTCAATGACACTGTAGCTCAACTTGTCAAGACAAAGACATGTACATTATAGTATGTGACACAGCAATGACAAACATCTAGGTAATGACCTGATAACAAAGGTACATATAAAGTATTGTAACGGTCTGTACATAAATACTGACCGTTGCCTGTAACAAATGTATAGGAAAAGTATTGTAAAGGTGGGTGACAGTCAGATGCTAAACTAGAAAAAAATCTTTGAGTCCCAGAGTGGGTCTGACTGAACCCCAAAATATTTGTTCTCATAGCACAGTGATAACAAAGGCACCCCAAAACACACTCATTCCTGTCCCAAGGTGAAAACAAAGGTGCCCAAGAAGTTTCATGAAGATCAGTTCATAAATACGAGCTGTATAGAAGTTGTGACAAAAAACTGATTGGACCTAATTTCGGTACAAAATGGCCACTGGCAGCCATCTTGAATTCTGGACTGCACCCAGAAACACTCGTTCTCGTCCCAAGGAGATAACAAAGGCACCCAAGAAGTTTTGTGAAGATCGGTACATAAATACAGCCTCTAGCCCGAGCCGTATTGACATGTGCACTTACAGTGTATAAGTAGCACTGAATAAATCAAAGTTCATCTAATTTACATAATTTCTGCACGAGAAAAAAACCCGTACTATATGTGATGTATTCCATGTTACTAAACATTCATACAAAAATATATTCAAATCAGAACTTTCATTCAGAAGTTCTGTACAAAAGACTGATTGCATTAATTTTGGTACAAAATGGCTGCTGGTGGCCATCTTGAATTTTGGACCACACCCCAAAACACTCGTTCTCATCCCACGGTGATAACAAAGGTACCCAAGAAGTTTCGTAAAGATCGGTTCATAAATACGGCCTCTAGCCTGAGCCGTATATAGAAGTTGTGTACAAAAAACTGATTAGACCTAATTTCGGTACAAAATGGCCACTGGCAGCCATCTTGAATTTTGGACCGCACCCAGAAACACTCGTTCTTGTCCCAAGGTGATAACAAAGGTACCCAAGACGTTTCGTGAAGATCGGTTCATAAATACAGACTCTAGCCTGAGCCGTATTGACATGTGTACTTACTGTGTGTAAATAGCACTGAAAAAATCAAAGTTCATCTAATTTGCATAATTTCTGCACGAGAAAAAACCACGTATTATATGTGATGTATCCCATGGTACTAAACATTCACACAAAAAATTATTCAAATCAGCGCTTTCATATGGAAGTTCTGTGCAAAAATCTGATTGCACCAAATTTTGTACAAAATGGCTGCCATCGGCCATCTTGAATTTCGGACCAGACCCAAAAACACTCGTTCTCGTCCCATGGTGATAACAAAGGTACCCAAGGAATTTCGTAAAGATCGGTTCATAAATACGGCCTCTAGCCCGAGCCGTATTGGCATTTGCACTTACAGTGCTGAAAGTAACACCAAAAAACATCAAAGTTAGTCTAATTTGCATAATTTACGCACGAGAAAAAAACCCGTATTATATGTGATGTATCCCATGGTACTAAACATTCTTACAAAAAATTATTCAAATCATAGCTTTCATATGGAAGTTCTGTACAAAAAACAGATTTCTGCATCGTCGGTACAAAATGGCGGCTGGCAGCCATCTTGAATTTCGGACCAAACCCCAAAACAGTCGTTCTCGTCCCACGGTCATAACAAAGTTACCCAAGAAGTTTCGTAAAGATCGGTTCATAAATACGGCCTCTAGCCCGAGCCGTATCCAATTGTTGACGGACAGACAGACAGATGACAGACGACGGGTCATGGCATAAGCTCAAATTTGGCTTCGCCAAAGTTGAGCTAAAAATGAAGCAGGAGACGAAAACTATGTTCCGGCACCCGATCATAAAAACCTAGATGAACTCCTTGCACCTCGTTCCGATTATAGCAGGAAATATATTCCTGAAAAGGAGTTAACTGTAGGTATTCGAAAGAATACTCATTAATCACACTATGCTAATATGGCGTGATCAATAGGGCTAAAAGCCTCAGACAACTAACACAAAAACAATACCGCTAAGGTGAGAACAACTCTTCTCTTGTAATGGTACCTTGTCTGATAGGACAGTGGTCTCAGCCTGGCTGAAGCAGCTAATGGTCTTCCTATTCGTGAAGACAATTAAATATCTGTTAAAAGCGGTCCTAGAAGCTCACTGAAGGAGACTTACAACGCTAGGTGCTAATGATAGGGAAAAAAACACCGCCCATAATTCTAGCTGGGCTACTCTAGTGTCAACAATAAGACTAAAGTCTGTAACACTAAGGAAAACACAGAGAAGGAAAATATGAACTCTTTCCTTTAGCGGTTCTATTCCCAAAAGATAGCGGTCTCAGCCTAGCTGATGAAGCTCAGAAGACTTCATCTCCGTGAAGACAGATATCTGTGTAATTTTTGCGACTTTAGAAAGCTCACTAGACAGAGACTTACATTAGTCGCTCAAGTTAAGGAAAAAAGGGCTGCACTTGATTCTTATAAGGCGTCAACAAAAGGACTAAAAGTCCCAGATGCCTAAGAATACAATACCGAGAAGGAAACAACGTACTCTTTCCTTTTAACGACCCTAATTCCAAAGAGACAGCAGTCTCAGATTAGCTAGCGCCGCTAATATGTCTTCATCCTGTGAAGACAGATATCTCGGTGAAACTGTGATTTGAAAGCTCACTAAATGGAGACTTACAACATTAGTCACTCAAAGTGAGGAATAAAGACCGCTCTTCTAATGGCTGTACTTCCAAAGAGACAGTAGTCTCAGCTTAGCAAACATAGTTTAATAGTCTTCATCTCCATGAAGCCAAATATCTGTGCCACCGGTGGCCTTGGAAAGCTCACGAAATGGAGACTTACAACGTTAGCTGCAATGTATAAGAAAAAGACTGCTGTAAAATATGTAAGGCCACTATGACGTTAGCTGCTAATGATATATCAACACAGACCACTCTTAATTCACATAACCCAAAATAAGGCAACAACAATAGGACAAATTGCCTTTGACACCTTGGAATACTACACCAAAAAGGAAAACATAATCTTTCCTTCTAACAGCTTTATTCCAAAAAGCTAGTGGTCTCAGCGTAGCTAACACAGCCTAGAAGTCACATAACGGTGAAGACAGATATCTGTGTGTTAGCCTGCAGCCTCAGACAGCTCACTAAATGGAGACTTACCACATTAGCCGCTAATGTATAAGAAAAGACTGCTCTAACTGTACATATGGCTACTATGACATCCACAATAGCACTAACTGCCTCTGATGCCTAGGAATACAACACCGAGAAGGAAAAGACATACTTATTCCTTCTAATGGCTCTATTCCAAACAAGACAGCTGTCTCAGCCTATCTATGAGCGATCGATCTTCTATTCGTAAGGAATAGATCAATGCCTTTCTTATACTATTGCTAAGCCAAAGGAGGCATCGTTAATCGGACCAAAAGCCTTCAACACGTGAGCCCAAAGATCCGGGAAGGAAAGATTGTCTTCCCTTCATCCGGTACCTTAAACGCAGACTTTTGTTCAGATGGAACAAGATTTGAAGAGCTTATGAATAAAAATTCATAGTTTTAATGTGCCGTTCCATGAGGGATGGAGAATCAACCTCCGTAGCCCTTTCAACATCTGAATGTTCCATCTGAAAACAGGGTCAGCACCATCCAAATGTACAGATGACTGGACCAACCCAGCACCGTCTGGCAGCTCACTACCGGAGACTGTTGACGGCAGAACCTGCGATTCCTGGGATGCTGCGATACGCTGCACATCTGCGGCAGCAGGTCCGTGAACGAGGCTTGCAGAGCAGCAACTATCCGCATCTTTACCATATGCTGCTCACGAGACGGAGATCTGTCCCCAGATCTTTCGATGCATGTCTCGTATAAAAATGCCTTGAACGACTAGCTACAGGTTTATCCGACTTCATTGGTGAAGACTGGGAACATCTCGTGGAACAGCATGAACATGCAAAATCAGATAGCTAGTCTGCGGTCTAACATGCTTCATCGATGAAGCAGAGGAAGAAACCATAGCTGCGACAGGCCCCGTCTGCAGTGTGGAAGGAGCATCCCGAACCGCAAGCATGAACGAGTGTCGCAACTCACTAAAGTTTCTCAAATCTAAAACAGTCGATCCCGACTACTGACGGAACAGAGAGGGTTATCCAGCTCGTGGTCTGGCTCCAGATCTCGCCAACCGTTCCATTTAGAAACTTGTAGGCTTCTACCCCTTAGCGTGCTTTTTCATGGAAGAGGAAGCCGTAACAACAGCCCACCCAGGTTGAAGTGTGGAAGGAGCATCCAGACTCGCACATTTCGGACGTATGCTTCGACTCATTGAAGTTTCTCACGTCAGAAAAACAGTCAACCCCGACTGCTAACGTGACAGAGAACACTCTCCAACTTGCGATTTGACCCCAGATCTTGCCGAGTATCCCGTTGAGAAACTTGTAGGCTAACCTCCTTTGAGTGTACTTCCATGTAAGAAGAAGAAGCCATAACCGCAGCCGACCCCAGCTGCAGTGTTGAAGGAACATCCCGACACGTGTCCCAACTCATTATAGCTTCTTGCAACAGACACAGTCGACCCCGACTGCTAATGGGATGGAGAGGGTTCTCCAACTCGCGATCTGACCCCAGATCGCACCAAGTGTCCCACAGAGATACTTTCAGGCTTCTTCTCCTTTTGCCATGGTCACTGGGTGAGTTTTTTTATTATGACGTGCTCGCTCTACCCACATTATACTACTCGACCGCAATGGACATACCCGGCATCCCGGGTCCCATATAGGGACGACCGCTTCACCGGATGAGCTAGCTGCATGCAGAGAATTAAGCTTCTTTGCTTTAAACCTGTGCAAATATCATAAGCACCTTGGCAGCTAGCTCTGTTTACTCATCAGAGCGGGGCTCATCAGAGTGCGATGATGGCAGCATGTAACGGACCGGTGTCAAGGTACCATCACCATGTTCTTGTTCCTCTGAAAAAGAGACTAAAAGACTAGTATTAGCCAGCGGTGAAAACTCCTACATCGGAACTTCACTGCCCACCACACAGGTCGACACCAGTTTCCAACGTTCGCATCCCATAGTACAAGCTTGAAGGAGTGATGCGACTATTGGCAAACAACAAGCCTTAAATCCCGAGGCTTCCTGGACTTATACTAAGTACCAATTATTATAATTATATAACAATAATGAAGCCAAAAACATAAGTCCGCAATAATAATACAGAATAAAAATCGCAAGGATACATAACATAGACAATAACAAAAAGTTTCGAAATAAATTAAAAATACATTAAAAATACATTTTCGAAAAATTTCGAATGAAGCCTAAGTGCCCCAAGGGCAAGGGCATCCCGATAGAGCCTAAGTGTGGACAAGCACTAACTCATTAAAGCTAAACTACCAGAATAAGATATAATATGTATCATAATAGAAATAACAATACTTGTTTTTAACTAAACACTGAATTAATACGAATCCAAAACGTTATTGAACAGACAACAACATCAAGAAGAAGAACTGGAAACTAACCAACAGTAGGCACAACAAATGCCCAGAGTCAGTAACTGATCAACAACCACCTGATGCAAAGCTAGATCTTCATATGAAGAAAAAACAATGCATCTGGTAGAAGATGCAAGAATGCAAAACGTCCTGAACAGTGATGAACAGGACGTAAACATTGGGGATAAACGGAATACCTATACCATTTTACAAGTTAAAGAATTTAATAAAAAAGTCTTCAATAAAAAAGCCGAAAGAGCTTGGGAGTAAACAGGAGGGTTCATGAGAGGGAAGGGAAGTAATACTAACAAAACAACAGTGGAGTCATATTATAATAACGATGTTCAGAAGCATAACCCCAAATTAACATGAATAATTTCACATAAAAATTATAAAGTTACAGTCCTGAACATCCGAAACCACCGTTATTTATGTCCAGCATCGTGCTACACTGTTGATTCCATGAAAACCCTCATTGATTTGTGTCTGGCATCTTCAAAAATGTGATTTTAAAGCACAGATGTCAGTTCAGTTGTTACTGACTTTGGGCCAAACAGAAAAATGATGTTTGCATCAATTCCGGTCTCTTCCTGGGTACTGTGCATGTGCAAGTACTAAAAGTATGGCGGGTCAGATAGAAATTTTAATTTTCAGTATTGTATGCAAATTTTGGGGATTGGGGGGTTCAAAATTTGTGTTTGGCTCTTAATAATATCGAGGTTGCACCAGCAAGTCTGGGACATTGGGTTTTAGTATAAAAATATAATACTTTCCGGTCCACATGAATGAGAAAATTCTAGATATTCACGAAAATAGTGCAGATTTTCTTTTTATTATCTGCTACTTGACATTTTACTTCACAATATTCAGTCCAATTTCATTGCAAACACGTACGTTTTAAAACAATAACAAAGTTCAGCTGATCGTTCATTCAAGGTGGCATTCAATGCATTGTTAATAATTCAAGGCCAAACCTCAATAGAAGTATGGATGTTTCAAATTAACACTGTAATATGAACTTTACTTTCATTTTATAGATTCAGAATAATGGTCTCAGAGAAAGAACTCTGAGTAAACAAATTTATGACCATATGGGGACAATCAAAAGTTGCTATGAACAACTTCAAGAGAAGCAGAAAAAGGATACAGCCACAGGGCATTCTTGTCGCTTCATATTCATAATCTGCATCATAATTATCATCTTTCCTGAAATGAACAAGATAATATGATTAAATATGAAAATTAAATTTGAAAAGTATTTGTTTGCACAGAGTGTAAAAGCATGGAACAATGGTGCGATATTTTGAAGCCTTTGGGTGAAATTGGCCCCAATAACTTATTTTTACTGCAACTGATAATTTTCCAATGCAAGTGCAGATAATGCTACAACAGAAAAGGTTTTGGGGTTTTTATCTGTGATGGAATAATTCCAATACTGGACAGTGTTACCACTCAAAAGTTAAAAAATTTATAGTAATTTATATATTTTTTATACTTACCAATGACCCAGACATAGCTGGTGCTAACTCTTAAAATATAGGGCCAAACACAAATTTTGCCCCCCAATCCCCAAAAGTTGCATCTAAAACCAAAGAAAACATGTCCTGAATGGCCCTCCACACTTCACCTCCACTGCGCATGTGCAGTGTCAAGGACGTTCCGAAATTGGCGCCATTAATCATTCTTATAACCAGTGCCTGGTAAGCGCTATGTACTCAGCGGGGAGGTATGAGTTCCCAACTCCTGGGAGGGCCATCCCCGTCTGGGTCATTGGTAAGTATAAAAAATATATAAATTACTATAAATTTTTTAACATTTTTATACTGTACCAATGACCCAGACATAGCTGAATAGTAAAAAGGCTGGAGGGCCAAGGACATAGAGCAAGTTGGAATACGCTCAATATATAAAATAGAGTCATCCCCTCTAGGGAAAAAGAAGTATTAGGCCTTACATGTATCTTTCATATTTATGATAAATTAGAAAGATACAACACCTTCCAAAATTGAGCATCATACATGTACTCTATTAATATCTAGTATAATCCTTATACTAATAATTTTTAAAGCAAGTCTAGAGAATAGAGACTCTTTATACTTCTAAAAAGTGTCTGAGGATTGTATAATAACGTCCGTTGACACGTGCTATATTCAAAAGCTATACTTTAAAAACTAAGACCTGAATGAATTTTTAAAACATAAACTTCTCACTACAAAACCATCCCAATAACAACTCAGAATTACTAACTCCGGAGGAGGTATCCCCTTGTTTTCATAGTAAAACAGGTGACCCAAGGGAACACCCTCCCCCCCCCCCTTTTCTTGCCCTGGGTCAAATAGCCCAGAGCAAAGAGGGCAGCAGAACAGAGTCACTGCCAAAACAGACAGCCTACCTAGCTATAGTAGCAACTGTTAAGTGAATGACATTCTGAGCAGTAGATAATAGACCTAACAATAGAGGCCTCCAGAAATGGAATCGATATTTCTGAGATAAAAATTCATGAATGTGGATGGCTGAGCGCAATGAGCAGCCTTCAAAAATCTATAATAGCGACACTATTAATGTAAGCCCAAGATGTAGAAGAACTCTTACTTCATGAGCCGAAATCTCAAGCACAACTGCTGAGTCAATGATATACTATAAGCAGTATCGATAGTTAATTGAATCCATTAGCAATAGAATGGAGCGTAACGTCCTTCTATTAGGCATCAAAGACAGAAGAAGCTTACGCCCGTAGTAATAAACAGATATCTGTTTATAAATACATAAACTCTAACCGGATGGAGTAAAGGCCTATGCCCGTACGAAGACGGAAGGACCTTAATAACAATAGGTTCCGGATATTTAATAGGAGCCTGACTCTTATGCAAAAATCCAACCTAAATAGTAAAGGAAGTAGTGATTCCGAAACTACGAAAGTGAGAATCATCCACCGATAGTGCATGAAGCTCACTGACTCTTCAGTAAAAGAGAAGCCAACAGAATTACTGTCTAAAAGGTCAGAATTTGAAAACTACTGTTTCCAGAGGCTCAAATGATTACTTAGCTAAATAAGAACCGAAGTTAAATTCTGTATAGAAATTTAATCTAATGATTCTAAGTCGATTTATCGAAAAGTTAATAACTGACTTAGATAAAGAGACATAAGACTCAATTGTAAACTATCATAGAGTGCATAGGTATGAGATAACATAAACCTATAACCCTAATAGTAACAGGCTGCAGTAGATCTTGTCAAACAAGTATACTAGAAAGTTGCAATGACTAGTATGGAGGGATCAACAATATCAACATAGTGATCCCTACACCAACGACGGAAGAGCCTCCACTTTAGCCGCATAGTATAGCGAAGAAGAGGTTCTCCTACAGTAAGAAATCGCGTCCAAAGCTCGTCCAGTACAATGCTTACAATGCAATAAGGACCACACAACGGAATACGTGAAGGTTGAGACCTTGTGGGTTGTGATAAAGATGACACGATTTTTCCCAGCGAAAAAAGATCCTCTCATGGAGGAAGTTTTCGTGTTAAGCCCCACAGTAGACCTCAGAGTAAATTTACCCACGGTCTCTGTGAAGACAGAGATGCTATCAACAGAAATGTATTGTGGTTGTTTATCTTAGCAAAACTTGCTGAAAAAACAGCGCAGGAGGATACGCATATCCTATCATTCCGTCCTATTAGATCAATAGAGCGTTAACAACATAAGCTCAGAGATCCGGACATGTAAACACATACGTCTGCAATTGATTAGCAAGTTGTGTCGTAAATAAATTATCATTGGGCGCTCCCATTGATAGCAAATCTGATTGAATACTTGTTTGTTGAGAGTCCATTCTGACGGCAACAAGCGATCCATAAGTGAAAGGGAGTCCGGTAATACAATCAGACGACCCGGAATATGACGGACCGAAGCAGACTTGGTGTACTATAACAAACAGAAGGATTCTTTCCATTAAATTGAATAACGCAAACGAATGAGTGCCTCCCTGGTTCCGTAGATACGCCACTACTGTCGTATTATTGGACAGGATTGGACATGCGTTCTGAATAATGTTCATCGAATGACATAAAGCAAGCCTAAAAAACATTATTCCGTGGAAGATAAGTGCTTGCCTAGAGACTGCGGAACCCAAAGACCCTGGCACTTCGAATCCGTTGGGATCAATATTGCATCCCAACCTGTTTGACTGGCAACCGTCATAATTATAAAACTCGGATCCGGCAACCGCAGTGGCACTCTCTGAGTCAACCACCGAATGTTTGCCCCAGTCTGAATCTCTTGCTACACTAGATCGACAAGAGAACGTGTAAATCGAGCAATTCATGGATTGCTGAAAAGTTGCCGTCGAAGAGAAGCTTCTCCGCTTGATCCATTAACATAGAAAAAATAATTGAAATCAGTATGACTTTGAGTAAAACTTTTTAAGAATACAGATATTGGTCAACAACCAGAATACTAAAATTGAATTAAGGCCTTTCAGGGGTAATGCACAAATTTTAAGTACTTTCAGGGCTAGGGCTGGGAGGGTTTTCGGCAAACCGGAAAACCAAACTGCAAAACCCAGCAAAAATGGCCAAAGGGTTTTACTGTGTTTGATTGTAAAACGTTCAAACTCTCTTACTGGGAGGATGCTGGACTAGTGACCACTATGGATTCCCATCACTTGGTCTATCAAGTGAAGTGGCAAAAGCATCCTGTTCCAATTGTCACATTTTCTCCCTTATTGACTTGTCCATCAAACGAGTCAGTCAATAAGGGAGAAAATGTGACAATGAGAACACAACCTGGATTAGATGAACTTTATTCATTTGTTATCCTAAGGCCTAAAACATTAAAAATCTGTTTCTCAGTCCCTCCTGCATGGTCCTTTTGGCTGCCGCATGCTCTCTTTTTATAACCAATGCAAACATAAAAAAATAATAATTAAATGGTTTATATCTGATATTTTACACAAGTCAATAAAATTGTCCCTTGAGTGCAACAAGGCTTTGCATGCAATGCTTTAGCATTGCATAGCCTTGTTGCACTCAAGGGACGTTATACACCACCATCCATGCTACTCTGTTGATTATGAGGCCTAAAACAGAAAACAAATCAAGAACATGAACTTTTTAATGGCAAAGAAATAATTACAAAAATAAAAGAAAAAAGAAAAAACTGCCCGCCCGCATGCAATTTTACAAAAAGCCTGAGAAACAGAAGATCTACTTTGTGAGTCCTAATTTATGGTTTATTTTCTGACTGAATAGGCTTAGCAACTGATTCCCTATAACCTCTAAGAATGATCAAAGGGGAGCTACGCTGAATCCAATGGAGTTACTTGCAGACAAGGCTTTTGTGGTGAATGTTATCTTACAACCAATTGCAGATTTTTTCCAAGTTAGAGAGCCAAGAGTGTTATTTACTATATGTTCTTAACACACAGAAACACTGAACCAAAACCAAGGTTTTTTCCTGAAATCGAACCTGAAAAATCAAAACCTCTCAGCTCATTTCAAGGCTTTAAAGTCCAATTCATGAATTCAAGAACTTTCAAGGATTTCAACGGCCACAATGAATCCTGTTTATAGTACCTTTGAAGTTGTTTCTTCTCAGTTTGGTTGCTATATGTGCCTGATCCTTTTAATATTGGAGCCTGCCCCAGTTAAAGATATTCATGAATTTTCAAATAAAGATATCCACTATTGGCCAATTTGGATGAAAAGTGGACCAAAAATAATAAGCAACCATTCTTTCAATAGAAAACAACTCTGTACTGAGTTTCAAAAGAAATCACAGAAATTAATGAAATCTTTTCTAACTCATTGTAAATATAGATTTGATCATGTATGAATGAACATGTCACTAAAATGAAATTGAAGGTGGTCTATATGTTCGATATAAATAATACTTAGGGGTTATCACTTGGTTAGTTTCACATCAGCCGAGATATGAGCTTGAGGTAACTTTATATGAGCCGGAGATCGAGGGTGAAGTTACCGAGGGCTTATATCTAGACCAAAATGAAACTTACCAAGTAATAGCCTCTTTATTTATTAAACCCAAACAAATAATTACAAAACGTTCTCAGATCTGGTGCAGTTTTCTCACAATGTTATTGTTATTGTTTCTCATTCGCTTCACCAAGTCAGAAGTTTCCTCTTCTCCTAGTTCAGCTCTCCGAATGTCTCAGCCTTCCCAGACAGCTGAACTATCTCTTCTCGCTGTTCTGCCACTTAAACAAATTCCTCACTCACTATTCTGAACCTTAGTTGGCATTAAACTTTCTGTACAACTCTCTTATTACTTCTACTTCTCTTCAACCATCTAATCATTGCTTTTATTATATGCTAGCCTGTGAATTAACGCAAATTATCTAAAAGATATTCCTCAGTAGCTTCCTAAATGACTTCACGCTATGCTGCATTACGTTGCCTTGAAGGAACGATCAGTTGATCTTTGTTATTGTTTTGAAACATATGCAGCTCTTTGTAACTGGCAGCAAACATTAATACCTGTTTAAAACAGATGTATTCTACAACTAGAACTGCATCCATTGCACTTTATGGTCTGTCCAATAGCATTCTTGAACTCCACTTGTTGCCGTGATGTTTGAATAAATATGGTCCAATCCTGAATGATAATCAGTAATTTCTTGCTGAATAATTGGAAGAAGATTAAATGATGTCCTCAGGAAATCCTGAAGACCTGAAATCGATAGGTGTCTTCCCTTCCTATAGGGTAACCTGTGGTATAAGTTTGGTGAAGATACACGGAATAGAACTAAAGTTATTGTCTGGAAACCAATTTGTCACAAAATATTCTATTTATAGTAACAGTGACCTTGAACTTGGAGTCCCAGACTCCGAAATCAATAGGTGTCTTCCCTTCCTATAGGGTAACCTCTGGAATAAGTTTGGTAAAGGTGCGTCAAATAGAACTAAAGTTATTGCCCGGAAACCAGTTTGTAATAAAATATTCTATTTATAGTAACAGTGACCTTGACCTTGGAGTCCCAGACTCCGAAATCAATAGGTGTCTTCCCTTCCTATAGGGTAACCTCTGGTATAAGTTTGGTAAAGGTGCGTCAAATAGAACTAAAGTTATTGCCTGGAAACCAATTTGTCACAAAATATTTTATTTATAGTAACAGTGACCTTGACCTTGGGCCACGAGACTCTGAAATCGATAGGTGTCTTCCTTTCCTGTAGGGTAACCTCTGGTATAATTTTGGTAAAGGTGCATCAAATAGAACTAAAGTTATTGCCCGGAAACCAGTTGTTTATGACCGCCGACCACCGCCCGCCACCACTTCATCAAACTATAAGTCGAGTTTGACTTTGCCAAAACTCGGCTAAAAATCTATTTTATTTTAGTCAGTGTGGGGAATTATCTCATGAGTGTGGACCTGAAAGTTTTACTTTTTGCGAGCGTTTGCACAAGTGAAAAATGATAAATTTTAAGTAATTTGTACATTTTTTATACTTACCAACGGCCCAGACTAGCTGGTGCAAACTCGATATTATCAAGGACCAAACACAAATTTTGAACCCCCAAATCCCCAAAATTTGCATACAAAACTGAAAATTAAAAGGAAGAGACCAGAATTAGCGCCAACATAATTCTTTGTCGATGAGCATACTAATAATAACTCAGCGGGGAGGTATGAGTGCCCACTCATGGGAGGGCCGTCCCCATCTGGGCCATTGTTAAGTATAAAAAATATACAAATTACTTAAAATTTATCCTATTTTTATATGACAACCAATGGCCCAGACTAGCTGAATCATAAAACGGCGGAGGGCCTAGGACTTAAGAATTAGCAGACCAAATATAGCTCCTAAGCCTGCATTCCAAGGTGAAAGGAAAATAAATTTAAAAGGAGTTACATGTATGTCTCTCTATACAATAATAGAGAAGACATATAAATAAGGAGCCATATCCACGTAATTCCATATTTGTAGCATGAATGATTATGCTAAATGGGTGTAATGAGTCCCCAATTTTAAGGCTAGTCTGGACTAAGCCCCATAAATTAGGATGGCATTTTTGAGGATGAGAGACTAACCCCCACAATCATATGCCATATACAGTGGAGCCCACTTAATTGGATATCTCTTAATTGTATATCCCTGTTAATTGAATATAATTTTCAAACACAAAACCATTTGCCATACCTTCAGTACAAATTTGATCTGTTAATTGCATATGGGTTGTAGAGTAAACTCCTGTTAATTGTATTTAAATTTTTGTAATATGTCGATTTATCAACCTTTTTGACCTCACTACATCCAATACAGGTATTTATTCTATTATTATATAATAAATGCTCAGTTTACCTCCAGAACACAGGAAACTGACCAAATCCCTGTTAATTGTATACTCCTGTTAATTGAATAATTTTCACTGGCAAAATGGATATTCAATTAAGAGGATTCTACTGTATAAATAATAAACAAGCTGCATCTAGGGTCAGATACAATCTACAGACAAAAACAGCTTCACTCATAGTTACACACTTATCAAGCCGGAGGAGACTTTACAAGAAAAATCCCCCCCTTTTTTTTGAAGGAATATTCTTCAAAACAAAGAGGGGAGACCTCTGGAATCAGTGGGAAACGATACTAAATAATCCAAATATATTCTCCCAATAAGCACCCTGATTAATTATTATTAATTATTGGTGCTTAATGCCACTTCAGAAGCTAAGGCTATTGTGGCGATTCCGGTAATTAACAGAGCATGCTTCTCACGTATACCAGAGTTGGGATACGTAGATAGGATTAAACTGGTAATATAAAGTGTATGACCATACACTTGTCCAATTTAATACCAACTAAAGAGTATCTGAAGGATTAACACACTTCTAAGCAACCTACAGGCGGCCCGTTCATGTGTACAATTGATTCCAATAATAACACTCCAATGAATCATTCAAATATACGAGAATGTGTACTGTATCTTCATGGAAACCTCGATATAGAACATAGAATGAGCTATGTGATTAAGAGACCCGTCACAGACTGTCCCCGAAACAATTCATTGTTTCCTAGGTCCATAAACCAATGAGTGTTTAGAGAATATATTATTCCGAACAATGATCCCAAAAAATGAGAAAATTTTCATAGACAGCCTATTGGCAGTTCCATAACTGATCCAAATAGCCCCAAAATTCTCATAAGCTCTATAAGCAGAGCAAGAATTTCTATAGTCTGTCAACAATGTGTCTGCCTTATAATAGACATATTATGCACACAATCAATGAAATCCTGCATGTACTCATCTAAATACAGCTTGTAACCATGGTATGACTGAGTGATACAAGTGTAACCAGAAAACTGAATGAATAATATGACGTTAATATGCAGTTAACTGAGTAATCAACTCATATGTCGTAAGAAAGGCCAGAACGCCCTGAGCGAAACTTTTCAGAGTGGACAAATCGCCACATTGGAGAATGTTGCCCAGATAACCGACATGTCAACCATACAGGTACATGAAGGCAAGCAATTTTATTGATAAAGAATAAAATGCTTGTATATGACTAATAAATGAACAACCACAGAAAACAAAGCAACTAAAAAGTGGATGTGAGCATAAGATCGCCGCCCCAGCCGCCAATTGAGAAGCCATGACAGGCATGTATATACTAAATGCATACGAGGCTTACAGGAGGAAAACAATGTCCTGCCCTGTAATTGCCTCTTAACACATTTGGTGGGTGGGGGGAAGTCAACGAAAAATACATATCGAACCCCCTCACCCGCATTACTTGAATCGCTCTTGTGTTAGTCATCAAATGGAATAGGAACCGCAGGGCTCCCTCACGTCGGACCGACTCCATAATGCCACTAAGGACAGAGAAGGACGTGAAGAACAAATACACTGTATCAAAAAATACATATCGAACCCCCCTCCCCCCGCATTACTTGAATCGTTCTTGTGTTAGTCATCAAATGGAATAGGAACCGCAGGGCTTCCTCATGTCTGACCGACTCCATAATGCCACTAAGGACGGAGAATGATGTGAAGAACAAATACACAGTATCGACATAATCACACTAGGTAAATATGGCGTCATTAATAGGGCTTATCGCCTCATATAACTAACACCAAACCATTCCGGTAGGAAGAGAATAACCTTCTATAACATACGGTATCATGCCCGATAGGACAAGGAACTCAGCCTAGCTGAAGCAGGTAAAGATCTTCCTACATGTGAAGACAATAAAAGGCTGATAACTGCGGCCTTATCAGCTCACTGAGGAGACTTACAATGTCTTCAACTCCGTGAAGAGAGACATATCAGTGTAAGTTGCGATCTTGAAGGCTGACTGAACGGAGACCTACAACTATCGTCGCGCAAGGTATGGAATGAAGAGCCGCTATTTAACAGCCCTAAATTCCCAGAGATAGCAGTCCCCAGAGAAAATAAATTCAGTTATGTCACAGCATAATTACTAAAACAATCTCGCTTATGATTCTAGCTAGGCTACTATGGTGTAAACTATAAGACTCAAGTCTGTGACACCTATGGAAACAATCCGAAAAGCACTGTATCTTATCTGTTTTAATCCCAAAAGACAGTGGTCAGAGCCTGGCTAATGTAGCTAGAAGTCTTCCTCTCCGTGAAGACAGATATCTCGGTGTAACTGGTGACTTAAAAGCTCACTAAGGGAGACTTACAACCATCATCACACAAGGTAGGGAATGACAAGCTGCTATTCAACAGCTGTAATTCCCAAAGAGACAGTAATCTCAAGGTACCTATGCAGTTAAGTGTCTTCGTCTACCTGAAAACATATCTGTGTCACTTACGGCTTTGAAAGCTCACTAAATGGAGACTTACAACACTAGCCGCAAGAAAAGACTGCTGTAACCGTACATAAGGTGACTATGACGTCCACAATGACATTAAATGTTTTGATGCCAAGGAATAGAACACCGAGAGGGAAAAGGCATACTTTTTCCCACTAACGGCTTTATTCCAAACAAGACAGCTGTCTCAGCCTATCTATGCACTATTCGTCCGAGTTCAGGACGAAAAACAGGTAATTTGAAATAACCTGGAGAATATTTTGACGACCTCTGTTGCTTTTCTTTGATAGGAGAGCCTACACCTCTGCAAGGAGAGACTCTCTTGGAAAAATTCGCCGGAAAATTTGACCAACACGTACTTGTAGTAAGTGGAGCTTTGCTCGGACTGATAGCCGTAGACCTGCTCAGACTATATACTCATCCACTGATCCTCTGCAATTTACATCCACCTTTGTGAAGTTGATAACCTTCCGCTAAGTGGAAAGCAACAGAAGTCTATTCTTGGCAATCTCTATTGCTACCTTCAATAAGAGAGCCCGTACCTCCACCAGGAGTGACTCCCTTTTGAAAGGATACGCCAGAAGATTTGTCCAATGTGGACATTTTGTAAGTGGGGGTTATGTTCAGAATAATAGCCGTAGGCCTTCCGAGACAACACTTTACCCACTGATCTTCCATGACATAAATCCAGTTTCTCGCAAAGTTGATAACCTTCGTCAACTGGTAAGCAATAGAGGTCTTATTTATCACTTGTATAACCAACAAGGCTAACTGAGGAAGAAACTACATCCTCCCTGCGAAGAACCTTGTCCCATCATCTTAGGAGCGTCTGACCTATAGTCTGGATCAGACGTGCGCCCCTTTTCCAAGTCGCTATACTGACGACCACCGGAGTAAGTATAAGAGGATTCGTTGTACCCTCGTGAGGAGATCCCTTAGCTGATTAAGTGGAATGACCTTGCTCAACCCGGTCTGGTGAAGCATCTTGAGATGCAGACTTCAGTAGCAGTGTATAGGAAGCTTTCTTATAGCCTGTTCATAGACTAACAAAAGCTTGTCGTCAAATAGAGTATATCTGGAGACCGAAACGGTTCGGAGAGAGCTTTTCACCTTGTCATCTATAAGTGATGACGATGCAAGGGCAGCATCATGTCTGATCAACTCCCAATTTGCCACTGTCAGAGTTGTACATGACTGTACTTGACTGCCCTGGAAAGAACTCTTAAGCGAGGAACAACGTCCTCAAATTTCTTCCCATTAAGACGTTGCACCATAGCTCTGGTAAGGTGATCTGCATAGGAAATCATGTCCAGATTCACTCTATTGGACGAAATGGCATATTCCATCACTTCCGAGCGTATATTGAATGATGCAGGTAGGGACATATTTTCATCCCGGGAATGCTCATCTTAACGCAGAGGAGCTCTCTGAACATCATCTCCAACTGTTTTAAATGAACGTAGTCCAAGGAACGGTATATTATTGAAGATGTTGATAAGAAACTGCATGCCTCTTAGCACTTGCGAGGTGAATATGGCATCGATAACATGGCTGAAGCCTCCGACACCTGTAGATACGACAGCAGTTTCTCTATAGTAGTACCAGCTTGCTGATCAGGTGGAACAAAGTCAGTATAGTACTGATAAATAAAATTCATCGCTACCATATGCTGTTCCGAAAGGAAAGGGTAATCCTCTTCCTTGTCCCTTTCACCATCCGACTGATTCAGCTGTGACATTCGGTCATTTGCATCTGCATGAACAGATGACTGGATCGACCCAGCACAGTCCGACAGCACACCACCGGAGTCTGCTCTTGCACTTGCTGGAATGCTGCGAGCAGCTGTGCAATCTGCGACAGCATTTTTGTTACCACGGCTTGAGGAGTAGCGGTTATCTGTTTCTTCCCCGCTTGCTACTCCTGGGACTAAGATCCTGAGATAGATCCCTTCTCTGAATGTCCCGATGAACAAAGCCTCGGTTTGCTAGCTACTGGATGGTCAGACTTCACGGGTGAAGACTGGCTCCGTCTTCGCGCAACTGGCTGGATATCCAAAGTCGGGTAGCTAGCATGTGGTTGGGTGTGCTTTTATAATGTAGCGGAGGAAGCGGTAACTGAAGCCGACCCCGGCTGCAGACTAGACAGAGCAGCAGGCGGACGTATGCTCCAACTAGTGCAAGTTTCTCAAAACAACATTTGGCCCCAAATGTTGTTGGGCCAGAGGGGGACCTCTCCTGCTCTTATCAGACCTCGCCACCTCCCGAAAAGAACACTTGGTTCCGGCTTGTGCAAGTTTCTCATAACAACCTCTGGCCCCATAAGTTGTTAGGTTAGAGAGGGGCCTCTCCCGCTCGCAGCCTTGTTGGACCTCACCGAGCCTCCTAACAAGAAACTTGCTGACTTCCTCCCTATTTCCGTCATCGCTGGGTGAGCTTTTGTTTTTAAGGTGCTCGCTCTACTCAAATCTACATTTCCTTCGACGGCAACAGACATACCTGTGTCACGGTTCCCACAGACGGAGTAACCGCTTCGAGCTAGCTGCTTGCAAGGGATTAAGAAAACTAATTAGAGGCCTTATCCCTTGCTTCATATTCATGAGCACCTTGCAGCTAGCCCTATTTGCTCAACAGAGCGCAACAATGGTGCCACACTTTGGATGGGTGTCACAAACCATCACCATGTTCATGTTCCTCTGAAATAGAAACTGAAAAACTTGAATTATTCTATGGTGAGTTCCTGCATTGGAACCTCACCGCCAACAACGCATCGCGACACCTGTCTCCAAAGTCTGTCATACCAATGTTACACAGTAGACAAGAATCCACAGGAGTGCATTGACTACAGGCAAGGCAACTAAGCATGTAAATCTGAGGAAGACTTCCTTGCCTTGCATTTAGAGCAGTAAGCTTTTATAATTACAATCAAAAGACAAAGTCGATAGCACTCCTACAAACTCCACAACAAAATATATGATAAAGATACATGAATAATCGCAATCAAAATTAAATTCAAAAATTTTCGAAAAAAATTTTCTGGAAAAAATGCCTAAATTCACAAAGGGAACATAATGAGCCCAAGGGCATCCCGATAGAGCCTAAGTGTGGACAAAATCCAAATATTATGAGCAACACTACCGGAATAATAATCAATGTATCCTGAAGTAATTCTACAGTAACATAATCTGAAATACTACATATATTTGAGGACGTTGCTAATGTAAACAACCTCAAGAAAAAAAAACGGAAAGCAGACGTCAGGCATAAAAAGGCCCAAAGTCAGAAACCAATTTAAATGCTACCAGATGCAAAGCTAGATTTTCATATGAAAAAAAAACAGCTGCGCCATGAGCGCATGATACACCCGTTATTACTTACAAGAGGGAACCACACAATATGAGTATACATGTGTACTTGTCAGGTTACATATACATGCCACCAAAAAATCATGAAAATTGCTCAAAGTTTGATGAATAAAGTCCCAAAACTCTGGAATGACAAATCGGACAGCAACATAAATCGAAAGGGAGATTCCTTCTATCAACATATACTTGCAACCAAAAAATCATGAAAATTGCTCTAAGCATTTTCAAGTTATTGTTCGACATGTGAAAAATAGAGTCCCATAACTCTGGAATGACTAATCGAACGGCGACACCAACCGAAAGGGAGCTTCCTTCCATCAACATAAACCACCTACCAAAAAATCGTGAAAATCTCTCGAAGCGTTCTCGAGTTATCGTACGACGTGTAAAAAATCAACAATTTTCTAAGTAATAAAGTCCCATAACTCTGGAATGACTAATCGAACGGTGACACTAAACGAAAGGGAGCTTCCCTCCATCGATATACACCACCTACCTAAAAATCCCGAAAATCTCTCAAAGCGTTCTTGAGTTGTCGTACGACGTGTGAAAAATCAACAATTTTCTAAGTAATAAAGTCCCATAATTCTGGAATGACTAATCGAACGGTGACACTAAACGAAAGGGAGCTTCCCTCCATCGATATACACCACCTACCCAAAAATCACGAAAATCTCTCAAAGCGTTCTTGAGTTATCGTACGACATGTGTCCGAATGGACAGATGGACGGACAGGACAGATGGACAGCAGTATACCATAATACGACCCGTTTTTTCAAAACTGGCGTATAAAAACGATACATCGGATAGAAGATACAAGACTAAAATGACTTATCACGCCTAGGGTTAGAACGTAATCATGGGGATAAACAGAATAATTATTCTGTTATACACATTAAACTCCTAAGAAATTTAATAAAAAATAGCCAAAAGGCTTAGGTGTTTAACAGGAAGGGTTCATGGAAGGATAGGGAAGGAATACTGAACAAACAGTGGAATAATCATTAGCAAGAATGATGATGTCAGGTATATGTCCTGAAAATGAAAAAATTTAAAGTAATTTATATATTTTTTATACTTACCAATGGCCCCGACTTAGCTGGTGCTAACTCAAAAATCTTTAGGACCAAACACAAATTTTGCCCCCCAATTCCCCAAATTTGCATGCAAAACCGAAATTAGAAGTCCTATCTAGCCCTGTATACATTTACCCTCTGTGCATGCACAGACGTCAGGAAGTCACCAAAACTGGTGCCAACATCATTCTTTGTAAAAAGATAATATAATAATTCAGCGGGGAGGTATGAGTGCACAGTACTGCCCACTCATGGGAGGGCCATTCCCGTCTGGGCCATTGGTAAGTATGAAAAATATATAAATTACTTTAAATTTTTTCATATTTTTATAGTGTATACCAATGACCCAGACTTAGCTGAATCGTAAAAAGGTGGAGGGCCTAGAACTTCCGAAATAGATCAACATAGATCAAATCCTTCAATCCATGATGAAGAAAATTAGAATAATTAGTATTTACATGTATGTCTCTTATACCATAATACAGGAGACATATCCTAATATGGATCCCAATTATGTAAATCCTAAATCTGAGCCTGAAATCATGCTAATTAGGATGCAACCAGTTCACAAATTTTTAAGGCTAGTCTGGACTAAGCCCTAAAAATTAGGATGGCATATTTGAGAATGAGAGAAAATTGCCCATAAACTTACGCCATACCATAATACTACAGCTGAACGCCGAATATAATACGGACAAAACAGCTCCCTTCATAGTTACATACCCAATAAGCCAGAGAAGTGGAGAAAATGACCCCCCCCCCCCCCCATTTTTTTAACATATCTTCAAAAGAAAGAGGGGAGAGCTCTGGAATCAACAAGCGGTACCAGGAAACAATATAAATAAATATCGATTAGGCACTCAGGAATTAATTCATGAATAATAAATGGTGCTTAATGCCACTTCACAAGCCAAGGCTATAGCGACGATTTTGGTAATTAACATTATCCGCTACAAATATGCACTGCAGACGGCGTATACAGGTACAACGAAATCAGTGAAATAATAATATAACATACACATATTAAAGTGAGATACGATGAACAATATCTGCAGAGAAAACACACTTCAAAGATCATTCACAGGCAGCCCCTGTACAATTAAATCCGGTAAGAACACTCTCCAACGTGAACAATTTGGTATCTACAACTTTAAACATGTGAGAATATGCGATTTGAGAACTGACAAAATCGAGACCAGGATCTAGAAATTGAGGTAGGTATGATTAACCGGCTCCAACACAGACCGCCCTCGAAATATATAATAATTCAAGGTCCACCAAAGCGATAGCGTAATAAAATATTGTGTGAGTGCATTAAAATCCAGCCTGCAATCATCTAAAAACCACTAAGTGGTTATGCAGTCACCTATGACCTCAAATGGTAGCAATTATGATGATTTAATAAGCTCTTGTATATTAGATATCAGAAAATAAACACCGAAAACTAATGCAACAAAACTGCGCATATGCCTATGAGGGTGCCATCCAACATGACCCAAACGCAAAGAATGTATGTATTAAGATATTAAATACGTGACAGTGTGTGAGTGTGGGGGGGGGGGGGGGGGGGGGGATTCGAATACATGTCGAAACCTCCTCACCCACATTATTTAATGATTGCTGATCCAGGCAGCAAAAATATAGTAACCGTAAAGCTCCTTCACCTCTGACATACTCTGTTATGCCATTGAGAACAGAGAATAACGTGAAAAACAAAACTTCCCCTGAAAAAGAGGACCCTCTCTTCGTGGAAGCATCTGGCGAATGTTCAATAACAGAAGATTTAACCTCAATGTAATCAATAGAAACAAATGAATGGAAGGATACACATATCCTATCATTCATTCCCATGAATACGGCTGAGCGTCAATAGTGTGCACTCAAACCCCTAATATTGGCAACACAAATGATGGAAACTATTATTCCTGTGTGCCGCAAACTTAACTATCCTGAAGCGATCCTACATAAAATCATGTAATAGTCATACAGTTAGAATAAGCCCAAGATGCTGCCAGCACTTTTACTTCATGCTCTGAATCTTAAGCATTGACTGCTGATTGGAAGATAAATTTTCCTAAGCAGTACAAATAGCTAATTGAATCCATCTAGCCATAGCATGAACCTAAATGTCCCTTCCATTGGAAATTAATGACAAAAGAAGCGTTTCTTCTCTTCTGATAAACACTGATCTGTGTCTATAAATACATGATCGCTAATAATATAAATTCAATGATGTAGCGTAAACAATAAGACATCATTTCTGAATATGTGGTCTCGAAGAACCGTGGGTTCCAAGAACCCTGCATAGAGAGACCATCGGACTTGGGATTATAACCCAATATATGAACTCACGTCCATCATAATTGAGAAAAACATTAAATTATATGCCAAAACTTGATCTTATTTATGTTAAAAGATTCGCTAAAACAAAAAACGTCTACCACTCCAGTTAAGAAAAACTGGAGGGGACGTGTGCGTAAACGACCCATCAAAATAACATTCATAGCTGCTCCGCACAAGCCCATCCAATGCATAAAATCTTCCGCTGTTAATGCGTCTGATAAAAGATAAAAGCGAGCCAAACAACTGGCTAATTCACTCTGTGAAACAACAGATGAACCAGCTTGTTGAAAATGAATTGCAGGTTACGTGTATCCTATCATTCATCCCATGAGACATTATCTAGTTCATTATTCAAGTGATCTAAAGAACTATACTCGCCGCATCGCCAATCATACGAACCCTTGCTTTTCAACTGAAAGATGATCATAAATAACTTAAATATCCAGTTCAGTCGAAATCGGTTGGACCAAGCTCTATAAGAGCCTCGAGCCACCGGCTCAGGGATGTCTGATCAGTAAACTCAAACAGACCTAAACCCCCTATCCAAGTGGCTGAAAAGTCAATCCCTAAAGTAATATATAGAAGGGATACCTACACCTTCGCTATGAGTCCTTATAGACGAACTGAGTCTAGGACAACCTCTCTTACCCTTTCTGGTGGTGTTGCGTCGATTAGACCCCAACTTAAGGAGCCGAGTATTGATGCTCTCTTGCAGCTTAATCCTACCTTAATGAAAGCTTACCATCAAAGATTCAGTGTCTGGAAAACTAACGCAACCTGAAGCAAGTTTTCCACCTAGTCAAAGATGACGATGCAAGGCTTCGTCACATCAGAATAACTCCTACTTAACATCTGTTAAGACAGAGATATATATAATAAATAGGCCTGGAAAAAATTTTAAAAGGTACAAACATCCACAAAATTCCTTTCCATATAGTCGTTGCGTCACAGTACTTAAAATTGAAGTACATAAGACTGTGAGTCTAAATTCGCTCTGAATAAGAAATTATCTTCTCAATTGAATCCAAACGAACAGCGAAATGATGCAGGTAAGGCGACAGCTAAGATCTTAGACTGCTCATTCAACGCAGAGAAACTCTCAACACATCTTCCCCGGTTGCTTTTTTAAATGTATGTGATCAAAACACAGTTAAAAATACAGAAGATGATAAGAAACCGTATTACTTCTTCCCACAGGAAGTTAAATATGGCGACGTCTACATAATCGAAGACCTGTGACACCTGTGTAGACTTAACCGGAAAAGAGATCTTATTATCCTGCTCTTTGTCCGGATGAAGTCAGCGCCTAACAATGCTAGCGGTTTCTCACAATTACTTGCAGCATTGTGATTCACTGGAACAAGTTCAAGGAAACGATAATGGATAGTATACATATCATCCATGAGTTGTTCTGAAAGGGAAGGTTATCCTTCTCCGTATCCTGTTCATCATTCGTCTAAATCAGTTCAGAATCACGGTCACCGGCATCTGAACAGGCAGATGACTGGACTGATCAAGCATGATTTAACAGCTCAAGATTTGAGACTGACGTTGAGTGCTTCTGCCTTAGCAGGAATACTGCGATGAGCTGTGCAATTTGTAACAGCAAGTCCGTTACGGAGGCCTGAGGAGCAGCGGTCATGAATTGCTTGTCCGTCAGCTGCTCCTGGGACAGTGTGTCCGAGATGGCTCTTACTGCGGACGTCCCGATGAATGAAGCCTCATCTCCTTGGCTACTAGATGGTGCAACTTTCTTCACAAAAAGTGGACCTCTTGATGATGCAGACTAGATATCCTAAGTCACTTAGCCAAGGTGCAGTCGGGAGTGCTTGGTAGACGCTGAAGAAGCCAAACTGTAGCCGTACCCGGCTAAGAATTAAACTGAGCGTACCAGACAATAGGTATGTATGTAAGCTCCGACTTACGCAAGTTCCTACCAACAACACCCGGCCCCAGATGTTGTTAAAAGAGAGAGAGGTGTCTCCCTCTTGCTTGTGGTCCTGGGAGACCTAGCCGAGCATACCTCAGAACTTGCGGGGCTTCTTCCTTCCATCGACGACGGGTGAGCATGAATGGATTTTATAGTGCTCGCTACACCCTTGTTTCTCTCTCAACCGCTGCGGTCATACCCGGCGTCACACTACCCATATTCTGAGTGACGATCCGCCGGTTGAGCTAGCTGGAGACAAGGTCGTAAACCGAATATTCTAAGGTCTAGGAACTTGTCTTATATCATTGAGCACTTATACCGCTAGCCCTGAATACAATGCACATACGACACATCCGGTGTCACAGTCCTCATATTCAATCTTAACCGCTTCACTGGCAACAGGGAACTGAAACCACTCATCGTGGTTTATAACCCTGTGCAATATAAAGAGCACTTTATCCGTTATGTTGAGGAAGCCGTAAGACTAGCCGACCCCGGCTGCCTATTAGACGGGACGTCCCAGACAGGAGGCATGGACGTAAACTTCGACTGACGCAAGTTCCTAAAAACAACATCTGTCCCCAGGTGATGCTGTAAGAGAGAGAGACCTCTCTCTTGCTCGCTGTCCTGGCTGACCTGTACGAGCGTACCTCAGAACTTGCAGGCTTCCTCCTTCCATCGTCACTGGGTAAGCATGGTTGCATATTATAGTGCTCGCTCCACCCTATATCATCTACTAGCCCAGAGCGGACACATCCGGCGTAACAGTTCTCAGAGGCCTGAGTAACCGCTTCACCGGTCGAGCTAGCTGGCGACAACAGACTTTGTGCGGTCGTGTGTGCTTTTCGAATGTAGAGGAAGCTATAAGACTAGCCGACTCTGGCAGCCTATTAGAAGGAGCGGCCCGTCAGGAATGCATGGACGTAAGCTCCAACTGACACAAGTTCCTACCAACAACCTCTGACCCCAGATGTTGTCATAAGAGAGAGGGGCCTCTCTCTTGCTCGCTATCATGGTAGACCTGGATGAGCATACCTCAGAACTTGTCTGCTTTCTCCTTTCCGTCATCGCAGGGTGAGCATGTTCAGATTTTTATAGTGCTCGCTACACCCTTGTTCCTCTTCTCGACCGCTGCAGAAATACCCGGTGTCACACCACCCATATTCTGCGTGATAGATCTGCCGGTTGAGCTAGCTGGAGACAAGGGACGTAAACCCTATATTCAAAGGCCTAGGCCCTTGCCTATATCATTGAGCACTTTTCAGCTAGCTCTAATAGTATAATGCAACAACGGAAGCACACTCACTGACGGTGTCATGAAACCACACCATGTTCTTGTTCCTCTGTAAATAGAAACTAAAAAACTATAGTGACATTTTGGCGAGAGGACCAGCAGTGTCATCATCAACACTGTCAAAATCTGACACATGGAGCAAGAATTAGTGGTAGTACATCGACTATAAGCAAAACAACGACCATGTAAAAAAAAGGAAAGGCTTCCTCTTATTTGCCCTACTATTAGATAGATATTATTAACTAAAATCTAACATAGGTCAATTGTACTACCACCAAATCTACATAAATATAAGATAACATTAAAATACGATTGATGAAATAAATACATCCAAAAGAAAAACTCCTTCAAAAAATAATAACATTTTTGAAAACTTTTTTCTTATATAAGAGCCCAAGTTCCCAAAGGGAACGATGAGCCCCAAAAAGCCTAAGTGTGGACAAAATTATAATAATATGCCATAAAATTAACTACCACACTATCAGAATATTTAATGTTACTACAATTGTCGTTAGTTTAAAAATAATAGGAAACTATCTAGAGCATTGTCAATGTAAACAACTTCAAAACAAACTAGAGGGCTGCCACATCCACGGGGCAGCTGATCCCCCCGAAAAAAGTGTGGTCCATCCGGAAACCAAAAATCATAAGATTTTCTAAATTAAAATGGGGCATAACTCTGGTAATATTAATCAGGATGAACCCGGATTCGAACTTGACCTGTATTTTTATATGTTTAAGCCACATATCAAGTTTGGTTACAATCAAACTATTTCAAGGGAAGTTATCATCCGGAAACGAAATGTAAACAGACGGATGGACGGACGGATGTATGGGCGTACGGACGGACGGACGGACAAAAAAAAACGCGTGACGACTATATCCCCCGAAATTTTTTTTTGGGGGGATAAAAACTGAAAACAAGACCCCAGGCAACACGGCTCGAAGTCAGTTAACAGAAACAAGACTATCCAATGTAAAGCAAGATCTTCATCAGAAGAAAAAATGAAGGTGTCAATGACACTGTAGCTCAACTTGTCAAGACAAAGACATGCACATGTATAGTATGTGACACAGCAATGACAAACATCTAGGTAATGACCTGATAACAAAGGTACATATAAAGTATTGCAATGGTCTGTACATAAATACTGACCGTTGCCTGTAACAAATGTATAGGTAAAGTATTGTAAAGGTGGGTGACAATCAGATGCTAAACTAGAAAAGAAAACTTTGAGTCCCAGAGTGGGTCTGACTGAACCCCAAAATATTTGTTCTCATTGCACAGTGATAACAAAGGCACCCCAAAACACACTCGTTCCTGTCCCAAGGTGAAAACAAAGGTACCCAAGAAGTTTTGTGAAGATCGGTTCATAAATACAGCCTCTACCCTGAGCCGTATTGACATGTGTGCTCACATTGTGCAAGTAGCACTGAATAAGTCAAAGTTCATCTAATTTGCATAATTTCTGCACGAAAAAAAAACCCTTAGAATATGTGATGTATTCCATGTTACTAAACATTCATACAAAAATTTATTCAAATCAGAACTTTCATACAGAAGTTCTGTACAAAAGACTGATTGTACTAATTTTGGTACAAAATGGCTGCTGGTGGCCATCTTGAATTTCGGACCACACCCAAAAACACTCGCTCTCATCCCACGGTGATAACAAAGGTACCCAACAAGGTTCGTAAAGATTGGTTCATAAATATGGCCTCTAGTCTGAGCTGTATAGAAGTGTATGGAAGTTCTGTACAAAAAACAGATTTCTGCATCATCGGTACAAAATGGTGGCTGGCAGCCATCTTGAATTTTGGACCGCACCCAAAAACACTCGTTCTCGTCCCACGGTCATAACAAAGGTACCCAAGAAGTTTCGTAAAGATCGGTTCATAAATACGACCTCTAGCCCGAGCCATAGCCAACTGTTGACGTACGGACAGACAGACGGATGACAGGCCATGACAATAGCTCAAATTTGACTTCGTCAAAGTTGAGCTAATAATACATTGGATATATGATGCATGACCAAAATGCCTAAACACCCCAAGGGTGAAGACGTAACCATGGGGATGTACAGAATAATCTTCAGTATAATACGTTAAACTCCCAAGAAATTTTATTAAAAAATTTCAATAAAAGAAGCCAAAAAGCTTGGGAGCTTAACTGGGCGGATCAAGGGAAGGTAGGGAAGGAATACTAAACAAACAGTGGACAGATCATTATCAATCAATGATGGCCCATGTCCCAAAATTGGGGAACATGAACTAATTTTTATAAATATTATAAAATTACAGCCCTGAAAGTTTCAAACCACCGTTTCTTCCTTCCTTCATCCAGTTGTAACCTTGGATCTACCAAAATAACCATTGATTTGTGTCTGGCATCTTTAAAACTGAGATTTAAAAGCACAGATGTCAGTTTGTTATCTGACAGAGGGCCAAACAAAGAATGATGTTGGCACCAGTTTCGGTGACTTCCTGGTGTCTGCGCATGCATGGCGGGTAAATGTAGCATGGCGGGTAAATGTATGGAGGGCTAGATAGGACTTCTAATTTTCAGTTTTGCATGCTCATTTTGGGGATTGGGGGGCAAAATTTGTGTTTGGCCCTAAAGATTTTTGAGTTAGCACCAGCTAAGTCTGGGCCATTGGTATACAGTATAAAAATAGGGGAAACATGAATTAATTTTTATACTATTATAAAATTACAGCCCTGAATGCCTGAAACCACCATAGTTAACTTCCATCATCCATTAACAGCCTTGGATCCACCAATTCTTGCACTGAATTGTGTTTGCCATCCTCAAGAAAGGAGATTTTAAAGCACAGATGTCAGCTCATTGTTACTGACTTTAAAAATTATAAAGTTACAGTCGTGAACATCCGAAACCACAGTTATTCACTTCCAGCATCCTGCTACACTGTTGATTCCATGAAAACCCTTATTGATTTGTGTCTGGCATCTTCAAAAATGAGATTTTAAAGCACAGATGTCAGTTCAGTTGTTACTGACCACCGCGCATGCGCAGAGAATAAAAGTATGGAGGGCCAGATAGGACTTTTAATTTTTGGTTTTGTATGCAAATTTGGGGGATTGGGCGGGTTAAAAATTTGTGTTTGGCTCTTGATAATATCGAGTTTGCACCAGCTAGTCTGGGTCATTGGTTATCGTATAAAAATATATTTTCAGGTCCACATGATGAATTTTTTCAGTAGCTTCCTAAATGACATAACACTTCAGCGCATGACGTCATCTTGAACGATGCCTTGAAGGAACTATCAGCAGCTTTTTGTTATTGTCTTGAAACTGTTTGCAGTCGAATTGGGCTGAATACTGAGCATTACAATGTCATGTAGCATTTAATAAAAAAAAATCTATGCTGTTTTAGTGAATATCAGGAATTATCTCATGAGTGTGGACCTTCAGGTTTTATTTTTCATGAGAAGAGCTCAAGCGCTAGTGAAAAATAAAACTTGCAGGTCCACACTCATGATAGAATTCCCGTTATTCACTAAAACAGCGTAGATATCCTCTATATTACCTTCCTTAATTCCTCATACAAATATTCATCTGCAGATTACACCATTATGCCTGGTAATCACAATTTTCCTGATTGCATCTGATGAATAACTGTGCCATTTTTTCTATAAACAAACTGATCGTGCCTAGTAATGCATTGGGAGGGGCGGGGGGGGGGGGGGGGGGGGTACTCTAGCTTGTTTCATATTGGGTGAGAATGGCATCATATCAGCCAAGTTTAAAATCATATCGATTGGTCAAGAAATGGAGGAGTTCACCCGGTACAAAGATAGAGAGAGAGAGAGAGAGAGAGAGAGAGAGAGAGAGAGAGAGAGAGAGAGAGAGAGAGATACAGACATTCGCATTTATATATTAGACTAGTGGGTGATACCCGGCGTTGCACGGGAAAATGTGGTTATATCAGCCGTTTTTGAAATAGAAGGTCAAGGTCACCAATTTCAAGATCACCCCGCACGGGCTATCCGAAAAAGTCAAAATGATCGATGGGTCAATATACACGCACATATGAAATTTTAGCCCGATCAGCACAGCCGTTTTTGAAATAAAAGGTCAAGGTCACCAATTTCAAGGTCAAGCTCACCCTGCACAGACACCCCGATAAAGTCAAAATGATCGACGGGCAAATATACCCGCACATATGAAATTTTAGCCCGACCAGCCCAGCCGTTTTCGAAATAAAAGGTCAAGGTCATCAATTTCAAGGTCACCCCGATAAAGTCAAAATTATTGATGGGTCAATACACCTGCACATATGAAATTTTAGCCCGACCGGCCCAGCCGTTTTTGAAATAAAAGGTCAAGGTCACCAATTTCAAGGTCAAGGTCACACAACACGGGCACCCCAATAAAGTCAAAATGATCGATGGGTAAATATACCCGCACATATGAAATTTTAGCCCGAACGGCCCAGCCGTTTTTTAAATAAAAGGTCAAGGTCATCAATTTGAAAGTCAAGGTCACCCTGCACAGCACCCATCCCATGTTACTCGCAGAGACGAATTACCCCGGTGTACAAAATTTGAGATCGATCGGTCGAGAAATGGAGGAGTTCACCCGTAACAAAGATAGATAGAGATATAGATACAGACATTTGCATTTATATATTAGACTAGCGGGTGATACCTGGCGTTGCACGGGAGAAGATGGTTATATCAGATGTTTTCGAAATAAAAGGTCAAGGTAACAATTTCAAGGTCAAAGTCACCCTTCGCAGGCACCCCGATAAAGTCAAAATGATTGACGGGTCAATATACCCACACATATGACCTATTTTATCCCGATTGGCCCAGCAGTTTTCGAAATAAAAGGTCAAGGTAACCCCATGCGGGCAACCCCATAATGTCAAAATGATCGACGGGTCAATATACCCGCACATATGAAATTTTAGCCCGATTGGCCCAGCCGTTTTCGAAATAAAAGGTCATGGTCACAATTTCAAGGTCAAGGTCACCACGCACAGGCACCCCGATAAAGGCAAAATGATTGATGGATCAATATACCCGCACATATGAAATTTTAGCTCGATCGGCCCAGCCATTTTCTAAATAAAAGGTCAAGGTCATCATTTCAAAGTCAAGGTCACCCCGCAAGGGCACGGCACACATCCCATGTTACTCACAGGGATGAATTACCCCCCGTGTAGAAAATTTGAGATCGATCGGTCTAGAAATGAAAGAATTCACCCGGAACAAAGAGAGAGAGAGAGAGAGAGAGAGAGAGAGAGAGAGAGAGAGAGAGAGAGTGATAGAGATAGAGATATAGATACAGACATTCGCATTTATATATTAGATATACTGATTCTTGTAAAACCAGACTTCATTTGAATCAGAACTGCCATTTAAAAGTTCTTGCCTAAGCTAAAATAAATAATCTAGAAACAATTTGTGGAAATATCTACCTGCGGAGAGTCTACCAAAGCAATAGCTGAAGAACACATTATCAAAGTGTGTAAATAAAATCACAAGCAAAATACATACAATGAAACCTATGAACTGAACAGCAATTTTGCCAGTAAAAAGCATTCAAAAAGAATGTTCAGTTAACCAGAATAAGGGTTATATCCTATGATCTCTAATAAACAGATATTTTAAAACATAAAATAAAAATGTAATACAACTGTATGATTACCAAAGATTACTAAGCAAAGGAGACCAAAATTGTTCAGTGATGGAGAATGTGTGTTGAGATCAACAAACAGATTTAATCTTTTAACTGAACAAGTAGTCCAGTGCTATTACATGTGTAACAAAAGTAAATGTTGAAAATGTTCTCATTTGTAAAATTTTTTTACTCTCAGAACAGCTTATGACTTCCTACTGGATGAAGTTTCATCAGTCTGGTTAGTGAGATTTCAAAAGCAATGTTTTTAAACAACAAAACTTAAATTCTTTGTTATTCTTTGTTATTCAGAAAAATAGTGCAATTGTCCTCAGTAACTAGTCTAAGGGAGATAGTTAACACTTGATCTAACCCGAATAGAAGCTGACATTTGTACACAAAAATTTACTGAGTAACTAAAAAATTTTTATGTTTGTCCTCTAGATCATTGCTTATGGCCCCTCACTGGAATGATATTTGTTGATGTTATCGCGCTAACAAGAAAGGTGATGTCGCCTGGTCAAGTGCTCACCTGCTCATCCTCCTGCCCACCCACTCACCGACTTCATCAAACTATAGGTTGAGTTTTTTTAAAAAACTCAACCCCAAATTTATTGTTATCAATACTCACTTCATACTGCTTTCTGACTTGGATTTTGGCAGGCCAGATTTCGAAGATTCTGGTTTAGCACTAAAACTAATTTCTTGAGCAAAATCAAAATGACAGTTTCCTGGGCCCTTGCGAATCAGAAATCCTTCTGGTGGTGACACTGACCTTCCGTCAATCAACACATGTACTATTCTAGCCTGTTTAAATTATATATAAGAAAAGATAATGAAATGATAATATGGCATCTTCATTCTCCAAATGTCACAGATTTATGCGTAAATTAAAGCTTCAATCTCTGATTTCTGAAGACAAACCTTGCAATCAGCCAGCATCCTTGTTCAGTCTCTTTAAATTTCAAGACATGCACTTCTTAAACTTTGATTACTACAAAAACATGCACAGATAGGAGTTTTCATGAGATAAAATATTTCAACTTCTGTAAACAACATAAAACACAATACGAAAATTTCAGCTAATGGACCTCTGGGTTCAACATTGAGATCCATTAACTGAAAGGCCATTGACGTTTCCAAAGAATGTAAATTAATGATGTGGTAGAAATTCCACTCCACAAGAGGTTCAGTGACTAGTCATTCTCCAGGTTCTGTACTGGTTTGGGAAAAGAAGATTTTGGGTGTTTTCCATGTTACCCACAGTGTTGAAATCAAGATGTTCTATGGCAATCCCAAATATGACCCCAGGGCCTTATTTAAACAAATCTATCCATCATCCTTACTGTGATGTTCTAAGTCAAATATGGAAGCTGTGAGAAAGTGGTTTGGGAGATTTGTTGACCCGTGCTCCCAATACCCAGTGTCAAAATCAGAGTGCTTCGTGGCACGTCTATGTATGATGAGAACAAACTTGAAAAGATTTTATAAGACAATACACGTGAGCATTTGGACTGTTGGTGATCTCAACAACCTTGACCAATATTCTGAACTCCAAATGAGGTTCGACTTATTTGGACTTGGTACCAAGTCAATAACACATACTATAACTAAGATTTAAATGGGACCCACTTTCAGTATTAACTCTATCCACAGAGCCTTCATTTTGAAGTCATAACAGCTGGTGTCTCATTGGAGAGGAGGAATTTCTAACAGGTAAGCAATCTATAAAAGATAAAGCATTTTCAATGAACAATGTGTGAGATAGGCAGGTTTAAAAAAAACCAAGGTGTCAAGATACATCATTTTTCATTTATTTATTAGTGTTTAAGGTCACATATTTCTGCACAATGGCTAATCATGACAGAAGATACATCATACTGAACACACAAATGAACACACATGCAGACTAACACTTTTAACTTCCATTTTTAAACTCATTTCAAAAGGGAAAAATAAATAGATTTTCTGCTACCATTCAATAACAAGAGGCCCTAGGGGGCCTGAGGGCACTCACCTGACATGGTAGCCTAAATATAAACTCAGGGACTTGGCTTGAACAAACTTGAATCTCACCTCCGAAAGGATGCAGTATACCAAATATCAAAAGAGTTTGACTACTGGATCTGAAGAAAAATATTTTTAAAGAATATTCCTCATATTGAACTAAGTTATAATTCGGGCTCCCACAGGGATCCCAAATATGAACGCAGGGACTTGACTTGAATAAACTTGAACTCACCCCCCTAAGGATGCTGCACACCAAATATCAAAAGATTCCGATTGGTGGATTGGAAGAAGATTTTTAAAGAATACTCCTCATATTGCACTAATCTAACATTTGGGCACCCATAGAGAACCTAAATATGGACCCTGGGATTTGTTTTCAACAAAGATGTGAAAGAATCTTCCAAAGATGTTATATGTGAAATATGAAAGCCTTTGGAGCAGTGGTATGGGGAAGAAGATTCTTTAATGTTCTTCCCCATGTTTTCCCATTACTCACAGTGTTATATAATGATGACGCAGCATTTTTTCAAAAGTCCTGGAAAAGTACCCTATGATAAAAACCGATGGCAATTTTTTTTTTGGACCATTCATTTCTGCTGTTCCCAATGAAGCTTCACACAAAATAAAAATTCTCAGTGCCATGAAGTTTTGGTGACATGGGCGTTTTAAAATTTTCTTATTTTTTGGTCCTGCGCCTCCCATGGGGGAACAGGAAATTTTTTAGGTACTTATGACTCAATAAGCCCTCATATCAAATTTGGTTCAAATCGGCGGCTCAGTTCGGAAAATAGAAATATTGGTACAATTCAGACTCCCACAGGAAGCCCAAATATGAGCCCAGGGACTTGGCTTTTACAAATTTATATCTCACCTCCCTAAGGGTACTATATATCAAATATCAAAAGATTCTGACTGGTGGTTATGAAGAAGATTTTTGAAGAATATTCCTCATATTGAACTAAGTTATAATTCGGGCTCCCACAGGGAGCTCAAATATGAACCCAGGGACTTGGCTTGAACAAACTTGAATCTCACCTCCCTAAGGATGTTGCAGAATAAATATCAAAACATTCCAACTACTGGATCTGAAGAAGAAGATCTTTAAAGAAAATTCCACATTTTGAACTAAGTTATAATTCGGGCTCTCACGGTGAGCCCAAATATGAACCCAGGTACTTGGCTTGAACAAACCTGAATCTCACTCTCATAAGCATACTGCATACCAAATATCAAAAGATTCTGATTGGTGGAGCTGAACAAGAAGATTTTTAAAAAATATTCCACATACTGCACTAATTTAAAAATTTGGGCTCCCATAAAGAGCTCAAATATGGACCCAGGGATTTGATTTCAATAAACATGTGAAACAATCTTCCAAAGATGTTGTATGTGAAATTTGAAAGCTTTTAGAGCAGTGGTTTGGGAGAAGAAGAGTCTTAAATGTTTTTCCCATTACCAACAGCGTTAAAAAATGCTGACTCAGCACTTTTTCAAAGTCCTGGAAAAGTACCCTACGATAAAACCGTTGGCAATTTCTTTTTGACCACTGCTTTCTGCTGTTCCTAAGAAAGCTTCACACAAAATAAAAATTCTCAGTGCCATGTAGTTTTGGAGATATGGGCATTTTAAATTTAGTCTAGTCTATTTTTAGGTCCTGCGGTTGCCACTGAGCAACAGGAAAAATGTTTTTGGCATAAACTACGTACTTATGACCCAATAATCCCTCACACCAAATTTGGTTCAAATCGGCCTCTCAGTTTGGAAAATAGAAATTTTGGAACAATTCAGGCTCCCACAGGAAGCCCAATGAAAGTGTCAATGACACTGTAGCTTAACTTGTGTGTTGTGTTTGATGAAAAAGATAATGTTCAATGTTTATGAAAGGATTATGAAATAAGACAAGAATTGTGATAATTGGGAATACGTTCATTTCTGCTCCCTATATGCTGTGTTTTTGATAAAAAATAATATGAGGTGTACACTGTACTAAAGAGCTGAGGGGTGGGTTAATATGACCTCACAGTTAATGTATGTGGCCCTCACAGTTAACGTATATCAACAAAAGTTACCAAGTTACAGTGAAATTATTCCAAAACAAGTCATCCTATCATGTTACATTGAAATCCCTTCATAAATATGGCCTGTAGACTGTGCTAAAGGTTTTTGAGTGTCGGGCCCCTGGAGCCGTTAGTTTCCCAATTGCGTCCAAAGGGGACGTTCTCATCTAGACATTATATGAAGTCAACCTACCAAGTTACAATGAAATCCCTTCATAAATATGACCTGTAGACTGTGGTAAAGGTTTTTGGGATTTGGGCTCGGGCAGCCATCATGGTTGAATGATCGCAACCAAAAGGGGACATTCTCATCTGGGCATCATCTGGAGTGATCCTACGAAGTTACAATAAAATCCCTTCATAAATATGACCTGTAGACTGTGCTCAAGGTTTTTGGGCTTCGGGCCCCTGAAGCCATCACAGTTGACCAATCACGACCAAAAGGGGATGTCATCATCTAGGCATTATATGGAGTCAACCTAACAAAGTTACAATGAAATCCTTCCATAAATATGACCTATAGACTATGCTAAAGGTTTTTGGGCTTGGGCAGCCATCAAGGCTGAATGATCGTGACCAAAAGGGGACGTTCTCATCTAGACATTATTTGGAGTCATCCTACCAAGCTACAATGAAATCCCTTCATAATTATGACCTGTAGACTGTTCTAAAGGTTTTCGGGCTTCGGGCCCCTGTAGCTGTCACAGTTGTCCAATCGTGTCCAAAAGGGTACGTTCTCATCTAGACATTATATGAAGTCAAACCTACCAAGTTACAATGAAATACCTTCATAAATATGACCTGTAGACTGTGCTAAAGGTATTCAGGCTTCGGGCTCGGGCAGCCATAATGGTTGAATGATCGCAACCAAAAGGGACATTCTCATCTGGGCATCATCTGGAGTGATCCTATGAAGTTACAATGAAATCCCTTCATAAATATGACATGTAGACTGTGCTCAAGATTTTCAGGCTTCGGGCACCTGTAGCCATCACAGTTGACTAATCATGACAAAAGGGGATGTCATCATCTAGGCATTATATGGAGTCAACCTAATAAGTTACAATGAAATCCTTCCATAAATACGACCTGTAGAATATGCTAAAGGTCTTTGGGCTCGGGCAGCCATAAAGGCTGAATGATCGCGACCAAAAGGGGATGTTCTCATCTAGACATTATTTGGAGTCATCCAACCAAGCTACAATGAAATCCCTTCATAATTACGACCTGTAGACTGTTCTAAAGGTTTTCAGGCTTCGGGCCCCTGTAGCCGTCACAGTTGCCCAATCGTGTCCAAAAGGGGACGTTCTCATCTAGACATTATATGAAGTCAACCTACCAAGTTACAATGAAATCCCGTCATAAATATGACCTGTAGACTGTGCTAAAGGTTTTCGGGCTTCGGGCTCGGGCAGCCATCATGGCTGAATGATCGCAACCAAAGGGGACAATCTCATCTGGGCATCATCTGCAGCGAGCCTACGAAGTTACACTGAAATCTCTTTATAAACATGACCTGTAGACTGTGCTCAAGGTTTTCGGGCTTTGGGCACCTCCTGTAGCCATCACAGTTGACCAATTATGACCAAAAGGGATGTCATCATCTAGGCATTATATGGAGTCAACCTAACAGGTTACAATGAAATCCTTCCATAAATATGACCTTTTGGCTATGCTAAAGGTTTTGGGCTCGGCACCCAAGGCTGAATGATTGCGATCAAAATGGGACGTTCTCATCTAGACATTATTTGGAGTCATCCTACCAAGTTACAATGAAATCCCTTCATAAATATGACCTGTAGACTGTGCTAAAGGTTTTCGGGCTTCTTGCCCCTCCCACAATGATGGCAAATATTTCCCCTAGACCCTCTCTTGAACAAATCTGAGTCCACACCTCAAAATGAAGCTGCACACCAAATATCAAGTCTCTGCTACTGCTGTTTCATGAGAAGAGGATTTTTTAAGATTGATGCACACTTTTTGGGCATGGCCTTACTGAGGGGCAGGGCAACTTGATTTGAACAAAATCATAATGTGATTTCATAACAAACAATTATCTGAAATTTCACTTAAATTGGTTCTGCAGTTCTGGAGGAGAAGACGCAAACAACATGTTCAGGGCCGACGGCCGGTGAGTGATCACTATAGCTCACCCTGACTTTCAGTCAGGTGAGCTAAAAATTATTCCCATGGACAAAAAACAATAAACATGAAACACAGATTTTTTATGGAACTGCAAAGTGAGGAAAGTGGAAATTACTTCAAAACTAAACATGAGAGTATCAGGGCATAAAATACATTACCCCAGCTAAGGTAGTATAGAGTGAAAATTTATTTCAATCCAACATATAGTGACACTCATAGAGCACTAAACATGTTGGACTGATATATTTTTAATAATGAATCACCCATGACAAACTGAGATATAACCCGATAAATATTCAAGCAGAGGCATATGATAGAGGAGAATCATGCCAAACATTATTTGAACCCAACAAATGGTGAAAGAGCTAAAAATGTTGGCTGAACATAACGCTTTACTGATGAATGTGCAAACATATGCAGCCAAACATGAAAATAAGCAATTTGTCATTTGGCGATGGAGGCCCTCAGAGGTTGAATTTGCTGATATTATCCCCATACAGTGGACTAGAATTCCCCCAATATATCCTCTGGGTTCCTCTTTCTGTTTAGGCCTGAGACCTTCATTTGGAATGAGGTTCACAGAGGGTAAATTTAGTGATGCTACTCTGCTGTACAGTTTAGCATCAGCAAATTCACCCTCTGGTGACCTAATTCTGCAGCAGATAA
Source organism: Pictodentalium vernedei (assembly GCA_031216915.1). Classification (NCBI taxonomy): domain Eukaryota; kingdom Metazoa; phylum Mollusca; class Scaphopoda; order Dentaliida; family Dentaliidae; genus Pictodentalium; species Pictodentalium vernedei. The sequence continues at coordinate 332,696,933 of CM062297.1, read as the reverse complement.
CAGTCTTTTAATTTCCAAGCTTCTATGCAGCTCTTTAACTCTTAGAAGCTGGGGAATCAGAATGAATTTATTAAACATGACATACGGCAAAAAACTTACAGTAAAGCAGGTGCTTCTTGTCAAGTGTCATCTGCCTTTACAGGCAGACGACACTTGACTAGAATCAACTGCTCAGTGTTTAATTCTCCCCCAGCCCAAAGATAGCTGAATCGTCACAGCCAGATTACCTGCCATATTACATCATAGGCGCAAGAAAACTTGACTCCCAGCTTCTAAGAGTTAATATACACCCCATCAGGAGGGGGGCATGATAATCTGCACTCAACATCAATTGCGCAAGGAAATCAATGCATACTTACACCTCTATATGTATCTTCAGATGATTTATTGTAGTTCCAGATTCTCAAACCAGCCACCATGTTCTGAGTTCCAAAATCAATTACTAGGGTATGATTCTGTCCTGCATTAAATGGTATCAGCCACATGTGTTCATCAGACATTGTTATATTGGAGCCATCTAAAAGTCTGTCAAAACATTTGATTTCATTATCTTCAGTACAAAAAGTGGCAGGCTCAAAACCACAGGCTTTAATAAAAAAGGAAGCAGTGAGGCCAAAGAAAAAAAGTGTGATTAATGGGCACATAATTGTATTAAAAAATACAGTGGAACCCTGCTAAATGAATAGCAACTTTACCAGTAAGAATATAAGAACTTTATATTCAATTAACCAGAATCAGGTTATTTTGCTACATTTTTTATATAAATTGAATATTTATTCTACTATACAGTGAAACCCACTCAACTGCTCTCCTCTCACTCTGCACACTGATGTCAAAATGAGGAAATTTCAAGCAGCAAATTCTCCAAGTGATGCAACTAGGAATTTAACCCTTAAAGGTCTTTTAGGACCTCAGAAAAGGTGCCCTTAAGAGGCCATCATGCAGAGGTACTGCTGACAATAGGCAAATTATCTAGGCAGAGGTTTCTAGTTACAGTCTTCGCTGCCTGTCAAGGCAGCCAAGACTTGACTAGACTTGACTAGAAATCTCTGCTAAGCCACTGGATGTTTTAAGGCAGTGGGCTGGTGGTAATTCAAGATACTTGTCCAGGCCCTTTAGAGTTCACCAAATCAATCTTGTTTGACAGAGCTTAGAGACATGTTATACATTTTGGGAAAAATTTTCAGATGGAATTTTGATATCAGTGTGCAGAGGTTTAACTGCCTACCATTTTCAAGAACCAAATTATTTACCATACTTTCAGCAAATATATGATGGCTTAAGTTTCACAGGTTAGATAAGAGTAAATGCCTATTAAATGAATAAATTGTAATCTATGAAAGGCTTATACTGACAACTACTGAATTTTGATTGTTCATAGGCCTATTTGGCTTCAGTAATCTAATATTATAAGTTACAGGATGTTTAGTGGTCATATATCGTGTCATGTGAGGCGAAGTGAGATCAATATTAGGCGAGGCATTAGTAATCACACGGAGCCTCACATGACACCATATCCGACCACCAAACATCCCATAATGTATTTATTATGTCAGGGAACAAAATCCAGTATGTCCCTTTAATTAATCGACCTGGTAATTTATTTTTTGGTGTATCGTACTTGTGAAAATGCAAACAAGCAGACATAAGTTAACAATGTCAGGAGAGTAACTCTATCTACCAAATCGTTTCGTGCTGAAGTGATTATTGATTGGAACGATTAACTTGTGAGTGTTGGGCATGTTTCGATTTAAATTGAGCTATCGGATGGAGTTACCGTTCGAAATAAGTTTCTCAATTTGGGACACAAATTATAAACAGATTATTTCTTCTTGTTCAAGTGACTTTAATGAAACTTTAATCACATTCAACAGATGATTCAGAACGTTTGCTGTAAGATTGCCATTTTTGAGATGAGGCGGTTTGCCATTTTTGAGATGAGGCGGTTATATTTTATTTCCAAAAACAATATGGTGGACACAACACTTAATATTAATTTCAGGGGTCACCTATGACGTCATCATCAACCTGATACTGCTTCATAGGCTGCCACCATTTATCCAAGCTGATTGGTGGAGCCCAAGAGCTGACATAATAAAGGCATTTAATCTATTATAACCTGTCTTACAGAACTCTATGACATCCATCAAACAAAATACAACAGAATAAATGCTCAGATTATCACTACTAAAGAGGAAAAGGACCATATTCCTGTTAATTGAATACTCCTGTTGATTTAATATTTTCACTAGCAAAGTGGTTATTCAATTAACAGGATTCCACGGCATCTTGTTTGACAGGGCTCATGGAGCTCTGTCAAACAAGATGTAGAAGATATAAATAGATTAAAAGTGAATGATCAAAGTATTAAGGACCAAGAGTTCTGTAAAGTTGCATAAACTGAGACTTGCCAGTATAATATTTTAATAGAGCACAACATTTTATATTAAGTTGACAGGGATTTACTCTCTCTTCTAAATGCAACTGACCAGTCAATTTCTACTAAAGGAATAATAAATTGCTTGGTGTTTGAAAATTACCGGTACATGCAATTTAAAAGATTAATTTGTTGAACAATATGTGATTAAGAGGAGATCACTTCTTCCAAATGAAGGTAGTAGTTTTAAAAATTATAAATTTACAGTAATTTGTATATTTTTATACTTACCAATGGCCCAGACTTAGCTTAGCTGGAGCTAACTCTAAAATAGCGAGGGCCAAACACAAAGTTTGCCCCCCCCAATCCCCAAAATTTGCATACAAAACAGAAAATTAGAAGTCCTATTTGGTCCTCCATACATTTACTCTCTGTGCATGTGCAGACGTCAGGAAGTGACCGGAATTGGTGCCAACATCATTCTTTGTGAAAGAGAGTATTAAATAATAATTCAGCGGGGAGGTATGAGTGCCCACTCACGGGAGGGCCATCTCCATCTGGGCCATTGGTAAGTATAAAAATATACAAATTACTGTAAATTTATAATATTTTTACACTGTATACCAATGGCCCAGACTTAGCTGAATCGTAAAAAGGTGGAGGGCCTAGGACTTCCGAAATAATCCACGATGAAACGAAATTAGAATAATTAAGAATTACATGTATGTCTCTCTATACAGTAATAGAGGAGATATATTCTGAATAAGGAGCCCAATTTAAGTAATTCCTTATTGTAAGCATGAAGAGAAAGCTACTTAGAATGTAACGAGTTCCTAATTTTTAAAGCTAGTCCAGACTAAGCCCCCAAAAATTAGGATGGCGTATCTGAGAATGAGAGAAAATCCCCACAAACACATGCCATATAATAACACTTCAGCTGTATGTAGGATATAATTACGGATAAATCAGCTTCCTTCATAGTTACATACCCATTAAGCCAGAGAAGAGGTAAAAATCAACTCCCCTCCCCTTTCTTTTGAAGGAATCTTCCAAAGAAAGAGGGGAGAGCTCTGGAATCAATAAGAGCGGTACCAAAAAACAATATAAATAATCGTCGAACAGGCACTCAGGTATTAATTCATGATTAATAAATGGTGTTTAATGCCACTTCAGAAGTTAAGGCTATAGTGACGATCCTGGTAATTAATATTGCCCGCTATAAAACGTACACCGCAGATGGCGTATGCAGATACGTAAAAAAAACGGTGATATAAAATACAACATACACATGTCCAATCGAGCCACACTGAATGATCCCTGAAGAAAAAGTTAAAAAATTTATAGTAATTTATATATTTTTTATACTTACCAATGACCCAGACATAGCTGGTGCTAACTCTTAAAATATAGGGCCAAACACAAATTTTGCCCCCCAATCCCCAAAATTTGCATCTAAAACCAAAGAAAACATGTCCTGAATGGCCCTCCACACTTCACCTCTACTGCGCATGCGCAGTGTCAAGGACGTTCCGAAATTGGCGCCATTATTCATTCTTATAACCAGTGCCTGGTAAGCGCTATGTACTCAGCGGGGAGGTAAGAGTTCCCAACTCCTGGGAGGGCCATCCCCGTCTGGGTCATTGGTAAGTATAAAAAATATATAAATTACTATAAATTTTTTAACATTTTTATACTGTACCAATGACCCAGACATAGCTGAATAGTAAAAAGGCTGGAGGTCCAAGGACATAGAGCAAGATGGAATACGCTCAATTATATAAAATAGAGTCATCCCCTCTAGGGAAAAAGAAGTATTAGGCCTTACATGTATCTTTCTTATTTATGATAAATTAGAAAGATACAACACCTTCCAAAATTGAGCATCATACATCCATGTACTCTATTAATATCTAGTATAATCCTTATACTAATAATTTTTAAAGTAAGCCAATAAATAAAGTAAGTCTAGAGAATAGAGACTCTTAATACTCCTTAAAAGTGTCTGAGGATTGTAAAATAATGTCCGCTGACACGTGCTATATTCAAAAGCTATACTTTAAAAACTAAGACCTAAATGAATTTTTAAAACAAAAACTTCTCACTAAACAACCATCCCAATAACAGCTCAGAATTACTAACTCCGGAGGAGGTATCCCCTTGTTTTCATAGTAAAACAGGTGACCCAAGGGAACACCCTCCCCCCCCCCCCCCCCTTTTTCTTGCCCTGGGTCAAATAGCCCAGAGCGAAGAGGGCAGCAGAACAGAGTCACTGCCGAAACAGACAGCCTACCTAGCTATAGTAGCAACTGTTAAGTAAATGACATTCTGAGCAGTAGATAATAGACCTAACAATAGAGGCCTCCAGAAATGGACTCGATATTTCTGAGATAAAAATTCATGAATGTGGATGGCTGAGCGCAATGAGCAGCCTTCAAAAATCTATAATAGTGACACTATTAATGTAAGCCCAAGATGTAGACGAAGTCTTACTTCATGAGCCGAAATCTCAAACACAACTGCTGAGTGAATGATATACCATAAGCAGTATCGATAGTTAATTGAATCCATTAGCAATAGAATGGAGCGTAACGTCCTTCTATTAGACATCAAAGACAGAAGAAGCTTACGCCCGAAGTAATAAACAGATATCTGTTTATAAATACATAAACTCTAACCGGACAGAGTAAAGGCCTATGCCCGTACGAAGACGGAAGGACCTTAATAACAATAGGTTCCGGATATTAATTAGGAGCCTGACTCTTATGGGAAAATCCAACCTAAATAGTAAAGGAAGTAGTGATTCCGAAACTACGAAAGTGAAAATCATCCACCGATAGTGCATGAAACTCACTGACTCTTCAGTAAAAGAGAAGCCAACAGAATTACTGTCTAAAAGGTCAGAATTTGAAAACTACTGTTTCCAGAGGCTCAAATGATTACTTAGCTAAATAAGAACCGAAGTTAAATTCCGTATAGGAATTTAATCTAATGATTCTAAGTCTATTTATCGAAAAGTTACTAACTGACTTAGATAAAGAGACATAAGACTCAATTGTAAACTATCATAGAGTGCATAGGTATGAGGTAACATAAACCTATAACCTAAATAATAACAGGCTGCAGTAGATCTTGTCAAACAAGTATACTAAAAAGTTGCAATGACTAGTATGGAGGAATCAACAATATCAACATAGTGATCCCTACACCAACGACGGAAGAGCCTCCACTTTAGCCGCATAGTATAGCAAAGAAGAGGTTCTCCTATAGTAAGAAATCGCGTCCAAAGCTCGTCCAGTACAATGCTTACAATGCAATAAGGACCACACAACGGAATACGTGAAGGTTGAGACCTTGCGGGTTGTGATAAAGATGACACGATTTTACCCAGCGAAAAAAGATCCTCTCATGGAGGAAGATTTCGAATTAAGTCCCACAGTAGACCTCAGAGTAAATTTACCCATGGTCTCTGTGAAGACAGAGATGCTATCAACAGAAATGTATTGTGGTTGTTTATCTTAGCAATACTTGCTGAAACAACAGCGCAGGAGGATACGCATATCCTATCATTTCGTCCTATTAGATCAATAGAGCGTTAACAACATAAGCTCAGAGATCCGGACAAGCAAACACATACGTCTGCAATTGATTAGCAAGTTGTGTCGTAAATAAATTATCATTGGGCGCTCCCATTGATAGCAAATCTGATTGAATACTTGTTTGTTGAGAGTCCATTCTGACGGCAACAAGCGACCCATAAGTGAACGGGAGTCCGGTAATACAATCAGACGACCCGGAATATGACGGACCGAAGCAGAACTTGGTGTACTATAAGAAACAGAAGGATTCTTTCCATTAAATTGAATAACGGAAACGAATGAGTTCCTCCCTGGTTCCGGAGATACGCCACCACTGTCGAATTAACGGACAGGATTTGGACATGCGTTTCTGAATAATGTTCATCCAATGACATAAAGCAAGCCTAAAAACATTATTCCGTGGACGATAAGTACTTGCTTAGAGACTGCGGAACCCAAAGACCCTGGCACTTCGAATCTGTTGGGATCAATATTATATCCCAACCTGTTTGACTGGCAACCGTCATAATTATAAAACTCGGATCCGGCAACTGCAGTGGCACTCTCTGAGTCAACCACCGAATGTTTGCCCCAGTCTGAATCTCTTGCTACACTAGATAGACAAGAGAACATGTAAATCGAGCAATTCATGGATTGCTGAAAGTTGCCGTCGAAGAGAAGCTTCTCCGAGAACGAAGCGACTCTGAGAGAGTTCTTCACCTTACTATCCACGCGCGTGGATGTAGCTAGGGTTGCGTCACGTCTAACCAACTCCAAGCAGCCACTGAAGGGCGGAGTTATACGTGAACAAACTACTGCCCTCAAAAGAAATCACATTGAGGATCATATCCCGGAATTCTTTCTCTTGAAGACGTAATGATAACGCCTCAGTAAGGTGGATTACGTATGATAAAGTGTCTAAGTTAAGTCTAACAGACATCAATGTCGTTTCCAACATTGTGGTTGGAAAAGACATAGACAGCGAAAAAGATTATTTCCAGTCTTTAACCACGCCGTCTAGACGCATATGAACTCTCGGTATGCCCTGTTCTGCCAAAATAAATTATTCGTATAAATGATAAAAGGCAGAAATGAGCATTGTGGACAAGAAACTAAACTATCATGCTTGGTAGCAGGCTTATATATATATAGCGTCGATAAATAATACACATGTTCTAATGACATTATTGGACTGTGTCAGTAAGTCAGGGACAATGTCCCTGAACCGATCCAAAATTCCGTGTCCAATGACGCTATAAGTCTCTTATCCAACATCGCAGCAATGTAGTCCGAAATAACAATCACTGGAAGATAATGCCGGAAGATATGTATGGCAGCTTCCGATGCTACAAAAGGGAAAACTCGAAATCTTTCGAATCCCTTTCGCCATCCTGTCGGACCCTATAAAGCGTTCGGTCGTCCGTACCTGATGCAACCGCGGACCGCACCGACCCAGCGCCGTCGGATAATTCCTGATTCGACCAAGAAACTGTCGATTGCTGGGATGCTGCGAAAAAACTGTGCTAACTCGGATAGCATGTCCGTCACTGAGGCCTGTGGAGAAGCGGTCCTACGATGCATTGCCGCTGGAAGCTCCGTGATCGTTACCCCGTGCATACTACTAATATGCGAGCGAACGGAGTGTATAGGCCTCGTGTCCCTTGGCTACCGGATGGCGTGACCTGTTCGCCGTGGAATCACTGAATGACGAAACTGATCGGATACTCGAGGTCACGTAGCCAATGTGCGGTTGTGTGCACTGCTGTGAGGATGAGGAAGCATTATCGACAGTCTCTCGGACTGTCAATATAATGGAGCGTCCTGAGCGACGGACATATGCTCCGAATGTAAAATATCTGAACCACAACATGCGGTCCCCTATGTTGTTGGACGAGAGAGGGACCTCTCTCGCTCACAGCCCGGACGGACCTGGACAAGCCAGGAACTGGACTAACAGGCTTCCTCCGATCTGTCCTCAATCCGCCGTCACTGGGTGAGTACTAAAGTAATTATGGTGCTCGCATCACCCAAATCTCCTTCCTAGACCGCAACGGACGAACCCGGCAGCCGAACCAATCGATGAATGTACGCTACACCGGGTGAGCTATCTAATGTCACTCCGTCGATCCTACAAGGGACCTCTTAGGCGATAGACATATTCCACGAGCACTTATTGCCGCTAGCTCTTCATTAACTATGACGACAGAGGCACACTTTTGAAAGACATCTCCGTAACTTTGCGAACAAGAAACCAGAAATGCTTGGTAATAGCAAGCATATAAAAATAAATATATAGCGTCGTTCAATAATTTGAAAGTTTGTGTGACATTATTGGACTATGTCGGAACTGAGGGACGATGTCCTTGAACCGAACTAAAAATTTCTAAGTCCACCGACGCTATCAGTTTCTTATCCGGCATCGCAGCATTCTGGTCCGACGAAAGAACCTGTAGAAGATCAAGTCAGATGACATACACAACAGCATATGTTGTTCCGAAAGGGAAAGCTCGAAATCCTCCGAATCCCTTTTGGTATCCCGTCGGACCGGATGTAATTTTCGGACGTCCGTACCCGCTTCCGCGGAGCGTCCCGACCCAGCATCGTCGGATAAAACATTATGCGACAGATTCAGTTGTTGCTGGGATGCTGCGATAAGCTGTGCTATTAGGATAGCACATCCGTCCCCGAGGCCTGTGCAGAAGCGGTCTTACGATGCATTGCCGCCGGAAGCTCCGTGTACGTTGACTCCCGCACACTTTCCTATGCGAACGTCCGGAGTCTGCAGGCCTCGTGTCCCTGGCTACCGGATGGTGTGACCTGGTCGCCGATGATTCTCTGACTGTCGAAGCTGACTGGATATCCGAGGTCATGTAGCCAAGAGCGGTCGTGTGCGCTACCATGAGAATGAGGAAGCCTTATTGACAGTCTCTCCGGACTGACTATATGTCGGAGCGTCCCGAGCGGCTGACGTATGCTCCGAATGCGAAACATTTTGTACCAGGACATCCAAAACCGCACTTCTCGCCTACTGGTCTTCCGTAACAGTTATCCAGTTTGATGCAAATCTTAATAACCATCCGTCAACTGCTAAGCAATCGAGGTCCTAACCCTCACCTGTAGTACCTGCAAGGCCTACGGAAAGAGAAACTACGTCTCCTTCGCGAAGAGCCTCGAGCCACCATCTTAGGGGCGTCTGACCGGTAGTCTCGATCAGACCTATCCCCCTATCCGAGTCGCTGTATGACGATCCCTAGAGTAATTATAGGAGGGATACCTATACCATCGCGAGGAGTCCTTTTTAGACGATTTTCTGTCTAGGACGTCCTCCCTTACTCTTTTCTGCTATTGCGGATCAATTAGACGCTGAGATAAGGAGCAGAGTATTGATGCTTTTTTTGTAGCTTGGTCATAAACCAATGAAAGCTTATTGTCAAAAAAACTTAGTGTCCAGATACCGGAATGACCCGTAGAGAGTTTTTCACCTTGTCATCTATCAAAGATGAGCAAGGGCTCCATCACGTCTGATTAACTTAAAATTAGAAACTTTTAAGACAGAGTTATATGTGATAAATATAATAGCTCTGGAAAGGACTCCAAAAGAGGTACAAACATCCTCAAATTCCTTTCCGTAGAGACTTTTGCATCACAGTTCTTAAAGGTGATCTGCGTAAGACAGTGAGTCTAAATTCGCTCTGAATGAAGAAATTGCAGTCTTAATTGTATCCGAGCGAATAGTGAATGACGAAGGTAAGGCCATAACTAGGTCCTTAACCTGCTCATTCAAATGCAGAGGAACTCTATACATCTTCCCCGACCGTTATAATCGGTAAAATTACGGAAGATGATGACAAGAAAATGCCTTACTTCTTCCCACTGGAAAGTTGAATATGGCGTCGTCTAAAAGGCCTAAGGCCTGCGACACCTGTCTAGACTTAGCCGGAAAAGAATGACCTCCTCTTTTTTCTGGATGAAGTCAGCGTCCAACAATGCTAGCGGTTTCTTGCAAGTAGTCGCAGCATTCTGATTCGCTGGAACAAATTCAGGGTAGTGTTGATTGATTAAATCCATCGCAACCATGTGTTGTTCCGAAAGGGAAGGGTAATCCCCCTCCGTATCCCTTTCATCATTCGTATGAATCAGTTGAAAATCACGGTCAGCGGCATGTGAACTTGCAGATGCCTGGACCGACCCAGCACCATCTGACAGCTCAGGTTCTGAGACTGCCGTCGGCTGTTTCTGCACTTGCTGGGATGCTGCGATGAGCTGCGCAATCTGCAACTGTAAATCTGCTACGGAGACCTGAGGAGCAGCGGTCTTCTATTCTGGCTGCCGGCTGCTCCCGGGACAGTGTGTCCAAGACGCTCTTTTCTCCAGACGTCCCGATATATGAGGCCTAGTCTCTTAGCTACTGAATAGTGCTACTTTTGAGTGGTCGCAGCATTCTGATTCTCAGGAACGAACTCAGGGAAGTATTGATGCATTAGATCCATCGCCACCCTGTGTTGTTCCAAAAGGGAAGGGTAATTCTCCTCCAAATCCCTTTCACCATCTGACTGAATCAGATTATACTCACGGTCATCGGCATCTGAATGCGCAAATGACTGGACCGACCCAGCACCATCCGACAGCTCAGGTTCTGAGACTGTCGTCGGTTGCTTCTGCACTTGCTGGGATGCTGTGATGAGCTTCGCAATCTGCGACAGCAAGTTCATTATGGAGGCCTGAGGAGCAGCGGTCTTCTGTTGCTTGGCCGCCGGCTGCTCCTGGGACAGTGTGTCCAAGATGACTCTTTTCTACGGACGTCCCGATGAATGAGGCCTCATCTCCTTGGCTACTGTATGGACATTCTCAGCGATGCAGGCTGGATATCAGCAGTCAAGTAGCCAAGGTGCGGTCAGGTGCGCTTGGTAGACGCTGATGAAGAAGCCATAACTATAGCCGACCCCGGCTGTAAACTGAACGGAGCATCCCGGACGGGGGGCGTAGACGTATGCTCCGAATGACGCAAGTTCCGAACCACAACATCTGGCCCCAGATGTTGTTATGAAAGAGAGGGGGCTCTCTCACTCGTGGTCCTTCAGACCTCGCCAAGCTTACCGCTGAACTTGCCAGCTTCTTCCTCTCGGTCGTCGCAGGGTGAGCCTGTTATTATTTTATAGTGCTCGCACTACCCTTCCTACTCTCCTCGACCGCAACAGACACACCCGGCGTCACGGTACCCACAGACGGTGTAACCGCTTCACCAGTCGAGCTAGCTGGCGACAGAAAGCTGAAACCACGCTGTGGTTTATTTCCCTGTCTAGCTGCTATCTCTGACTGACTATCTAAATGCGACGACGGAAGCACACTCTCTGACGGCGTCACGTAAACATCACCATGTTCTTGTTCCTCTGTAAATAGAAACTAAAAACTAGAGTGACTTTTTGGAGAGAGGACCGACAGTGGCCTCTCACCGCGAGAGAACCGGCAGTGGCCTCTCGCTAACAACGTACCGTGACACCCGTCTCCAACGTTTGTCATCCCATGCGACACATGTTGAGCAAGAATTAGTGGGAGTACATCGACTACAAGCAAGGCAACCAACATGTAAATCAGAGGAAAGGCTTCCTCGCCTTGCTTATTGAGCAATGTGATTTCATAATGAAGCAAAATAAGTCGATCGATCTCCCAGCAACTCCACATTAAATATTATAAAAAGATACATAACAAATAACATTCAAAATATAAATCGAAAAATAATTTATACAAAAAAAATTTTGGAAAAATTTTGACAAGAGCCCAAGTTCCAAAAGGAAACGATGTGCCCAAATGTATCCCGATAGAGCCCAAGTGTGGACAAAAATAATTTTTCTATCCAAAAATTAACTGCTACACTACCGGAATATTTAATGTATCTTACAACAGTCCAACCAAATAATAAATAGGAAACTACATATATAAATAGAGCGTTGTCAATGTAAACAACGTCAGAATGAAAACCGGAAACAAGACCCCAGGCAACACAGCCCGAGGTCAGTAACATATTTTTGAACTATCCAATGTAAAGCAAGATCTTCATCAGAAGAAAAAACGATGCATCGGATGTATGATGCATGACCAAAACGACAAAACACCCCAAGGGTGAGGACATAACCATGGGGATATACAGAATAAACTTTCTGTGTAGCACGTTAAACTCCCAAGAAATTTTATAAAAAAAATTTCAATAAAACAAGCCAAAAAGCTTGGGAGTTTAACTGGGGGGGGGGGAGGGGGGGGGGGGTATTCAAGGATCAAGGAAGGGTACAGAAGGAATACTTAACACAGAGTGGAAAAATCATTAGCAATAATGATGACGTCAGGCCCATGTCCCAAAATTAGGGAACATGAACTAATTTTTATAAATATTATAAAGTTACAGCCCTGAACATTTCAAACCACCGTTTCTTCCTTCCTTCATCCAGTTGTGTCCTTGGATCCACCAAATTAACCATTGATTTGTGTCTGGCATCATTATAAACTGAGATTTAAAAGCACAGGAGGATCAAGGATCAAGGAAGGGTACAGAAGGAATACTTAACACAGAGTGGAAAAATCATTAGCAATAATGATGACGTCAGGCCCATGTCCCAAAATTAGGGAACATGAACTAATTTTTATAAATATTATAAAGTTACAGCCCTGAACATTTCAAACCACCGTTTCTTCCTTCCTTCATCCAGTTGTGTCCTTGGATCCACCAAATTAACCATTGATTTGTGTCTGGCATCATTATAAACTGAGATTTAAAAGCACAGAAATCAGTTTGTTATCTGACTGAAGGCCAAACACAGAATGATGTTGGCATCAATTCCGGTCACTTCCTGGCGTCTGCGTTTTGGGGATGGGGGGTGGAAATTTGTGTTTGGCCCTTGATATTTTAGAGTTACCACCTGCTAAGCTAAGTCTGGGTCATTGGTATACAGTGTAAAAATACTGATGCTACTTGGGGGAAGAAGTCTATGCTGATTGTAGCTTTCTATTTGACATCGTAGGTTTGAAAGTTATGTTTATGTGATTCAAGTACAGTACAGTTGTTGGGGACTGGTCATAGTCTGCACGTGGGCAGAGATGTCAACGTATGCATTTACCAGGTAAAAATGAAATCACATCACATTGCATTAAGTTAAACTTTGGGTTCAAATAGGGGGCCAAAATATTAACCCAGAGTCCCGATTTGAACAAACTTGAATCTGACCCACCTAGAGATGTTGCAAACCAAATATGAAAGGATTCTGATTGGTGGATCTGAAGAAGAAGATTATAAAAGAAATTCCCCCATATTGCAGTAAGTTAAAATTCAGGCTCCCATAGGGAACCGAAATATTAACCGAGAAACTCGATTTGAACTAACTTGAATCTGACCCCTCTAGAGATGATGTATACCAAGTATGATAGGATTCTGACCGGTGAATCTGAAGAAGAAGATTTTTAAAGAATATTCCACGCATTGCACAAAGTTAAAATTTGGGCTCCCATAGGGAGCCCAAATATTAACCCAGCGACTCGATTTTAACAATCTTGAATCTGACCCCCCCCTCCTATAGATGTTGTATACCAAACATGAAAGGATTCTGACTGGTGGATCTGAAGAAGATTTTTAAAGAAATTTCCTCAAATTGCACCAAGTTAAACTTTGGGCTCTAATAGAGAGCCCAAATACTAACTCCGGGAACCGATTTGAACAAACTTGCATCTGACCCCCCTAGAGATGTTGTATACCAAATATGAAAGCATTCTGACTGGTGGATCTGAAGAAGAAGATTTTTAAAGAAATTTCCTCATATTTCAGTAAGTTCAAATTTGGGCTCCTACAGGGAGCCCAATTATTAACCCAGGGACTGCATTTGAACAAACTTGAATCTGACTCCCCTACAGATGTTGTATACCAAGCATGAAAGGATTCTGGCTGGTGGATCTGAAGAAGAAGATTTTTAAAGAAATTTCCTCAAATTGCACCAAGTTAAACTTTGGGTTCCAATAGAAAGCCCAAATCTTAACCCAGGGACTCGATTTGTACAAACTTGAATCTGACCCCACTAGAGATGCTGTACAACAAGTATGAAAAGATTCTGACTGGTGGATCTGAGGAAGATTTTTTTGAATTTTTGAAAAAATTTATGAGTGCTATCAGAGTTATGCCCCTTCTGGTGCCCCCTGTGGGCACGGCAAGTTTATTTGTACAAACATGAATTGACATATGATAAGGAACATGAACACAAAATTTGGTTCAATTTGGTAGAGTAGTTTGTGAGGAGAAGTCGATAAAGTAAAGTTCACGACGGACGACGACAGACGGCAAGTGATAAGTTAAGCTCCCTTCGGTGAGCTAAAACAAAAATTGTTTCAACTAAACACTGAATTAATACGACTCCAAAATGTTATTGAACAGACGTCAAGAGGAAAAACTGGAAACTAACCAACAACAGGCACAACCAATGCCCAAAGTCAGTAACCGATCAACAACCACCTGATGCAAAACTAGATCTTCAAAGAAAAAAAAAAACAATGCACCTGATAGAAGATGAAAGAATGCAAAATGTCCTGAACAGTAACGAACAGGACGTAAACACAGGGGATAAACGGAATACCTATTCCGTAAAACAAGTTAAACTCCCAGAAATTTTAAGAAAAATTTTTCAATAAAAAAGCCGTAAAGAGCTTGGGAGTATAACAGGAGGGTTCAGGAGAGGGAAGGGAAGTAATACTAACAAAACAGTGGAGTCATATTATAATGACGACGTTCAGAAGCATATCCCAAAAATAGGGAACATGAATAATTTTACATAAAAATTTTAAGTTACAGCCCTGAACATCCAAAACCACCGTTATTCACTTCCAACATTTTGCTACACTATTGATTCTATGAAAACCATCATTGATTTGTGTCTGGCATCTTCAAAAATGACAAATTCATAGTAATTTATATATTTTTATACTTACCAATGGCCCAGACATAGCTGGTGCTAACTCTAAAATATCTAGGCCAAACACAAATTTCGCCCCCAATCCCCAAAATTTGAATGCAAAACCGAAAATTAGAAGTCGTAACTGGTCCTCCATACATTTACCCTCTGCGCAAGCGCAAACGTCAGGAAGTGACTGGAATTGGTGCCAACACCATTCTTTGTAAAAGAGAGTATTACATAATAATTCAGCGGGGAGGTATGAGTGCCCACTCATGGGAGGGCCCTTCCCATCTGGGCCATTGGTAAGTATAAAAATATATAAATTACTATGAATTTGTCATATTTTTACACAGTATACCAATGGCCCAGACATAGCTGAATCGTAAATAGGTGGAGGGCATTAGAATAGTTAGGAATTACTCTCTATACAGTAATAAAGGAGACATATTCTAAACAAGGAGCCCAATTTAAGTAATTCCTTATTGTAAGTAAGAAGACAAGTTCCTAATTTTCCAAGGCCAGTTCGGACTAGGCCCCAAAAATTAGGATGGCGTATCTGAGAATAAGAGAAAATCTCCCACAAACATTCATCTTACAATAACAATTCAGCTGAATGCTGGATATAAATACGGATAAAAACAGCATCCTTTGAAGATACATACATTTTAAGCCAGATTATGGGTAAAAACACTCCCCCCCCTTTTTGAAGAAAACTTCAAAAGAACAAGAGGCCCCACAGGGCCTGAAGCGCTCATCTTGAACAGAACACAATATAAACAGAGTCCAAGAATGAGTCTACATTAAGCAATCCATCTCCATAGGCTACACTGTAAATCCTTGAGTCCCTCAGGAGTGACAAAAATAATCGGGGCATCATGCCTTTTCATCAGTTGATCATAAAGTAAAATGTAGAGCTCCCCTATGAAGCCCCTTGATACAACCAATGTGGATCTTAGTTACACACCTCTAGAGGGTACTGAATACAAAATTTTTAATTCTTCAGCAAAATAGCCAATTCTGGCTCCCACAGGGAGCCCAAATATTAACCCAGGCTCTCGATTTGAACACAGTTGAATCTGACTTCCCTGGAGATGTTGTGTACGAAATATGAAAGCATTCTGACTGTTGGATCTGAAGAAGAAAAATTTTAAAGAAATTTCTTCATATTGAACTAAGTTAAAATTTGGGCTACCATAGCGAGCCCAAATATTAACGTATGGATCCGATTTGAACAAACTTGAATCTGACCCCCATAGAGATGTTGTATACCAAATAGGAAAGCATTCTGACTACTGGATGTGAAGAAAAAGATTTTTGAAGAAATTCCCTCATATTGTACTAAATTAAATTTCAGGTTCCCATCTGGAGCCCAAATATTAACCCAGACACTCGAATTGAACAAACTGAAATCTGACCCCTCTCGAGATGTTGTATACCAAATATGAAAGCATTCCGACTGGTGGATCTGAAGAAGAAGAAGATTTTTAAAGAAATTTCCTCATATCACACTAAGTAAAAATGTGGGCTACCATATCAAGCCCAAATTTATACCTAGGGATCTGATTTGAACAAACGAGAATCTGACCCCCCTTGAGATGTTGCATACCAAATATGAAAGCATTCTGACTGGTGGATCTGAAGAAGATTTTTAAAAATTATCTCCCATATTGAACAAAGTTAAAATTTGGGCTTCCGTAGGAAGCCCAAATATTAACCTAGGGACTTGGTTTGAACAATCTTGAATCTGACCCTCATAACAATGATGTATACCAAACATTAAAAGATTCTGACTGGTGGTTCTGAAGAAGGAGATTTTCAAAGAATATTCCCCATATTACCCTATGTTAAACATTCAGGCTCCTGTATTGAGCCCAAATATAACCAATGGGCTTTATTTAAACAAACTTGTATCTGACCAACAACCCCCCCCCCCCACCCCCACCTCCACCCACCCCCCCCCCCCCCCCTCTCCCCCGTTCTGGAGAAAAGACTTTTTTAAATTTTTGCAAATATGCTGACTCAGCATTTTTTTCGATGCCCATTACAGAACACCCTAACATAACCGAAGGCAATTTTTATTTACCATTCAATTCTACTGGTCCTAAGGATACTTCATACCAATTAACAGCCCTCTGTTCCATGTGGTTTGGGAAATATGGGTGTTTGAAAATATTTCTATTTTTAGCTCCCAGGGTTCCCATGGGGATGTGGAAATTTTTTTTTTGCATGAGTCAAGTACTTATGACCCAATAATACAACATACCAAATTTGGTTCAAACTGGACCATCGGTTCAGAAATTAGTAATTTTTGGCGGAGCCAAAAATCTTACCCCTCACATTACAAAGCCAAATATTGCTTCATGAGCTTCGTTTGAACAAACTTGATTCTACACCTCAAAAGGAAGCTCCATAGCAAATATCAAGTCATTGTACACATTGGTTCATGAGAAGAAGATTTTTTAAATATTTTGGAGCATTTTCCCCCACTCCCGCCCTATGGGGCTGGGCATGTTGTACAGAACAAAAATGTAACATGGTGTTGACGGACGACGGATGGACGACGGACAGAGTGCGATGAGATTAGCTCAGCTTGACTTTGTCAAGATGAGCTAAAAAAGGGGAGAGCTCTGGAAACAATAAGAGCAGTATCCAAAAACAATATAATTAATCATCGAACAGGCACTCAGGTATTAATTCAAGATTAATAAATGGTGCTTAACATTACTTTAGAAGTTACGGCTATAGCGACGATCCTGGCAATAATATTGCACACTAAATAGCATACACCGCAGACAACGTACACAGATACGTCGAAAACCGGAGATATATAAAAATATAACATACACATATCTATTCAAGCCACACTGAACGATTCCTGAAGAGAAAACATACTTCCTATGTAATCCATAGGCGGCCACTGTTCAATAAATTCCAGTAACAACACTCTCCAACTTGAATAATCCGATATCTACGATCATAAAAGCACATGTAATATGAGTGCAAAACAAAATAGAAACTTGGATCTAGAGATGTACATAGGTATGATTAACAGGCTCCTTCACGGACCACCCCCCAAAATAGATTATTATTTCAAGGTCCACCAAATACAATAAAGCATTAGCCTAATAATAATAATGCGCGAGCGCATATATATTTAACATGTAATCATCTGAATACCAGTTAATTGGTTATGCAGCCTGCGAGGTACTCAAGAGTAGCAATTTAATTGTGATTGATTTATAAATAAACGCTTGTATATAACAAATCAACCAAAATAACAGGGCATTAATTCAGCTAAAAAGCGGATGAGCCCATGAGGTCGCCACAGAACATGACATAAATGCATAAAATGCATGTATTAGATTAATGAGGCTTACGGGAAGAGAACTACGTCTTGCCCGGTAATTGCCTATAACACCTAAGGAAGTGTGTGAGTGTGGGGGGAAATTCAAAGTCATAACGAAATCTCCTCACCCGCATTATTCAATCGTACTTGTGTCAGTTCATAGAAAAATATTGGAACCGCAATGGTTCTCTCATGGGTTCGGGGGGGTGGGGGGGGGGGGTGGGGGGTGGTGGGAGGGGGGGTGGGGGGTGGGGGGATTCGAAGTCGAAACGAAATCCCCTCACCCGTATTATTTAATCGCACATGTGTCAGTTAAGATAAAAAAAATATAGGAACCGCAATGGTTCCCTCACGTCTAATCGACTCCATATGCCACTATGGACGGAGAGGAACATGAAGAATAAAACTTCCCCTGAAAGAAGACCCTCTCATGGAGAAAGCTTCTGGGGAGCGTCACATAACAGACACTTGAGAATATTGATCCAAGATTTCTGTGACAACAGAGGTGCTACCAGTAGGATTCACTGTTTAAACTTAAACGTAAGCTATTGAATCAAATGAATAGGATGATATGCATATCCTATTATTCCTCCCCACGAATTTGCAGAGCGTCTACTGCCTGCGCTCAATAATCTGGGCAAGGCGACACAAATGACGGTAACTAATTGTTCCTGTGTGTCGCAAACTAAACAATCATGGAGTGATCCCACTGGTAGCAAAACTACAAATAAACGCACGTTGAGCGTCCATACATATGAAACAGGCGACCTTTCCGAGAAGCGAGTCTGCTAATACGTTCAGACGACCCGGTATATGATGGATAGAGAGATGAACATGAAAATGGTTCTCTGTTAGGTATTATAACAAAACTGAATGGGTGCCACCCTGGTTCCTGATGAACGCTACCACTATTGAGTTGTCTAACAATATCTGAACAAGCATGAACGCATTAATGTAGCGCTAACAAAATTGACATCATTCTTGATGATTATGTGTTTCTGCAGGAACCGAGGGTCACAAGACCCCTGCAATTAGAGTCTGTCGGACTCAGGGTCGTGCCCCAAACTATTGACTCACACCCGTCATAATCGTGAAAGCCGGATCTGGCAGTTGCAGCGGAACTAATAAGTTAACCACTGAATATCTGCCTCAATATGGACCCTTTTGTTTACTGTATCCGTTAAAACAATACTGGTCCTGAGTGAATGCATTATCACACTCCAGTTCTGTGTAAGAATAACTGGAGGGGACGTCTGCGTAAGCGACCCATCTAAACAAGATGTGTAGCCACTCAGCACAACCCCATCAGTCGCATAAAACTAATTCGTTCTGAATAATGCAGACGAAGCAGATTGTTATGAGACATTACCAAGTTAATATTCGAGTGACAGTGCAGGGCGCTATCTTCAGACCGAAGCTATCCTTAGATCTATGCTTATAGCATAGTCAATCATTCGAACACTCATTTAACCGACTAAATGATAACCATAAATAAACTTTTAGAGCTTTGATAAACTTGTTATCGAGCTCCAGTCTATTATCTGTCGGAACGAGCTCTATGGCTTCGGTACAAGTAACAGGTGACTAAAGAATTTTAGAGAATCTTGATTCTCGACGACCTCTATTACCTTCATTGTCAAGAGAACCTTTACCTCCGATTGGATAGACTCTTATGCAAGGATTAGACGGAAGCATTGTCCATCAGACATTAAGTTAGTTGTGGTTCTCTCAGAAAGATAGCCATAGGTCTTCCAAAACCACACTTCTCGCCTACTAGTCTTCCGTAATAGTTATCCAGACTGATGCTAATCTTGATAACCATCCGTCAAATGCTAAACAACAGAGGTCCTAACTCACACCTGTAGTACCTGCGAGGCCTACGGAAGGAGGAACTGCATCTCATTCACGAAGAGCCTCAACCCAGCAGTTTAGGGGCGTCTGACCGGTAATCTCGATTAGACGTAAGCCCCGTATCCGAGTCGCTATATGACGATCCCTAGAGTAATTATAGGAGGGTTAACTATACCCTCACGAGGAGTCCTTATAAGCAACCTTGTGTCTAGGACGTCCTCCCTTACTCTTTTCTGCTATTGCGAGTCGACATAAGGAGCAGAGTATTAATGCTTTCTTGCAGATTGGTCATAAACCAATGAAAGCTTATCGTCAAAAACTTAGTGTCCGGAACCGGTGTAACAGAATATCTTCCTAGTATATCTTCCCCCCCCCCCACCCTGGATATCTTCCCCCCCCACCCATAAATTTTTTTTTTTTTATTAATTTGACATTATTTGATGATGAAATGGTGAGAAAAGAGTTTTTGCAGAATTTTAATTTTTTTTTCAAGACCATCCTGGATATCTTGCCCCCACCTCCCATTCCAACCAATCCTAACTCAGTGTTTATCCGAAACCATTTTTAAAGTCCCAAATCTATTTCTCTCACCATTTCATTATCAATTAGTGTCAAATGTTCGACAACAATTTTTTTGTCATGGGTGGGGGGGGGGGGGGGGGGGGGGGGGGGGGGGGGGGGGGGGGGGGGGGGAAGATATCCAGGCCTGGATATCTTCCCCCCCACCTCCCATTCCAACCAACCCTAACTCAGTGTTGATCCGAAACCATTTTTTTTATGCCCCAAATCTATTTCTCTCCCATTTCATTATCAATTAATGTCAAATGTTTGACAAAATTTTTTTGTCATGGTGGGGGGGAAGATATCCAGGCCTGGATATCTTCCCCCCACCTCCCATTCCAACCCAACCCCTAACTCAGTGTTTATCCGAAACCATTTTTAAAGTCCCAAATCTACTTCTCTCACCATTTCATTATCAATTAGTGTCAAATGTTCAACAAATTTTTTTTTGTCATGGTGGGGGGGGGGGGGGGGAGATATCCAGGCCTGGATATCTCCCCCCCCCCCACCTCCCATTGCAACCAACCCTAATAACTCAGTGTTGATCCGAAAACCATTTTTTATGCCCCAAATCTATTTCTCACCTCATTTCATTATCAATTAATGTTAAATGTTTGACAAAATTTTGTTTGTCATGGTGGGGGGGAAGATATCCAGGCCTGGATATTTCCCCCCCCCCCCCCCCCCCCCACCTCCCATTCCAACCAACCCTAAACTCAGTGTTTATCCGAAACCATTTTTAAAGTCCCAAATCTATTTCTCTCACCATTTCATTATCAATTAGTGTCAAATGTTCGACAAAAATTTGTGGGGGGGGGGGGGGGGGGGAAGATATTCAGGGTGGGGTGGAGGAGATATACTAGGACATCTTCCCCCCCCCCCCCCCCCCAGAGGGGAAGATATCCTCGGATATCTTCCCCCGTGGGGGAAGATATCCAGGAGGGGGGGATGACAATGTGACACCGGAGCGACTCAGAGTTTTCACCTTGTCATCTATTAAGGATGACGACGCAAGGCTCTGTCACATCTATTTAACTCCGAATTAGCAACTTGTTAAGACAGAGTTATACATGATAAAATATAATAGCCCAGGAAAAGACTCTAAATGAGGTACAAATGTCCTCCCAATTCCTTTCGGTAGAGACGTTGCGTCACAGTTCGTAAAGGTGATCTGTGTAATACAGTCCAGTCTAAATTCGCTTTAAATGAATAAATGCCATCTCAATTGTGACCAAGCGGAATAATGAATGACGAAGGTAAGGCCATAGCTAGGTCCTTAGCCTACTCATTCAAACGCAGAGAAACTCTCAATACATCTTCCCTGTTTCTGATCGGCTAAACTACGGAAGATGATGACAAGAAACCACCTTACTATCTTTTCACTGGAAAGTTGAATATGGAGTCGTCTAGTTGGATAAATTAGCATGCTACAATGCTACCCGGTTTCTTGTAAATAGACACAGCATTCTGATTCGTTGGAACGAATTCAGGATAGAGTTGATGGAATAAATTCATCTCAACCATGTGTTGTTCCGAATGTGAAGGGTAATTCCCATCCATATCCCTTCATCATTCGACTGAATCAGCTGAAATCACGGTCAGCGGCATCTGAACACGTAGATGACTGGACCGACCCAGCACCATCCGACAGCTCAGGTTCTGAGACTGCCGTCGATTGCTTTTGCACTTGCTGGGATGCTGCAATGAGCTGCGCATCTGCAGTGTCCGAGACGGCTTTCTCTCCGGACATCCCAATACATGAGGCCTCGTCTTAGCTACTGAATAGTGCTACTTTTGAGTTGTCGCTGCACTCTGATTCTCTGGAACAAACTCAGGGAAGTATCGATGCATAAGTGCTATCGCCACCCTGTTGTTCCGAAAGGGAAGGGTAATTCTCCAAATCCCTTTCATCATCCAACTGAATCAGATTATACTCACGGTCATCGGCATCTGAATGCGCAAATGACTGGGCCGACCCAGCACCTTCCAACAGCTCAAGTTCTGAGACTGCCGTCATCTGCTTCTGCATTTGCTGGGATGCTGTGATGAGCTGCACAATCTGTGACAGCAAGTCCGTTACGGAGGCATAAGGAGCAGCGGTCTTCTGTTGCATGGCCGCCGGCTGCTCCTGGGACAATGTGTCCGAGATGGCTCTTTTCTGCAGACGTCCCTATAAATGAGGCCTCGTCTCCTTGGCTACTGTATGGTCTGACTTCTCTGACGAAGAGTGACTTTCTCGGCGATGCAGGCTGGATATTAGATGTCACGTAGCCAAGGTGTGGTCGTGTGTGCTTGGTCGACACTGAAGAAGCCGTAATTATAGCCGACCCCAGCTGTAAACTGAACGGAGCATCCCGGACGGGAGGCCTTGACGTATGCTCTGACTGACGCAAGTTCCGATCCATAACATCTGGCCCCAGATATTATAATAAAAGAGAGAGGGGGGCTCTCTCGCTCGTGGTCCTTCAGACCTCGCCGAGCTTCCTGCTGAACTTGACGGCTTCTTCCTTTCTGTCGTCGCAGGGTGAGCCTTATATTGATATTATATTATAGTGCTCGCTCTACCCTTTCTATTCTCCTTGATTGCAACGGACACACCCGGTGTCACGGTACCGTCAGGCGGTGTACCGTTTCTGCGGTCGAGCTAGCTGGCGACAAGGATTTGAAACCACACTGTGGTTTATTGCCCTGTCTAATATTCATGAGCAATTTGCCGCTAGCTCTGATTGACTATTTAATGCGCTGACGGAAGCACACTATCTGACGGCGTCATGTAAACATCACCATGTTCTTGTTCCTCTGTAAATAGAAACTAATAAACTAGAGCGACCTTAGGGCGAGAGGACCGGTTGCAGCCTCTCATCGCGAGAGGACCAGCAATAGACCCTCGCTAACAACGTACCGGGACACCCGTCAGCAACGTTTGTCATCCCATGCGACACATATGAGCAAGAATTAGTGGAAGTACATCGACTACAAGCAAGGCAACCTACATGAAAATAAGAGGAAAGACTTCCTCGCCCTGCTTAAAGAGCAATATGCTTACATAATGAAGCAGACTAAGTCGATCATACTTCCACCAATTCCACATTAAATAAAAATAAAAAGATATATAATAAAAACATTCAAAATATAAATCGAAAAATAGTTTACACAAAAAAAAATTTCGAAAAAGTTTGACAAGAGCCCAAGTTCCCAAAGGAACGAAGTGCCCAAATGTATCCCAAAAGAGCCCAAGTGTGGGCAAAATTAATTTTTTCCTCCCAAAAATTAACTGCCAAACAACGGGACTGTATAATGTATCTTACAACAGACCTACCATATAATAAATAGGAATCTACATAACGAACGTTGCTAATGTAAACAACGTCAGACTGAAAACCGGAAACGAGACCTCAGGCAACACGGCCCGAAAGTCAGTAACAGATTTTTGATCTATCCAATGTAAGGCAAGATCTTCATCATAAGAAAAAACGATACATTGGATGTATGATGCATGACTAAAAATGCCTAAACACCCTAAGGGTGAGGACGTAACCCTGGGGATATACAGAAAAAATTTTCTGTATTACACGTTAAACTCCCAAGAAATGTCTGGGGGGGGGGGGGGGGGGGATCAAGGGAGGTTAGGGAAGGCATATTTAACCAACAGTGGAAAAATCATTATCAACAATGATGACGTCAGGCCCATGTCCCGAAATTAGGGAACATGAACTAATTTTTATAAATATTATAAAATTACAGCCCTGAACGTTTCAAACCACCGTTTGTTCCTTCCTTCATCCAGTTGTGTCCTTGGATCTACCAATTTAACCATTGATTTGTGTCTGGCATCATTATTAATTGAGATTTAAAAAGCACAAAAGTCAGTTTGTTGTTATCTGACAAGGGCCAAACAAAGAATGGTGCCAATTCCAGTCACTTCCTGACGTCTGCGTATGCGCAGAGGGTAAATGTATGAATGGCCAGTTAGGACTTCTAATTTTTGGTTTTGCATGCAAAGTTTGGGGATTGGGGGGCAAAATTTGTGTTTGGCCCTAGATATTTTAGAGTTAGCACCAGCTTTGTCTGGGCCATTGGTATACTGTGTAAAAATATGAGTATTTATTGCACAGATGTCAGTTCAAATGTTTACTGGCCAAACAAAAGAATAATGCTTGGCATCAATTCTGGTCTCTTCCTGGGTACTGCACATGCGCAGGTACTAAAAGTATGGGGGGCCAAATAGGACTTTTAAATTTTGGTATTGTATGCAAATTTGTGGGATTGGGGGGTTCAAAATTTGTGTTTGGCCCTTGATAATATTGAGGTTGCACCAGCATAGTCTAGGCCATTGGGTTTAGTATAAAAATATGCCTTTGAAGGATATCATACAGGTAAGACGAAGTCAGGACTGTCAAATGAGCTCTGAAATTAGACGTAACTAAGTCCATAATCCAAGTGAATGCTCACGAGAGGCAAGGTTTAGCCCAAAGCACATCACCAGGAACTGATAAACCTTGCCATTTATGGCAAACCTCAAGTATTTCCTAAACAGAAGGTGAGAATGGCACACTGAAAGCGCACTTGCTTTCAACCATTGTGAATCAAGCTCAAGCTTCCCTTAGGATTGGTTAGAAACATGAAAAGTCTGACAGTTATTTGCTACTACTGGGTAGTTCTTCAAGTGCTCTGACCCCCCCCCCCCCCCAACCCAACTGTCCTGATATAACACTGGCTGTTGAAAATATCACTAAATCCCCAGTTAGTAAATAATTCTACTGATAAAAATTATAAATTCAAAGTAATTTGTATATTTTTTATACTTACCAATGGCCCAGACTTGCTGGTGCTAACTCAAAAAATAATCCAGGGCCAAACACAAATTTTGCCCCCCAATCCACAAAATTTGCATGCAAAACCGAAAACTGAATGTCCTATCTGGTCCTCCATACTTTTGCGATCTGCGCATGCGCAGTATCCAGGAAGACACCAAAGTTGGCGTCAACCATCATTCTTTCTATAATTGCCTGTTAAATGTTGTAAACAGCGGGGAGGTATGAGTGCCCACTCATGGGAGGGCCGTACCCGTCTGGGCTATTGGTAAGTATAAAAAATATACAAATTACTTTGAATTTATAATATTTATATACAACAACCAATGGTCCAGACTAGCTGAATCGTAAAAAGGCTGGAGGGCCTAGGACATAAAGGAAAATCCAATTACTCAATCACTTCATAAAGGAAATCTCCTACAGGAGAATAGGAGAGAAAGGAATTATATATATATGTATTTCTCCTTTATGAGAAACAAGAAAGACATAACACCAACAATGTAATTGAGTATTACATAATATATAATTCTCCATTTAATGCCAGCATAACCCAATATGCTAATTCAGTGAAGGGAAGCCAAAATATAAAGACAGTCCAGAGAATAAGCCTCTTTATACTCATTTAAAAGTGTCTGAGGATTGTACTATAATGCCCGTTTGACATGTGACATATACAAATGCTTCCCAGTGAGCTACACTTTAAAAACAATACATAAATGAGACATAGTATTTGCTTCACACCGAACTACACATTAAAACCATCCCAGCACTGACTTGGGACTACTGACACTGGAGGAGGTCTTCCCTTGCTTTTCACTATAAAGCCAGATGATCATAAGGGAAAAACCGTCCCCCTCCTTCCCCTTGTTCTGAGGTACGTGACCACAGAACGAAGAGAGCAGTGGAACAGCGTCACTGCTGGAACGGGCTGCCTAAATAACTATAGATGTAACCCTTAATGGACGACATTCTGAGCAACAGAAAGAGCACCTAAACATCTGAGGTCACCAGAGATGGACTCTAAATTTTTCAGGTAAAACATGGTAAATGTAGAGGACTGTGTCCAGTACACAGCCTTCATGAGATCAGTAATGGCTATACTGTTAGAATAAGCCCAGGAAGTGGACAGCGCTCTAACTTCATGTGCTGATATCTTATTTACAGAATGCTGATCTGAAGATAGATTTTCATAGGCGATGTGTATTGCCAACTGAATCCATCTAGCAATAGAATGAACAGAAATATTTCTTCTGTTAGGAATTAAAGAAAGAAACGTTTCCTTCCTTTTCTTTTAAATCTGATCAGCATTTATATATGCGCATAGCCCTGACAGGACACAGCAGAGGTCTACGGTTGTCCGTAGACAGCAGAGCCTTAATGGTAATAGGCTCAGGCCGTTTATCTGGAGCCTGATTCTTAGCCAAAAATCCCACTTCCGTGGTTAAGGTAATGGTATTACCCACACGGCGGTAGTGAGATTTGTCAAAAGATAAAGCATGAAGTTCACTAACTCTTCTAGCAGATGCAAAGGCTAAGAGAAATGCCATTTTATAGGGCAAGAATTTGAACTCTACAACTTCCAACGACTCAAACGGAGCTTCTTTAAGCTTCAACAGACCCCAACCCAAATTCCACTTAGGAATTAATCTGAGGGTTCTAGGTCTATTAAAAGAGAAATTTCTAACAAGTTTGGACAATGAAGCATTAGACCTAACTGCCAAGTTATCATGATGAGTGTAAGTATCTGATAACATAGACCTATAGCCCTTAACGGTGACGGGCTGCAGTTTGAGATCGTCAAACAAGTAGACCAGAAAGTTGGCAATATCCGGTATGGACGGATCATAGACGTCTATCGACTGATCCTTACACCAACGGAAGAAAACCTTCCACTTCACTGCATAATTCAATGAAGAGGAGGACCTCCTGCAGTTAGAAATTGCGTCCACTGCTCGTCCTGAAAACTGCTTGCCATGCAAGAAGGACTGCACAACAGAAATACATGAAGGATGAGACCTTTCGGGTTGTGATGCAGTGTGCATGACTTCCGGAGAACATCCCATAACAGACACCTGAGACAGATTTATCCACGGTTTCTGCGACGACTAAGGTGCTACTAGAAGAATTTTGCAAGTAGACTGTTTGATCTTTAACAGAATCTGCTGAATCAACAGAGTTGGAGGATATGCATATCCTATCACTCCATCCCATGAGATTGACAAAGCGTCTACTGCATACGCTCGATGGTCTGGACTTGGCAAAACGAACATCGGTAACTGATTGTTCAGATGCGTCGCAAACAGATCTATCATGGGTCGATCCCACTGGTAGCAAATCTGTCTGAATACTCGCTTGTTGAGCATCCACTCCGATGGCAACAGGCGACCATTCCGAGATGTGAGTCTGCTATTACGTTCAGACGACCCAGTATATGATGGACAGAGAGCTGAAAATGATGATTCATGACATATAGAAGAATCTTCTCCGTTAGTTCGCATAACGGAATAAAATGAGTGCCGCCCTGGTTCCTGATACACGCTACAACTGTCGAGTTGTCCGACAATATCTGAACATGAGCGTCCACTAGAATGTGAATCCAACGTTGAAGCGCTAACCATACTGACATCATCTCCTTGATGTTTATGTGTTTCTCTAGGAACCGAGGGTCCCAAAGACCCCGACACTTCAAGTCTGCAGGGCTCAGGGTTGCGCCCCAACCCGTTTGACTCGCATCCGTCATAATCGTGAAAGCCGGATCTGGCAGTTGCAGTGGAACTCCCTGAGTTAACCACTGAATATCTGCCCAAATCTGGACCTTTTGTTTTACTAGGTCCATTAAAACAATACTGGTCTTGATTGAATGCGTCTTCACACTCCAGTTCTGAGTAAAGAAAATCAGGAGGGGACGCGTGTGCAGGCGGCCCATCGGAAAAAGATCCGCAGCTGCTCCACACAGCCCCATCAGTCGCATGAATTCCCTTGCTGTTAATGCATCTGAGTGTAGACAAACGCGAGCAAAACAACTGACTAATTTTGCTCTGGGTAATGGCAGACAAACCAGATTGTTATGAGTCATGAAGCTCATTCCCAAGTGAATGAACGACTTGGGCGGAGCTAGATCCGACTTTTTCTTATTTACGATGAAACCGAGATGTCGGAGCAATAGAAGCAGACTCTGAACATCGTTCTGAAGAAAAATTTTGTTGCCGTATCTCTGAAGAATGTCGTCCAAGTAAGCTGACGTTACCGCAGACGAATGAGCTCGGAAGTGAGACATTACAGAGTTCATTATACGAGTGAATGCCCAGGGAGCCAGGTTCAGACCGAAGCACATCGCTCGGAAGTGATACACTTTCCCTTGTACGATGAACCGCAGGTACTTTCTGAATGCCGGATGTACCAGGACAAGAAACTACGCATCCTTTAGATCTATGCTTGCCACATAGTCGTTCACTCGAATGCTCACCCTTACCGACCGAATGGTCTCCATATAGAACTTCGGAGCCACGATAAGCTTGTTTATCCAGCTTAATTTATTACCGGTCGGAACGAGCCATCTGGCTTCGGTACGATGAACAAGTGACTGTAGAAACCTTGAGAATTTTGATTCTTGATGACCTCTATTGCTTCCTTTGATAAGAGAGCCTGTACCTCTGCTAGGAGAGACTCTCTTTTGCAAGGATTTGACGGCAGATTTGTCCAACACGGACATCTTGTTAGTGGTGGCTTCACTCGGAATGTTAGCCGTAGGCTGTCCAAGACTACACTTCTCACCCACTGGTCTTCTGTAATTGTTATCCAGTTTTTCGCGAAGCTTGATAACCTTCCACCAACTGGTAAGCAGTAGAGGTCCTGATCATCACCTGTACGGCCTGCAAGGCTTATGGGAGGAGAAACCATGTGAAGAGCATCGACCCATCACCTTAGGGGCATCTGACCGGTAGCCTCGATCAGACCTACGCCCCTTTACGGAGTCGCTGTTTTGACGACTTCCAGAGTAATCATAGAAGGGTTTCCTATACCCTCGTGAGGAGTCCCCTTTTGTCGATTTCTGTCTTGGATGTCCTCCTTTACTCTTTTCTGCGGTAGCGGGTCGATGAGACGCCAACTTTAAAAGCAGAGTATTAGACTCTTTCTTAGTAGCCTGGTCATAGACCAATGAAAGCTTGTCGTCAAATATAGTATGTCCGGAGATCGGAGTGACTCGGAGAGAGTTTTTCACCTTGTCATTTATCAAAGATGATTACGCAAGGGCACCATTACGTCTTATTAACTCCAAATTAGCCACTGTTAAGGCGGAGTTATATGTGGTATACATAATTGCCATGGAAAGAACTCTAAGAGAGGTACGAACGTCCTCAAATTCCTTTCCGGTGAGACGTGGTGCCATAGCTCTTGTAAGGTGATCTGCATAAGACAAAGCGTCCAAATTCGCTCTATTAGAAGAAATTGCCGTCTCAATTGTGTCTGAGCGAATTGTGAATGACCCAGGCAAGGATACCTTTAGATCCTCGGCCTGCTCATCCAAATGCAGAGGAACTCTCTGAACATCTTCCCTGACCATTTTAAATGAACGTGGTCCAAGAAACGGTAAATTTATGGAAGATGATGTTAAGAAACTGCCTTCTTCTTCCCACTGGAGAGCTTAATTACGGCATCGTCTAAATGGCCAAAGGTCTGCAACACCTGTCTAGACTGAACCGGAAAAGAAAGGACCTCCTCCTTTGTCCGGATAAATTCTGCGTCCAATGACACCAGCGGTTTCTTTCTAGTCGTCGCAGTATGCTGATTCACAGGAACAAAATTAGGGTAGTATTGATGGATGAAATCCATCGCAACCATGTGTTGTTCCTAAAGGGAAGGGTAATCTTCTTCCCAATCCCTTTCACCATCAGAGAGAATCAGTTGTGAATCTCGGTCTCCTGCATCTGAATGAACAGCACCGTCTGACAGCTCAGGTGCTGAGACTGCAGGAGGCTGCTCCTGCACTTGCTGGGATGCTGCGATCAGCTGCGCAATCTGCGACAGCAAGTCCGTTACGGAGGCCTGAGGAGCAGTGGTCTTCTGTTTCTTCGCCACTTGCTGCTCCTGGGACGGTGTGTCAGAGATGGCTCTTTTCTCCGGATGTCCCAATGAATGAGGCCTCATCTCCCTAGCTCCCGGATAGTCTGACTTCGCAGACAACGAGTGGTCCCTTCTTGGCGATGCAGGCTGGATATCCGAAGTCAGGTAGCTAGGGCGCAGTCGTGTGTGCTTTGTAGATGACGTGGAAGAAGCCGTAACTGTAGCCGAGGCCAGCTGTGATCTGTATGGAACATCCAGGACGGAAGGTGTGGATGTATGCTCCAACTCACGCAAGTTTTTTATCACAACATCTGCCCCCAGATGTTGCTGGGAAAGATAGGGACGTCTCTCGCTCGCGGTTCTTTCAGACCTTGACGAGGTTCCCATGGTACTTGCTAGCTTCTTCCTCTGTTCCGTCGTTGCTGGGTGAGCATGTTTATGTTTTAAGGTGCCCGCTCCACCCAATCCACTTTTATCGGCTGCAACGGACACACCCGGCATCACGGTAACCACAGACGGAGTAACGGCTTCACCGGTTGAGCTAGCTGCAGACAAGGGACTAAAACCACCAGCTAGTGGCTTTATCCCCTGTCTAATATTCATGAGCACCTTGGCAGCTAGCTCTGTTTACTCATCAGAGCGCAACGACAGTAGCACACTTTCTCTTGGTGTCACATAACCATCACCATGTTCTTGTTCCTCTGAAAAAGAAACTGAGAAACTTTTTTGACTTTGCGGCGAGAGGACCAGAATTGGCCTCTCACCGCTAACATACCGTGACACCCGTGTCCAATGTTTGTCATCCCAGCCAACACATGTAGGTCAAGAATTACAAGCAAGGCAACAGGCATGTAAATCCAAGGTAGACTTCCTCGCCTTGCATTTTGAGCAATAAGCTTTCATATTTAATCAAAACAAAGTCGACAGTACTCCCACCAACTCCAAAATAAGTATATGATAAAGATACATAAATAACATTCAAAATACAAATTGAAAATTAATTTCAAAAAAATCTTTCGAAAATTTTTTGACAGGATCACAAGTTCCCAAAAGGAACAGACGAGCTCAAGGGTATCCCGATAGAGCCTAAGTGTGGACAAAAGTCCAAAAATAATTGCTACACTACCGGAATAACATAATATGTATCTTACAACAATACTACAGTAAAAATAAATAGGAAACTACATATATTTATAAGATGTTGCTAATGTAAACAACGTCACAAGAAAAACCGGAAACAAGACCCCAGGCACTGAATAAAAAGGCCGAAGTCAGTAACAGATTTTTAAACTATCCGATGTAAAGCAAGATCTTCAGATGAAGAAACAAGAAGAATGTTACTAAGGCAACATATGCACCCCCCCCACCCCCCCGCCCCTGTGACCTTCACCTTGCAGATGCAGCGGAAACTATTATACGTGACACACATTCTGACTGTTCTGAACATTTGTAAAAAGTTTAACAATTGTACCATGATTCGTTTCTGAGTTATGGCTGAGACATGAATATCGACCGATTTCAGTGTGACCTTAAAGTGTGACCTTGAAATGTGACCTTGACCTTACGGACCTGGCTGTGGTGTGTGACACATCCACCCATTGTCCTTTATGATTGAGCGATGTTAGATGATTGTAGCCCTAATAGTTTTGGAGTTATGCTTGAGACACGATTTGTGACCCTGAACATATGAAGGTCAATTGTGGCCTCCACCTTGCAGATGCAGCAGAAACTATTATACGCGACACACCTTCTGACTGTCCTTATCCCTTTCGCCATCCGGTCGGACCTCACGATGCTCCCGGTCATCCGCACCCGATGCTTCGGGGGAGCGTACCGACCCAGCGCCGTCGGATAATTCCCGATCCGACACCAATTGTGTCGATTGCTGGGATGCTGCGATAATTTGTGCTATCTGAGCTAGCACGTCCGTCATCGAGGCCTGCGGAGTAGCGGTCTTTCGCTGCTTAGCCGCGGGAAGCTCCGCATCAACTGACTCCCGCATACTCTTCCTATGCGAACGTCCAGAGTCTACCGGCCTCGTGTCCCTGGCTACCGGATGGCATGACCTGGTCGCCGATGAATCCCTGCTCGGTGAAGCTGGTAGAATATCCGCGGTCACGTAGCCAAGATGCAGTCGTGTGCGCTGCTGAGAGGATGAGGAAGCCTGAGCAGTCTCAGCGGACTGCCTATACAACGGAGCGTCCCGAGCGACGGACGTGTGCTCCGCTTGCGACACATTTTGTACCACAACATCTGGTCCCAGATGTTGTTGTACGAGAGAGGGGCCTCTCTCGCTCGCGGCCCGGCTGGACCTGGACGAGCTAGGAACCGGACCAGAAGGCTTCCTCCGATCTCTCCTTTTATCCGCCATCACTGGGTGTGCACCTTGTATGTTTATAGTGCTCGCATCACCCAATACTTCTTCCTGGACCGCAACGGACGAACCCGGCTGCCGAACCATTCGGTGAATGGACGCTACACCGGGCAAGCTAGCGGACGACAGCGCCATCGATCCTACTCGGGACCTCTTAGGCAACTGTCGTATCTCCATGAGCACTTTTGCCGCTAGCTCTGCATTCAATTGTGACGACGGAAGCGCACTTTTGGAGGATAACATGGAAACATCATCCTGTTCTTGTTCCTCTGAAATAGAAACTGATAGACTAGAGTGACCCTGTGGAGAAAGGACCGGCATGGCCCTTTCCCCGCTAACAACATAACGTGACACACGTTTCCAATGTTTATCATCCCAATATTGACATATTGAACAGGAGTACAATTAATACAATGATCATGAAAGTCCGAGGAAGATTTCTTCCTATTACAATTTGAACAAAATCCTTTCATTGTGAAAAGACAACAAGTCCTAGTACTCGCACAAACCCCTAAAAACAAAGATACATAATAACATGATCTATTAATATTGAAAAAAGAATTGAAATCAAAAATAATTTTTGAAAAATATTTTTTCAGCGAAGCCCAAGTTTCTGAAAAGTAACGTTGAGCCCCAATGGATCCCAAGGGTAAGTGTGGACAAAAATTTTAAAATTATTTTAAATAATTAATGCAACACTTATGGATAATAATAATGTATCTTATAATGAGATAAACTACTCCAAAGGCAAAAAGCCCCCCTCAAAAGAGACTGTTGCCAATGTAAACAAAAAGTGTATAAACACTAGAAAACATGACTCCAGGCACTGACAATCCTGGCCCGAAATCAGTTATCAAAATACACACTATCTGATGCAAAACAGAGACTTCCAGGGAAGAATCTGCAGAACATCAGATAGTAGATGCAGAACACAACGTCTAAACACCCATGGGTGAAAACGTAAACATGGGGAAAATAACACAATTCATTCTGTTACCAAGCTAATTCTCCCAAGAAATTTTAGTAGTAATCTTACTCAAAATATGCCAAAAGCATGAGAGAATAGCAAGGGGGTACTTACAGGATAAGGGGAGAGGAAACACTGAATAAGCAGTGCAACTTTATAGCAAGAATGACAACAACAGGCCCATGCCTCGAAAATAGGCAACTTAACATAATTTCATTACAAAATTTTAAGTTACAGCCCTGAATATTTTCTGTCACTCCTTTTTCCTCTCCTCCTTCTATATCCTCCTTAGAATCACCATTTCTCCAATATTTATGTGTCTGGCATCATTTAAACTGAGATTTACAAGCACAAAGATCAGTGAGATGTTAACTGATGAAGGGCCAAACAAAGAATGATAATTGGCGCCAATTTCGGAATGTCCTTGACACTGCGCATGCGCAGTAAGGGCAAAGTATGGAAGACCTTCAGGACATGATTTCTTTGGTTTTAGATGCAAATTTGGGGGATTGGGGGGCAAAATTTGTGTTTGGCCCTAGTATTTTAAGAGTTAGCACCAGCTATGTCTGGGTCATTGGTACAGTATAAAAATATATAATTTTCATCATTTATTAGAGAGTGCCATAAGACTCTTCGATGATGTAGGGAAATAATTTTTGTGCCCACACCCCTTCCCCCCACCCCCCTCAAATTTTTACTCAAATAAAACTGAAGTAGGTAAACAATATTTCAAAATTCCAAATATGGGCTTTCAATGGTTTTTCATGAACCACAACATGAGCTTCTAGCACTGAATTAGTTGGGAAATACTGATGAAACAATCAAAAGAATGATGATCAGAATTAATTTTTGGAAAAAAACCCCCAAATATTTACTCAAGTAACTGTGAAGAAAGCAAACAGTACTCTGAAGTACCAAATATAGGCTTCCATTATAATCTTTCACAAGCCACAGAATGGGCTTCTAGTACTCAACTAGTTGGGACATACTGATATAATAAACAATAGAATGATGATCAGGGTTTGAAATACTTACTTGTCCAATGTTCTGTCATCATTTTCATGTCCAGGTAAACTTCTGACATCTCTTGGATTTGCACAGATCATACTTAACCTCACTGGTAAAGCATCACCATCTTTCCCAACTACTTCTAAACCTGTTAATCCTAAGTAATGCATATCTCCCCAGGTTGCAGTGAAATTAAGCTCCAATTCTGAAAAGGAAAATAAAAATAACTGGTATAGTGGTATACAAAAAATGAAATTGCTTTTAAGTGGGTGTGACAAATCTGTATAAAAAGAATTCTATTATATTGCAAATTTTGAATTCTGTTATATTGCAAATTTTGAAGTGTATTAGAAGTGTATTTGAATCATGTAAAGGAATTTGATTTCACATGCCACTGTCAAACACTGAACCTCCCATTTTCAAAATTTGCAATATAAAATTCTGGGTGTGCTAGTTTGAAATGGGGATATTTTGGATAGAAATCAGGGATGTGAGTTTTCCATGAGCACAACTTACATACAGACCTATGTGCATATGTTATTCATATAGCAATTGACAAAGGATCAAAAAGGGGAATACATTAACTGATGAAACTTGAATCACCAATTTTTGACAACTCAAATGCCAACATCAGGAATTAGTATTGGAATTAGAATCAGCACACTGTAAACTTCAACAATCAGTCCATGCATATGTGACACAAGCGATTGATCACAGATTAATTCAAAATATCTTGTATAACCCTTTACCTAGTAAGAATAAAAGATGACACTTGCCAAAAAATTCTTTAACTGATGGAGTGCTAAATTATGTTTGGTCAGCAAAATTTGTTTACAAGTCTTTGTCTGGTTACAATTTATGGAAGAGTGCCTTTGCACACTCTCCCATAAATTGCAACAAACCAAATTCTTGCAGACTATATAATTTCACTTTAAAGATGACAAGAAGCACATCCACAGAATATGGAGCCTTTAAGTTGTGGTATCTGCACTTCAGAGTAAAGCCCAAATACAGGCTTCCAGCAATCAACCAGTTAACAAGGCCTAAAAAAGTTCTCAGGCCTTCCCGCATGGTCATTCTGGCTGATGCATGCTCTTTTTATAACCATGCAAACTTAAACTAGAGGCTCAAGAGAGCTTAAAACACTCTCCTGGACCAAGTTGTCCTAAACTGTAAGAGTTATGGGTATGGAGAATATGTAATCTGAATGAAACATGTGACAGATTCGCCAGCAATTTTTTTGTCCAATTGTTTCAACTGCTCAGAAGAAAGCTTCATACCAAATACAAAATCTCTAGTCCGTGCAGTTTGGGAAATATTGGACATTTCATTTTTTTTTCTATTTTTAGTGCCAGGTGTTCCCACGGGGAACCGCAAACAATTTTGGGGGCATGAATGAAGTACTTAGGGTCAATTAATGCCACATATAAAATTTGGTTCAAATCGCTCCATGGGTTCTTGAAATAGAAATTTTCAGGGGAGCTCAAAAGTGAGCCCATCCCCTGGAGAGCCCAAATATGGACCTATCAACTTTCTTAGAACAAATTTTATTCTTGAACACCAGAGGAAGTTTCATACCAAATATCAAAGCATTTCCACTTGTGGTTCATGAGATGATTTTTTAATGAATTTCATGATATTTGGGCATAAGGCCAAGCCCAAAAAGGGCAGAGACCCCATTTGAACAAAACTAAAACAGAATACCCCCAAGATGATGTGGCCCACATAGGTTTCAATTTGGGCCATTGGTTTGTGAGGAGAAAATATTTTTAAAAAGGTAAACATGTAATCTTTTTCCCATTGACCTGTGTTAAATGAAAATGTCAATGACACTGTAGCTCAACTTGACAAACTTGAACTTGGTAAGTTATAAATGAAATGGCAAAATTGAAGATCATTGGTACCAATGTTATTTGATGAAATTTCAACATAACAGTGTGTGTGCACAACGTCAGAGTAAACTGTAAGACTAGCTAAAGGAAGAATGTTGATACACAAATGCAGTGTGTTCAGAGGTTATTGTAAATGGCAACTTTTTTCACAGAAATGAATGCTAATCAACAGCTCTTATCTAGAGTTCTTGACTAATGAGCACACCAAGTTCAAAAACAATCCTATGATAAATGTGGCCCGTAGGCCATGCCAAAGAATGTTGATGCACAAATGCAATAAATTCAAAGATTCAATAGCTCCTATCTTTGTCACCCTGCATAAGCATACAAAGTTTCAAAACAACCTGATAATGAATGTGCCCTCTGAGGCATGCCAAAGGAAAATGTTAATGCACAAATGCACTAAGTAGAAGGTCATTGCTTTGTGGCAATGGTTTTGGTTTTTTTTATGGAAATTCATAAATATACCCTACAGAGAGTGCAAAAGGGATAAGTTGATGCACAAATGCAGTAAGTTCAAAGACTGGTGATAACGACAATAACTTTTTTATGGAAATTAAAAAATAGCTCACATCTAGAGGTCACCTCGAACACACATACAAAGTTTCAAAGTGATCCGATCATAAATGTGCCCTGAAGGGTGTGTTAAAGGGAAATATTGAGGTCTGACTAAACTAAGTTCAAAGGTCAGAGGCAACATTTTTTGACAGAAATGGAAGAAAATCGACAGCTCCCATATAGATGTTACCCTAAACAAGCACACCAAGTTTGCAAGCGATCCAATCATGAATGTGCTCTGCAGGGAGTGTCAAAGGGAAATATTGATGCTTAACTGCACTAAGTTTTTACTAAGTTCATCGAAGGTCATTGCCAGTGGCAACATTTTTTGATGAAAATCGATGAAAATCGATAGCTTCCATCTACAGGTAACCCCAAACAAGCATACAAAGTTTCAAAGCGATCTGATCATAAATGTGCCCTGTAGGGCATGCCAATATTGATGCCTGACTAAACTAAGTTCAAAGATTGTTTTTGACAGACGGAAATTGAAGAAACTGAAAAAATTTATAGTAATTTATATATTTTTGATACTTACCAATGACCCAGACATAGCTGGTGCTAACTCTTAAAATATAGGGCCAAACACAAATTTTGCCCCCCAATCCCCAAAATTTGCATCTAAAACCAAAGAAAACATGTCCTGAATGGCCCTCCATACTTCACCTCTACTGCGCATGCGCAGTGTCAAGGACGTCCCGAAATTGCCGCCATTAATCATTCTTATAACCAGTGCCTGGTAAGCGCTATGTCCTCAGCGGGGAGGTATGAGTTCCCAACTCCTGGGAGGGCCATCCCAGTCTGGGTCATTGGTAAGTATAAAAAATATATAAATTACTATAAATTTTTTCAGATTTTTATACTGTACCAATGACCCAGACATAGCTGAATAGTAAAAAGGCTGGAGGGCCCAGGACATAGAGGAAAATCCAATAAGCTCAACTATATAAAATAGAGTCATCTCCTGTAGGAGAAAAGGAGAAATAGGCTTCACGTGTATCTTTCTTATTTATGACAAATTAGAAAGACACAATACCTTCTATAATTGAGCATCATAACATCCATGTTCTCTATTAATATCCAGTATAATTCGTATACTAATTATATTTAAAGTAAGCCAATAAATAAAGTTAGTCCAAAGAATTGAGACTCTTTATACTCTTTTAAAAGTGTCTGAGGATAGTATAATAACATCCGTTTGACACATGACATATTCAAATGCTATACTTTAAAACTATGACATGAATGAATTAAAACATAACTTTCACTTAAGAAACCATCCCAGTAACAGCTCAGAATTACTAACTCCAGAGGAGGTATCCCCTTGTTTTCATAATAAAAACAGGTGACCCAAGGGAACACCCTCCCCCCCCCCCCTTTTCTTGCCCTGGGTCAAATAGCCCAGAGCGAAGAGGGCAGCAGGACGGAGTCACTGCCGGAACATAAAGCCTACATAGCTATAGTTGCAATTGTTAAGCGATCGACTTTCTGAGCAGCTGATAATGGACCTAAACAATGCAGGTCTCCAGAAATGGATACAATATTTCTGAGATAAAAATTCATGAATGTGGATGGTTGAGACCAATATGCAGCCTACTTAATCTATAATAGCAAAACTATATGTCAGCCCAAGATGTAGAAGAGCTCTTACTTCATGAGCCGAAATCTTAAGCACAGACTGCTGAGTTAAGGATAGATTATCCTAAGCAGTACCGATAGTTAACTGAATGCATTAAGTAATAGAATGGACCGTAATGACCTTTCTATTAGGCATCAGAGCCAGAAGAAGCTTACGTCCTACTGATAAACTGAGATCTGTTAATAAATACATAAAGGTCTATCCGGACAGAGTAAAGGCCTATGCCCGCTCGAAGACGGAAGGACCTTAAAAACAATAGGTTCCGGATATCATTAGGAGCCTGATTCTTAACCAAAAATACAACATTAGTAGTAAAGGTAATAGAGTTCCCGATACTACGAAAGTGAGAATCGTCCACCGATAGTGCATGAAGCTCACTGACTCTTCAGCAGAAGAGAAGGCTAAGAGAATCGCTGCCTTAAAAGACCAGAATTTGAAACTGCTGTCCCAAGGATTCAAATGGTTGCTTTAGTTAGTAAGAACCCAAACTAAATTCCGAATAGGAATTAATCTAACGATTCTAGATCTCTTATCGAAAAGTTTCAAACTAACTTAAAGAGACATTAGGCTCCATTGTAAACTATCATGGTGTGCATAGGTATCAGATAACATAGACCTATAACCTATAAAAGTAACTGGCTGCAGATGATTTCGTTAAACAAGTATACTAGAAAGTTTGCAATGTCTGGTATGGAGGAATCAAAAATATCAACATAAAGATCCCTACATCAATGACGGAAGACCCTCCACTTTAGCCGCATATTATAGCGAAGAGGAGGTCCTTAGGAATCGCGTCCACTGCTGGTCCTATACAGTGCTTACTATGCAAGAAGGACCGTACAACGGAATACGTGAAGGTTGAGACCTTGCGGGTTGTGATAGAGTTGACACGATTTCCCCAGTGAAAAAAGATCCTCTCGTGGAGGAAGTTTCCGCGGTAAGTCCCACAGTAGACATCTAAGTAAATTTATCCACCGTCTCTGTGGGACAGAGATGCTACCAACAGAATTGTATTGTGAATGAATAATCCTAGCAATACTTGCTGAATCAACAGCGCTGGAGGATACGTATATCCTATCATCGCGTCCTACTAGATCGATAGAGCGTTAACTACATATGCTCAGGGATCCGGACACGGTGACACATACGTCTACAATTGATTGGAGAGTTGTGTCGCAAATAAATTATCACTGGGTGCTCCCATTGATAGCAAATCTGATTGAATACTTGTTAGTTGACAGTCCATTCCGACGGCAACAAACGACCCTTACGTGAAAGGGAGTCTGCTTATACGATCCGACGACCGAGAATATGACGAACCGAAACAGAACTTGGAGTTCTATAACAAACAGAAGGATTCTTTCCGTTAAAATCAATAACGGAACCGAATGAGTGCCTCCCTGGTTCCGGATATACGCAACTACTGTCGTATTATCGGACAGGATTGAACATGCGTTTCTGAATAAAATTTATCCAATGACGTAGTGCAAGCCAACATAATATTCTTCCTTGGAAGTAAAGAGCTTGCCTAAAAACTACAGAACCCAAAGACCCCGGCACTTCGAATCCGTTGGGATCAAAATGTGTCCCAACCTGTTTGACTGGCATCCGTCATAATCGAAAAACTCGGATCCGGCAACTACAGTGGAACTCTCTGAGTCAACCACCGAATGTTTGCCCACATCTGAATCTCTTGTTACACTAGATAGACAAGAGAACGTGTATATCGAGCAATTCAAGATTGCTGAAAGGTTACCGTTGAAGAGAAGCTTCTCGGGGACCGAAGCGACTCTGAGAGAGTTCTTCACCTTACTATCCGCGCGCGTGGATATAGCTAGGGCTGCGTCACGTCTAACCAACTCCAGGTTGCCACTGAAGGGCGGAGTTATACGTGGAAAACTACTGCCCCTGAAAGAAATCCCATTGAGGATCATATCCTGGAATTCTTTCTCTTGAAGGTGTAATGATAACGTCTCAGTAAGGTGGTGTACGTATGATAAAGCATCTAAGTTAAGTCTATTATACATCATTGTCGTTTCCAACATCGTGGTTGGAATTGACATAGATGGCAAAAAAGACAACTGCAGTCTTGAGTCTCGCTGTCTTAGACGCAAAGGAACTCTCGGTAAGCCCAGTTCTGCCAATAAACAATTATTTCCTAGAATTCACGAAAGGCAGAATAGAGCATTGCGGACAAGAAACTATACTAGCATGTTGATAGCAAGCTTATATATATATATAGCGTCGATCAATAATTCAAATGGTCTAAAGACATTATTGAACTGCGTCGGGAAATCAGGGACAATGTCCCTGAACCGATCCAAAACTCCATGTCCAATGACGCTATTAGTCTCTTATCCAGCATCGCAGCAATGTAGTCCGACGGAACAACCTCTGGAAGATAATGCCGGAAGAAATCTATGGCAGCTTCTGTTGTTCCGAAAGGGAAAGCTCGAAATCATCCGAATCCCTTTCGCCATCCTGTCGGACCCTATGAAATAATCGGTCGTCCGTACCTGATGCAACAGCGGAGTGTACCAACCCAGCGCTGTCGGATTATTCCTGATCCGACCGAGAATCTGTCGTTTGCTGGGATGCTACGATAAGCTGTGCTATTTTGGATAGCACGTCCGTCACTGAGGCCTGTGGAGAAGCGGTCTTACGATGCATTGCCGCTGGAAGCTCCGTGTTCGTTACCCTGTGCATACTTCTATTATGCGAGCGACCGGAGTGTGCAGGCCTCGTGTCCCTTGGCTACCGGATGGCGTGACCTGTTCGCCATGGAATCACTGAATGCCGAAGCTGGCCGGATATTCAAGGTCACGTAGCCAATGTGCGGTCGTGTGCGCTGCTGTGAGGATGAGGAAGCATTATCGACAGTCACTCGGACTGTCTATATAACGGAGCGTCCAGAGTGGTGGACATACGCTCCGAAGGTGAAATGTCTGTACCACAACATCCGGTCCCATATGTTGTTGCACGAGAGAGGGACCTCTCTCGCTCGCCGCCCGGACGGACCGGACGAGCTAGGAACCGGACTAACAGGCTTCCTCTGATCTCTCCTCTAATCCGTCATCACTGGGTGTGTACTAAAGTCTATTATAGTGCTCGCATCACCCAAATCTCCATCCTAGACCGCAATGGACGAACCTGACTGCCGAACCGTTCGATGAATGGACGCTACACCGGGTGAGCTAGCGAATGTCAACTCCGTCGATCCTAATAGGGACCTCTTAGGCGATTGACGTAATCCATGAGCACTAATTGCCGCTAGCTCTTCATTAACTATGACGACAGAGGCACACTTTTGAAAGACATCTCAGTAATTTTGCGAACAAGAAACCAGACATGCTTGTAAATAGCAAGCATATAAAAATATATGTAGCGTCGTTCAATAAATCAAAAGTATCTGAGACATTATTGGACTGTGTCGGAACTGAGGGACGATGTCCCTGAACCGAACCAAAAATTTCTATGTCCACCGACGCTATCAGTTTCTTATCCGGTATCGCAGCCTTCTGGTCCGACGAAGACCCTCTAGAAGATGAAGTCGGATGACAAATACAGCAGCTTATGTTGTTCCGAAAGGGAAAGCTCGAAATCCTCCGAATCTCTTTCGGCATCCCGTCGGACCGTAAGAAATTTTCGGACGTCCGCACCTGATGCTTCCGCGGAGCGTCCCAACCCAGCGTCGTCGGATATTATATTATGCGACAGAGATTCTGTCGTTGCTGGGATGCTGCGATAAGTTGTGCTATTTGGGATAGCACGTCCGTCACCGAGGCCTGTGCAGAAGCGGTCTTACGATGCTTTGCCACTGGAAGCTCCGTGTACGTTGACTCCCGCATACTTTCTTATGCGAACGTCCGGAGTCTGCAGGCCTCGTGTCCCTGGCTATCGGATGGCGTGACCTGGTCGCCGAGGATTCTCTGATTGGCGAAGTTGACTGGATATCGGAGGTCACGTAGCCAAGGTGCGGTCGTGTGCGCTGCCATGAGAATGAGGAAGCCTTATTGACAGTCTCTCCGCACTGTCTATATAACGGAGCGTCCCGAGCGGCGGACGTATGCTCCGAATGCGATACATTTTGTACCACAACATCTGGGGCCAGATGTTGATGTACGAGAGAGGGACCTCTCTCGCTCGCAGCCCGGATGGGCCTGGACGAGCTATGAACCGGACTAAAAGGCTTCCTCCGTTCTCCCCTCTAATCCGCCGTCACTGGGTGTGCACATGGATGTTTATAGTGCTCGCATCACCCAAAACTCCTTTCTAGACCGCAATGGACGAACCCGGCTGCCGAACCATTCGATGAATGGACACTACACCGGGCGAGCTAGCGGACGTCAAAGGCCGTCGAACCTACTAGGGTCCTCTAAGGCAATTGACGTATTACCTGAGCACTTTTCCGCTAGCTCTACATTAATTGTGACAACGGAGGCACACTTTTTGGAAGACAACACGGATACATCACCCTGATCATGATCGTCTCAAATAGAGATTGATAAAGTAGAGTGACCCTATGGGGAAAGGACCGGAATGGCCAATTCCCCACTAACATACCGTGACACACGCTTCCCATGTTGTCATCGTAATCAACACATACAGAACAGGAGTTAGTGCGAGTACACTGACTACATTATACAATGATTATGAAAATCAGAGGAAGATTTCCTCTTATTACAATTGAACAATATTCTTTCAATGTGAAAAGAAAACAAAGTCCTAGTACTCGCACCAACCCCTGACAATCAAAATACATAATAACAAGATCCATTAACATAGAAAAAATAATTGAATCAAAAACTTTTGAAAAAATATTTTTTCAGAACAGCCCAAGTTTCTGAAAAGTAATGTTGAGCCCCAATGGATCCCAAGTCTAAGTGTGGACAAAAATTCTAAAAATATTTAAAACAATTTATGCAACACATACGAACAATAATAATGTGTCTAGTTATGATTAAATTAACATCAAGATATTATTTTCAAGAAATCCCCCCTCACACAGAGGGCTGCTGGAAATGTAAACAATAAGTGTAAAAACACTAGATCAAGACTCCAGGCACCCTGGCCCGAAATCAGTTACCAATAATACACTATCTGATGCAAAACAGAGACTTCCAGGGAAGAAACTGCAGAACATCAGATGGTAGATGCAGAACACTACGCCTAACCACCCACAGGTGAAGACGTAAACATGGGGAAAAGAACAGAATACATTCTGTTATCCAGCTAAAACTCCCAAGAAATTTTAGTAATAATATTACAGAAAATATGCCAAAAGCATGGCAGAATAGCAAGAGGGAACTTAAAGGAAAGGGAGAGAGGAAAACACTGAATAAGCAGTGTAATCTTGATAACAAGAATGACCACAACAGGCAGTTGCCTCGAAAATAGGTAACTTAACATAATTTGATCAAA
Organism: Pictodentalium vernedei; assembly: GCA_031216915.1. NCBI lineage: Eukaryota > Metazoa > Mollusca > Scaphopoda > Dentaliida > Dentaliidae > Pictodentalium > Pictodentalium vernedei. Next base: position 332,652,559 of record CM062297.1, on the reverse strand, counting down.
AAAAATTTTAAGTTACAGCCCTGATTATTTTCTGTCACTCATTTTTCCTCTCCTCCTTCTATATCCTCCTTTGAATCACCATTTCACTAATATTTATGTGTCTGGCATCATTTAAACTGAGATTTACAAGCACAAAGATCAGTCAGATGTTAACTGATGAAGGGCCAAACTAAGAATGATTAATGGCGCCAATTTCGGGACGTCCTTGACACTGCGCATGCGCAGTAGAGGTGAAGTATGGAGGGCCATTCAGGACATGTTTTCTTTGGTTTTAGATGCAAATTTTGGGGATTGGGGGGCAAAATTTGTGTTTGGCCCTATATTTTAAGAGTTAGCACCAGCTATGTCTGGGTCATTGGTACAGTATAAAAATATCGATAGCTCCCATCTAGAGGTCACCCCAAACAAGCATGCCAGATTTCAAAGCAATCTGATCATAAATGTGCCCTGTAGGGTGTGCCAAAGGGAAATATTGAGGTCTGACTAAACTAAGTTCTAAGAACGTTGGCCGTGGCAACATTTTTTGACGGAAATGGAAGAAAATCGATAGCTCCCTTCTAGAGGTCACCCCAAACAAGCATGCCAGGTTTCAAAGCAATCTGATCATAAATGTGCCCTGTAGGGTGTGCCAAAGGGAAATACTGAGGTCTTTTGACTAAACTAAGTTCTAAGAATGTTGGCCACGGCAACATTTTTTGACGGAAATGGAAAAAAATCGATAGCTCCCATCTAGAGGTCACCCCAAACAAGCAAACCAGGTTTCAAAGCAATCCAATCATAAATGTGCCCTGTATCGTGTGCCAAAGGAAAATATTGAGGTCTTCTGACTAAACTAAGTTCTAAGAACGTTGGCCACGGCAACATTTTTTGACGGAAAAGGAAAATGAAAGTGTCAATGACACTGTAGCTCAACTTGTCAAGACAAAGACATGTACATGTATAGTATGTGACACAGCAATGACAAACATCTAGGTAATGGCCTGATAACAAAGGTACATATAAAGTATTGTAACGGTCTGTACATAAATACTGACCGTTGCCTGTAACAAATGTATAGGTAAAGTATTGTAAAGGTGGGTGACAGTCAGATGCTGAACTAGAAAAAATCTTTGAGTCCCAGAGTGGGTCTGACTGAACCCCAAAATATTTGTTCTCATAGCACAGTGATAACAAAGGCACCCCAAAACACACTCGTTCCTGTCCCAAGGTGAAAACAAAAGTACTCAAGACGTTTTGTGAAGATCAGTTCATAAATACGAGCTGTATAGAACTTGTGACAAAAAACTGATTGGACCTAATTTCGGTACAAAATGGCCACTGGCAGCCATCTTGAATTTTGGACCGTACCCAGAAACACTCATTCTTATCCCAAGGAGATAACAAAGGTACCCAAGAAGTTTTGTGAAGATCGGTTCATAAATACAGCCTCTACCCTGAGCCGTATTGACATGTGTGCTTACATTGTGTAAGTTGCACTGAATAAATCAAAGTTCATCTAATTTGCATAATTTCTGCATGAAAAAAACCCCCTTACAATATGTGATGTATTCCATGTTACTAAACATTCATACAAAAATTTATTCAAATCAGAACTTTCATACAGAAGTTCTATACAAAAGACTGATTGCACTAATTTTGGTACAAAATGGCTGCTGGTGGCCATCTTGAATTTCGGACCACACCCAAAAACACTCGCTCTCATCCCACGGTGATAACAAAGGTACCCAAGAAGTTTCGTAAAGATTGGTTCATAAATATGGCCTCTAGTCTGAGCTGTATAGAAGTTGTGTACAAAAAACTGATTAGACCTAATTTCGGTACAAAATGGCCACTGGCAGCCATCTTGAATTTTAGACCGCACCCAGAAACACTCGTTCTCGTCCCAAGGTGATAACAAAGGTACCCAAGACATTTCGTGAAGATCAGTTCATAAATACAGACTCTAGTCTGAGCCGTATTGACATGTGTACTTACTGTGTGTAAGTCGCACTGAAAAAATCAAAGTTCATCTAATTTGCATAATTTCTGCACGAGAAAAAAACCCGTATTATATGTGATGCATCCCATGGTACTAAACATTCACACAAAAAAATTATTCAAATCAGGGCTTTCATATGGAAGTTCTGTGCAAAAATCTGATTGCACCTAATTTTGTACAAAATGGCTGCCATCGGCCATCTTGAATTTCGGACCGCACCCAAAAACACTCCTTCTCATCCCACGGTGATACCAAAGGTACCCAATAAGTTTCGTAAAGATCGGTTCATAAATACGGCCTCTAGCCCGAGCCGTATTGGCATTTGCACTTACAGTGCTGAAAGTAACCCCAAAAAACATCAAAATTAGTCTAATTTGCACAATTTATGTACGAGAAAAAACCCGTATTATATGTGATGTATCCCATGGTACTAAACATTCATACAAAAAATTATTCAAATCAGAGCTTTCATATGGAAGTTCTGTACAAAAAACAGATTTCTGCATCGTCGGTACAAAATGGCAGCTGGCAGCCATCTTGAATTTCGGAGCGCACCCAAAAACACTCGTTCTCGTCCCACGGTCATAACAAAGGTACCCAAGAAGTTTCGTAAAGATCGGTTCATAAATACGGCCTCTAGCCCGAGCCATAGCAGCTTGGCACTTACAGCTCTGAAAGTAACACTAAATAAATCAAAGTCAGTCTAATTTGCATAATTTACGCACGAGAAAAAAACCCGTATTATATGTGATGTATCCCATGGTACTAAACATTTATACAAAACTTTATTCAAATCAGAACTTTCATACAGAAGTTCTGTACAAAAAACTGATTTTTGCATCATCGGTACAAAATGGCCACTGGCAGCCATCTTGAATTTCGGACCACACCTAAAAACACTCGTTCCCGTCCCAGGGTCATAACAAAGGTGCACAAGAAGTTTTCGTAAAGATCGGTTCATAAATACGACCTCTAGCCCGAGCCATAGCCAATTGTTGACGTACGGACAGACGGACAGATGGCCAGACGGACAGACGGATGGACGGACGGACGGATGGACGGACGGACGGACGACGGGCCATGACAATAGCTCAAATTTGACTTCGTCAAAGTTGAGCTAAAAATCGATAGCTCCCATCTAGAGGTCATCCCAAACAAGCATACCAGGTTTCAAAGCAATCCAATCATAAGTTCTAAGAACGTTGGCCACGGCAACATTTTTTGACGGAAATGGAAAACAAGAGGCCCCAGGGGGCCTGAGGGCGCTCACCTGACATGGTAGCCTAAATATCAACCCAGAGAATTGATTTCAACAAGTTGCATCTGCTACTCCTAAGAAAAGCTTATACCAAATATCCAAAGATTCTGACCAGTGGATCTAAAATGAAAGTGTCAATGGCACTGTAGCTCAACTCAAGACATGTACATGTATAATATGTAACACAGCAATGACAAAGCAATGACAAAGATCTAGGTAATGACCCGATAACAAAGGTACATATAAAGTATTGTAACGGTCTGTACATAAATACTGACCGTAGCCTGTAACAAATGTATAGGTAAAGTATTGTAAAGGTGGGTGACAGTCAGATGATAAACTTGAAAAAAATCTTTGAGTCCCAGAGTGGGTCTGACTGAACCCCAAAATATTTGTTCTCATAGCACAGTGATAACAAAGGCACCCCAAAACACACTCATTCCTGTCCGAAGGTGAAAACAAAGGTACCCAAGAAGTTTCGTGAAGATTGGTTCATAAATACGAGCTGTATAGAAGTTGTGACAAAAAAATGATTGGACCTAATTTCGGTAAAAAATGGCCACTGGCAGCCATCTTGAATTTTGGTCCGCACTCAGAAACACTCGTTCTCGTCCCAAGGTGATAACAAAGGTACCCAAGTTTCGTGAAGATCGGTTGATAAATACAACCTCTAGCCCGAGCTGTATTGACATGTGCACTTACAGTGTATAAATAGCACTAAATAAATCAAAATTCATCTAATTTGCATAATTTCTGCATGAGAAAAAACCAGTACTGTATGTGATGTATTCCATTTTACTAAACATTAATACAAAACTTTATTCGAATCAGAAGTTTCATACAGAAGTTCTGTACAAATGACTGATTGCACTAATTTTAGTACAAAATGGCTGTGGTGGCCATCTTGAATTCTGGACCACACCAAAAAACACTCGTTCTCATCCCATGGTGATAACAAAGGTACCCAAGAAGTTTCGTAAAGATCGGTTCATAAATACAGCCTCTAGACTGAGCCGTATAGAAGTTGTGTACAAAAAACTGATTAGACCTAATTTCGGTACAAAATGGCCACTGGCAGCCACCTTGAATTTTGGACCGCACTCAGAAACACTCGTTCTCGTCCCAAGGTGATAACAGAGGTACCCAAGAAGTTTCGTGAAGATCTGTTGATAAATACAGACTCCAGCCCGAGCCGTATTGACATGTGTACTCACTCTGTGTAAGCAGCACTGAAAAAATCAAAGTTCATCTAATTTGCATAATTTCTGCACAAGAAAAAAACCTGTATTATATGTGATGTATCCCATGGTACTAAACATTCACACAAAAATTTTTTCAAATCAGCGCTTTCATATGGAAGCTCTGTGCAAAAATCTGATTGCACCTAATTTTGTACAAAATGGCTGCCATCGGCCATCTTGTATTTCAGACCGCACCAAAAAACACTCGTTCTCTTCCCACGGTGATACCAAAGGTACCCAAGAAGTTACGTAAAGATTGGTTTATAAATACGGCCTCTAGCCCGAGCCGTATTGGCATTTGCACTAACAGTGCTGAAAGTAACACTAAATACATCAAAGTTAGTCTAATTTGCATAATTTACGTACGAGAAAAAAACCCGTACTATATGTGATGTATCCCATGGTACTAAACATTCATACAAAAAATTATTCAAATCAGCGCTTTCATATGGAGGTTCTGCGCAAAAATCTGATTTCACCTAAGTCTGTACAAAATGGCCACCAGCGGCCAACTTTAATTTCGGATCGCACCCAAAAACACTCGTTCTCGTTCCACGGTCATAACAAAGATACCCAAGAAGTTTCGTAAAGATCGGTTCATAAATATGGCCTCTAGCCCGAGCCGTATTGAATTGTTGACGGACAGACAGACAGACAGACAGACGCTCCAACATTTCGGGTTTATGGGCTACCAAAAAAACATTTTGTATGTCCAAAACCTTATTTTACCCAGAACCCCAACCCCTCCACCCTAGAACTTATATTTAACCCTAACCCCACCCCTCCACCCAAAAAACACACCCTAACCATACCCCACCCTGACCCTAAACCCTAAAAGCCCACCCCAGACCCTAATTCCCACCCACCACCGGGACCTAACCCCCCAACCTTAAGCCCTACTCTGGGGCTACCCCTAACCCACCCCTGACCCAACCCCACCCTAGCCAAACCAATAGGATTAGGAGTTATTTTTTGGTTTAGGGGCTACTAAAACTAAAACCCCACCCCTGACCCCAACCCTAATCCCCGGGACCTAACCCTCCCCAACCTTAAGCCCTACTCTGGGGCTACCCCTAACCCCACCCCACCCCACTCCTAACCCTAACACTACCTTAATTTGGAGGTATCCCCTAATAATAATATCCCCTAAACCCCCAATGTTGGCCTGGACAGACAGCCAGACGGACGACAGGCCATGGCATAAGCTCAAATTTGGCTTCGCCAAAGTTGAGCTAAAAATTATATGGTTTTTGTCTGATATTTGACCCAAGTTAATAAAATTGATAAATTTGTCCCTGGAGTGTAACTAGGTTTTGCAATGCTTTAGCACTGCAAAGCCTTCATGCACTCAAGGGATGAAATACGCCACCACTCATGCTATTCTGTAGATTATGAGGCCTAAAACATAAAACAAACTAAGAATATGAACTTTAGATTGCAAAGCAATAATTACTAAGTAAATATTTGGGCTCCCTTGGGGAACCCAAATATTAACATAGGAACTCGATTTGAACAAATTTGAACCTTACACCTCTAGAGACATACTAAATATGAAAGGATTCTCACTGGTGGGTCTGAAAAAGAAGATTTTTAAAGAAATTTTCTCATATTGCACTAAGTTAAAAGTTGGGCTCCAATAAAGAGCCCAAATATTCATCCAAGGCTCCCATTTGAACAAACTTGAATCTAACCCCCCTAGATATGCTGCATACCAAATATCAAAAGAATCTGACACGTCGATCTGAAGAAGAAGATTTTTAAAGATTATTCCCCATATTGCACAAAGTTAGTATTCAGGCTCCCACCAGAAGCCCAAATATTAACCCAGGGAGTCGATTTGAACAAATTCAAATCTTACACCTCTAGAGATGTCACATACCAAATATGACAGGATTCTCACTAGTGGGTCATCGAAAAAAAGAATTTCGCGCATCAATCAAGTACTTGGGACCCACTTATGCTACATGCCAAATTTGGTTCAAATCGGTCCATCAGTTCTTGAAATAGAAATTTTGGGCAGAGCCCAAAAGGGTTATGTGCCCACAGAGAGCCCAAATATTGATCTACCAACTTCTCTTGCACAAACTTTAATCTTCAACACCAATGAGTTTTGCATACCATATATCAAGGCAATCTCTCTGGTGGTTCATGAGAAGATTTTTAAAGATTTTTGGGCTTTGGCATCATTGACGAGAGCCCGAAGAAGGCAGCCGCGTCATTTGAACAAAATAGAAAAGGTATACCCCAGGGATGGTTTGTGCAATATATGTTTGAATTTGACTGAATGGCTGTGAAGACGAAGCCAGGTTTGCAAAAGTTAACGGACGACGGACACCAGGTGATGGCAATACCTCACAATGACTTGCAGTCAGGTGAGCTAAAAAAATAAAATAAAAAAATGCCCGCCAACATGCAACTGTTTGTTCTGAGAATCGGAATTTGGCCTCCGGCAACCATTTTGAATTTCGGACCGCACCCAAAAACACTTGATCTCGTCCCAAGGTGATAACAAAGGTACCCAAAAAGTTTCGTGAAGAACGGTTCATAAATAGAGCCCCCAACCCGAGCCGTATTGACATGTGTACTTACTGTGTATAAGTGGCACTGAATAAATCAAAGTTCATCTAATTTGCATAATTTCTCCACGAGAAAAAAACCTGTATTAAATGTGATGTATTCCATGTTACTTAACATTGAGACAAAAATTTATTCAAATCAGAACTTTCATACAGAAGTTCTGTACAAAAAACTGATTGCTTGCACGAATATCGGTGCAAAATGGCTGCTGGTGGCCATCTTGAATTTCGGACTGCACCCAAAAACACTCGTTCTCGTCCCACGGTGATAACAGAGGTACCCAAGAAGTTTCATAAAGATCGGTTCATAAATACAGCCTCTAGCCCGAGCCGTATTGAATTGTTGATGGACGGACAGACGGGCCACTACATCAAAGTTGCGCTAATAATTGCCTGAGAAACTGAAGATCTACTTTGAGGGGCCTAGCTAGCTTCATTTTCTGACTCAAAAATATAGAGTATGACACCTCACTGGAACATGCTGAATGAGCCCATTCCAATAAGGGGTCATAAGGCATGTTTTTGAAGCAAAAATTAAAAAAATAAAATTTTAATGGTGCGTTTTGGAACTATCGTTGGCCATTACTTTGGATGAGGGAAAAAATGAGTGCTATATTTTTTAGTAAAATGAACAATATTGTTTCAATCTTTTTTAAGACTGCCTACATGCACTGCCCAATAAATTATAATAAAACAAAATTTTTGTTTTATATAGATATGAAGAACATAAGAACAATATGGGCATCCACATTTTAATATGTTCTCAATGTGAGCTTCTAAAATGATGAAAGAATTCTGAAATTTGATAGCTATCCATTTTTTAACCCTAAGGGGCCTGGACAAGTATCCTGAATTCTCACCAACCCACACACTCTATATGTCCAGTGGCTTACAAGTGATTTCTAGTCAAGTCTTAGCTGCCTTAACAGGCAGCCAAGACTGTAACTAAAAATCACTGCCTAGATAATTCACCTATTGTCAGCAGAACCTCCTCACGATGGCGTGTTAAGGACACCTGTTTTGATGTTGTAAAAGTCGGAAATAGGCCTTTAAGGGTTAAAAGAATTTCAAAGAGCTGTTACGAAAACTATGTAATTTAAGAAAGATCAAGAACTTTAAAAATATTTGTGTTTCCAAATCACATATATATTAATAAAAAGTGGCAGAACCTCTACTCAAGTTAAATCTCTATAAATAAGCTTGTAAATATTAAACTCACTTCTTCCCTTAAAAACAACTGTATCTCCATGAGTGACAATGCTTGTTGCTGGTCGAGGTGTTGTGTTCTGTGCATTTTTCTGTCTGGGTTTCAAATTGCTAGCACGAGTAAAAGGTCGGACCTTAATAAAGTATGAAAAAGAAAGAAATTTTAAGTACACATCTTGAGGTATGCATGTGATAAAACTTTAGATCAATTATATCAATTGAAGGAAACTTTAGACCCTGGGGGCAGTTATTGAATATTTATGACTGAAGAGAAAAAATGATTCAAAACATATCATCATACTTTCCCATGACTGAAATACATAGCTTTAATTCTGGTATTCATTTCTACTGTGCATGAAAAACTAGGTCCTGTAGCTGTGAAGTGGTTTCTCACCAACAAATATGAAAACTGTTGCCACACAACATCTTCTATCAAAAATATAACTGATCAGCGGTTTAGAAGCTAAACTAAAGTTTCGTCATGGTTCTTAAAGGTTATGCTCCAAACAAGCAATATTCAGCTGGTACGACAGCTGTGTTGGAGTACAAACCTGACAAGTGCAATGCTATGGGATGGCCTTTCCCCTGCCACCAATATCCTAGAAGGGCAATAACTCTTAAAGAAATGCTTGAACATAGATGGTCACTATCACCCTCACACTACTCTCCCCAAACAAGCTATATAATAAATTTGGCAAGAAAATCTTGAATGGTTTTCATTGAAATGTGATGACAAGATATGGTAATGTGATGACAAGAAATTCTAAGTCAATCAAGGGTAATAACTCTTGAAGAAATGCTTGAACAATGCTGTTTGTAATCACATTTATGATATTCTCACTAAATACGTATATATAAATTTGGGAAAAATACTCTGGAACAGTTTTCTTTAAAATGAGATGATGAAAAGAATTGACAGATGAATGGACAGACAGAACCCAATCCATTCCTATACCGCAGCCACTACATGGTGGAAGATAAAAATGATATGCAGCACACTGTTTACTGCAGATACACATGTACATGAAATTTCATCCAAAACTGCTTAGATCTTCAAAAGCGATTCTCAGAACAAACATATGCAAATGGACTATTGATGATTTGAAAGACAAATGGATGGCAAGTCAGACAGAAGACCAGACATTTCCATAATGTAATGTGACATGTAACTGGATATACAATGGGAACTGTTAACTGATCAGCCATTTTGCCAGCACAAATCAAAATATTTAAAAATTGTCAACAAAATAATATATGACTCTTCACTGGAACAAACTCCAATGAGGATTGAAAGACAAGTGCTTTCCACTTAGTACGCCTTTCGCTGGGGAACGAAAGGTGTTCTAAGTGGAAAGCACTTGTCTTTCAATCCCCATTTGCATTTTAAAGGCAAATAAAAATATGTTTAGTTAAGTTCCAATGAGGGGGTCACATGATATGGTTTTGTTGAAATCTTTTGAAAAATAATTCTTATCCAATGGCTCATTCTGTAAATTACGTGGACAGATGCAGCAGATTCGTTAGATAAATGGTTAACCCACTACCTAACGTAATACACATATTCATAAAATGCAATTCACAGAATTGCTATTAAATTTTTAAAGAATATTATTTTTCTATTTTTTGCCTTCAAAATCTAGCTTAGGATTTTTCATTGGAATGAGAATGTCCAGATCAATCGAATGATGGTTCATCAACTATGTTTCGGAGGCAAAAAGTAAAACTTTTTAATTATTCTATTTTATTTCAAAAGTCATCTGCTTGTTGTGTCAGGTAAAGAAATGAAGTAACCCAGAGCATTAATCCATTTTATTTCAAAACTCATCTACTTGTATTAGGTAAATAGATGAAGTAAGCCAGGACATAATTCCAAGAAACATTAATCTCAACTCAAAGGCCTAATTCTGACTATCAATACTTTTTATTGCAGCAGAAGAGGTACCTCAACATTCAGTCTGTGGGTAAAATTGCAAGTTGTATTCTAAGGACATTGGCATCATTTCTAGGCAAGTCTTGCCAGCCAAGATTTGCCTAAAAACAACTGCAAAGTGACAGGATGTAGGACCCGGCAAAGTGTATAAAAGATATTTTTAAAAATCTCCAGTCTCTCAAGGGTTAACTGGTCGAGTGCTAGAAGCCACTATCATGGTTCTATTGTAAAGTGCTGAAAGCCACTGTAGTGGCTTTATAGTGTACGTGTTAGCTTGTTGTTTGCTCAGCAGTAGAAAAAAATGTTTATGTAAAATTGTTTTGTTACCATCTAAATAGTAATAAAATAATTATTTATGAAGAACCTCTTGCTAAACTAAGGCTCCCTTTGCTGGTAACATGCATTTTTGAAAAAAGAATACTCATGTTACAAATCACCTTTGAAAAATAATTTAGCACTTTAGCAGTTATGGGGACAATTTCTGTATACCTGATTGCTGAGCAATGCTTTCTCATCAAGTCTGTGTATATAGGCACAAAAACTTGACTAGAAACTCATGGCAGGATAATCTGACTACAGTTTGATAGTCTTCCTTATGAATGCATAGCTGGGAACCTCAAAACTCACTAAGTTTATAGAGATGTAAGCACAGACATGTGAAACAAAGGGAAATTGTAATCCCACCTGCGGCAACTGCGTTGTGTCCTTGGGCAAGACACTTCCCCCTCCCCATTGCCCATGTGGAGGCACAGTGACGCTGTGCACTAAGGCATAATGCATGTCGATGGTGCACCTGTCTTCAACCAATGCTAACCCTGCTTGTGTGGAGTTAGTACGTTGGGGAGCTGACAGTTGCTCGCCGTTGCTCGGTGGTTCTCTCTGGGTACTCAGACTTCCTCCACCCGTAAAACTGTTGTGGTCTTGATTAGCCGTAGTGCAGAAATATGTGACCTTAAAACACCAATAAATAAATAAATAAGGGAAATTGTGAAGGTTGTGAAGGCTAAAACATTCACTGAAGATAGAGCTGTATACCACCATACTTATTTCAAAAGATAATGTGATAATCAGTCTCCAGCATTTTGAATTTGGAGTTGACATGTATATAAATATTGCCATCATCTTCAGAAATGACGATTGTAATATTCGCAATGAAAGTTAAAAAATTTATAGTAATTTATATATTTTTTATACTTACCAATGACCCAGACATAGCTGGTGCTAACTCTTAAAATATAGGGCCAAACACAAATTTTGCCCCCCAATCCCCAAAATTTGCATCTAAAAGTAAAGAAAACATGTCCTGAAAGGCCCTCCACACTTCGCCCCTACTGCGCATGCGCAGTGTCAAGGACGTTCCGAAATTGGCGCCATTAATCATTCTAATAACCAGTGCCTGGTAAGCGCTATGTACTCAGTGGGGAGGCAAGAGTTCCCAACTCCTGGGAGGGCCATCCCCGTCTGGGTCATTGGTAAGTATAAAAAATATATAAATTACTATAAATTTTTTAACATTTTTATACTGTACCAATGACCCAGACATAGCTGAATAGTAAAAAGGCTGGAGGGCCAAGGACATAGAGCAAAATGGAATACGCTCAATAAAATAAAATAGAGTCATCCCCTGTAGGGAAAAAGAAGTAATAGGCCTTACATGTATCTTTCTTATTTATGATAAATTAGAAAGATACAACACCTTCCAAAATTGAGCTTCATACATCCATGTACTCTATTAATATCCAATATAATCCTTATACTAATAATTTTTAAAGTAAGCCAATAAATAAAGTAAGTCTAGAGAATAGAGACTCTTATACTCCTAAAAGTGTCTGAGGATTGCATAATCATGTCCGTTGACATATGCAATATTCAAAAGCTATACTTTAAAAACTAAGACTTGAATGAATTTTAAAAACCTAAACTTCTCACTAAACAACCATCCCAATAACAGCTCAGAATTACTAACTCCGGAGGAGGTATCCCCTTGTTTTCATAGTAAAACAGGTGACCCAAGGGAACACCCTCCTCCCCCCCCCCCCCCCCCCATTTTTCTTGCCCTGGGTCAAATAGCCCAGAGCGAAGAGGGCAGCCGAATGGAGACACTGCCGAAACAGACAGCCTACCTAGCTATAGTAGCAACTGTTAAGTGAATGACATTCTGAGCAGTAGATAATAGACCTAACAATAGAGGCCTCCAGAAATGGACTCGATATTTCTAAGATAAAATTCATGAATGTGGATGGCTGAGCGCAATGAGCGGCCTTCAAAAATCTATAATAGCGACACTATTAATGTAAGCCCAAGAAGTAGAAGAACTCTTACTTCATGAGCCGAAATCTTAAGCACAACTGCTAAGTCAATGATATACCATAAGCAGTACCGATAGTTAATAGAATCCATTAACAATAAAATGAAGCGTAACGTCCTTCTACTAGACATCAAAGACAGAAGAAGCTTACGCCCTTTGTAATAAACAGATATCTGTTTATAAATACATAAACTGTACCCGGAAAGAGTAAAGGCCTATGCCCATACGAAGACGGAAGGACCTTAAAATAATAGGTTCCGGATAATAGGAGCCTAACTCTTATGCAACAATCCAACCTAAATAGTAACGGAAGTATTGATTCCGAAACTATGAAAGTGAAAATCATCCATCGATAGTGCATGAAACTCACTGACTCTACAGTAAAAGAGAAACCAACAGAATTACTGTCTAAAAGGTCAGAATTTGAAAACTACTGTTTCCAGAGGCTCAAATGATTACTTAGCTAAATAAGAACCGAAGTTAAAATCCGTATAGGATTTTAATCTAAAGATTCTAAGTCTATTTATCAAAAAGTTACTAACTGACTTAGATAAAGAGACAAAAGACTCAATTGTAAACTATCGTAGAGTGCATAGGTATGAGGTAACATAAACCTATAACCTAAATAATAACAGGCTGCAGTAGATCTTGTGAAACAAGTATACTAAAAAATAGCAATGAGTAGTATGGAGGGATCAACAATATGAACATAATGATCCCTACACCACGACGGAAGAGCCTCCACTTTAGCCGCATAGAATAGCGAAGAAGAGGATCTCCTATAGTAAGAAATCGCGTCCAAAGCTCGTCCAGTACAGTGCTTACAATGCAATACGGACCACACAATGGAATACATGAAGGTTGCGACCTTGCTGGTTGTGATAAAGATGACACGATTTACCCAGTGAAAAAGATCCTCACATAGAGGAAGATTTCACGTTAAGACCCACAGTAGACAAGAGAGTAAATTACTCATGATCTCTGTGAAGATAGAGATGCTATCAACAGAAATGTATTGTGGTTGTTTATCTTAGCAATACCTGCTAAAACAACAGCGCCGGAGGATACGCGTATCCTATTATTCCGTCCTATAGATCAATAGAGCGTTAACAATATTAGCTCAGAGATCTGGACAAGCCAACACATACGTCTGCAATTGATTAGCAAGCTGTGTCATAAATAAATCATCATTGGGCGCTCCCATAGATAGCAAATCTGATTGAATACTTGTTTGTTGAGAGTCCATTCTGACAGCAACAAGCGACCCGTAAGAGAACGGGAGTCCGATAAAACAATCAGACGACCCGGAATATGACGGACCAAAACTGAACTTGGTGTACTATAACCAACAGACGGATTCTTTCCATTAAATTGAATAACGGAAACGAAAGAGTGCCTCCCTGGTTCCGGAGATATGCCACTACTGTCGAATTAAAGGACAGGAATTTGGGCATGCGTTTCTGAATAATGTTCATGCAATGACATAAAGCAAGCCTAAAAACATTATTCCGCGGAAGTTAAACTGATTGCTAAAAGACTGCGGAACCCAAAGACCCTGGCACTTCGAATCCGTAGGGATCAGTATTATATCCCAATCTGTTTGACTGGCAACCGTCATAACAGCCACACTCGGGTCCGGCAACTGCGGCGGCAGTCTCTGAGTCAACCACCGAATGTTTGCCCCAGTCTGAATCTCTTGTAACACTAGATAGACAAGAGAACGTATAAATCGAGCAATTCATGGATTGCCGAAAAGTTGCCGTCGAAGAGAAGCTCCTTCGAGAACGAAGCGACTCTGAGAGAGTTCTTAACCTTACTATCCACGCGTGTGGATGTAGCTAGGGCTGCGTCACGTCTAACTAACTCCAATCAGCCACTGAAGGGCGGAGTTATACGTGAACAAACTACTGCCCTCAAAAGAAATTACATTGAGAATAATATCCCATAAATCTTTTCTTGAAGACGTAATGATAACGCCTCAGTAAGGTGGATTACGTATAATAAAGCGTCTAAGTTAAGTCTACTATACATAATGTCGTTCCCAACATTGAAATTGGAAAAGACATAAACGGCGAAAAAGAATATATGCAGTCTTTAATCACACCGTCTAGACGCATATGAACTCTTGGTATGCCCTGCTCTGCCAAAATAAACTATTTGTATAAATGATAAAATGGCAGAAATGAGCAACGCGGACAAGAAACTAAACTATCATGCTTAGTAGCAGGCTTGTATATATATATATATATATAGCGTCGAAAAATAAAACACATGTTGTAATGACAATATTGGACTGCGTCGGTAAGTCAGGGACAATGTCCCTGAACCGATCGAAAAATCCGAGTCCAATGACGCTATAAGTCTCTTATCCAAGATCGCAGCAATGAAGTCCGAAATAATAATCACTGGAAGATAATGCCAGAAGATATGAAAGGCATCTTCCGATACTACTAAAGGGAAAACTCGAAATCTTTCGAATCCCTTTCGCCATCCTGTCGGACCCTATAAAGCGTTCGGTCGTCCGTAGCTGATGCAACCGCAGACCGCACCGACCCAGCGCCGTCGGATAATTCCTGATTCGACCGAGAAACTGTCAATTGCTGGGATGCTGCGAAACAACTGTGCTAACTCGGAAAGCACGTCCGTCACTGAGGCCTGAGGAGAAGCGGTCTTACGATGCATTGCCGCTGGAAGCTCCGTGATAGTTACCCCGTGCATACTACCAATATGTGAGCGAACGGAGTGTATAGGCCTCGTGTCCCTTGGCTACCGGATGGCGCGACCTATTCGCCGTGGAATCACTGAATGCCGAAACTGATCGGATACTCGAGGTCACGTAGCCAATGTGCAGTTGTGTGCCCTGCTGTGAGGATGAGGAAGCATTAAAGACAGTCTCTCGGACTGTCAATATAACGGAGCGTCCCGACCAACGGACATATGCTCCGAATGTAAAATATCTGAACCACAACATGCGGTCCCCTATGTTGTTGGGCGAGAGAGGGACCTCTCTCGCTCACAGCCCGGACGGACCTGGACAAGCCAGGAACCGGACTAACAGGCTTCCTCCAATCTGTCCTCAATCTGCCGTCACTGGGTGAGTACTAAAGTAATTAAAGTGCTCGCATCACCCAAATCTCCTTCCTAGACCGCAACGGACGAACCCGGCAGCCGGACCATTCGATGAATGTACGCTACACCGGGTGAGCTAGCGAATGTCACTCCGTAGGCGATACACATATTCCATGAGCACTTATTGCCGCTAACTCTTCATTAACTATGACGACAGAGGCACACTTTTGAAAGACATCTCCATAACTCTTCGAACAAGAAACCAGAAATGCTTGGATAGCAAGCATAAAATAATAATATATATAGCGTCGTTCAATAATTCGAAAGTTTGTGTGACATTATTGGACTATGTCGGAACTGAGGGACGATGTCCCTGAACCGAACCAAAAATTTCTAAGTCCACCGACGCTATCAGTTTCTTATCCGGCATCGCAGCATTCTGGTCCGACGAAAGAAGCTGTAGAAGACCAAGTCAGATGACATACAGAACAGCATATGTTGTTCCGAAAGGGAAAGCTCGAAATCCTCCGAATCCCTTTCGGTATCCCGTCGGACCGGATGAAACTTTCGGACGTCCGTACCCGCTTCCGCGGAGCGTCCCGACCCAGCATCGTCGGATAAAATATATGCGACAGATTCAGTTGATGCTGGGATGCTGCGATAAACTGTGCTATTAAGGAAAGCACGTCCGTTCCCGAGGCTTGTGCAGTAGCGGTCTTACGATGTATTGCCGCTAGAAGCTCCGTGTACGTTGACTCCCGCACACTTCCTATGCGAACGTCCGGAGTCTGCAGGCCTCGTGTCCCTGGCTACCGGATGGTGTGACCTGGTCGCCGAAGAATCCTTGATCGGCGAAGCTGGTAATATATCGGCAGTCACGCAGCCAAGGTGCGGTCGTGTGCGCTGACGAGAAGAGGATGCCTTAGAAGTCTCAGCGGACTGCCTATACAACGGAGCGTCCTGAGCGACGGACGTATGCTCCGCTTGCGACACATTTTGTACTACAACATCTGGGGCCAGATGTTGTTGAACGAGAGAGGGGCCTCTCTCGCTTGCCGTCCGGATGGACCGGAACGAGCTATGAACCGGACTAAAAGGCTTCCTGCGTTCTCCCTCCGTCACTGGGTGTGCATTAAGTTAATTTATAGTGCTCGCATCACCCCAAAATTCCTTCTAGACCGCAATGGACGAACCCGGCTGCCGAACCATTCGGTGAATGGACGCTACACCGGGCGAGCTAGCGGACGTCAAAGGCCGTCGAACCTACTAGGGTCCTCTTAGGCAATTGGCGTATTTACATGAGCACTTTTCCGCTAGCCCTTCATTAATTGTGACGACGGAGGCACACTGTTGGAAGACATCACAGATACATCACCCTAATCTTGATCGTCTGAAATAGAAATTGATAAAGTAGAGTGACCCTGCGGGGAAAGGACCGGAGTGTCCAAATCCCCAACAACATACCGTGACATACGCTTCCCATATTGTCATCGAAATCATACGATACAGAACAGGAGTTAATGCGAGTACACTGACCACATATAGAATGATAATAAAGTCAGAGGAAGACTTCCTCTTAAAACAATTGATCAATATCCTTTCAATGTGAAAAGAAAACAAGTCCTGGTACTCGCACTAACCCCTGGCAATCAAAATACATAATAATAATATGATCCATTAATATAGAAAAAATAATTGAAATCAAAATATTTTGAAAAAATATTTTTTCAGAACAGCCCAAGTTTCTGAAAAGTAACGTTGAGCCCCAATGGATCCCAAGCCTAAGTGTGGACAAAAATTTTAAAAATATTTTAAACAATTTATTCAACACTTACGAACAATAATAATGTATCTAGTTATGATTAAAATAACATCAAGATATTATTTTTTAGAAATCCCCCCCCCTCACACAGAGGGCTGTTGTAAATGTAAACAATGAGTGTAAAAACACTAAAATAAGACTCCAGGCACCCAGGCCCGAAATCAGTTACCAAAAATACACTATCTGATGCAAAACAGAGACTTCCAGGGAAGAAACTGCAGAACATCAGATGGAAGATGCAGAACACAACGCCTAACCACCCGTAGGTGAAGACGTAAACATGGGGAAAGAACAGAATTCATTCTGTTATTCAGCTAAAACTCCCAAGAAATTTTAGTAATAATAATTACAGAAACTATGCCAAAAGCATGGGAGAATAGCAAGGGGGAACTTAAAGGACAGGGAGAGAGGAAAACACTTAAAAAAACAGTGTAACTAAATAATCAGAATGACAACAAAATGGCTGCTGCCTTGAAAATAGGTAACTTAACATAATTTCATTAAAAAATTTTAAGTTACAGCCCTGATAATATTCTGTCACACATTCTTTTCCTCTCCTCCTTCTCTATCCTCCTTAGAATCACCATTTCACTAATATTTATGTGTCTGGCATCATTTAAACTGAGATTTATAAGCACAAAGATCAGTCAGATGTTAACTGATGAAGGGCCAAACTTAGAATGATTAATGGCGCCAATTTCGGAACGTCCTTGACTCTGCGCATGCGCAGTAGGGGCAAAGTGTGGAGGGCCTTTCAGGACATGTTTTCTTTACTTTTAGATGCAAATTTTGGGGATTGGGGGGCAAAATTTGTGTTTGGCCCTATATTTTAAGAGTTAGCACCAACTATGTCTGGGTCATTGGTACAGTATAAAAATATATGAGTGTATTCAAAATTGAGAACACATTTGTAAAAGATATGTCTTATTTTCTATTGATTATTGCTCTTCTGCAAGATTTGGTGAGAAATAATACTGCTTCTTTCAAGAGAAGTATACTTCCCAACATCACAAAACAGGAACTTCTCTGAATAGAGGACAACTCACATATCATACCACCCTTAACCCTTTACCTAACATGAAAAGCAGACGACACTTGCAAGCCAAATTCTTGAATAACTATTTTTTTTTCATTTTTTGACTCAAAAACATAGGTTATGGTACCTCATTCGAAAGAGCTCGTTCCAAAAAGGAGTCATAACCTATGTTTTTGAGACAAAAAATGAAAATATAATGAAAATTAATTAGGGAGTTTTGTGAATAGCGCTGGCCGGTTATGGACGTTACATTGGGTAAAGGGTTAAAGGTTAATGGAAAACAGAAAGTGAGAACCAAATGAAAGCTTTGAACCAATATATCAAGACTCAAGCTGCTTGCTGAGTGTTCAATTCTTGAATAGCAAATTGTGGTATTCTGCTGTTGGAAACAAATTTAACTAATCACACAACTTTTGACAATTATGTTAGTTAAATTTTTTTCTAAAAAGTGTATTTGTTGAAGACAATCCATAATATTTTTTTTAATATTAATCACATATTTTTTGAATAATAATCACACACTGCCAATGGATAAAACTTTAAATATTTTACGGACTATCCAGTATCTTAGTGTAGTACTTAAATCAACAACTTGTTTTAATGACTTTAAATATTTTACGGACTATCCAGTATCTTAGTTTAGTACTTAAATCAACAACTTGTTTTAATGACTTTAAATATTTTACAGACTATCCAGTATCTTAGTTTAGTACTTAAATCAACAACTTGTTTTAATGACTTTAAATATTTTACGGACTATCCAGTATCTTAGTTTAGTACTTAAATCAACAACTTGTTTTAATGACTTTAAATATTTTACGGACTATCCAGTATCTTAGTTTAGTACTTAAATCAACAACTTGTTTTAATGACTTTAAATATTTTACGGACTATCCAGTATCTTAGTTTAGTACTTAAATCAACAACTTGTTTTAATGATTAACAATCTTACCTCTCCCTCTGTGTCAGCAGTTTTTGGTCTTTCATTTTCTCTTTCGAATTCATCATCATCTTCACTTAAGTCACTGCCCTCAAAAGCTTCATCATGTTTAGAAACAGCTTCCAAAATATTTTCATTTGTTGTAAACAGAATCGTCTGAAATAAACCAAAAAAAACAACCTATATTAACCTGCACAAGTCTGGGAAATAAAAGTGAATTTACTAGGAATCACAGATGCTCAAGGCTTATTGCCCAATAGATGTTTTGAATCAAGTGTCACCTCCAGGATATCAACTAGACGTGTTTGGGACTAAGAATACCACCGTTTTCCACATTATGTACAGGACAGTAACCGTGGACTGGTCACTTTCCACACATGGGCAGAGATGTTCATGCATGCATTTAACCCGGTGTCACAGTTTATCTTCCCCCCTGTATATCCCCCCCCCCCCCGGGGGGGGGGATAAACTAGTTTATCTCCCACTCCCACCCCCCTGGTTTATCTTCCCCCCAACCTGAATTTTTTTATCTTTCAATTTAATCACAGAACTTTTTAAAGAATTTGCTTTTATATTAAAAAGCATGAGGGGCAATTTGAAAACTTGTTAGTCTGGCCTTGAGAGTGCAGCAACAAACCCTATATTTTGATATGTTTTTTTATTTGAAAATATGAATAAAATTCTCATCAGTATCGTTGTATGAGCCAAAAAAATAATTTAAAAACTTTGAATGTCAGTTGGGGGAAGGGGGAGTCATAACCTAACCATGACCCCCCCCCCCACTCCATCAGAATATTTGTCACTTTTTACAACTTGAGCACAGGAAACTTGAGAATGGAAAATATAGCAAAAAATCAGAAGAAAACCAACGTTTTGTGACTCAGGTGTGGGGTGGATAAGATAATTTCTGAGTAAATAAAGAAAAAACATCTTTCGGTTGAGAACTTTTATTATCATAACAAAAAAAACTATGTAAACTACAGCATCAAATTCAAACAAAATATCTAGCACTTGATAGAGTCAACAATAGGGCTGGGCGGTTTTGAAATTTGCATTTCGGTTCGGTTTCGGTCTCGGTTTTGTACAAAAACTCGGTTTTCGGTTCGGTTTTCGGTTTTTCATAATATATTGTAGAAATCCACATTTTAGAGGGTAATGTACACATAAAATCTGTCTGTATTTGTCATCCAAGTCATGAGGCTCATGTAGCGAGTTGAGTCATTCGGGTTAATCAGTGTTCACCACTCTTCTCAGCAAATGGACATAATGTGTTGGGCTGCTGTAGTGGAGCGGTGGAGCCATGAGGTATCTACTATCTAGGGAGACCAGCCCCCCCCCCCCCCCCCCCCACCCTCCACTCAAAATCCCACTTGCTTCTCCCATCCCGAAATTTGAAAAAATTATTTTTGATTTCCTGCCCTCAGTACAAGTACAGTACCCTCAGTCCTGAGATCCCCCCCCCCCCCCACCCCAAAAAAAAAAAATCTCCACTAGCATGGTCCACCGGATTTCAAACCATGGCTCCACCACTGGTGGGAGCTGCCTTGTTCTGTCAGTGAGATTTGGGACCTTGTCAAGACAAGATGCAGAAATTCACAAGAAAAGCTACATTTTAGCAAAAATCAACATTTCCTTATTTTTTATGGAGTCGCAATGCTCTCACCCTGGTTTTGGTGGATAATGTGCAATTGTTGTGCTTATTTCGGTAATTATCACATCGCTTGAAAATAGACGTGCCCCGTGTTTCTTGATGGTTCCTGCTTCAAATGACAGTGGAATAAGAGGAACGCAAATCATATTTTTTCTGATTTTGATAACTATTGTTGAAGTAAGTCGTGATATACGAATCACTTTTATTGGTAACTCACTCCAATGCTTTCACAATATCTCTCTTATTTCGACTGTAGATGTTCGTTTTTTACTTTGATTCTGCCCAAACATAGAAATTGGGCGAAATGGGCGGTGCCAAGGCAAAGATATTACCAACTTTACTTTGCCCTCTTGGCTTATCCCTGCGTTGATTTCATCTTATTCAAGACAGGCGATTGATGATTTTGAAGGGAGGGGAGACTGCTGCATAATGGGGGTTGAAAGAAAGTTTGCAATATTGCATCTTGCGATTTGTTGTGTTTACAAAATACACATGGTCATGACACGTGTTGATTATAACATCTTCGTATTGGGAATGCAGCGTGTGTACCTGACAGACCTGCAGTACTGCGCGATTCCTTAAAGTAAGTTCAAATAGTATACAAACAATTCCCAATAAATTTTTAAAAAACTTTCAATAGTTACCTGCCATCCATTTAATTGGATGTGTTCTATTTTAATTTAACCATTTTATTATTGACAAAAAACATAACTGCCAATGCGCAGCGTTATCTCTGAGCATGTGACTTCAGAGAACGTGCCAGTGGTCGGTTAATTAACATAATTTACTCGTCATTTTTCCAATGTGAACTTTGAGGTTTTAAAACTCAATAAATTTTATGTTTACCACCAATCTAATTTACAACGTGCTGTACGCAGATGATTTTAGGTCAAAGGTAATTTATAATACTTTTACACCACATATTGTCAGGTAACTTGCAATACCTCTTTGGTCGAATATGCCCGGTTCAGTAAATTTACTTAACAATTCTTGAATTGCATGTGTGGATTTTTACGTACGACTTTTTAATTTTTCATATTCCATCTGCTGGTGGTTCTGTAGATATTGTTTAAGATACAAGAAATTTGCTACCACTATTTGTGGGGGGAGGGTGGGGGGATTTGTTGTCAGTCCTCTCGAAGTAAGCATAAATGGCACAGCATTTACCTTTGCCTGACATTTAAGCCTTTGGCGTGCGGAAAGCAAGTGATTGAGTGGTCATAAACTTAACCAATTCTGGGAAATTTGTTGAAACCGAAAGTCTCGGTTTTTTGTTAAGGCGGCGGTTCGGTTTCGGTTTAAAAAAAAAAACCGAACCGAACCGAAAAACCGATAAACCGCCCAGCCCTAGTCAACAAAGCCCTCAATGAATTTCTCTTCAAAATGATGATATGAGCAGTAAAACAAACTTACAAGTGGGAACTATGAATCTTAAT
Organism: Pictodentalium vernedei; assembly: GCA_031216915.1. NCBI lineage: Eukaryota > Metazoa > Mollusca > Scaphopoda > Dentaliida > Dentaliidae > Pictodentalium > Pictodentalium vernedei. Next base: position 332,630,108 of record CM062297.1, on the reverse strand, counting down.
ATAAGATTAAATTCTCTACAAAATGGTGGTTTCCCTAAAAAAAAGACATTTGTCAATTTCAAGTGTCAGGTGGGGGGTAAGATAAACTGGTCACGACATCTTCCCCCCCCCCCCCCAACACGACACACCTGAAAATTTTTTCTTTCTAACAGCTTAAGCATATGAATCTTAAAAATAGACAATACAGATGAAATTCTCTTTAAAATTGTGTTTTGAGCACTCACAAAAATCATGACTTTGTCAAGAGTGTTGGTGAGGGGTAAGATAAACTGGTCACGATATCTTCCCCCACCTGCAAATTGTTCCCTTCTAACAGCTTAAGTATGTGAATCATAAAAATAAAAAATACAGATCAGATTCTCTTCAAAATAGTGGTTTGAGCTAAAAACAATTTTTGTGTAACTTTGAGTGTTGGGTGGGGGGTAAGATAAACTGGTCACAATATCTCCCCCCCCCACCCCCCCCCCCCCCCCCCCACCCACCAAAAATGTTTCCATTCTAACAGCTTGAGCACATGAATCTTAAAAATAGAAAATACAGATGAAATTCTCTTCAAAATAGTGATTTGAGGTAAAAAAAAATTGGGGGTAACTTCGAGTGTCAGGTGGGGGAAAGATAAATTGGTCAGGATATCTCCCCCCCCCCCCCCAACCCTCTACAACTGAAATTATTCTCTTTGTCACATCTTTAGCAAATAAATCTTAAAATTGAAAAGTACAGGTGAAATTCTCTTCAAAATAGTAATTTGAGTGAAAATTAAAAAAAATTAGAAACATCGGGCGACATGTTTAAAAAAATGTTTTTTGCATATATCCCAGGGGATATTTTGAGAAAAAAAAACGCAAGTTCTTCTTGTGCAATTTTCTTCTATTAACAATATATTCAAATGAGTCTTGAAAATGGAAATTTGTATAATATTCCACTCACAATGCTAATTTGGGCTAAAATGGGTTTTTTTTCTTTTGGGCATCTAGCTCTTTCGCATACTGACCAACGAGTTTTTCAATGCTCACTTGATGCTTTTTTAATATCACACACAAGTGAACAAGCAAATTCTAAAAAAAGATCTGGTAAAAATCTGAATGGTAAAAAAATTCAGGTGGGGGGGGGGGGGGGGGGGATAAACCAGATGGAGGGGAAGATAAACTAGTTTATCTTCCCCCCGGGGAGGGGGGGAAGTTGTACAGGGGGGGGTAAGATATCGTAGTACACCAGTAATAATAAAAATCATCAGCAGCAAAATTTTAATTGATGAAGCACCTGGTTATACTCAGTGCTTCATTAATTAAATTTTTAATGTTTATTCTTATTATTAGTGTTTGAAATCTAATATTATTGCATGCGTGGAAATATTGCCCACCAGACCAGGAAAGTAACCAGTCCACGGCAGCCATACTGTAGGTGGCAAAATACTCAAAAGTTGAAGGGCAATAACTGCCGGTGCATATTTTCCCTAAGTGATTAATCTCTGTGTCACGTTTTAACAAGAGGGATGCTACCATTCACCTACATTGTGTTTTGATACAGTTACTTTGACAAACTCCAAAATAGCTATATCATGCAAGTTCCGTATCACTTGCTATAAATCTGCACATAACTACTTTTTGATAGAAAATTTAAAAAAATAAGGCACAAGTGCAATATGAAAGCCATGGGGTGATGTGATTCAAGAAACTGACCTAGAATTACAACTAGAAACTAAGTAATTTTTGGCAGAAAAAAGAATGAAATTTGTTTTTTTAAAATCCCTATCAAGAATATGGAGGCTAATAGAAGTAATCACAGCCAAAACAACCATCTGAAAAAATTAAGTACCAATAGGGGAACTTTAGGTTACAATGCTGACCTAAACGCAAATTATGACAACTGAGAATGACTAAGAGTTACTCTGAAAAAAAAGATACCGCCAAATATACACAGTACAAAGGTTAAACAATGTTGGTTTAGTTCTACACAAGACATAACTCCAATATAAAAGCTTTGCGGCCAACGAATTCATAGTAACTAAGCTAAACATAAACTTTTATAAAATATGCAACAGAAATTGTTACAACTGGAACCAAAGTCATTGTTGGCAGAAAGATGTTAAACAAACTGACAAAAAAAACATTCATACCTAGACTAAGGTGAATAGAAGAAGTGATCATGGCCCAAAACAACATCTGAAAGCATTAACAGACCTCCAAGGAAATTACTTGAAGCAACAATTCCCATCTAAATGCAAATTTTGACAACGGAAAATGATAAAAATTTTAGGTAATTTGTATATTTTTAATACTTACCAATGGCCCAGACTTAGCTGGTGCAACCTCAATATTATTAAGGGCCAAACATAAATTCTGAACCCACCAATCCCTAAAATTTGCATACAATACCGAAAATTAAAAGTCATATCTGGCCTTCCATACTTTTAGTACTTGGGCATGCACAGTACCCAGGAAGAGACCAGTATTGGCACCAACATCATTCTTTCTTGTTGTGCCTACTGAAGTGATAACTCAGCGGGGAGGAAGGAGTGCACACTCATGGGAGGGCCATCCCCGTCTGGGCCATTGGTATTAAAAATATACAAATTACTTAAAATTTATCATATTTTAATACAAAAACCAAAGGTCCAGACTTAGCCGAATTGTAAAAAGGTGGAGCGCCTAGGACTTAAAGAGTTACCAGACCAAAATACAGCTCCTTTGCCTGCATTAGAACTCCCAAAGTGAAAAGGAGTTTCAAATTTTAAGGAATTACCTATATGTCTTGCTATACCACAATATAGAAGACATACCACCGAAATAAGAAGCAATATCCAAGTAATTCCCTCTTACTTAGCATAAATGATTACGTTAAATGGGTGTAACAAGCCTCTAATTTTATGCATGTCAGAGAGTGAGAGACTAACGCCCACAGACACATGCCATATATAATATAACAAGCTGTCCATAATATCAGAATAATCTACAGACGATAACAGCTTAACTCATAGTTACACACTTATTAAAAAGCCAGAAGAGGTAACGAGAAAACACCCCCTCCCTTTTTTTGAAGTAAAAATCTTCAAAACAAAGGAGAGCGGTCTGGAAACAGTGAAATAGCGGAACTGAATAATATATATATTCATCAAAAAGGCACCCGGCTATTAATTATTATTAATTTATTGGTGTTTAATGCCACATCAGCAGCTAAGGCTATATCATGGCGATGCCAGTTATTAAAATCGCAAGCTTCAAAATGTAAGCCTCATCCGGAATACATAGATAAGTTGAAAACCAGTGATATAAATATGTACAACCTTAAACTTGTCCAATTGAATCCCAATGGAAAGTTATCTAACAGAACTATACATTTGTTAGCCAATACACAGGCGACCACATTCAGGTGTACAATTCCAATAATTAACCACCCAATTGTAACCGTACAATTATATGAGTCTAGAAATGTTACAAAATTTATAGTAATTTATATATTTTTTATACTTACCAATGACCCAGACTTAGCTGGTGCTAACTCTAAAATATCTAGGGCCAAACGCAAATTTTACCCCCCCCCAATCCCCCAAATTTGCATCTAAAACCGAAAATTACATGTCCTAAAAGGTCCTCCATACTTTTACTCCACTGCGCATGCGCAGTGTCAAGGAGGTCTCGAAATTGGTGCAATTATCATTCTTACAACCAGTGCCTGGTAAGCATTATGCACTCAGCGGAGAGGTATGAGTTCCCAACTCATGGGAGGGCCATCCCCGTCTGGGTCATTGGTAAGTATAAAAAATATATAAATTACTATAAATTTTTATACTGTACCAATGACCCAGACTTAGCTGAATAGTAAACTGACTCAAAGGGAGGTATTCCCTTGCTTTACACTATAAAGCAGGTGACCTAAGAGACCCCCTCCCCTCCCTCCCACCCCCCTTCCCCTTGCCCTGGATCAAATATTCCAGAGCGAAGAGGGCAACAGGACAGGGTCACTGCCGGAACCGAAAGCCTACATATATATAGTAGCCACTGTTTAGTGGACGACATTCTGAGTGAAAAATAATGGACCTAAACAATGCAGATCTGCAGAAAAGGACTCAATATTTTTCAGATACAAATTCGAAAAAGTGGAGGGCTAAAAACAATATGCAGCCCTCATTAGATCTGTAATAGCAACATTATTAGCGTAAGACTATGATGTAGAAAGAACTTTTACTTCATGAGCTTAAAACTAAAGCACAGACTGCTGATTGAAGATATTATCATAAGCAGTACTGATAGTAAATTGAATCCATCTGACCATAGGACAGAAATGTGGAGGAAGCTTCCACGGCATGTCCACCAACAGACGCCTGAGTAGATTAATCCACGGTCTTTGTGAAGCTAGAAATGCTACCAACATTCCGTCTCACGAGATTGATAGAGCGTCTACTGCAAATGCTCGAAGATCCAAACATTGTGACACATACATCTGCAACTGATTGTTGAGATGCGTCACGAATAAGTCGATCATATGCCGCTCTCTTTGGTATCAAATCTGATTGAATACTTGTTTGTTGAAAGTCCATTCTGGCGTCAACAAGTGGCCCCTCCGTGAAAGGCGTCCACTAATACGTTCAGACGACCCGGAATATGACGGACTGATAAGAGAACTTGATGTTCTAGTACAAACAGAAAGATTCCTTCCGTTAACATGAATAACAGAATGGAATGAGTGTCTCCCTAGTTCCGAAAATACGCTAATATCGTCGAATTGTCAGACAGAATTAGCACATGAGCATTCTGAATAACGTTCATCCAATAACGTAGCGCAAGCCAAAATGACATCATTCTTGATGTTAATGTGCTTGATTAGGAACTACGGATCCCAAAGACCCTGGCCCTTCAAATCAGTTGGGTTCAATGATACGACCCAACCTGTTTGACTGGCATCCGTCAAAACTGTAAAACTCGGATCCGGCAATTGCAGTGAACTCCCTGAGTTAACCACTGAAAACCTGCCCAAGTCTGAATCTCTTATTCACTTAATTGACAAGATGTCCGCATCGAGCGAAAAAATCTTCACCCTCCAATTCTGGATCAGAAGAAATTGGAGAGGACAAGTGCGTAACTGCCCCATCGGAATAAATCACAGCAGCTCCGCACAAACGTATCAGTCTCATGAGATCTCTCGCTGAGACCTTGTCTGAGCGAACACAATAGTGAGCATAACAACTGATTAATTTCGCTCTGGGTAACGGCAGATGAACGAGAATGTTTTGCGTTTCGAAGCTCATCCCCCGGTGGTTGAATGACTTGGATGATACCAGATCCGACTTCTCCTCATTTACTTATGAAACCGAGACATCGGAGCAATAGAAACACATTCTGCACATCATTCTGAAGTGTTAACTCATTGCCGTACCTCTAAAGAATGTCGTCCAGGTAGGCCGACGTTATCGCAGACAAATGAGCTCGGAAATGAGTCATTACCGAGTTCGTTATTCGAGTGAAAGCCCAGGGGGCTAGATTAGACCGAAGCACATTGCTCGGAACTGATAAACGACTCCTATGATGAAGAAGAGAAGATACTTTCTGAACGCCTGATGTACCATGATGTGAAAGTACGCATCTTGAGATCTATGCATGTAGCATAGTCTTACACCCGAATACTCGCTCTGACCGATCGGATGGACTCCATATATAAACTTGGAGCCACGATCAGCTTGTTTATCCAGCTCAGAAATATGAGTGGACGGAACGAGCCGTCTGGTTTTGGAACCAGAAAAGGAGGGTTGTAGAAACCTGGAAATTCCTGGATTTCTACGATCTCTATCGTGATCATTCCAGAAGAGACTAGACTTCTGATGGAAGCGAGCCTCTTTCCTGCAGACTTGCCGGAAGCTGAGTCCGTCTTGGACTTCGAGTTAATGGAGGTTTTCGTTTGAAGGACAATTTAGTCCTTCCAAAATCACCCCTCGAATCCAAGGGACATCTGTAATCTACTCCCAATTAATTGAGAAACTTGACAGTCTTCCGCTCACTAGTACACGATAGAGGTTAATACCATTACCTCCTGGTGCTGCGAGGCTTGTGGAAGGAGAAGCCATGTCCTCCACGGCCCGCACCTCGCCCCATCGACTTAGGGGCATCTGACCGGATGTCTTGGCCAGAATTACGGCCCCTATCTGAGTCGCTACACTGACGGTCTCTTGAGTAAGACCTAGAGGACACATAGGAACCTCTATAGGAACTTCCCTTGGACGTATTCGTCCCAGAAGTGCCTGTCCTACTTTTCTCTGCTGAATCCGACTATATGGAAGTGGATTTGAATAGAGGAGAGTCTGAAGCTTTCTTAGTTATCTGATCATAGACTGCGGAAAGCTTGCCGACAAAGAAAACTCTCTGGAGACCGGAGCGACTCTTGAGTTTTTCACCTTACTATCGACACGCGTGGATGTAGCCAGGGCTGCGTCACATCTAACCAACTCCATATTGCCACTAAAAGGGCGGAGTTTCACGTGAGGCTCTTGAAAGAACTCTTAAGGAGGTTGTACATCCTAGAATTCTTTTTCCTTTGAGACGTAATGATAACGCTCTGGTAAGGTGATCTGCATATGATGATGCGACTAAGCTAACCCTGCAAGACGATATTGTCGTTTCCAACATCGTGGTTGGAATTGACATTGACGATGGTATAAACAATACTAGGTCCTGGCCTGGTCGGCTAGACGCAGAGAACTCTCAGAATGCTCTGACCTGCCGTTTCAAAATATTCCTTGAATTGATGAAAGGCAGATGTAGAGCATTTGCCAATAAGAAACCTGACCTGCCCATTTAAGCAGCAAGTTATAGAAATATAGCGTCATTCAAATGTCCGTGAGACATATCTGGACTATGTCGGAAACTGAGGGATGATGTCCCTAAACCGATAAGGATTCTGAGTCCAGTGGCGCTATCAGTCTCTTATCCGCCAACGCAGCAATTTTGGTCCAGAGAAACATTAGAAGATAATGCAGGATGTACTTTACGGCAATTATCTTGTTTCGAATGGGAAAATACAACTCATCCAGATCCCTTTCGCCATCCTATCGGACCACTTGTAATTCTTGGTCGTCCGTGCCTGAACCTGCAGCAGAACGTACCAACCCAGCTTCCTCGGATAATTCTTAATCCGACAGAGTTACTGTCGGGTGCTGGGATGCTGCAATAATTTGTGCTATCTGCGATAGCACGTCCGTAATGAAGGCCTATGGAGCTGCGGTCTTACAAAATTTAGCCGCTAGAAGCTCCTTGGACGCTGACTCCTGCATATTTCTTATACGCAAACGTCCGGAGTATGAAGGCCTCGTATCCTTGGCTACTGGATGGCATGACCTGGTCGCCGTAGAATCCCTCGTCGGCGATGCTGGTTGAATATGACTGGTCACGTAGCCAAGGTGCGGTCACGTGTGCTGCCGTGAGGATGAGGAAGCCGAAAGAGCAGTCTCTCTGGACTGTCTATATAACGGAGCGTCCCGAGCGGTGGATGTATGCCCCGACTGAGGAACATTTTGTACCACAACATCTGTGCCCAGATGTTGTAGTACGAGAGAGGGACCTCTCTTGCTCGCCGCCCGGATGGACCTGGACGAGCTAGGAACCGGACTAATAGGCTTCCTCCGTACCATCCTCGTATCCGTCGTCACTGGGTGTGCACATTGTATTTTATAGTGCTCGCATCACCCAAATTTCCTTCCTGGACCGCAACGGACGAAACCAGGTTCTGAGCCATTCGGTGAATGGTCGCGACACCGGGCAAGCTAGCAGACGTCAAAGCCATCGATCGAACTAGCGAACTCCAGGCAACTGACGTATCTACATGAGCACTTTGCCGCTAACTCTTCATTTGACTGTGACGACTGAAGCACACTTTACGAAGACATCATGGTAACAACACCTTGTTCATGTTAATCTATGAGACCTGTGGAGCCATGGTCATAGGTCAATTATCCGCTGGAAGCTCCCGGGACGTTCATTCCTGCATTTATATAATATGCGAACATCCCAACTGGAAAGGTCTCGTATCCTTGGCTAGCAAATGCAGTGACCTGGTCGACGTGTATTCCTTGGTCGGCAAAGCAGGAGCGCCAGGGACGTTCAATCCAGCATTTATATAATATGCGAACGTCCCTTGGAAATCTGTGGTCACATAGCCAAGGTGCGGTCGTGTGTGTTGACAAGGATGAGGAAGTCAATATATCAGCCGCGTCGGACTGTCATGAGACGGAGCATCCCGAGCAGGAGGTGTGGACGTAAGCTCCGACTAAGCGAACAAACATACAACATTGTGGCGCAGATGTTGATGCAAGAGAGAGGGGGCCTCTCTCACTCGCGGTCCGGGTGGACCTGGACGAGCTAGCTATTGGATTGACAGGCTTCCTCCGTACTATCTTTGGATCCATCGTTGCTGGGTGTGCACATCTGATTTTTTATAGTGCTCGCATCACCCAATCTGCTTCCCTGGACCGCAATGGACGAAACCGGGTGTGAGCCATTCTTTCCTGGTGAATGGTCGCTACATTGGGTGGACTAGCGGGCGATCAATGCCTTTGATCGAACTAGCGAACTCCCGGCAATTGTCGTAATACCTTGAGCACTTCCCGCTAGCCCTTATATTGCAACGACGGAGACACACTTGTTGAAGACATCACGGAAACATCACTCTGAATTCTGAAAAAGAAACTGATAATATAGAGTAACCCTACAGAGAAAGGACCGTAATGGACCCCTCACCGCTAACAAGATACCGTGACTCACGACTCCAACGTTGTCATATCAATCAACATACAAAGAGCAAGAATTAGTGCGAATACATTGACTATAAGAAACACAATGAACCTGTGAATTAGAGGAAGATATCTTCGCATTACAATTGAAGAATGTTTTTTCAACATGAAAAAATATACAGTCATATTATTACTCGCACTAACCCTTGAAATAAATGTACATAACATATTATAATCCATTATAACATTTCAAAAGAAAATAATTTAAAAAAAAAAAAAAAAAATTTTGGAAAAAATTTTCAGAAGAGTCCAAGTTCCCAATGGGAACAATGAGCCCAAACGGATCCCAAAAAAGCCTAAGTGTGGACAAAAAAATTAAAATCATTTCAAAAAATTAATGAAACACTTACGAACAATATTCATGTATCTTGCTATGAACTGAACTAAGCAGAGGACAAGTAATCACTATAAGAAGTAACCATTGTCAACATAAACAAAAAGTGTAAACAAACCGGAAACATGACTCCAGGCACTGATAAATATGGCCCAAAATCAGTTACCAATTTAAACACTATCTGATGCAAAACAGAGACTTCCAGAGAAGAAACTGCAGAACATCAGATGGAAGATGCAGACCAAAATGCCTAACCACCCATGGGTGAGGACGTAAACATGGGAAAAAAAACAGAAAATAATTCTGTTTCCAAGCCAAAACTCCCAAGAAATTTTAGTAATAAACATTACAAAAAATAAGCCAAAAACATGGGAGAATAGCTAGGGGGGAATAAAGGAAAGGGAGAGAGGAAACACTGATTAAACAATGGAACTTTCAGAGCAAGAATGACCACAACAAGGTCATGCCTCAAAAATAGGTAACATGAATAATTTCGTAAAATATTTATAAGTTACAGCCCTGAACATTTGTTTCCACTGTTTTTTCCTCTCCTCCTTTTATTTCCTCCTTATATCCACCATTTCTCTCAAAATTATGTGTCTGGCATCCTTAAAACTGAGATTTACAAGCACAAATAACAGTGAAGTATAACTATATTGAGGGCCAAACAAAGAATGAAAACTGCGCCAATTTCGAGACCTCCTTGACACTGCACATGCGCAGTGGAGTAAAAGTATGGAGGACCTTTTAGGACATGTAATTTTCGGTTTTAGATGCAAATTTTGGGGATTGGGGGGTAAAATTTGCGTTTGGCCCTAGATATTTTAGAGTTAGCACCAGCTAAGTCTGGGTCATTGGCACAATATAAAAATATGCCTCGAGTTCCACTTTATGGTTGAAAACTGTATTCCGAATATGGAACGGGATATGATTAAAAAGACCACCCCCAATAATTCATTGTTCCCTCGGTCTGTTAAAACCGACAACTGTTCGGAGAAAGAATTTACCACTCCGAATAATGAAGTCAAAAATAGAGAATGTATGCATAGACAGCCTGTTGGAAACTCCATAACTGATCCAATTGGCCCCAAAATTCTCAAAAGCTCTATAGTAATACAGAGCCAGAATCAAGAGAATCTATTCCGTAATAAGTCTGCCTAATAATGTATACATATTATGCACACAATCAACAAAATCCCACCTTCAAACGATGTTAATGCGATCAACCTGAGGAATAGACTCTTACATCATAGGAAAAGCAGTCAGCACTCTGAGCTTAACTACTCAGAGTAGACTAATTGCCACACTGGAGAATGCCGCACAGATAACCGACATGCTTACAATACAGGAACACGAAGGCTAGTAATATCAATGTATTCACGATAGAATTTGGAATCTGAGAACACTTACTGTTCAGGAATCATATGCTCATATATCACTTATGAATGATCAATCACAGGAAGCAAACCAGCTAGAGTGGCTGTGCCCCTGAAGTCGCTGTTAGACCACAGCCCACCCGCCAATCGAAGAGCAATGAAAGGCATGCATATAATTGAATGCATACAGGGCTTACAGAAAGAGCACTACATCCTGCCCTGTAATCGCCTCTTAACATATTGGCAGGGGAAGGGTGGGGGGGGGGGGTTTACGAATAAGTCATATCAAACCCCCCTCACCCGCCAGACTTGAATCGCTAGAGATACGTAAGGCCGGCGCAGTTATATTAAGGCTTGGAACAGTGACAAATTCCTTTTTCGCTAAAAAAAAAAGAAACTTCACGCTACATTCCCAAGCTATACTACTGCAGCTATTCTGAATAAAGAGTAATAAAAAGCTTGTAATTAGCCCAAGCAAGCAGAATGACACTAACCCGGCATGACTCGTAATGCTTTAGTGTTAGTTATCTAGAATAGTACAGAAACCATATGGCTCCTTCACGTCTGACCGACTCCATAATGCCACTAAGGACAGAGGGGGACGTGATGAACATGGCACTATTGCAAGGAATATACCCACTGAAACAGCATCGACACATCCCTTGAAATCAAGACAGTATGCCATGTTGTCAAATAATACACCATATAGACATAATATCCAATCATCAAGTGGAAATCCTTAGACAACATTAGATTTGATACAAATGAAAGCGGGAGATGAAAACTATGTTCCGGCACCCGATCACAAGAAACTCCTTGCATCTCGTACCGATTATAGCAGGAATATGAAAAATTTATAGTAATTTAAATATTTTTTATACTTACCAATGACCCAGACTTAGCTGGTGCTAACTCTTAAAAATTCAGGGCCAAACACAAATTTTGCTCTCCAATCCCCAAAATTTGCATCAAAATCCAAAAAATCAATGTCCTATATGGTCCTCCATACTTTTGTCAAGAAAGTACTGAAATTGGCGCCAAATCTTCATTCTTACAACCAGTACCTGGTAAATGTTATATAATCAGCAGGGAGGTATGAGTTCCCAACTCATGGGAGCGCCATCCCCATCTGGGTCATTGGTACGTATAAAAAATATATAAATTACTATAAATTTTTTTCACATTTTTATACTGTACCACTGACCCAGACTTAGCTGAATAGAAAAAAGGCTGGAGGGCCTAGGACATAAAAGAAAATCCAATAGGCTCAATTACATATAAACAGAATTATCCCCTCAAGGAGAAAAGGAGAAACAGGATTTACATATATCTTTCTTGTTTATACAAAAAAAGAAAGACATATTACCAATCCGTAATTGAGCACAATAACATCAATGATCTCTATTAACATCCAGTATAACCCATTATACTAATTTTTTAAAGGAAAGCCAATAAATAAAGATAGTCCAAAGAATGAGACTCTTTATACTCATTTAAATGTGTCCGAGGATTGTATATTAACGCTCATATGACATGTGACATAAACAAATGCTTCACACCGAGCTACACTTACAAATATTACATAAATGAGATAAACATCAGCTTTACACTTTAAAACCATCCCAGCACCGACACGGAATTACTGACTCCAGAGGAGGTATAAAGCAGGTGATATAAGGGAACACCATCCCCCCCCCCCCCCCCCATACCCTTGCTCTGGGTCAATCACCCCAGAACGAAGAGGGCAGCAGGACAGAGTCACTGCTGGAACAGAAAGCCTACATAACTATAGTTGCAACTGTTTAGTTGACGACATTCTGAGCAAACAGATAACGGACCTAAACAACGAAGGTCACCAGAAATAGACTCAATATTTCTAAGGTAAAAATTTGTGAATGCAGAAGGCTGAGACCAGCATGCAGCCTTCATCAAATCGGTAATAGCAATATTATTAGCATAAGCCCAAGATGTGGACAGCACTCTAACTTCATGCATTGAAATCTTAAGCACAGGCTGCTGAGTAGAAGATAATCTTTCATAAGCAGTACGAATAGTCAACTGAATCCACCTTGAAATAGAATGGACTGTGATGTCCCTTCTATTAGGCAGCAGAGACAGAAAGAAACGTTTTTGTCACTTTCTGATAAACTCAGATCTACGTTTGTAAATACGCATAGCTCTAACTGGACACAGCAAAGGCCTATGGCTGTCTGAGGGCAGAAGAGCCTTAATAACAATAGGTTCAGGGTACTTATTAGGAGCCTGATTCTTAGCCAAAAATCCCACATTGGAAGTCAAAGTAATAGTATTACCAACACTACGATAATGAAAATCATCAACAGATAGATCATGAAGCTCACTAACTCTTCCAGCAGAAGAGAAGGCTAAGAGAAAGGCTGTCTTATAAGATAAGTATTTGAAGTCTACTGTATCAAGGGGTTCAAATGGCGCTTCTTTTAGCTTCAGAAGAACCCATGCTAAATTCCACTTAGGAATTAACCTAAGGGTTCTAGGTCTATTTATCGAAAAAATTTGATAAAGAGACATTAGATCCAATTTGTAACCTATCATGATGAGCATAAGTATCCGACAGCATAGACCTATAACCTAAAATAGTTATTGGCTGCAGTTTGATCTTGTCAATCAAGTTGACCAAAAAATTAGCAATGTCTGGAATGGAGGGATCATAGATATCAATTGAATGATCCCTACACCAACGAGAGTAAACCTTCCACTTTGCTGCATAATTTAGGGAAGAGGAGGTCCTCCTACAGTAAGAAATTGCGTCCACTGCTCATCCTGTAAATTGCTTGCCGTGCAAGAAGGACCGCACAACGGAAATATGTGAAGGTTGAGACCTTGCCAATTGTGATGCAGTGTGCGCGATTTCCCCTGCGAAAGAAGGTCCTCCCATGGAGGAAGCTCCCAAGGAATGTCCCATAACAGACACCTGAGTAGATTTATCCATGGTCTGTGGGGTGACAGAGATGCTACCAACAGAATCTTGCAGTGAGATTGCTTGATTTTTAGCAATATCTGTTGAATCAATGGAGCTGGAGGATATGCGTATCCTATCATTCCGTCCCAAGAGATCGAGAGAGCATCTACTGCGAACGCTCGAGGATCTGGGCATGGCGACACATACGTCTGCAACTGATTGTTGAGATGTGTCGCAAACAAGTCTATCATCGGATGATCCCATTGGTAGCAGATCTGATTGAATACTCGTTTGTTGAGAGTCCATTCTGACGGCAACACACAACCTTTCCGAGAAAGGGAGTCCGCTAGAACATTCAGACAACCCGGAATATGACAGACCGACAGAAGAACCTGATGCTCTAGGACAAACAGAAGGATTCTTTCCATTAAGTTGAACAACGGAATGAAATGAGTGCCTCCCTGGTTCCGAATATCGCAACTACTGTCGAATTGTCAATCAGTATTTGAACATGTGAATTCTGAATAATGTTCATCCAATGACGTAGCGCAAGCCAAATTGACATCATCTCTTTGATGTTTATGTGCTTGTTCAGGAATTGCTGATCCCAAAGACCCTGGCACCTCGAATCTGTTGGGCTCAATGTCGCGCCCCAACCTGTTTGACTCGCATCCTTCATAATCGTAAAAATCGGATCCTGCAGTTGCAGTGGAACTCCCTGAGTTAACCACTGAATATCTGCCCAAGTCTGAAAAATATCTGGAGTGGACGAGTGCATAGGCACCCCATTGGAATAAGGTCTGTTACGGCTCCACACAAACCTATCAGTCATATAAATTCTCTCGCTGTCACTAATCTGAGTGTAGACAAAAGCGAGCGTAACAACTGACTAATTTTGCTCTGGGTAACGGCAGACAAACCAGATTGTTGTGCGTCTCGAAGCTCATTCCCAAGTGAATGAACGACTTGGATGGAACTAGATCCGACTTGTTTTTGTTTACTATGAAACCGAGACGTCAGAGCAATTGAAGCAGACTCTGAACATCGTTCTGAAGTGTTAATCTGTCGCCGTACCTCTGAAGAATGTCGTCCAAGTAGGCCAACGTTACTGCAGAGCTCGGAAATGAGTCATTACCAAATTCATTATTCGAGTGAAGGCACAGGGAGCTAGATTCAGTCTGAAGCACATTGCTCGGAACTGATAAACGACTCCTAGGACAGCGAAGCGAAGGTACTTTCTGAACGCCGGATGTACCATGATTTGAAAGTACACATCCTTGAGATCTATGCTAGCAGCATAGTCGTTCACCCCGAATGCTCACTCTCACCGATCGAATGGTCTCCATATAAAATTTTGGAGCCACCAGGAACAGGTGACTGTAAAAACCGGGAGATTCCTTGTTTTCTACGACCTCTATTGCATTCTTCTCCAGAAGAGACTGCACCTCTGATAGAAGCGAATCTCTCTTCTGAAGGTTTGATGGAAGTCCATCGTGGATTTCGTGTTAATGGAGGTTTTTCTCTGAGGGACAGTTTTAGACCTTCCGAAATAACCTCCTGAACCCATCGGTCGTCCGTAATTGACAACCAATTGGTTAAGAATCTCGACAGCATTCCACCCACTGGAGCGCAATAGAGGTTCTGACCTTCACCTCCTGTACCTGCGAGGCTTGCGGGAGGAGAAACTACGTCCTCCCCGACCCACACCTCGACCAGTCGACCTAGGGGCATCTGACCGGCTGTCTTGGCCAGCATTACATTCCCTACCTGAGTCGCTACTCTGACAGTCTCTGGAGTAAGATGTAGAGGCTTTCTTAGATCCTCTATAGGAACTTCCCTTGGACGTACTCGCCCCAGAAGTCCCTGACTTACTCCTCTCTGCCGAGTCCGTTTTTTTCGAAACAGACTTAAAGAGCAGAGAGTCCGAAGCTTTCTTGGTAATCTGATCGTAGATAAGTGAAGCTTACCATCGAAGAGAAGTTCTCCTGAAACCGGAGCGACTCTAAGAGAGTTTTTCACCCTAGAATCCACCCTAGTGGATGAAGCCAGGGCAGCATCACGTCTGACTAACTCCAAATTTGCCACTGAAAGGGCGGAGTTATATGTGGAATATGTGATTGCCCTCGAAAGAACTCTCAGGAAGTTTGAACATCCTGGAATTCTTTACCATCGAGACATTGTGATAACGCTCTGGTAAGGAGATCTGCATAAGATAGGCATCTAAACTGGTTCTGTTAGACGAGATTGTCATCTCCAACGTACTGGAGAGAATCGACATAGACGCCGGCAATGACAACTCCAAGTCTTCTGCCTGGTCGTCTAAATGCAGAGGAACTCTCGGAATGCCCTGTACTGCCGTTTCAAATTTATTTCTACTGTTGATGAATGGCAGATGTAGAGCTTGGTGTGATAAGAAACTGGATCTGCCAGTCTTAGTCTGCCAGTCTTAGAGTCTAGCCTAAAAATAGCATCATTCAGCAATTCAAACGTCCGTGAGACATTTCTGGACTGGGCCGGAAATTCAGGCGCGACGTCCTTAGTCCGGCCGAAGAAGTCTGTGTCCAGTGACGCTATATGTCTCTTATCTGGTATCGCAGCTCTCTGGTCCGGAGGAACAACATCTGGAAGGTATTGCCCGATGAAATCTACGGCCACCTTATGTTGTTCTAGAAGGGAAAAATCCAGCTCTGCAGATTCCCTTTCACCATCCTACTGGACCAAATATGAATCTTGGTCGTCCCTATCTGACATTGCAGGGAAACATACTGACCCAGCTTCCTCAGACAGTTCCTGATCTGAAAGAGTTTCCAAAGGTTGCTGGGATGCTGCGATGAGTTGAGCTATCTGCGATAGCAAGTCCGTCACGGAGGCCTATGGAGCTGCGGTCTTATGTTGTTTAGCCGCTGGAAGCTCCTGGGACAGTGCCTCTTGCATAATTCTTTTATGCGAACATCCCAACTGGTAAGGCCTCGTGTCCTTGGCTACCGGGTGACCTGGTCGACATGGAATCCTTGGTCGGCGAAGCAGGCTGGATATCTGAGGTCACATAGCCAAGGTGTGGTTGTGTGTGCTGGCATGTGGAAGAAGAAGCCAATAGACTAGCCGCCCCGGGCTCTCTATGCGACGGAGCGTCCTGAGCAGGAGGTGTGGATGTATGCTCCGACTGACAAATGTTATGAACAACAACATCTAGCCCCAGATGTTGCTGTAAGAGAGAGGGGCCTCTCTCGCTCATGGTCCTGGTAGACCGGAACGAGCTAGCTACCGGACTGACTGGCTTCCTCTGATGCTTCCTCTAATCCATCGTTGCCAGGTGTGTGTGATCTGAGATTATAGTGCTCGCAACACCCTTTCTCCTCTCCTGGACTGCAACGGATGAACCCGGTGTCACATCACCCACTCTACAAGTGATAGCTTCGCTGGGCGAGCTAGCTGGCGACATGGTCGTCAATCCTACTAAGGATCTAGGCACTTGTCAAATTTCCTTGAGCACTTTTGCTGCTAGCTCTTCATTTGATTGTGACGACGGCAACACACTTCCTGAAGACATCACAGAAACATCACCCTGTTCTTGTTCCTCTGAAAAAGAGACTGAAAAACTAGAGTGACCCTGTGGCGAGAGAACTGGCATGGACCTCTCACCACTAACAATATACCGTGACACACGTCTCCAACGTTTGTCATCCCAATTGGCACACACTGAGCAAGAATTAGTGCGAGTACAGTGACAACAGCAAATACAATGAGCATGAGAATCAGATGAAGACTTCCTCGATTTACAATTTGAACAATATTCTTTCATATTTTAAAAAATATTAAACAGCTGTAGTACTCGCACTAACCCTTGAAAATACAAAGATACATAACAATAACATAATCCATTACAAAAATTTCGAAAAGTAATTCAAAAGAAAAAATTTTCTAAAAAATTTTGACATGAGCCCAAGTTCCCAAAGGGAACGATGAGCCCAAATGGATCCCAAAAAAGCCTAAGTGTGGACAAAAATTTTAAAACATTTCTAAAAATTAATGTTACACTTACAGACAATATTAATGTATCAGGCTATATAATGAACCTTACAGAAGACAAGGAATCACTGACAGAAGTAACCGTTGTCAACGTAAACAAAAGTGAATAAAAACCGGACACAAGACTCCAGGCACTAAAAAAACATGGCCAGAAATCAGTAACTAATTTAAAGTACTATCAGATGTAAAACAGAATCTTCCAGAGAAGAAGCTGCAGTACATCGGATGGTAGATGAAGGACCAAAATGAATAAACACCCCAATGGTGAGGACGTAACAATGGGGATAACAGAATAAACATTCTGTAACTATGCTAAAACTCCCAAGAAATTTCAATAAAAAAATTTCAAAAATTATACTAAAAGCATGGGAGATTAGCAAGGGGGTATCAAGGAAAGGGAGAGAGGAAACACTGAACAAACAGCGGAGATTTCATAGCAAGAATGAACACATCAGGCCCATGTCCCGAAATTAGGGAACATGAAATAATTTTACATAAAAATTATAAGTTACAGCCCTGAACACATCCTTCCACTGTTTCTTTCTCTCATCCTCTTATTTCATCGTTGGATCCACCATTTCCTTCATGATTTTGTGTCTGGCATCATTTTAACTGAGATTATAAGCACAGATATCAGTGAGATGTTACTGATTGAAGGGCCAAACAAAGAATGAAGATTTGGCGCCAATTTCGGTACTTCCTTGACACTGCGCATGCATAGTGGACAAAAGTATGGAGGACCATATAGGACATTGATTTTTTTGATTTTGATGCAAATTTTGGGGATTGGGGGGGCAAAATTTGTATTTGGCCCTGAATTTTTAAGAGTTAGCACCAGCTAAGTCTGGGTCATTGGTACAGTATAAAACTAGAGTGACCCTGTGGCGAGAGGACCAGCATGAACCTCTCACCACTAACACTAGAGGTAGTGTGAGCAAACTCACAAAGTGATACCCCCCGCACCTGAAATGTATAAGTTAGATTATCTCCCCTTGGAAATGTCAGAACGGAATTATATTGCTTCATGCACATCTTCATATGGAGTTCTTCCATTGTGTAAAGTTTCATGAAAATTCTTCAAATGATTTAGGAGGAGTTGCGCTTACAAGGATGGACAGACAGACAGACGTTCCAACAAATGACTACTTATGTGGCTATTTTATGGACATATTAGGTGACTAACCTAAAACACATGTCCAACATAATAAAACAAGGTTTTGGGAGAAAATTTTGGGGGGTCAGCTAACCCTAACCTGACCCTAACCCTACCCACCCCTAACCCTAACACTAACCCTAGCCACATAACTCTAACACCTCTTCACTGACCCCCACCCCACCCCATTCCTAAACCTCACCCTGTAATGCCCTAACCCTACTCTACATTTATCCCCCCCCCCCCCCCCCCCCCCCACAATAAGAGATTCTGTTACGTGGCAAGCCACGTAACAGACTTTAACCACATAAGTATCCTGTTTTACTAACTCGTAGCCACATAAGTAGTCATTTGTTAGTACGGACAGATGGACGGACAGGGTGATTCCTATATACCCCCCCAAACTTTGTTCGCGGGGGGTATAAATATAATCCTGAAAAGGGGTTAACTATAGGCATTCAAAAGAATGTTCATTAATCACACTAGGTTAATATGGCGTTATCAATAGGGCTAAAAGCCACATACAACTAACATAAAAACAATACTGCTAAGGAGAAAGCAAACTCTTCTAATGTAAAGGTACCTTGTCTGATAGGACAGTGGTCTCAGTCTGGCTGAAGCAACTAAAGGTCTTTCTATTTGAGAAGACAATTAAATGGCTGATAACTGTGGCCCTATAAGCTCCCTAAAGGAGGCTTACAAAGCTAGCCGCTAATCGCAGGGATAAAAACACCGCTCAAACTTCTAGCTAGGCTACTAAAGTGTCAACAATAAGACTAAAGTCTATGACATTTAAGAAAACAACACCGAGAAGGAAAAGAGCACTCTTTTCCTTTAGCGGTTCTATTCCCAAAGACAGTGGTCTCAGCCTAGCTAATGGAGCTTAGAAGACTTCATCTCCATGAAGACAGATATCTTGGTGTAAATTTTGCGACCTTAGACAGCTCACTATACAGAGACTTACAACATTAGAACATTAGTGGCTCAAGTTAAGGGAAAAAAGGGCCCCACTTCATTCTTATAAGGCGTCAACAAAAGGACCAAAAGCCCGAGATGCCTAAGAATACAACACTGAGAAGGAAACAATGTACTCTTTTCTTTCAACGTCCCTAATTCCAAAGAGACAGCAGTCTCCTATTAGTTAGCATAGCTAATAAGTCTTCATCCCGTGAAGACGGATATCTGGGTGAAACTGCGACCTTGATAGCTCACTAAACGGAGACTTACAACATTAGGCGCTCAAGGTAAGGAATAAGGACGGCTCTAACAACCGAAATTCCAAAGAGACAGTAGTCTCAGGTAGCTTACACCGTTATTTGTCTTCATTTCCACGAATACAAATATCTGTTTCACCTGCAGCCTTGGAAAGCTCACTAAACAGAGACTTACAACATTAGCCGCAATGTATAAGAAAAAGACCGCTGTAACAATATATAAGGCTACTATAACATTAGCCGCTAATGATATATAGACACAGACCGCTCTTAATTCACATAAGCCAAACTAAGGCAACAACAATAGGACTAATTGCCTGTGACGCCTAGGAATATTACATAGAGAAGGAAAATGTAATTCTTTCCTTCTAATGGCTTATTCCAAAAAGCTAGCGGTCTCAGTGTAGCTAACAGAACCTAAAAGTCATATATCAGTGAAAAACAGATATCTGTGTGTAACCCTGTGGCCTTAGACAGCTCACTAAACAGAGCTTTAATGTTAGCAGCTAATGTATAAGAAAAGACTGCTCTAACTGTACATAAGGCCACAATAGCACTAAATGCCTCTGATGCCTAGGAATACAACACCAAGAAAGGAAAGACGTACTCACTCCTTTTAACGGTTTTATTCTTATACTATTGCTAAGCGAAGGGAGGCATTGTTAATCGGACCAAAAGCCTTCAACACCTGAGCTGAAAAATCTGGGACTTTTGTTCAGATGGAACAAGATTCGAAGAGCTTATGAATGCAAATTCAAAGTCTTAATATGCCGTTCCGTGTGGACTGGAGAATCAACCTCCGTAGCCCTCTCACCATCTGAATGTTCCATCTGAAATATGGTCAACACCACCCGAATGTACAGATGACTGGACCAACCCAGCACTGTCCGACAGCTCACTACTCGAGACTGTTGACGGCAGAACCTGCGACTACTGCAATGCTGCGATACGCTGCGTAATCTGCGACAGCAGGTCTGTGACTGAGGCTTGCAGAGCAGCGATTATCCACTTCTTCACCATATGCTGCTCACAGGACGGAGATCTGTCCCCAGATCTTTGATGCATGTCCCGTATAAAAATGCCACAAATGACTAGCTACAGGTTAATCCGACTTCGGAGGTGAACACTGGGAATATCTCCGTGGAACAGCATGAACATGCGAAGTTGGATAGCTAATCTGTGGTCTGCCATAGCTGCAATCGGCCCCGGCTGCAGTGTGGAAGGAGCATCCTGAACCACAAGCGTGAATGAGCGTCCCAACTCACAAAAGTTTGTCGAAGTGAAAACAGTTGGCCCCGACTGCTGACGGAACAGAGAGGGGTCTCCCACTCGCGGTCTAGCTCCAGACCTCGCTGAGCATTCCGTTTAGAAACTTGTAGGCTTCTACCCCTTAACATGCTTTTTCATGGAAGTAGAGGAAGCCGTAACAACAGCCGACTCCGGCTAAAGTGTGGAAGAAGCATTGCTCCGACTCATAAAAGTTTCTCACAATGGACAAACAGTCGACACCGACTGCTAAAGGGATGGAGAATGCTCTCCAACTCGCGATCTGGCTCCAGATCTCGTGAGTATCCCGTTGAGAAACTTGTCGGCTAATCCCTTGTGTGCGCTTCCATGTAAGAAGCCATAACCATAACCGATGCCAGCTGCATTGTGGAAGGAACATCCGACGCGTGTCCCGACTCATTATAGTTTCTCGCAACGGACACAGTCGATCCCGACTGCTAACGGGACAGAAAAGGTTCTCCAACTCGTGATCTGACCCCCAGATCTCGCTGAGCATCCCGTAGAGAATCTTAAAGGCTTCTCCTCCTTATTGCCATCGTTGCTGGGTGAGCTTTATATTATAAGGTGCTCACTCTACCCACATTATAATACTCGACCGCAGCAGACCTACCCGGTGTCTCTGCTCCTTTAAAAGGGCCAACCACTGCACCGGTCGAGCTAGCTGCATGCAGGGAATTAAGATACTCCGGCTTTAATCCTGTGCATTTATATCATGAGCGCCTTGGCAGCTAGATCTATTTTACACACAACAGCGGGGATCATCAGAGTGCGACGACAGCAGCACGTAATGGACAGGTGTCAAAGTACCATCACCATCGTCTTGTTCCTCGGAAAAAGAGATTGAAAGACTAGCATTAGCCAGGCTTCCATCGGAACTTTACCGCCCACCAGACAGGTCGACACCCGTTTCCAATGTTTGCATCCCATAGTACAAGTATTGAAGGAGTGCTTCAACTATCGGCAAACAGCAAGCCTATATTCCAAGACTTTCTTGGACTTACATGAAATAGCAATTATTATAATGGCAACAATAATAATGAAGCCAAAAACATAAGTCCGCTGCACTCAATAATAATGAAGCCAAAAACATAAGTCCGCTGCACTCCCAAAAATAAACATCACAAGGATACATAACATGGATAAAACCAAAAAATTTCGAATAAAATTAAAAAAAAAAAAATTTTGAATGAAGCCTAAGTGCCCAAAGGGAACCTCATGAGCCCAAGAGCATTCCGATAGAGCCTAAGTGTGGACAACCAATAACTAATAAAAGCTAAACTACCAGAATAAGATATACTATGTATCCTAATAGAAAAACCGTGATTGTTTAAAACTAAACATTGAATTAATATGAATCCAAAACGTTACTGAACAGACAACATCAAGAGGAATAAGCAATTGCACCATGAGCGCACGATACGTCCGTTATTAATTACAAGAGGGAAGCACACAATATGAGTATACATGTGTACTTATCAGGTGTTTTTTATATTCTTGTACAATAATCATAACCAACAACATACTGTGTTCATTAATTTGGGAAAATTGCTCTAAGCATTTTCAAGTTATTGTTTGACATGTTTTGACGAATAAAGTCCTATAACTCTGGAATGACAAATCGGACAGTGACACAAATTGAAAGGGAGATTCCTTCTATCAGCATATACTTATATTTATTTATTTATTGGGGTTTAAGGCCACATATTTCTGCACAATGGCTAATCATGACCATGACAGTTTTACGAGTGGAGGAAGCCGGTGTGCCCGGAGAGAACCACCGAGTAATGGCGAGCAACTGTCAGCTCCCCAACATACTAACTCCACACAAGCAGGGTTAGCATTGGTTGAAGACAAGTGCACCATCGACGTGCAGTACGCCTTAGTATACGATGTCACCGTGCCCCCAGATGAGCAAAGGGGGTGAAGTGTCTTGCCCAAGGACACAACGTGGTTGCCGCAGGTGGCATTCGAACCGAGAACCTCTCGGCTTGCTGCCTGCACCTCTACCTACTGAGCCACCGCACTCCCCTCCTCCCCTCCCCCAACATATACTTGCAACCAAAAAATCATGAAAATTGCTCTAAGCATTTTCAAGTTATTGTTTGACATGTGGAAAATTGCTTATATTTTGACAAATAAAGTCCCATTACTCTGGAATGACATACCAGACGGCGACACAAATAGAAATGGAGATTTCTTTCATCAACATATACTTGCCACCAGAAAATTGCTCAAAGCATTTTCAAGTTATTGTCCGACATGTGGAAAATTGCCTTTATTTTGACAAATAAAGTCCCATAACTCTGGAACGACAAATTGGACAGAGACACAAATCGAAAGGGAGCTTCCTTCCATCAACATATACTTTCCACAAAAAAATCACAAAAATTGGTCAAAGTGTTTTCGAGTTATTGTATGACGTGTGGATGGACAGACGGACAGCAGTATACCATAATACGACTGTTTTTTCAAAATAGGCGTATAAAAACCGGAAACTAACCAACAACAGGCACAACAAAGGCCCAGAGTCAATAACTGATCAACAACCACCTGATGCAAAGCTAGATCTTCATATGAAGAAAAAACAATGCGTCTGGTAGAAGAGGCAAGAGTATAAAAAATGTCCTGAACCAAAATAGACAAGACGTAAACATGGGGGATAAACAGAATACCTATTCTGTTTACAAGTTAAACTCCCAAGAATTTAATAAAAAATTCTTTCACGAAATTGAGTAACAAGAATAATTTACATACAAATTATAACGTTACAGCCCTGAACATCCGAAACCACCGTTATTCACTTCCAGCATCCTGTTACACTGTTGATTTCATGAAAACTATCATTGATTTGTGTCTGGCATCTTCAAAAATGAGAATTTAAAGCACAGATGTCAGTTCAGTTGTTACTGACTTTGTGCCAAACAGAAGAATGATGTTGGTGCCAATTCCGGTCTCTTCCTGGGTGCTGCGCATGCGCAAGTACTAAAAGTATGGAGGGACAGATAGGACTTTTAATTTTCAGTATTCCATGCAAATTTGGGGAATTGGGGGTTCAAAATTTGTGTTTGGCCCTTAATAATATTGAGGTTGAACCAGCTAAGTCCAGGCCGTTGGTTTTAGTATTAAAATATGACTAAGATTTACTCCCCATCAAAAATAATGTCCCAGAACAAAATAGAGAGACTTACAGTTAAACAGTGTTTGGATGGATGGTGGTAAACAATGTACATAACTGCAATATAAAAGTTTTGCAGCCATGGGATTCAAAGTAACCGAGCTAAACATAAACTTGGTTGCTGATGCACTCAGGGTCATAGAATGATCTCTCCCTATTTCACTGTCTGCAAGCTAAAAAAAACTGAGTTGAAAACGAAGGAATACAAACTTGGACAAAGTTGTGTTCACAAGCAACAAATTCTATGTAAAAATTAGGGAGCTGCAAATCACAATTTTTTTTTTAATCGGACCTCGAATCAAATCTTGTCTCTGATATCAATATCACAATAGACAATTTATTTCGTATTGCACCAAATGGAAGTTACGGAACACAGTGATGACACTTACAAGACTGATTGAACAGAGCCATTTTGGTCTTATAGTTTTAGCACCACTGGAACTATTGACTCTTAGGAAAATATTTAGAGGTCAATTTTAAGGTCAAATGACTCAAATAAAAATTCAAATCTTTAATATTAGGGCTGTACATTGTAGCAGCATCAATACTACAGATGATGTTGCCTGAGAATGTTCGGTCATCTTGGAATCTCTCCCAACCAGAGATCAAACCTGTGACCTCCGGCATGAGAGACCAGCACACAAATCCACTCAGTCACCACATCACTGTTTTACTCCAGTCTGTTTTTATAGGTATGAAACGACTCAGTGCAAAGTTACTCAGTATGAAATGGTAAAGGAACGAAGCAATGCAGAGGAGAAACTGGTAAAGGAACGAAAAGACCTGACACCCAATTAGTTGGACAATTCTGATTCTTTGAAAGACCAACAGACAATGATCTATAACAAGAGGCCCCAGGGGGCCTGAGGGCGCTCACCTGACATGGTAGTCTAAATATCAATCCAGGGACTTGACTTGAATAATCTGCATACGCCCCTCCTAAGAAAAGCATAAACCAACTAGATGAAGCGATTGTGCCCACACAATACACAGGATTTTCCTTCTATTTTCAGTTCCTGCACTTTTACGTCCCAAAATTGAGATAAACGCATAAAAACAGATTTTTTTCCCAAACAAAATACTTTCAGCCTAAATTTTTTTCTTCTTCTTAAAACGCATAAAAAACGATAAAACTAATTTCTGGATTTTGGTCCAAAATTTTCTAAGTCCCACCTGGATCCCAAATTTTCGGTGTAAAAAAAAAAAAAAAATTTTTGTCTTAAAATTGACAGAAACGCATAAAAAACAAAAAAAAAATTCCGGATTTTGGTCCAAAATTTTCTAAGTCCCACCCGGATCCCAAATTTTCAGAGAAAATTTTTTTTTTTTTTTTTGTTGTCTTAAAATTGACAGAAACGCATAAAAAACAAAAAAACAAAAAATTCAGGATTTTGGTCCAAAATTTTCTAAGTCCCACCCAGACCCAAAATTTTCAGGGGGAAAAAAATAAAAAAATTTTGTCTTAAAATTGACAGAAACGCATAAAAAAACAAAAAAAAAAATTCAGGATTTTGGTCCAAAATTTTCAAAGTCCCACCTGGACCCCAAATTTTCAGGGGGAAAAAATTTTTTTTTTTTGTCTTAAAATTGACCGACACTCATAAAAAACAAAAACAAAAAAATTTCCAGATTTTGGTCCAAAATTTCTAAGTCCGCAACAGGACCCCAAATTTTCAGCCTAAATATGAACCCAGGGACTTGGCTTCAACAAACTTGAATCTCACCCCTCTGAGGATGCTGCATACCAAATATCAAAAGATTCTTATTGGTAGATCTGAAGAAGAAGATTTTAAAAAAATACTCCTCATACTGCACTAATTTAAACATTTGGGCTCCCATAGAGAGCCCAAATATCGACCCAGGGAATTGATTTCAATAAACATGTGAAACAATCTTACAAAGATGTTATATGTGAAATTTGAAAGCTTTTGGAGCAGTGGTTTGGGAAAAAGGAAGTCTTATATGTTTTTCCCATTACCCACAGTGTTAAAAAATGCTGACTCAGCACTTTTTCAAAGTCCCCGAAAAGTACCCCATGATAAAACCAATGGCAATTTTTTTTTACCATTCCATTCTGTTGGTCCTAAGGAAGCTTCACAACAAATAAGAATTCTCAGTGCCGTGGAGTTTTGGAGATATGGGCGTTTTAATTTTTTTCTATTTTTAGCTCCTGCGGTCCCCATGGGGTGACGGGAAACAAGTTTTTGGCATAAATTAAGTACTTATGACCCAATAAGCCCTCATATCAAATTTGGTCAAAATTTGCCTCTCGGATTGGAAAATAGAAATTTTGGGAGGGGCAAATATTCTTTCCCCTCCCATTACGACGCCAAGTTTACCCTCACAAACTTCTCTTGAATAAATCTGAGTCTACACCTCAAAAGGAAGCTGCAAACCAAATATCAAGTCTCTGCTACTGCTGGTTCATGAGAAGAAGATTTTTTAAGATTTCAGCACACTTTTTGGGTCCCCGGGCGAGGCAACTTGATTTGAACAAAATCAAATTGCGATGTTAAAACAAACTATTATCTCAAATATGAATTAAATTGGTTCAGCAGTTTGGGAGGAGAAGACGCAAACACCATGTTCACGGATGACGACGACGGACGATGGACGGTGAGTGGTCACTGTAGCTCTCCTGACTGAAAGTCAGGTAAGCTAAAAGTTAAAAAATTTATAGTAATTTATATATTTTTTATACTTACCAATGACTCAGACTTAGCTGGTGCTAACTCTAACAAAACCAGGGCCAAACACAAATTTTGCCCCCCAATCCCCAAAATTTGCATCCAAAACAAAAAGAAATCATGTCCTAAAGGACCTCCATACTACGCCCCCA
This sequence comes from Pictodentalium vernedei, assembly GCA_031216915.1. Classification (NCBI taxonomy): domain Eukaryota; kingdom Metazoa; phylum Mollusca; class Scaphopoda; order Dentaliida; family Dentaliidae; genus Pictodentalium; species Pictodentalium vernedei. The sequence goes on along the minus strand of CM062297.1, from coordinate 332,602,987 downwards.
CTGCGTATGCGCAGTGTCACAGACATCCCGAAATTGGCGCCAATTATCATTCTTACTGGCAGTGCCTGGTCAGCGCTATGTACTCAGCGGGGAGGCAAGAGTTCCCAACTCCTGGGAGGGCCATCCCCGTCTGGGTCATTGGTAAGTATAAAAAATATATAAATTACTATAAATTTTTTAACATTTTTATACTGTACCAATGACCCAGACTTAGCTGAATAGTAAACAGGCTGGAGGGCCTAGGACATAGAGGAAAATCCAATAAGCTCAACTATATAATAAAGAGATAACCCCTTAAGGAGAAAAGGAGTATTAGGCTTTACATGTATCTTTCTTATTTAATAATAAATTAGAAAGATACAATACCCTTAATAATTGAGCACAATAATATTCATGTTCTCTATTAACATCCAGTATATCCCTTATACTAATTATTTTTAAAGTAAGCCAATAAATAAATTAGTCCAGAGAATTGAGACTCTTTATAGTCATTTTAAAAGTGTCCGAGTATTGTATATTAAAGCCCGTTTGACACTTGACATATACAAATGCTTCACACCGAGCTACACTTTAAAAATAAGACATGAATGAATTTTAACATTAATATTACACTTTAAAACCATCCCGGAAGCGACTCAGAAATACTGACTTGGAGGAGGCATTCCCTTGCTTTTCACTATAAAGCAGGTGACCTAAGGGAACACCCGCCCCCCCCCCCCCCCCCCCACCTTCCCCTTGCCCTGGGTCAAATAGCCCAGAGCGAAGAGGGCAGCCGGACGGAGTCACTGCCGGAACAGAAAGCCTGCATAACTATAGTTGCAACTGTTTAGTGGACGACATTCTGAGCAACAGATAACGGACCTAAACAATGCAGGTCTCCAGAAATGGACTCAATATTTCTGAGATAAAAATTCGTGAATGTGGATGGCTGAGACCAATAAGCAGCCTTCATTAAATCTGTAATAGCAACACTATTAGCATAAGCCCAAGAAGTAGCAAGAGCTCTTACTTCATGAGCGGAAATCTTAAGCACAGACTGCTGAGAAGAAGATAAACTCTCATAAGCAGTACGGATAGTTAATTGAATCCATCTAGCAATAGAATGGACCGAAATGTCCTTTCTATTAGGCATCAAAGACAGAAAGAAACGTTTTCGTCCCTTTCTGATAAACTGAGATCTCTGTTTATAGATACGTAACGCTCTAACAGGACAGAGTAAAGGCCTACGCCCGTCTGAAGACTGAAGAGCCTTAATAACAATAGGTTCCGGATATTTATTAGGAGCCTGATTCTTAGCTAAAAAACCCACATTAGTAGTGAAGGTGATAGTGTTCCCGACACTACGATAGTGAGAATCATCCACCGACAGTGCATGAAGCTCACTGACTCTTCTAGCAGAAGAGAAAGCTAAGAGAAAAGCTGTCTTATAAGATAAGAATTTGAAATCTACTGTCCCAAGAGGTTCAAATGGCTTTTCCTTCAATTTAAGAAGAACCCAAGCTAAATTCCATTTAGGAATTAATCTAAGAGTTCTGGGTCTATTTATCGAGAAGTTTCTAACCAACTTAGATATAGAGACATTAGATCCAATTTGTAAACTATCATGATGTGCATAGGTATCAGATAACATAGACCTATAACCCTTAATAGTAACAGGCTGCAGTTTGATTTCGTCAAACAAGTATACTAGAAAGTTTGCAATGTCTGGTATAGAGGGATCGAATATATCTACAGAATGATCCCTACACCAACGACGAAAAACCTTCCACTCAGCCGCATAGTTTAGCGAAGAGGAGGTCCTCCTACAGTTAGAAATCGCATCCACTGCTCGTCCTGTAAAGTGCTTGCCATGCAAGAAGGACCGCACAACAGAAAAACGTGAAGGTTGAGACCTTGCGGGTTGTGATGGAGTTGGCGCGATTTCCCCTGCGAAAGAAGATCCTCCCGTGGAGGAAGCTTTCGCGGTAGGTCCCACAACAGACACCTGAGTAGATTTATTCATGGTCTCTGTGGCGACAGAGATGCTACCAACAGAATCTTGCATTGAGATTGTTTTATCTTTAGCAATACTTGTTGAATTAACGGCGCTGGAGGATACGCATATCCTATCATTCCGTCCCAAGGGATCGACAGAGCGTCTACTGCAAATGCTCTTGGATCCGGACACGGAGACACATACGTCTGCAACTGATTGTTGAGATGTGTCGCAAATAAGTCTATCATTGGCCGTTCCCATTGGTAGCAAATCTGACTGAATACTTGTTTGTTGATAGTCCACTCCGACGGCAACAAGCGACCCTTTCGTGAAAGGGAGTCTGCTAGCACATTCAGACGACCCGGTATGTGACGGACCGAAAGAAGAACGTGATGTTCTAGCGCAAACAGAAGGATTCTTTCTGTTAGATTGAACAACGGAACTGAATGAGTGCCTCCCTGATTCCGTATATACGCCACTACTGTCGTATTGTCGGATAGGATTTGGACATGAGCATTGTGAATAATGTCCATCCAATGACGTAACGCAAGCCAAATTGACATCATTTCCTTGATGTTTATGTGCTTGCACAGGAATTGCGGATCCCAAAGACCCTGGCATCTCGAATCCGTTGGGATTAATGATGCACCCCAACCTGTTTGACTGGCATCCGTCAAAATGGTAAAACTCGGATCCGGCAACTGCAGCGGAACTCCCTGAGTTAACCACTGAATGTTTGCCCAAGTCTGAATCTCTTGTTTCACTTGAACTGACAAGAGAACGTCTACGTCGAGCGAATGAATTTTCACACTCCAATTCTGAGTCAAGAAAATTTGGAGAGGACGTGTGCGTAACTGCCCCATCGGAATGAGATCCACAGCGGCTCCGCACAGACCTATCAGTCTCATAAATTCTCTCGCTGTGACTTTGTCTGCGTGCAGACAATAGCGAGCGTAACAACTGACTAATTTCGCTCTGGTTAACGGCAGACGAACGAGATTGTTGTGCGTCTCGAAGCTCATTCCCAGATGAGTGAATGACTTGGACGGCACCAGATCCGACTTCTCCTCGTTTACTATAAAACCGAGACGTCGGAGCAATAGAAGTAGATTCTGAACATCGTTCTGAAGCGTTAACTCGTTGCCGTACCTCTGAAGAATGTCGTCCAGGTAGGCCGACGTTACCGCAGACGAATTAGCTCGGAAATAGATCATTACCGAGCTCATTACCCGAGTGAAAGCCCAGGGTGCTAGATTCAATCCGAACCACATCGCCCGGAATTGATACACCACTCCTAGGACTGCGAAGCGTAGATACTTTCGGAATGTCGGATGTACCATGACGTGAAAGTACGCATCTTTGAGATCTATGCTTGTTGCATAATCGTTCACCCGAATACTCGCTCTGACCGACCAAATCGTCTCCATATAAAATTTCGGAGCGACGATCAGCTTGTTTATCCAGCTCAAATCTATGACTGGACGGAACGAGCCGTCTGGTTTCGGAACCAGAAACAGATGGCTGTAGAATCCCGGAGTTTCCTGGTTTTCTACGACCTCTACCGCGTTCTTCATTAAAAGAGACTGCACCTCTGATAACAGAGCGTCTCTTTTCTGCGGATTTGAAGGAAGTTGAGTCCACTTTGGACTTCGAGTTAATGGAGGCTTTCGTTTGAAGGATATCTTTAGACCTTCCGAAGTCACTCCTCTCACCCAAGGGTCGTCCGTAATCGACGCCCATTCTTGTGAAAAGCTCGACAACCTTCCGCCAACCGGTACGCGATAGAGGTTTAAGCCATCACCTCCTGGACCTGCGAGGCCTGCGGTAGGAGAAACCACGTCCTCCACGACCCGCACCTCACCCCGTCGACCTCGGGGCGTCCGACCGGTTGTCCCGGCCCGAAGGACGTCCCGAACGAGAGTCGCTACCCTGACGGTCTCTCGAATAAGACCAAGAGGACGCACCGGAACCTCTATAGGAACCTCTCTTGGGCGCATTAGACCCAGAAGTGCCTGTCTTATTCTTGTCTGCTGTATCCGACTTCTTAGAAGCAGATTTGAACAACAGAGAATCCGAAGCTTTCTTTGTAATTTTATCATAAATAGCAGAAAGCTTGCCGTCAAAGAGAAGTTCTCCGGAGACCGAAGCGACTCTAAGAGAGTTCTTCACCTTAGAATCCACGAGTGTGGATGTAGCTAGGGCTGCGTCACGTCTAACCAACTCCAGGTTTGCCACTGAAAGGGCGGAGTTACACGTGGAATAAGCTACTGCCCTTGAAAGAAGTCTTAAAGAGGATTGTATATCCTGAAACTCTTTCCCTTGAAGGCGCAGTGATAACGCCTTAGTTAGGTGATCTGCGTAAGATAAGGCATCTAAATTGGCTCTGTTAGACGCAATAGCTGTTTCCAACACCGCGGTTGGAATAGAAGCCGACGACGGTAATGATAGCTCTAAGTCTTCCGCCTCGTCATCCATACGCAGAGGAACTCTCGGGATACCCTGTCCTGCCGTGTCGAATTTATTCCTTGCATTAATGAAAGGCAGGTTGAGAGTATTAGCGGACAAGAAACCTGCTTTCCCCGTCTTGGAAGCAAGTTTAAATATAGCGTCGTTCAATAATTCAAATGTTCTTGCAACATTATTGGACTGCGACGGAAAGTCTGGAGCGATGTCCCTGAACCGCTCAAAAAATTCAGAGTCCAATGACGCTATAATCCTCTTGTCCGGAACCGCAGCAGTCTGGCCCGACGGACCAACTTGAGGGAGAAAGTGCCGGATGAAGTCCACGGCAGCTTTATGTTGTTCCGAAAGGGATAGCTCCAAATCATCCGTATCCCTTTCACCATCCGGTCGGACCTCATGATGTTCCCGGTCGTCTGCCCCCGATGCTTCGGCGGAGCGTACCGACCCAGCGCCATCGGATAATTCTCGATCCGACACCGTATCTGTCGGCTGCTGGGATGCTGCGATAAACTGTGCTATCTGCACAAGAATGTCCGGCGTCGAGACCTGCGGAGGCGCAGTCTTTCGCTGCTTCGCCGAGGGCAGCTCCGCATCAGATGGCTCCCGCATACTTTTTCTATGCGAACGTCCGGAGTCCATCGGTCTCGAATCCCTGGCTGCCGGATGGTGTGACCTGGTCGCCGAAGAATCCTTGATCGGCGAAGCTGGTAAAATATCGGCGGTCACGCAGCCAAGGTGCGGTCGTGTGCGCTGACGAGAAGAAGAAGCCTTAGCAGTCTCCGCGGACTGCCTATACAACGGAGCATCCCGAGCGACGGACGTATGCTCCGCTTGCGACACATTTTGTACCACAACATCTGGTCCCAGATGTTGTTGTACGAGAGAGGGGCCTCTCTCGCTCGCGGCCCGGCTGGACCTGGACGAGCTAGGAACCGGACTCAAAGGCTTCCTCCGTTCTCGCTTACTATCCGTCGTCACTGGGTGTGCACCTAGTATGTTTATAGTGCTCGCATCACCCAAAATTTCCTCCTGGACCGCATCGGACGAACCCGGCTGCCGAACCATTCGGTGAATGGACGCTACACCGGGCGAGCTAGCGGACGACATTTGTCTAATCTCCATGAGCACTTTTGCCGCTAACTCTGAATTTATTTGTGACGACGGACGCACACTTGTAGAAGATAACATGGAAACATCACCCTGTTCTTGTTCCTCTGAAATAGAGTAGAGTGACCTTGCGGAGAAAGAGCCGGCATAGCCCTTTCTCCAGAAACAACATACCGTGACACACGTTTCCTGAGATTTACAAGCACAAAGATCAGTGAGATGTTGACTGATGAAGGGCCAAACAGAGAATGATAATTGGTGCCAATTTCGGGACGTCCGTGACACTGCGCATGCGCAGTGGGGGCGTAGTATGGAGGTCCTTTAGGACATGATTTCTTTTTGTTTTGGATGCAAATTTTGGGGATTGGGGGGCAAAATTTGTGTTTGGCCCTGGTTTTGTTAGAGTTAGCACCAGCTAAGTCTGGGTCATTGGTACAGTATAAAAATATGGCTGTATTTCTGTGGTTTACATACATGCCCATAATAATGGTTACCTCACTTTCAGGGCATAATTTGTACATATATTTATTTTTATGTGTCTGTTGGCTGTCAGTAACCTCTGCACATATCAGTATACAGCACAATAACTATAAATTGATCAAGTACATAATTAAATAAATTATGCCTTAAGCTTAAATTCCGGCTTTGAAAGGTTTTCTAACAAAGCCCAAATAATGCAGGCATCTGATTCAAAGCCAATAAATAAACAAACAACCTCATTTTGAAATCCCAAACAAATATACAAAACAATCTGTGTCTTTCCATAACATATATATATACATTTCCATTACCACTATCAACAATTACAGCCTATAGTCATGGAATATTACCTTCTATTTTCTACTGACAGAGAATAATATAAGGTTATATACTTTAAACAGTAAGTGTTAAGATGAAGTTACATGTTTACTATTCAACTACTAACAATATAAAGACTAAAAGTCAAGCCTGTTCAAACCATAAGGATGTATGGTTTTCAAGATAAATCTCTAATGTAGTTCCTTATCATGCCTGATTCGTGTATTTTGGTCGATGTCAGAGTGACCCAGAAGTATGTCAATAATACGGAATTCCATGTCGGACAAGTGATTGGTTACCAAGTGGACAGAGAATTTTGACCAGACTGCGACTGGGTTGTGATCTGGTTGAAATTCTCTGCCCACAGTTATATTCTAGCCACAACACTGCAAAATTTCATCTACCAAAAAAAAATTCTAGTATATTGAATCTCAGATGTAATTTTCATTTGGTTTCATTGATTCTGTCTTGATTTCACAATATTTTATTGACTCCAATAGTATAAGGATGTCGTAATCAGATCAGGAACTGACTGAGTAAAAGACTGTTTATACAATCACAGTACTGTATACTCACATCTCCAAATGCTTCTGTGCCACCATCAATTCCACCACAAGCTCTGGCAATTTCACCTTCAAAGATTTTTCTTCCATTTAAATGAGCAGTTACAAATTTAGCACCACGGAAGGAATGGATTCTTGATTTATTATAATTCTGAAAGGAAGATGGACAAAAGAATGGAAAAAACCAATAAAGACATTCAGATTTTCTAAGTGGTCTACAGGCCCCTTTTCCCAAAGCAATTAAGACTACTTCATTCTTAATCACCAACCATTCATTTCCAATTCCTCAGCTTGCAATGAACATTAATTCTTAAAGGTCTGAAACTCTAACACACTACAGCCTGAAGGTCTGATAGCCGGACAATGATTTCTAGTACAATTTTGGTTGCCATCATTCTGCAGACTTCCTGCAACACACTCACCAGTGGCACCTGTTCTGTTGTACCAAACTTGTTGAAGCTGGAATGAGGCCTTTAAATTAATAAATTTGAATAGAGTTATAAAAATAAGCCATAAACACTATCGTAACAAAAATACCAGCTTTCAAGCACACATTTTGACCCAACTGAGCCAACAGTGTACTTGAATGTATTTTTCGAGCACTTCTCATAACTAAGACATTCCAACTGTTGAGCAATTTCAAGGGTCTGGAATTTCAGTTTTGTATTCAAGCTATTTCAAGGGCCTGTATGAACAATGCACAGAAAGGGGTTCATATTTTTCAGAATTGATAGCTTTTCTTCATGCTCAAGATAGATTACTGATGACCTTTTTTTTCAAAATTCAAAAACGTATTTATAAGCTTAATTAATAACCATAAACTTTCAGCCTTATGGTCTTTATAAAGAGGAAAACTGTTTTAACCCTTTATTCAATGTACCAGCCCAAACCAGCTAGCACTATCCGCAAAAATCAGCATTCAATTTTAATTACTTTTTCATTTTCTGTCTCAAAAACATAGTTCATGACCCCCTCATTGGAACGAGCTCATTGAGCTTGTTCCAATGAGGGGTCATAAGCTATGTTTTTGACGAAAAAAAATGAGTTATTCAAGAAATTTGTTTGCAAGTGTCGTCTGCCTTTCATATTAGGTAAAAGATTAAAGCTAGTGCTGAAACGATTGGCCCATTTTTTGTAACCGGCTAACCATTGGGCATAACCGGATTTCAACCGGATATCTGTTAATTTCAATCACTGGTATTACTGTATTGTCTACGACACAAAATCAGTAAGGAATGGCGAGAAAACAGTTCAAAACACTGCCACCTGACTCCCGCCAAAAGTAAACAAACGAAAACCATCGAGTGCCAACAGAAATCGTCGATGTGCAAACGATTATTAACACATTGTAACTGAGGTCACCCTGGATTGCCTGGTCAAAAAACCAGGCCTTGCCATTTGAAAGCCACAGGCACGCGACATGCCACGCACCTGAACAATGTTTACGTGTGCAATTTGTTCCCATGTGCGTGCATTTGAAGTGAGGGATGATTGTTAATGATATTACTTAAGAATTTTCCAACCAGTTTGTAAATTGTAGTTAGGCATACTTAACTGTATTAGCAAAGAGCATCTTACCTTGAGTGGCTTGAATCTGATGTAAGCATATCATCGTAGAGTGAATATGTACTCCTAATTTTTTAGTATCTTTTTCTGTTTTCTGCTCAGTCAAACATCACAAACAGTTACACGTTTACATCTACCTATTCCTCGCAATGAAATTCTGGCGGGAATATGTTGTGAGTCATGAAAGGGGTGTGTTAAGAAATTTTTATATGTCCCATTGTCCGAGAGGGGAGCTGAATGGTTCGTACATGGGCGTTTCAGAACGTTTCGTACACAAACCGTTTAGAACATTTCATACACAAGTTAGGACATTTCGTACTCCGAGGTGCCAAATAACAGTGATGGCCAAATAACAGTGATGGCTCAGATTTTGGTCTGAAAATAATAACAGTGATGGCATTTTTGCTCTATGTCTCAATACCAAATAACAGTGATGGCAAGGAATTTTTCAGCAAAATTAATAAGCATGTCGACACTCTTATTTGGCACCTCGGAGTACATGGGGTTATGACTGTCTGGAGTCAAGTAAAGACAAGAGGCCCCAAGGGGCCTGAGAGCGCCCACCTGACACTGACAACTATCAACTGAGGGTCCTGATTTGAACAAACTTGCATCTGCCCCATTAAGATAACCGTATACCAAATATCAAAACATTCTGACAGGTGGATCTGAAAACTTTTTAAAAAAAATATTCCTCATATTGAACTAAGTTATAATTTTGGGCTCCCATAGGGAGCTCAAATATGAACCCAGGGACTTGGCTTTAACAAATTTGAATCTCACCTCCCTAACGATACAGTATACCAAATATCAAAAGATTCTTACTGGTGGATGTGAAGAAGAAGATTTTTAAAGAATGTTCCTCATATTGAACTAAGCTACAATTCGGTCTCCCACAGGGAGCCCAAATATGGACTCAAGAGACTTGGCTTGAACAAATGTGAATCTCAACACCCTAAGGATGCTGCATACCAAATATCAAAAGATTCTAATCGGTGGATCTGAAGAAGAAGATTTTTAAAGAATATTCCTCATACTGCACTAATTTAAACATTTGGGCTCCCATAGAAAGCCCAAATATGGACCAAGGGATTTGATTTCAATACACATGTGAAACAGTCTTCCAAAGATGTTATATGTGAAATATTAAAGCTTTTGGAGAAGTGGTTTGGGAGAAGAAGATTCTTTAATATTTTCCCCATTACCCACAGTGTTAAAAAATGCTGACTCAGCATTTTTTTAAAGTCCCGAAAAAGTAACCTATGATAAAACCGATAGCAATTCTTTTTGATCATTCCATTCTGTTGGTCCTTAGAAAGCTTCACACCACATAAGAATTCTCAGAGCCATGTAGTTTTGGAAATATGGGCGTTTGAAATTTTTTCTATTTTTAGCTCCTGTGGTTCCCACGGGGCATTTTGAAAATAAATTTTGGCATAAATCAAGTACTTGTGAACCATTAATACTTCATATCAAATTTGGTTCAAATCGGCCTCTTGTTTGGAAAGTTAAAAAATTAATAGTAATTTATATATTTTTTATACTTACCAATGACCCAGACTTAGCTGGTGCTAACTCTAACAAAACCAGGGCCAAACACAAATTTTGCCCCCCAATCCCCAAAATTTGCATCCAAAACAAAAAGAAATCATGTCCTAAAGGACCTCCATACTACGCCTCTACTGCGCATGCGCAGTGACGCAGTCGTCCCGAAATTGGCGCCAATTATCATTCTTACTGGCAGTGCCTGGTCAGCGCTATGTACTCAGCGGGGAGGCAAGAGTTCCCAACTCCAGGGAGGGCCATCCCCGTCTGGGTCATTGGTAAGTATAAAAAATATATAAATTACTATAAATTTTTTAACATTTTTATACTGTACCAATGACCCAGACTTAGCTGAATAGTAAACAGGCTGGAGGGCCTAGGACATAGAGGAAAATCCAATAAGCTCAACTATATAGTAAAGAGGTAACCCCTTAAGGAGAAAAGAAGTATTAGGCTTTACATGTATCTTTCTTATTTAATATTAAATTAGAAAGATACACTACCCTTAATAATTGAGCACAATAACATTCATGTTCTCTATTAACATCCAGTATAACCCTTATACTAATTATTTTTAAAGCAAGCCAATAAATAAAGTAGTCCAGAGAATTGAGACTCTTTATAATCATTTAAAAGTGTCCGAGTATTGTATATTAAAGCCCGTTTGACACTTGACATATACAAATGCTTCACACCGAGCTACACTTTAAAAATAAGACATGAATGAATTTAAACATTAATATTACACTTTAAAACCATCCCGGAAGCGACTCAGAAATACTGACTTGGAGGAGGCATTCCCTTGCTTTTCACTATAAAGCAGGTGACCTAAGGGAACACCCGCCCCCCCCCCCCCCCCCCCCCCCCCCTTCCCCTTGCCCTGGGTCAAATAGCCCAGAGCGAAGAGGGCAGCCGGACGGAGTCACTGCCGGAACAGAAAGCCTGCATAACTATAGTTGCAACTGTTTAGTGGACGACATTCTGAGCAACAGATAACGGACCTAAACAATGCAGGTCTCCAGAAATGGACTCAATTTTTCTGAGATAAAAATTCGTAAATGTGGATGGCTGAGACCAATAAGCAGCCTTCATTAAATCTGTAATAGCAACACTATTAGCATAAGCCCAGGAAATAGAAAGAGCTCTTACTTCATGAGCAGAAATCTTAAGCACAGACTGCTGAGAAGAAGATAAATCTTCATAAGCAGTACGGATAGTTAACTGAATCCATCTAGCAATAGAATGGACTGAAATGTCCTTTCTATTAGGCATCAAAGACAGAAAGAAACGTTTCCGTCCCTTTCTGATAAACTGAGATCTCTGTTTATAGATACGTAGTGCTCTAACAGGACAGAGTAAAGGCCTACGCCCGTCTGAAGACGGAAGAGCCTTAATAACAATAGGTTCCGGATATTTATTAGGAGCCTGATTCTTAGCTAAAAAACCCACATTAGTAGTGAAGGTGATAGTGTTCCCAACACTACGATAATGAGAATCATCCACCGATAGTGCATGAAGCTCACTGACTCTTCTGGCAGAAGAGAAAGCTAAGAGAAAAGCTGTCTTATAATATAAGAATTTGAAATCTACTGTCCCAAGAGGTTCAAATGGCTTTTCCTTCAATTTAAGGAGAACCCAAGCTAAATTCCACTTAGGAATTAATCTAAGAGTTCTGGGTCTATTTATCGAAAAGTTTCTAACCAACTTCGATAAAGAGACATTAGATCCAATTTGTAAACTATCATGATGTGCATAGGTATCAGATAACATAGATCTATAACCCTTTATAGTAACAGGCTGCAGTTTGATTTCGTCAAACAAGTATACTAGAAAGTTTGCAATGTCTGGTATAGAGGGATCAAATATATCTACAGAATGATCCCTACACCAACGACGAAAAACCTTCCACTTAGCCGCATAGTTTAGCGAAGAGGAGGTCCTCCTACAGTTAGAAATCGCGTCCACTGCTCGTCCTGTAAGGTGCTTGCCATGCAAGAAGGACCACACAACGGAAAAACGTGAAGGTTGAGACCTTGCGGGTTGTGATGGAGTTGGCGCGATTTCCCCTGCGAAAGAAGATCCTCTCGTGGAGGAAGCTTCCGCGGTAGGTCCCACAACAGACACCTGAGTAGATTTATCCACGGTCTCTGTGGCGACAGAGATGCTACCAACAGAATCTTGCATTGAGATTGTTTTATCTTTAGCAATACTTGTTGAATTAACGGCGCTGGAGGATACGCATATCCTATCATTCCGTCCCAAGGGATCGACAGAGCGTCTACTGCAAATGCTCTTGGATCCGGACACGGAGACACATACGTCTGCAACTGATTGTTGAGATGTGTCGCAAATAAGTCTATCATTGGCCGTTCCCATTGGTAGCAAATCTGATTGAATACTTGTTTGTTGAGAGTCCACTCCGACGGCAACAAGCGACCCTTTCGTGAAAGGGAGTCTGCTAGCACATTCAGACGACCCGGTATGTGACGGACCGAAAGAAGAACGTGATGTTCTAACGCAAACAGAAGGATTCTTTCCGTTAGATTGAACAACGGAACTGAATGAGTGCCTCCCTGATTCCGTATATACGCCACTACTGTCGTATTGTCGGATAGGATTTGGACATGAGCATCGTGAATAATGTCCATCCAGTGACGTAACGCAAGCCAAATTGACATCATTTCCTTGATGTTTATGTGCTTGCACAGGAATTGCGGATCCCAAAGACCCTGGCATCTCGAATCCGTTGGGATTAATGATGCACCCCAACCTGTTTGACTGGCATCCGTCATAACGGTAAAACTCGGATCCGGCAACTGCAGCGGAACTCCTTGAGTTAACCACTGAATGTTTGCCCAAGTCTGAATCTCTTGTTTCACTTGATCTGACAAGAGAACGTCTACATCGAGCGAATTTTCACACTCCAATTCTGAGTCAGGAAAATTTGAAGAGGACGTGTGCGTAGCCGCCCCATCGGAATGAGATCCGCGGCGGCTCCGCACAGACCTATCAGTCTCATAAATTCTCTCGCCGTGACTTTGTCTGCGTGCAGACAATAGCGAGCGTAACAACTGACTAATTTCGCTCTGGTTAATGGCAGACGAACGAGATTGTTGTGCGTCTCGAAGCTCATTCTCAGATGAGTGAATGACTTGGACGGCACCAGATCCGACTTCTCCTCGTTTACTATAAAACCAAGACGTCGGAGCAATAGAAGAAGATTCTGAACATCGTTCTGAAGCGTTAACTCGTTGCCGTACCTCTGAAGAATGTCGTCCAGGTAGGCCGACGTTACCGCAGACGAATGAGCTCGGAAGTAGATCATTACCGAGTTCATTACCCGAGTGAAAGCCCAGGGTGCTAGATTCAATCCGAAGCACATCACCCGGAATTGATACACCACTCCCAGGACTGCAAAGCGTAGATACTTTCGGAATGTCGGATGTACCATGACGTGAAAGTACGCATCTTTGAGATCTATGCTCGTTGCATAATCGTTCACCCGAATACTCGCTCTGACCGATCGAATCGTCTCCATATAAAACTTCGGAGCGACGATCAGCTTGTTTATCCAGCTCAAATCTATGACTGGACGGAACGAGCCGTCTGGTTTCGGAACCAGAAACAGATGGCTGTAGAATCCCAGAGATTCCTGGTTTTCTACGACCTCTACCGCGTTCTTCATTAAAAGAGACTGCACCTCTGATAACAGAGCGTCTCTTTTCTGTGGATTTGACGGAAGATGAGTCCACTTTGGACTTCGAGTTAATGGAGGCTTTCGTTTGAAGGATATCTTTAGACCTTCCGAAGTCACTCCTCTCACCCAAGGGTCGTCCGTAATCGACGCCCACTCTTGTGAAAAACTCGACAACCTTCCGCCAACCGGAACGCGATAGAGGTTTAAGCCATCACCTCCTGGACCTGCGAGGCCTGCGGTAGGAGAAACCACGTCTTCCACGACCCGCACCTCGCCTCGTCGACCTCGGGGCGTCCGACCGATTGTCCCGGCCTGAAGGACGTCCCGAACGAGAGTCGCTATCCTGACGGTCTCTCGAATAAGACCAAGAGGACGCACCGGAACCTCTATAGGAACCTCTCTTGGGTGCATTAGACCCAGAAGTGCCTGTCTTATTCGTGTCTGCTGTATCCGACTTCTTAGGAGCCGATCTGAACAACAGAGAATCATTAGCTTTCTTTTTAATTTTATCATAAATAGCGGAAAGCTTGCCGTCAAAGAGAAGTTCTCCTGAGACCGAAGCGACTCTAAGAGAGTTCTTCACCTTAGAATCCACTAGTGAGGATGTAGCTAGGGCTGCGTCACGTCTAACCAACTCCAGATTTGCCACTGAAAGGGCGGAGTTACACGTGGAATAAGCTACTGCCCTTGAAAGAAGTCTTAAAGAGGATTGTATATCCTGAAACTCTTCCCCTTGAAGGCGCAGTGATAACGCCTTAGTAAGGTGATCTGCGTAAGATAAGGCATCTAAATTGGCTCTGTTAGACGCAATAGCTGTTTCCAACACCGCGGTTGGAATAGAAGCTGACGACGGTAATGATAGCTCTAAGTCTTCCGCCTCGTCGTCCATACGCAGAGGAACTCTCGGTATACCCTGTCCTGCCGTATCGAATTTATTCCTTGCATTAATGAAAGGCAGGTTGAGAGTATTAGCGGACAAGAAATCTGCTTTCCCCGTCCTGGAAGCAAGTTTAAATATAGCGTCGTTCAATAATTCAAATGTTCTAGCAACATTATTGGACTGCGACGGAAACTCGGGAGCGATGTCCCTGAACCGCTCAAAAAATTCAGAGTCCAATGACGCTATAATTCTCTTGTCCGGAAGCGCAGCAGTCTGGCCCGACGGAACAACTTGAGGGAGAAAGTGCCGGATGAAGTCCACGGCAGCTTTATGTTGTTCCGAAAGGGATAGCTCCAAGTCATCCGTATCCCTTTCACCATCCGGTCGGACCTCACGATGTTCCCGGTCGTCCGCCCCGATGCTTCGGCGGAGCGTACCGACCCAGCGCCGTCGGATAATTCTCGATCCGACACCGTTTCTGTCGGCTGCTGGGATGCTGCGATAAGCTGTGCTATCTGCACAAGAATGTCCGACGTCGAGACCTGCGGAGGCGCAGTCTTTCGCTGCTTCGCCGAGGGCAGCTCCGCATCAGATGACTCCCGCATACTTTTCCTATGCGAACGTCCGGAGTCCATCGGTCTCGAATCCCTGGCTGCCGGATGGTGTGACCTGGTCGCCGAAGAATCCTTCATCGGCGAAGCTGGTAATATATCGGCGGTCACGCAGCCAAGGTGCGGTCGTGTGCGCTGACGAGAAGAGGAAGCCTTAACAGTCTCTGCGGACTGCTTATACAACGGAGCGTCCCGAGCGACGGACGTATGCTCCGCTAAAGAAAACATTTTGTACCACAACATCTGGTCCCAGATGTTGTTGTACGAGAGAGGGACCTCTCTCGCTCGCGGCCCGGCTGGACCTGGACGAGCTATGAACCGGACTAAAAGGCTTCCTCCGTTCTCGCTTACTATCCGCCGTCACTGGGTGTGCATCTATTATGTTTATAGTGCTCGCATCACCCAAAATTTCCTCTTGGACCGCATCGGACGAACCCGGCTGCCGAACCATTCGGTGAATGGACGCTACACCGGGCGAGCTAGCGGACGACATTTGTCTAATCTCCATGAGCACTTTTGACGCTAGCTCTGAATTCATTTGTGACGACGGACGCACACTTGAAGAAGATAACATGGAAACATCACCCTGTTCTGGTTCCTCTGAAATAGAAACTGAGAGAGTAGAGTGACCTTGCGGAGAAAGAGCCGGCATCGCTCTTTCTCCAGAAACAACATATCGTGACACACGTTTCCAATGTTTCTCATCCCAATGTTCACATATAGGACAGGGATTAATGCGAGAACACTGACTACAATTAATACAATGATCATGAAAGTCAGAGGAAGATTTCTTCCTATTACAATTTGAACAACGTCCCTTCATTGTGAAAGAACAACAATAAGTCCTAGTTACTCGCAAAAACCCCTGACACAAAGATACATAATAACATGATCCATTAATAAATGAAAAAACAATTGCAAAACAAAATAATTTTGAAAAAATATTTTTTCAGAGAAGCCCAAGTTGCTGAAAAGTAACGTTGAGCCCCGATGGATCCGATGGCAAAGTGTGGTCAAAAATTTTAAATTTATATAAAATAATTAATGAGACACTTTCGGATAATATAAATGTATCTTATAATGAGATAAACTACCACAAAGGCAAACAGCCCCCCTCAAAAAAGGCTGTTGCCAATGAAAACAAACAGTGTAAACACACTAGAAAACATGACTCCAGGCACTGAAAAAACTGGCCCGGAATCAGTCATCAATTACACTCTATCTGATGCAAAACAGAGACTCCCAGGGGAGAATCTGTAGAACATCAGATGGAAGATGCAGAACACAAACGTTATACACCCATGGGTGAAAACGTAACTATGGGGAAAATAACAGAAAACATTCTGTAACCAAGCAACTCTCCCAGGAAATTTTAGAAATTAAATTTCTCAAAAATATGCCAAAAGCATGGGAGAATTGCCAGGGGGGACTTTAGAAGGCTAGGGGAGAGGAAACACTGAATAAGCAGTGCAACAATTAGCAAGAATGACAACAAGAGGCCCATGCCTCGAAAATAGGCAACTTAACATAATTTCATCAAAAAATTTTAAGTACAGCCCTGATTATTTTTTGCCACTTCTTTTTCCTCTCCTCCTTCTATCCTCCTTAGAATCACATTTTCTCCAAAAATTATGTGTCTGGCATCCTTTAAACTGAGATTTACAAGCACAAAGATCAGTGAGATGTTGACTGATGAAGGGCCAAACAGAGAATGATAATTGGTGCCAATTTCGGGACGACTGCGTCACTGCGCATGCGCAGTAGAGGCGTAGTATGGAGGTCCTTTAGGACATGATTTCTTTTTGTTTTGGATGCAAATTTTGGGGATTGGGGGGCAAAATTTGTGTTTGGCCCTGGTTTTGTTAGAGTTAGCACCAGCTAAGTCTGGGTCATTGGTACAGTATAAAAATATATAAATTTTGGGCAGGGCAAAAATTCTTGTCCCTCCCGTAATGACGAATATTGCCCCTCGAACTTCTCTTGAACAAACTTGAGTCTACACCTCAAAAGGAAGCTGTATACTAAATATCATGTCTCTGCTACAGCTGGTTCATGAGAAGAAGATTTTTTACAAAATTGATGCATTTTGGCCCCACCCAATCCTCAATATTAGCAGAAACCCATTAAGCCCATTGCCGATTAGCCATCTTTGACGTTAATGATATGCAAGGTCAGAGGTAGCTTCGGGTAAACACTCCGATCAGACAATCTGTCAAGACTGTCATACCTGCGATAGAAACAACCAAAATGTTTTGCTTGAAACGATAAAATGTGTATTTTCGATTTAATACTAATAAAGATAGAAAAAATAACACACTTTCAATACTCCATTTTATGCACAGGGCAAAATAATACTGATTTTTTAGTGAAATAAAAACAAGAGCTGGACTTTTGTCCGATGCACACCCCCACATGGTGTACCGCCTAGTGCGGGCATACCTATGATCAACAAATATTATTTATGAATATTCTCGTACAGACGGATGCAATCCAGTATACCCTCCCCCCCCCTTCCATTTTCTTCGAAAGTTTTCAACAATTTCCAACAATTTCTAAGTCAAAAGGTATGGTAAATTGTTTGGTGTTTGGAAGTTTTATGCAATGAGGCAGAAGCATTTGTCATAGGCAAACTGCATGCCATATTTCACTGAAATCCGATAACCCCAATCCAGTATCCCTCCCCCCCCCCCACCCCCCCCCCCCCCCCCCCATTTTCTTCGAAAGATTTCAACAATTTCTAAGTCATAAGGTATGGTAAATTGTTTGGTGTATGGAAGTTTTATGCAATGAGGCAGAAGCCTTTGTCATAGGCAAACTCCATGCCATATTTCACTGAAATCCAATAACCCATACCTGAGATACAGGCTGAACAGATAAATAATGTCTATTTCCTACAATTTCTAAGTCAAAAAAGGGGGATAACTCTAAAAAAGGAGAATGTGAGAAATATCGTTGAATCCTTTTTTTAAAGCCTCTACCATAAGCAGTGTTCATGGCAAATTTCATTGGAATAGAACATTCGATACCCGAGATGCAGGCTGAACAGACAAAATTTGGCTCGGACGGACACAATTTGTAAGTAACAAGTAATAAAAAAAAAATAACTAGTGTGGGCATACCTATGACCAACAAATATTATAAAAAATAATAATTTAATTAAGTTATGAATATTCTCGGATGGACTCACACACGGACGGACGGATGGATGGACGGACACATGTAATCCAGTATACCCCCATTTTCTTCAAAAGTGGGGGTATAATGAATACTACAATGAACCCCTTTCCACAAGCGAAGGTAGACTCGGCATCACGGTTTTGTTTTGTTGGTGAGTGACAAAACTGCAGATATATCACTGAAATAACACAAAAATGTCTGCATGGGTGAAACTGCAAACACTGGGTATCCAAACAACCAACCCATACAAATATTTTCAAGCATAACACACAGATGTTCCAGCTGGAAGAGGTTGGGGGTGGAGGGGGGGGGGGGGGTGTGGTCCCTAAAAAGAGAATGAAAATCATCTGCTAGTAGCAGTGTCGCGTGTCTGCTAATAATAGTTTCTCCATATATAGTACAAGTCAAAAAGAGTTGAAGAATAACCACTACTGGTATAAACTATACATGTAATGTTTCCTATACTAATAACACAGGAATCGGACATAAAAATATATAAATTCTTCTTTTGACCATTTTCTCCTTCAACTCAAACTTACATGTCACACAGGGGAATCTGTCTTATTACAAAAAACACCCACGAAGTGGAAGGTCCACGCATGGCCAGGGAAAGGAAATTCTCAGAACGGGGTTAATTCTGTGACGGCTCCCCTTTCAAAAATGTCGGAATATTACACAGATGATAAAGGCATCTGCAGCGAGTGCCGGGGGAGCGATCGATCACAGAGTGGTTGGAGGGAGGTGGCGTTTCTCCCCCAACAAAATTTTTAAATCAGTAATTAAATGGAGTCTTCTGGCAGCTTTTGGGATAAAAAATCACGTTATTTTTGGCCGTCTAAATGACGGTTTTTAGCAGCATGTTTCAAATTTCCTTAAATGGAGTCTTCTGGCAGCTTTTGGGATAAAAAATCACGTTATTTTTGGCCGTCTAAATGACGGTTTTTAGCAGCATGTTTCAAATTTCCAACTTGATCAATTAGTGAGTATCCAATGGCCTACCGCCCATATTGGCCCCATAGCTATATAAACTGCATAATTCTTGAAGTGATAACGTGGTTACGTCAAGTTGATTTAATAAAGTTATTACTTCAAGAATCATGCAGTCCAGAATTGCAGCCAGTTGGTCAAGTGCATAACTTCATTCACGATACAGCCACCTTCTTAACTGCTGGCACGGGAGTCAGAACCTTGATGGAGGGGGGACTAGGTCAAAGATGGCCTGATAGCCCGTATTTTATTTTGTTGTTGTTTTGGAACGCCCTTTGAAAGGACATACCAAACCAAAAAATTAAAATACAGTCTTTCGAGCCATGTTTGGACTAGAGAGTGGGCAGGCGAAACCAAGATCCTTGACTCCTGGGCCACTCCTAAGTTTCAGGCTGTGGGGGTTACTACCCTGGGCCCCATCCTCTCCCCGACCCCAGATACATGGCCAAAATGTGCAGACATGGATATTCTATTACAGAACACACAGGGTGGTTTTGTACTTCTCTAAGTAGGTGGATATACATATATTTCCAACATATTCTTGCCAGTTTGGAGAAAGTTTGGGACTCAATAAGCTAATCTGCAATTTATGGACCACCAGATAACTAACTTATCAGTGCTCCTTAAACTGCAGATTTGCTTTGTGAGTTCCAGCCAGCGGATGTCCGAGTGGAATTCAGAAATCACTTGACTTGCAGTACGAGTCGAAATACGTTGCAGAATAACCACTATAAACTACTAGAATTCATCTTCAACTACACCAACAATACAAGAACCTGACATCATTTTTGGGAAAGCTCTCACAGAAAACTTTCCAAAAAATAATTTTGGGTTCTTATGCTATTAGTGTAATGGCAGTGGGCTACTTTGTTCATTGCGGTTATGCTATGACTTATTTTGATTCATACAGTATTTGTAGACTTGAACATATGCTTCTACCTTGTACCATGCATTTATACTCATAAGAAGTCTTTTTTCCAGACATTTCATACTTGGCTATTAAATAAATAATTGTTCATTTACAGATTAGTTCTATTAAAAATTATTGGACTGGAGCCATAGCCACATTTCAATATTTCGTGATTATAAAACAAATTTAAAATAAGAAGTTTTGACTTGCTGAAATAATCTACAATTCTAGTACTCTGATCACAAAAAAGCAGTATAATATATTTTGTACTTTACTTTTTAAACCTTTACCCACAGATAACATTAAAACTGGAAATTTAAATTTAAATTTTTCAAATTTACACAAAAAAGCTTCAAGCAAATCGAATCATGTAATCCTCGGGGGAACAGTCTTGTTCCGATGATAGATCACATTATGTGGCTTGTACAAAACTTTTTAAAAAACATTTTTACCTGCTAATTCATGAATTATGTGTGTAGTTGCAGTCAATTTGTTAATTAAGGGTTAGGCAGTGAGGTGTGTGGATTATGGAGATTCTTATCAATCCATTTTCCAATGTTTGAGAAATGAAAGTGTCAATGACACTGTAGCTCAACTTGTCAAGACAAAGACATGTACATGTATAGTATGTGACACAGCAATGACAAACATCTAGGTAATGACCTGATAACAAAGGTACATATAAAGTATTGTAACGGTCTGTACATAAATACTGACCGTTGCCTGTAACAAATGTATAGGTAAAGTATTGTAAAGGTGGGTCAGATGCTGAACTAGAAATGAAAGTGTCAATGACACTGTAGCTCAACTTGTCAAGACAAAGACATGTACATGTATAGTATGTGACACAGCAATGACAAACATCTAGGTAATGACCTGATAACAAAGGTACATATAAAGTATTGTAACGGTCTGTACATAAATACTGACCGTTGCCTGTAACAAATGTATAGGTAAAGTATTGAAAAGGTGGGTGACAGTCAGATGCTGAACTAGAAAAAATCTTCGAGTCCCAGAGTGGGTCTGACTGAACCCCAAAATATTTGTTCTCATAGCACAGTGATAACAAAGGCACCCCAAAACACACTCGTTCCTGTCCCAAGGTGAAAACAAAAGTACTCAAGAAGTTTTGTGAAGATCAGTTCATAAATACGAGCTGTATAGAACTTGTGACAAAAAACTGATTGGACCTAATTTCGGTACAAAATGGCCACTGGCAGCCATCTTGAATTTTGGACCGTACCCAGAAACACTCATTCTCATCCCAAGGAGAT
Source organism: Pictodentalium vernedei (assembly GCA_031216915.1). Taxonomy (NCBI): domain Eukaryota; kingdom Metazoa; phylum Mollusca; class Scaphopoda; order Dentaliida; family Dentaliidae; genus Pictodentalium; species Pictodentalium vernedei. The sequence goes on along the minus strand of CM062297.1, from coordinate 332,581,434 downwards.
AACAAAGGTACCCAAGAAGTTTTGTGAAGATCGGTTCATAAATACAGCCTCTACCCTGAGCCGTATTGACATGTGTGCTTACATTGTGTAAGTTGCACTGAATAAATCAAAGTTCATCTAATTTGCATAATTTCTGCACGAAAAAAAACCCCTTACAATATGTGATGTATTCCATGTTACTAAACATTCATACAAAAATTTATTAAAATCAGAACTTTCATACAGAAGTTCTATACAAAAGACTGATTGCACTAATTTTGGTACAAAATGGCTGCTGGTGGCCATCTTGAATTTTGGACCACACCCAAAAACACTCGCTCTCATCCCACGGTGATAACAAAGGTACCCAAGAAGTTTTGTAAAGATTGGTTCATAAATATGGCCTCTAGTCTGAGCTGTATAGAAGTTGTGTACAAAAAACTGATTAGACCTAATTTCGGTACAAAATGGCCACTGGCAGCCATCTTGAATTTTAGACCGCACCCAGAAACACTTGTTCTCGTCCCAAGGTGATAACAAAGGTACCCAAGACATTTCGTGAAGATCAGTTCATAAATACAGACTCTAGTCTGAGCGGTATTGACATGTGTACTTACTGTGTGTAAGTCGCACTGAAAAAATCAAAGTTCATCTAATTTGCATAATTTCTGCACGAGAAAAAAACCCGTATTATATGTGATGCATCCCATGGTACTAAACATTCACACAAAAAAATTATTCAAATCAGGGCTTTCATATGGAAGTTCTGTGCAAAAATCTGATTGCACCTAATTTTGTACAAAATGGCTGCCATCGGCCATCTTGAATTTCGGACCGGACCCAAAAACACTCGTTCTCGTCCCACGGTGATACCAAAGGTACCCAAGAAGTTTCGTAAAGATCGGTTCATAAATACGGCCTCTAGACCGAGCCGTATTGGCATTTGCAGTTACAGTGCTGAAAGTAACCCCCAAAAACATCGAAATTAGTCTAATTTGCACAATTTACGTACGAGAAAAAAACCTGTATTATATGTGATGTATCCCATGTTACTAAACATTCATACAAAAAATTATTCAAATCAGAGCTTTCATATGGAAGTTCTGTACAAAAAACAGATTTCTGCATCGTCGGTACAAAATGGCAGCTGGCAGCCATCTTGAATTTCGGACCGCACCCAAAAACACTCGTTCTCATCCCACGTTCATAACAAAGGTACCCAAGAAGTTTCGTAAAGATCGGTTCATAAATACGGCCTCTAGCCCGAGCCATAGCAGCTTGGCACTTACAGCTCTGAAACTAACACTAAATAAATCAAAGTCAGTCTAATTTGCATAATTTACGCACGAGAAAAAAACCCGTATTATATGTGATGTATCCCATGGTACTAAACATTTATACAAAACTTTATTCAAATCAGAACTTTCATACAGAAGTTCTGTACAAAAAACTGATTTTTGCATCATCGGTACAAAATGGCCACTGGCAGCCATCTTGAATTTCGGACCACACCTAAAAACACTCGTTCCCGTCCCAGGGTCATAACAAAGGTACACAAGAAGTTTCGTAAAGATCGGTTCATAAATACGACCTCTAGCCCGAGCCATAGCCAATTGTTGACGTACGGACAGACGGACAGACGGACAGACGGATGGACGGACAGACGGACAGACGGACGATGGACGACGGGCCATGACAATAGCTCAAATTTGACTTCGTCAAAGTTGAGTTAAAAATCTTTTGAGTCCCAGAGTGGGTCTGACTGAACCCCAAAATATTTGTTCTCATAGCACAGTGATAACAAAGGCACCCCAAAACACACTCGTTCCTGTCCCAAGGTGAAAACAAAAGTACTCAAGAAGTTTTGTGAAGATCAGTTCATAAATACGAGCTGTATAGAACTTGTGACAAAAAACTGATTGGACCTAATTTCGGTACAAAATGGCCACTGGCAGCCATCTTGAATTTTGGACCGTACCCAGAAACATTCATTCTCATCCCAAGGAGATAACAAAGGTACCCAAGAAGTTTTGTGAAGATCGGTTCATAAATACAGCCTCTACCCTGAGCCGTATTGACATGTGTGCTTACATTGTGTAAGTAGCACTGAATAAATCAAAGTTCATCTAATTTGCATAATTTCTGCACGAAAAAAAACCCCTTACAATATGTGATGTATTCCATGTTACTAAACATTCATACAAAAATTTATTCAAATCAGAACTTTCATACAGAAGTTCTATACAAAAGACTGATTGCACTAATTTTGGTACAAAATGGCTGCTGGTGGCCATCTTGAATTTCGGACCGCACCCAAAAACACTCGTTCTCATCCCACGTTCATAACAAAGGTACCCAAGAAGTTTCGTAAAGATCGGTTCATAAATACGGCCTCTAGCCCGAGCCATAGCAGCTTGGCACTTACAGCTCTGAAACTAACACTAAATAAATCAAAGTCAGTCTAATTTGCATAATTTACGCACGAGAAAAAAACCCGTATTCTATGTGATGTATCCCATGGTACTAAACATTTATACAAAACTTTATTCAAATCAGAACTTTCATACAGAAGTTCTGTACAAAAAACTGATTTTTGCATCATCGGTACAAAATGGCCACTGGCAGCCATCTTGAATTTCGGACCACACCTAAAAACACTCGTTCCCGTCCCAGGGTCATAACAAAGGTACACAAGAAGTTTCGTAAAGATCGGTTCATAAATACGACCTCTAGCCCGAGCCATAGCCAATTGTTGACGTACGGACAGACGGACAGACGGACAGACGGACGGACGGACAGACGGACGACGGGCCATGACAATAGCTCAAATTTGACTTCGTCAAAGTTGAGCTAAAAATGAAAGTGTCAATGACACTGTAGCTCAACTTGTCAAGACAAAGACATGCACATGTATAGTATGTGACACAGCAATGACAAACATCTAGATAATGACCTGATAACAAAGGTACATATAAAGTATTGTAATGGTCTGTACATAAATACTGACCGTTGCCTGTAACAAATGTATAGGTAAAGTATTGTAAAGGTGGGTGACAGTCAGATGCTAAACTAGAAAAGAAATCTTTAGTCCCAGAGTGGGTCTGACTGAGCCCCAAAGTTAAAAAATTTATAGTAATTTATATATTTTTTATACTTACCTATGACCCAGACATAGCTGGTGCTAACTCTTAAAATATAGGGCCAAACACAAATTTTGACCCCAATCCCCAAAATTTGCATCTAAAACCAAAGAAAACATGTCCTGAATGGCCCTCCACACTTCACCTCTACTGCGCATGCGCAGTGTCAAGGACGTTCCGAAATTGGCGCCATTAATCATTCCTATAACCAGTGCCTGGTAAGCGCTATGTACTCAGCGGGGAGGTATGAGTTCCCAACTCCTGGGAGGGCCATCCCCGTCTGGGTCATTGGTAAGTATAAAAAATATATAAATTACTATAAATTTTTTAACATTTTTATACTGTACCAATGACCCAGACATAGCTGAATAGTAAAAAGGCTGGAGGGCCCAGGACATAGAGCCAGTTGGAATACGCTTAATTATATAAAATAGAGTCATCCCCTCTAGGGAAAAAGAAGTATTAGGCCTTACATGTATCTTTCTTATTTATGTTAAATTAGAAAGATACAACACCTTGCAAAATTGAGCATCATACATCCATGTACTCTATTAATATCTAGTATAATCCTTATACTAATAATTTTTAAAGTAAGCCAATAAATAAAGTAAGTCTAGAGAATAAAGACTCTTTATACTTCTTAGAAGTGTCTGAGGATTGTATAATAACGTCCGTTGACACGTGCTATATTCCAAAGCTATACTTTGAAAACTAAGACCTGAATGAATTTTTAACATAAACTTCTCACTAAAAAACCATCCCAATAACAGCTCAGAATTACTAACTCCGGAGGAGGTATCCCCTTGTTTTTCATAGTAAAACAGGTGACCAAAGGGAACACCCTCCCCCCCCCCCCTTTTTCTTGCCCTGGGTCAAATAGCCCAGAGCAAAGAGGGCAGCAGAACAGAGTCACTGCCGAAACAGACAGCCTACCTAGCTATAGTAGCAACTGTTAAGTGAATGACATTCTGAGCAGTAGATAAAAGACCTAACAATAGAGGCCTCCAGAAATGGACTCGATATTTCTGAGATAAAAATTCATGAATGTGGATGGCTGAGTGCAATGAGCAGCCTTCAAAAATCTATAATAGCGACACTATTAATGTTAGCCCAAGATGTAGAAGAACTCTTACTTCATGAGCCGAAATCTCAAGCACAACTGCTGAGGCAATGATATACCATAAGCAGTATCAATAGTTAATTGAATCCATTAGCAATAGAATGGAGCGTAACGTCCTTCTATTAGGCATCAAAGACAGAAGAAGCTTACGCCCATAGTAATAAACAGATATCTGTTTATAAATACGTAAACTCTAACCGGACAGAGTAAAGGCCTATGCCCGTACGAAGACGGAAGGACCTTAATAACAATAGGTTCCGGATATTTATTAGGAGCCTGACTCTTATGCAAAAATCCAACCTAAATAGTAAAGGAAGTAGTGATTCCGAAACTACGAAAGTGAGAATCATCCACCGATAGTGCATGAAACTCATTGACTCTTCAGTAAAAGAGAAGCCAACAGAATTACTGTCTAAAAGGTCAGAATTTGAAAACTACTGTTTCCAGAGGCTCAAATGATTACTTAGCTAAATAAGAACCGAAGTTAAATTCCGTATAGAAATTTAATCTAATGATTCTAAGTCTATTTATCGAAAAGTTACTAACTGACTTAGATAAAGAGACATAAGACTCAATTGTAAACTATCATAGAGTGCTTAGGTATAAGATAACATAAACCTATAACCCTAATAGTAACAGGCTGCAGTAGATCTTGTCAAACAAGTATACTAGAAAGTTGCAATGACTAGTATGGAGGGATCAACAATATCAACCTAGTGATCCCTACACCAACGACGGAAGAGCCTCCACTTAGCCGCATAGTATAGCAAAGAAGAGGTTCTCCTACAGTAAGAAATCGCGTCCAAAGCTCGTCCAGTACAATGCTTACAATGCAAAAAGGACCACGCAACGGAATACGTGAAGGTTGAGACCTTGCGGGTTGTGATGAAGATGACACGATTTTTCCCAGCGAAAAAAGATCCTCTCATGGAGGAAGTTTTCGCGTTAAGTCCCACAGTAGACCTCAGAGTAAATTTACCCACGGTCTCTGTGAAGACAGAGATGCTATCAACAGAAATGTATTGTGGTTGTTTAACTTAGCAATACTTGCTGAAACAACAGCGCAGGAGGATACGCATATCCTATCATTCCGTCCTATTAGATCAATAGAGCGTTAACAACATAAGCTCAAGGATCCGGACATGTAAACACATACGTCTGCAATTGATTAGCAAGTTGTGTCGTAAATAAATTATCATTGGGCGCTCCCATTAATAGCAAATCTGATTGAATACTTGTTTGTTGAGAGTCCATTCTGACGGCAACAAGCGACCCATAAGTGAAAGGGAGTCCGGTAATACAATCAGACGACCCGAAATATGACGGACCGAAGCAGAACTTGGTGTACTATAACAAACAGAAGGATTCTTTCCATTAAATTGAATAACGGAAACGAATGAGTGCCACCCTGGTTCCGGAGATACGCCACTACTGCCATATTATCGGACAGGATTTGGACATGCATTTCTGAATAATGTTCATCCAATGACATAAAGCAAGCGTAAAAAACATTATTCCGTGGAAGATAAGTGCTTGCCTAGAGACTGCGGAACCCAAAGACCCTGGCACTTCGAATCCGTTGGGATCAATATTGCATCCCAACCTGTTTGACTGGCAATCGTCATAATATAAAACTCGGATCCGGCAACTGCAGTGGCACTCTCTGAGTCAACCATCGAATGTTTGCCCCAGTCTGAATCTCTTGCTACACTAGATAGACAAGAGAACGTGTAATCGAGCAATTCATGGATTGCTGAAAAGTTGCCGTCGAAGAGAAGCTTCTCCGAGACCGAAGCGACTCTGAGAGAGTTCTTCACCTTACTATCCACGCGCGTGGATGTATCTAGGGCCGCGTCACGTCTAACCAACTCCAGGTAGAGACTGAAGGGCGGAGTTATACGTGAACAAACTACTGCCCTCAAAAGAAATCACATTGAGAATCATATCCCGGAATTCTTTCTCTTGAAGACGTAACGATAACGCCTCAGTAAGGTGGATTACGTATGACAAAGCGTCTAAGTTAGTCTATTAGACATCATTGCCGTTTCCAACATTGTGGTTGGAAAAGACATAAACGGCGAAAAAGATAATTTGCAGTCTTTAACCACGCCGTCTAGACGCATATGAACTCTCGGTATGCCCTGTTCTGCCAAAATAAATTATTCCTATAAATGATAAAAGGCAGAATTGAGCATTGCGGACAAGAAACTAAACTATCATGCTTGGTAGCAAGCTTATATATATAGCGTCGATAAATAATACACATGTTCTAATGACATTATTGGACTGTCGGTAAGTCAGGGACAATGTCCCTGAACCGATCCAAAATTCCGTGTCCAATGACGCTATAAGTCTCTTATCCAACATCACAGCAATGTAGTCCGAAGGAACAACCACTGGAAGATAATGCCGGAAGAAATGTATGGCAGCTTCCGATGTTCCGAAAGGGAAAACTCGAAATCGTCCGAATCCCTTTCGCCATCCTGTCGGACCCTATAAAGCGTTCGGTCGTCCGAACCTAATGCAACCGCGGACCGCACCGACCCAGCGCCGTCGGATAATTCCTGATCCGACCGAGAACTGTCGATTGCTGGGATGCTGCGAAAAACTGTGCTAACTTGGATAGCACGTCCGTCACTGAGGCCTGTGGAGAAGCGGTCTTACGATGCATTGCCGCTGGAAGCTCCATGATCGTTACCCCATACATACTACTATTATGCGAGCGAACGGAGTGTACAGGCCTCGTGTCCCTTGGCTACCGGATGGCGTGACCTGTTCGCCGTGGAATCACTGAATGACGAAACTGGTCGGATACTCGAGGTAACATAGCCAATGTGCGGTCGTGTGCACTGCTGTGAGGATGAGGAAGCATTATCGACAGTCTCTTGGACTGTCAATATAACGGAGCGTCGCGAGCGGCGGACATATGCTCCGAATGTAAAATATCTGAACCACAACATGCGGTCCCCTATGTTGTTGGACGAGACAGGGACCTCTCTCGCTCACAGCCCAGATGGACCTGGACGAGCCAGGAACCGGACTAACAGGCTTCCTCCGATCTGTCCTCAATCCGCCGTCACTGGGTGAGTACTAAAGTTATTATAGTGCTCGCATCACCCAAATCTCCTTCGTAGACCGCAACGGACGAACCCGGCAGCCGAACCATTCGATGAATGTACGCTACACCGGGTGAGCTAGCGAATGTCACTCCGTCGATCCTACAAGGGACCTCTTAGGCAATAGACATATTCCATGAGCACTTATTGCCGCTAGCTCTTCATTAACTATGACGACAGAGGCACACTTTTGAAAGACATCTCCGTAACTTTGCGAACAAGAAACCAAAAATGCTTGGTAATAGCAAGCATATAATAATAAATATATAGCGTCGTTCAATAATTCGAAAGTTTGTGTGACATTATTGGACTATGTCGGAACTGAGGGACGATGTCCCTGAACCGAACAAAAAATTTCTAAGTCCACCGACGCTATCAGTTTCTTATCCGGCATCGCAGCATTCTGGTCCGACGAAAGAACCTGTAGAAGATCAAGTCAGATGACATACACAACAGCATATGTTATTCCGAAAGGGAAAGCTCGAAATCCTCCGAATCCCTTTCGGTATCCCGTCGGACCGGATGAAATATTCGGACGTCTGTACCCGCTTCCGCGGAGCGTCCCGACCCAGCATCGTCGGATAAAACATTATGCGACAGATTCAGTTGTTGCTGGGATGCTGCGATAAGCTGTGCTATTTAGGATAGCACGTCCGTCCCCGAGGCCTGTGCAGTAGCGGTCTTACGATGCATTGCCGCTGGAAGCTCCGTGTACGTTGACTCCCGCACACTTTCCTATGCGAACGTCCGGAGTCTGCAGGCCTTGTGTCCCTGGCTACCGGATGGTGTGACCTGGTCGCCAATGATTCTCTGACTGGCGAAGCTGACTGGATATCCGAGGTCACGTAGCCAAGAGCGGTCGTGTGCGCTACCATGAGAATGAGGAAGCCTTATTGACAGTCTCTCCGGACTGACTATATGTTGGAGCGTCCCGAGCGGCGGACGTATGCTCCGAATACGAAACATTTTGTACCACAACATCTGGGGCCAGATGCTGTTGTACGAGAGAGGGGCCTCTCTCGCTCGCCGTCCGGATGGACCTGAACGAGCTAGGAACCGGACTAAAAGGCTTCCTCCGTTCTCCCTCTAATCAGCCGTCACTGGGTGTGCATTTGGTTGATTTATAGTGCTCGCATCACCCCAAAACTCCTTCTAGACCGCAACGGACGAACCCAGCTGCCGAACCATTCGATGAATGGACGCTACACCGGGCGAGCTAGCGGACGTCAAAGGCCGTCGAACCTACTAGGGTCCTCTTAGGCAACTGGCGTATTTATATGAGCACTTTTCCGCTAGCCCTTCATTAATTGTGACGACGGAGGCACACTGTTGGAAGACATCACGGATACATCACCCTAATCTTGATTGTCTGAAATAGAAATTGATAAAGTAGAGTGACCCTGCGGGGAAAGGACCGGAATGTCCAATTGCCCACTAACATACCGTGACATACGCTTCCCATGTTGTCATCGAAATCATCACATACAGAACAGGAGTTAGTGCGAGTACACTGACTACATATAGAATGATTATAAAAAGTCAGAGGAAGACTTCCTCTAATTACAATTGATCAAAATCCTTTTAATGTGAAAAGAAAACAAAGTCCTGGTACTCGCACCAACCCTTGACAATGAAAATACATAATAATAATATGATCCATTAACATAGAAAAAATAATTGAAATCAAATTATGAAAAAATATTTTTTCAGAACAGCCCAAGTTTCTGAAAAGTAACGTTGAGCCCCAATGGATCCCAAGCCTAAGTGTGGACAAAAATTTTTAAAAATATTTTAAACAATTTATGCAACACTTACGAACAATAATAATGTATCTAGTTATGATTAAATTAACATCAAGATATTATTTTCAAGAAATCCCCCCTCACACAGAGGGCTGTTGAAAATGTAAACAATAAGTGTAAAAACACTAAAATAAGACGCCAGGCACCCAGGCCCGAAATCAGTTACCAATAATACACTATCTGATGCAAAACAGAGACTTCCAGGGAAGAAACTGCAGAACATCAGATGGTAGATGCAGAACACAATGCCTAACCACCTATAGGTGAAGACGTAAACATGGGGAAAAGAACAGAATTCATTCTGTTATTCAGCTAAAACTCCCAAGAAATTTTAGTAATAATAATTACAGAAAATATGCCAAAAGCATGGGAGAATAGCAAGAGGGGACTTAAAGGAAAGGGAGAGAGGAAAACACTGAAAAATCAGTGTAACTTGATAACAAGAATGACAACAAAACGGGTGCTGCCTCAAAAATAGGTAACTTAACATAATTTCATTAAAAAATTTTAAGTTACAGCCCTGATAAATTTCTGTCACACATTTTTCCTCTCCTCCTTCTATATCCTCCTTAGAATCACCATTTCACTAATATTTATGTGTCTGGCATCATTTAAACTGAGATTTACAGCACAAAGATCAGTCAGATGTTAACTGATGAAGGGCCAAACTAAGAATGATTAATGGCGCCAATTTCGGAACGTCCTTGACACTGCACATGCGCAGTAGAGGTGAAGTGTGGAGGGCCATTCAGGACATGTTTTCTTTGGTTTTAGATGCAAATTTTGGGGACTGGGGGGCAAAATTTGTGTTTGGCCCTATATTTTAAGAGTTAGCACCAGCTATGTCTGGGTCATTGGTACAGTATAAAAATATATTTGTTCTCATAGCACAGTGATAACAAAGGCACCCCAAAACACACTCGTTCCTGTCCCAAGGTGAAAACAAAGGTACCCAAGAAGTTTTGTGAAGATCAGTTCATAAATACGAGCTGTATAGAACTTGTGACAAAAAACTGATTGGACCTAATTTTGGTACAAAATGGCCACTGGCAGCCATCTTGAATTTTGGACCATACCCAGAAACACTCATTCTCGTCCCAAGGTGATAACAAAGGTACCCAAGAAGTTTTGTGAAGATCGGTTCATAAATACAGCCTCTACCCTGAGCCGTATTGACATGTGTGCTCACATTGTGTAAGTAGCACTGAATAAATCAAAGTTCATCTAATTTGCATAATTTCTGCACGAAAAAAACCCCCTTACAATATGTGATGTATTCCATGTTACTAAACATTCATACAAAAATTTATTCAAATCAGAACTTTCATACAGAAGTTCTGTACAAAAGACTGATTGCACTAATTTTGGTACAAAATGGCTGCTGGTGGCCATCTTGAATTTCGGACCACACCCAAAAACACTCCCTTTCATTCCACGGTGATAACAAAGGTACCCAAGAAGTTTCGTCAAGATTGGTTCATAAATATGGCCTCTAGTCTGAGCTGTACAGAAGTTGTGTACAAAAAACTGATTAGACCTAATTTCGGTACAAAATGGCCACTGGCAGCCATCTTGAATTTTAGACCGCACCCAGAAATACTCGTTCTCGTCCCAAGGTGATAACAAAGGTACCCAAGACATTTCGTGAAGATCAGTTCATAAATACAGACTCTAGTCTGAGCCGTATTGACATGTGTACTTACTGTGTGTAAGTCGCACTGAAAAAATCAAAGTTCATCTAATTTGCATAATTTCTGCACGAGAAAAAAACCCGTCTTATATGTGATGTATCCCATGGTACTAAACATTCACACAAAAAATTATTCAAATCAGCGCTTTCATATGGAAGTTCTGTGCAAAAATCTGATTGCACCTTATTTTGTACAAAATGGCTGCCATCGGCCATCTTGAAATTCGGACCGGACCCCAAAACACTCGTTCTCGTCCCACGGTGATACCAAAGGTACCCAAGAAGTTTCGTAAAGATCGGTTCATAAATACGGCCTCTAGCTCGAGCCGTATTGGCATTTGCACTTATGGTGCTGAAAGTAACACAAAAAAACATCAAAATTAGTCTAATTTGCACAATTTACGCACGAGAAAAAAACCCGTATTATATGTGATGTATCCCATGGTACTAAACATTCATACAAAAAAATATTCAAATCAGAGCTTTCATATGGAAGTTCTGTACAAAAAGTTAAAAAATTTATAGTAATTTATATATTTTTTATACTTACCAATGACCCAGACATAGCTGGTGCTAACTCTTAAAATATAGGGCCAAACACAAATTTTGCCCCCCAATCCGCAAAATTTGCATCTAAAACTAAAGAAAACATGTCCTGAAAGGCCCTCCACACTTCGCCCCTACTGCGCATGCGCAGTGTCAAGGACGTTCCGAAATTGGCGCCATTAATCATTCTAATAACCAGAGCCTGGTAAGCGCTATGTACTCAGCGGGGAGGCAAGAGTTCCCAACTCCTGGGAGGGCCATCCCCGTCTGGGTCATTGGTAAGTATAAAAAATATATAAATTACTATAAATTTTTTAACATTTTTATACTGTACCAATGACCCAGACATAGCTGAATAGTAAAAAGGCTGGAGGGCCAAGGACATAGAGCAAAATGGAATACGCTCAATAAAATAAAATAGAGTCATCCCCTGTAGGGAAAAAGAAGTAATAGGCCTTACATGTATCTTTCTTATTTATGATAAATTAGAAAGATACAACACCTTCCAAAATTGAGCTTCATACATCCATGTACTCTATTAATATCCAATATAATCCTTATAGTAATATTTTTTAAAGTAAGCCAATAAATAAAGTAAGTCTAGAGAATAGAGACTCTTATACTCCTAAAAGTGTCTGAGGATTGCATAATCATGTCCGTTGACATATGCAATATTCAAAAGCTATACTTTAAAAACTAAGACTTGAATGAATTTTAAAAACCTAAACTTCTCACTAAACAACCATCCCAATAACAGCTCAGAATTACTAACTCCGGAGGAGGTATCCCCTTGTTTTCATAGTAAAACAGGTGACCCAAGGGAACACCCTCCCCCCCCCCCCCCCTTTTTCTTGCCCTGGGTCAAATAGCCCAGAGCGAAGAGGGCAGCCGAACGGAGACACTGCCGAAACAGACAGCCTACCTAGCTATAGTAGCAACTGTTAAGTGAATGACATTCTGAGCAGTAGATAATACACCTAATAATAGAGGCCTCCAGGAATGGACTCGATATTTCTAAGATAAAATTCATGAATGTGGATGGCTGAGCGCAATGAGCGGCCTTCAAAAATCTATAATAGCGACACTATTAATGTAAGCCCAAGAAGTAGAAGAACTCTTACTTCATGAGCCGAAATCTTAAGCACAACTGCTAAGTCAATGATATACCATAAGCAGTACCGATAGTTAATAGAATCCATTAACAATAAAATGGAGCGTAACGTCCTTCTACTAGACATCAAAGACAGAAGAAGCTTACGCCCTTTGTAATAAACAGATATCTGTTTATAAATACATAAACTGTACCCGGAAAGAGTAAAGGCCTATGCCCATACGAAGACGGAAGGACCTTAAAATAATAGGTTCCGGATAATAGGAGCCTAACTCTTATGCAACAATCCAACCTAAATAGTAACGGAAGTATTGATTCCGAAACTATGAAAGTGAAAATCATCCATCGATAGTGCATGAAACTCACTGACTCTACAGTAAAAGAGAAACCAACAGAATTACTGTCTAAAAGGTCAGAATTTGAAAACTACTGTTTCCAGAGGCTCAAATGATTACTTAGCTAAATAAGAACCGAAGTTAAAATCCGTATAGGAATTTAATCTAAAGATTCTAAGTCAATTTATCAGAAAGTTACTAACTGACTTAGATAAAGAGACAAAAGACTCAATTGTAAAACTATCGTAGAGTGCATAGGTATGAGGTAACATAAACCTATAACCTTAATAATAACAGGCTGCAGTAGATCTTGTCAAACAAGTATACTAAAAAGTTGCAATGAGTAGTATGGAGGGATCAACAATATGAACATAATGATCCCTACACCAACGACGGAAGAGCCTCCACTTTAGCCGCATAGAATAGCGAAGAAGAGGATCTCCTATAGTAAGAAATCGCGTCCAAAGCTCGTCCAGTACAGTGCTTACAATGCAATACGGACCACACAACGGAATACATGAAGGTTGCGACCTTGCTGGTTGTGATAAAGATGACACGATTTACCCAGTGAAAAAGATCCTCACATAGAGGAAGATTTCACGTTAAGACCCACAGTAGACAAGAGAGTAAATTACTCATGATCTCTGTGAAGATAGAGATGCTATCAACAGAAATGTATTGTGGTTGTTTATCTTAGCAATACCTGCTAAAACAACAGCGCCGGAGGATACGCGTATCCTATCATTCCGTCCTATAGATCAATAGAGCGTTAACAATATTAGCTCAGAGATCTGGACAAGCCAACACATACGTCTGCAATTGATTAGCAAGCTGTGTCATAAATAAATCATCATTGGGCGCTCCCATAGATAGCAAATCTGATTGAATACTTGTTTGTTGAGAGTCCATTCTGACAGCAACAAGCGACCCATAAGAGAACGGGAGTCCGATAAAACAATCAGACGACCCGGAATATGACGGACCAAAACTGAACTTGGTGTACTATAACCAACAGACGGATTCTTTCCATTAAATTGAATAACGGAAACGAAAGAGTGCCTCCCTGGTTCCGGAGATACGCCACTACTGTCGAATTAAAGGACAGGAATTTGGGCATGCGTTTCTGAATAATGTTCATGGAATGACATAAAGCAAGCCTAAAAAACATTATTCCGCGGAAGTTAAACTGATTGCTAAAAGACTGCGGAACCCAAAGACCCTGGCACTTCGAATCCGTAGGGATCAGTATTATATCCCAATCTGTTTGACTGGCAACCGTCATAACAGCCACACTCGGGTCCGGCAACTGCGGCGGCACTCTCTGAGTCAACCACCGAAAGTTTGCCCCAGTCTGAATCTCTTGTAACACTAGATAGACAAGAGAACGTATAAATCGAGCAATTCATGGATTGCCGAAAAGTTGCCGTCGAAGAGAAGCTCCTCCGAGAACGAAGCGACTCTGAGAGAGTTCTTAACCTTACTATCCACGCGTGTGGATGTAGCTGGGGCTGCGTCACGTCTAACTAACTCCAATCAGCCACTGAATGGCGGAGTTATACGTGAACAAACTACTGCCCTCAAAAGAAATTACATTGAGAATAATATCCCGTAAATCTTTTCTTGAAGACGTAATGATAACGCCTCAGTAAGGCGGATTACGTATAATAAAGCGTCTAAGTTAAGTCTACTATACATAATGTCGTTCCCAACATTGAAATTGGAAAAGACATAAACGGCGAAAAAGAATATATGCAGTCTTTAATCACACCGTCTTGACGCATATGAACTCTCGGTATGCCCTGCTCTGCCAAAATAAACTATTTGTATAAATGATAAAATGGCAGAAATGAGCAACGCGGACAAGAAACTAAACTATCATGCTTAGTAGCAGGCTTGAATATATATATATATATAGCGTCGAAAAATAAAACACATGTTGTAATGACAATATTGGACTGCGTCGGTAAGTCAGGGACAATGTCCCTGAACCGATCGAAAAATCCGAGTCCAATGACGCTATAAGTCTCTTATCCAAGATCGCAGCAATGAAGTCCGAAATAATAATCACTGGAAGATAATGCCAGAAGATATGAAAGGCATCTTCCGATACTACTAAAGGGAAAACTCGAAATCTTTCGAATCCCTTTCGCCATCCTGTCGGACCCTATAAAGCGTTCGGTCGTCCGTAGCTGATGCAACCGCGGACCGCACCGACCCAGCGCCGTCGGATAATTCCTGATTCGACCGAGAAGTTAAAAAATTTATAGTAATTTATATATTTTTTATACTTACCAATGACCCAGACATAGCTGGTGCTAACTCTTAAAATATAGAGCCAAACACAAAGTTTGCCCCCCAATCCCTAAAATTTGCATCTAAAACTAAAGAAAACATGTCCTGAGAGGCCCTCCACACTTCGCCCCTACTGCGCATGCGCAGTGTCAAGGACGTTCCGAAATTGGCGCCATTTATCATTCTAATAACCAGTGCCTGGTAAGCGCTATGTACTCAGCGGGGAGGCAAGAGTTCCCAACTCCTGGGAGGGCCATCCCCGTCTGGGTCATTGGTAAGTATAAAAAATATATAAATTACTATAAATTTTTTAACATTTTTATACTGTACCAATGACCCAGACATAGCTGAATAGTAAAAAGGCTGGAGGGCCAAGGACATAGAGCAAAATGGAATACGCTCAATAAAATAAAATAGAGTCATCCCCTGTAGGGAAAAGAAGTAATAGGCCTTACATGTATCTTTCTTATTTATGATAAATTAGAAAGATACAACACCTTCCAAAAATTGAGCTTCATACATCCATGTACTCTATTAATATCCAATAATCCTTATACTAATAATTTTTAAAGTAAGCCAATAATAAAGTAAGTCTAGAGAATAGAGACTCTTATACTCCTAAAAGTGTGTGAGAATTGCATAATCATGTCCGTTGACATATGCAATATTCAAAAGCTATACTTTAAAAACTAAGACTTGAATGAATTTTATAAACTTAAACTTCTCACTAAACAACCATCCCAATAACAGCTCAGAATTACTAACTCCGGAGGAGGTATCCCCTTGTTTCATAGTAAAAACAGGTGACCCAAGGGAACACCCTCCCCCCCCCCTTTTTCTTGCCCTGGGTCAAATAGCCCAGAGCGAAGAGGGCAGCCGAACGGAGACACTGCCGAAACAGACAGCCTACCTAGCTATAGTAGCAACTGTTAAGTGAATGACATTCTGAGCAGTAGATAATAGACCTAACAATAGAGGCCTCCAGAAATGGACTCGATATTTCTGAGATAAAATTCATGAATGGATGGCTGAGCGCAATGAGCAGCCTTCAAAAATCTATAATAGCAACACTATTAATGTAAGCCCAAGAAGTAGAAGAACTCTTACTTCATGAGCCGAAATCTTAAGCACAACTGCTAAGCCAATGATATACCATAAGCAGTACGCTAGTTAATAGAATCCATTAACAATAAAATGGAGCGTAACGTCCTTCTACTAGACATCAAAGACAGAAGAAGCTTACGCCCTTGTAATAAACGGATATCTGTTTATAAATACATAAACTGTACCCGGAAAGAGTAAAGGCCTATGCCCATACGAAGACGGAAGGACCTTAAAATAATAGGTTCCGGATAATAGGAGCCTAACTCTTATGCAACAATCCAACCTAAATAGTAACGGAAGTATTGATTCCGAAACTATGAAAGTGAAAATCATCCATCGATAGTGCATGAAACTCACTGACTCTACAGTAAAAGAGAAACCAACAGAATTACTGTCTAAAAGGTCAGAATTTGAAAACTACTGTTTCCAGAGGCTCAAATGATTACTTAGCTAAATAAGAACCTGAAGTTAAAATCCGTATAGGAATTTAATCTAAAGATTCTAAGTCTATTTATCAAAAAGTTACTAACTGACTTAGATAAAAAGACAAAAGACTCAATTGTAAACTATCGTAGAGTGCATAGGTATGAGGTAACATAAACCTATAACCTAAATAACAACAGGCTGCAGTAGATCTTGTGAAACAAGTATACTAAAAAATAGCAATGAGTAGTATGGAGGGATCAACCATATGAACATAATGATCCCTACACCACGACGGAAGAGCCTCCACTTTAGTCGCATAGAATAGCGAAGAAGAGGATCTCCTATAGTAAGAAATCGCGTCCAAAGCTCGTCCAGTACAGTGCTTACAATGCAATACGGACCACACAACGGAATACATGAAGGTTGCGACCTTGCTGGTTGTGATAAAGATGACACGATTTACCCAGTGAAAAAAGATCCTCACATAGAGGAAGATTTCACGTTAAGATCCACAGTAGACAAGAGAGTAAATTACTCATGATCTCTGTGAAGATAGAGATGCTATCAACAGAAATGTATTGTGGTTGTTTATCTTAGCAATACCTGCTAAAAACAACAGCGCCGGAGGATACGCGTATCCTATCATTCCGTCCTATAGATCAATAGAGCGTTAACAGTATTAGCTCAGAGATCTGGACAAGCCAACACATACGTCTGCAATTGATTAGCAAGCTGTGTCATAAATAAAACATCATTGGGCGCTCCCATAGATAGCAAATCTGATTGAATACTTGTTTGTTGAGAGTCCATTCTGACAGCAACAAGCGACCCGTAAGAGAACGGGAGTGCGATAAAACAATCAGACGACCCAGAATATGACGGACCAAAACTGAACTTGGTGTACTATAACCAACAGACGGATTCTTTCCATTAAATTGAATAACGGAAACGAAAGAGTGCCTCCCTGGTTCCGGAGATACGCCACTACTGTCGAATTAAAGGACAGGAATTTGGGCATGCGTTTCTGAATAATGTTCATGCAATGACATAAAGCAAGCCTAAAAAACATTATTCCGCGGAAGTTAACTGATAGCTAAAAGACTGCGGAACCCAA
This sequence comes from Pictodentalium vernedei, assembly GCA_031216915.1. Lineage (NCBI taxonomy): Eukaryota > Metazoa > Mollusca > Scaphopoda > Dentaliida > Dentaliidae > Pictodentalium > Pictodentalium vernedei. The sequence continues at coordinate 332,563,659 of CM062297.1, read as the reverse complement.
AGACCCTGGCACTTCGAATCCGTAGGGATCAGTATATATCCCAATCTGTTTGACTGGCAACCGTCATAACAGCCACACTCGGGTCCGGCAACTGCGGCGGCACTCTCTGAGTCAACCACCGAATGTTTGCCCCAGTCTGAATCTCTTGTAACACTAGATAGACAAGAGAATGTATAAATCAAGCAATTCATGGATTGCCGGAAAGTTGCCGTCGAAGAGAAGCTCCTCCGAGAACGAAGCGACTCTGAGAGAGTTCTAAACCTACTATCCACGCGTGGATGTAGCTAGGGTTGCATCACGTCTAACCAACTCCAATCAGCCACTGAAGGGCGGAGTTATACGTGAACAAACTACTGCCCTCAAAAGAAATTACATTGAGAATAATATCCCGTAAATCTTTTCTTGAAGACGTAATGATAACGCCTCAGTAAGGCGGATTACGTATAATAAAGCGTCGAAGTTAAGTCTACTATACATAATGTCGTTCCCAACATTGAAATTGGAAAAGACATAAACGGTGAAAAAGAATATATGCAGTCTTTAATCACACCGTCTAGACGCATATGAACTCTCGGTATGCCCTGCTCTGCCAAAATAAACTATATGTAAAAAAGATAAAATGGCAGAAATGAGCCACGCGGACAAGAAACTAAACTATCATGCTTAGTAGCAGGCTTGTATATATATATAAATATATAGCGTCGAAAAATAAAACACATGTTGTAATGACAATATTGGACTGCGTCGGTAAGTCAGGGACAAAGTCCCTGTACCGATCGAAAAATCCGAGTCCAATGACGCTATAAGTCTCTTATCCAAGATCGCAGCAATGAAGTCCGAAAAATAATCACTGGAAGAAATGCCAGAAGATATGAAAGGCATCTTCCGATACTACTAAAGGGAAAACTCGAAATCTTTCGAATCCCTTTCGCCATCCTGTCGGACCCTATAAAGTCTTCGGTCGTCCGTAGCTTGATGCAACCGCGGACCGCACCGACCCAGCGCCGTCGGATAATTCCTGATTCGACCGAGAAACCGTCAATTGCTGGGATGCTGCGAAACAACTGTGCTAACTCGGATAGCACGTCCGTCACTGAGGCCTGAGGAGCAGCGGTCTTACGACGCATTGCCGCAGGAAGCTCCGAGATCGTTACCCCGTGCATACTTCCAATATGCGAGCGAACGGAGTGTATAGGCCTCGTGTCCCTTGGCTACCGGATGGCGCGACCTATTCGCTGTGGAATCACTGAATGCCGAAACTGATCGGATACTCGAGGTCACGTAGCCAATGTGCGGTCGTGTGCCCTGCTGTGAGGATGAGGAAGCATTAAAGACAGTCTCTCGGACTGTCAATATAACGGAGCGTCCCGAGCAACGGACATATGCTCCGAATGTAAATATCTGAACCACAACATGCGGTCCCCTATGTTGTTGGCTTCCTCCGATCTGTCCTCAATCTGCCGTCACTGGGTGAGTACTAAAGTAATTAAAGTGCTCGCATCACCCAAATCTCCTTCCTAGACCGCAACGGACGAACCCGGCAGCCGAACCATTCGATGAATGTACGCTACACCGGGTGAGCTAGCGAATGTCACTCCGTAAGCGATAGACATATTCCATGAGCACTTATTGCCGCTAACTCTTCATTAACTATGACGACAGAGGCACACTTTTGAAAGACATCTCCATAACTCTTCGAACAAGAAACCAGAAATGCTTGGATAGCAAGCATAAAATAATAAAATATATAGCGTCGTTCAATAATTCGAAAGTTTGTGTGACATTATTGGACTATGTCGGAACTGAGGGACGATGTCCCTGAACCGAACTAAAAATTTCTAAGTCCACCGACGCTATCAGTTTCTTATCCGGCATCGCAGCATATGTTGTTCCGAAAGGGAAAGCTTGAAATCCACCGAATCCCTTTCGGTATCCCGTCGGACCGGATGAAACTTTCGGACGTCCGTACCCGCTTCCGCGGAGCGTCCCGACCCAGCATCGTCGGATAAAATATATGCGACAGATTCAGTTGATGCTGGGATACTGCGATAAACTGTGCTATTAAGGAAAGCACGTCCGTTCCCGAGGCCTGTGCAGTAGCGGACTTACGATGCATTGCCGCTGGAAGCTCCGTGTACGTTGACTCCCGCATACTTCCTATGCGAACGTCCGGAGTCTGCAGGCCTCGAGTCCCCGGCTACCGACCCAGCGCTGTCGGATAATTCTCGATCCGACACCGTTTCTGTCGGCTGCTGGGATGCTGCGATAAGCTGTGCTATGTGCACAAGAATGTCCGGCGTCGAGACCTGCGGAGGCGCAGTCTATCGCTGCTTCGCCGAGGGCAGCTCCGCATCAGATGGCTCCCGCATACTTTTCCTATGCGAACGTCCGGAGTCCATCGGTCTCGAATCCCTGGCTGCCGGATGGTGTGACCTGGTCGCCGAAGAATCCTTGATCGGCGAAGCTGGTAATATATCGGCGGTCACGCAGCCAAGGTGCGGTCGTGTGCGCTGACGAGAAGAGGAAGCCTTAGCAGTCTCAGCGGACTGCCTATACAACGGAGCGTCCCGAGCGACGGACGTATGCTCCGCTAACGACACATTTGTACCACAACATCTGGGGCCAGATGTTGTTGAACGAGAGAGGGGCCTCTCTCGCTTGCCGTCCGGATGGGCCGGAACGAGCTATGAACCGGACTAAAAGGCTTCCTCCGTTCTCCCTCCGATCCGCCGTCACTGGGTGTGCATTAAGTTAATTTTATAGTGCTCGCATCACCCCAAAATTCCTTCTAGACCGCAACGGACGAACCCGGCTGCCGAACCATTCGGTGAATGGACGCTACACCGGGCGAGCTAGCGGACGTCAAAGGCCGTCGAACCTACTAGGGTCCTCTTAGGCAATTGGCGTATTACATGAGCACTTTTCCGCTAGCCCTTCATTAATTGTGACGACGGAGGCACACTGTTGGAAGACATCACAGATACATCACCCTAATCTTGATCGTCTGAAATAGAAATTGATAAAGTAGAGTGACCCTGCGGGGAAAGGACCGGAGTGTCCAAATCCCCAACAACATACCGTGACATACGCTTCCCATATTGTCATCGAAATCATACGATACAGAACCGGAGTAAATGCGAGTACACTGACCACATATAGAATGATAATAAGGTCAGAGGAAGACTTCCTCTTAAAACAATTGATCAATATCCTTTCAATGTGAAAAGAAAACAAGTCCTGGTACTCGCACTAACCCCTGGCAATCAAAATACATAATAATAATATGATCCATTAATATAGAAAAAATAATTGAAATCAAAATATTTTGAAAAAATATTTTTTCAGAACAGCCCAAGTTTCTGAAAAGTAACGTTGAGACCCAATGGATCCCAAGCCTAAGTGTGGACAAAAATTTTAAAAATATTTTAAACAATTTATTCAACACTTACGAACAATAATAATGTATCTAGTTATGATTGAAATAACATAAAGATATTATTATTTAGAAATCCCCCCCTCACACAGAGGGCTGTTGTAAATGTAAACAATGAGTGTAAAAACACTAAAATAAGACTCCAGGCACCCAGGCCCGAAATCAGTTACCAAAAATACACCATCTGATGCAAAACAGAGACTTCCAGGGAAGAAACTGCAGAACATCAGATGGTAGATGCAGAACACAACGCCTAACCACCCGTAGGTGAAGACGTAAACATGGGGAAAGAACAGAATTCATTCTGTTATTCAGCTAAAACTCCCAAGAAATTTTAGTAATAATAATTACAGAAATTATGCCAAAAGCATGGGAGAATAGCAAGGGGGAACTTAAAGGACAGGGAGAGAGGAAAAACACTTGAAAAAACAGTGTAACTAAATAATCAGAATGACAACAAAATGGCTGCTGCCTTGAAAATAGGTAACTTAACATAATTTCATTAAAAAATTTTAAGTTACAGCCCTGATAATATTCTGTCACACATTCTTTTCCTCTCCTCCTTTTCTATCCTCCTTAGAATCACCATTTCACTAATATTTATGTGTCTGGCATCATTTAAACTGAGATTTAAAAGCACAAAGATCAGTCAGATGTTAACTGATGAAGGGCCAAACTTAGAATGATAAATGGCGCCAATTTCGGAACGTCCTTGACACTGCGCATGCGCAGTAGGGGCGAAGTGTGGAGGGCCTCTCAGGACATGTTTTCTTTAGTTTTAGATGCAAATTTTGGGGATTGGGGGGCAAAATTTGTGTTTGGCCCTATATTTTAAAAGTTAGCACCAGCTATGTCTGGGTCATTGGTACAGTATAAAAATACTGTCAATTGCTGGGATGCTGCGAAACAACTGAGCTAACTCGGATAGCACGTCCGTCACTGAGGCCTGAGGAGAAGCGGTCTTACGATGCATTGCCGCTGGAAGCTCCGTGATCGTTACCCCGTGCATACTACCAATATGCGAGCGAACGGAGTGTATAGGCCTCGTGTCCCTTGGCTACCAGATGGCGCGACCTATTTGCCGTGGAATCACTGAATGCCGAAACTGATCGGATACTCGAGGTCACGTAGCCAATGTGCAGTCGTGTGCCCTGCTGTGAGGATGAGGAAGCATTAAAGACAGTCTCTCGGACTGTCAATATAACGGAGCGTCCCGACCAACGGACATATGCTCCGAATGTAAAATATCTGAACCACAACATGCGGTCCCCTATGTTGTTGGGCGAGAGAGGGACCTCTCTCGCTCACAGCCCGGACGGACCTGGACAAGCCAGGAACTGGACTAACAGGCTTCCTCCGATCTGTCCTCAATCTGCCATCACTGGGTGAGTACTAAAGTAATTAAAGTGCTCGCATCACCCAAATCTCCTTCCTAGACCGCAACGGACGAACCCGGCAGCCGAACCATTCGATGAATGTACACTACACCAGGTGAGCTAGCGAATGTCACTCCGTAGGCGATAGACATATTCCATGAGCACTTATTGCCGCTAACTCTTCATTAACTATGACGACAGAGGCACACTTTTGAAAGACATCTCCATAACTCTTCGAACAAGAAACCAGAAATGCTTGGATAGCAAGCATAAAATAATAATATATATAGCGTCGTTCAATAATTCGAAAGTTTGTGTGACATTATTGGACAATGTCGGAACTGAGGGACGATGTCCCTGAACCGAACCAAAAATTTCTAAGTCCACCGACGCTATCAGTTTCTTATCCGGCATCGCAGCATTCTGGTCCGACGAAAGAAGCTGTAGAAGACCAAGTCAGATGACATACACAACAGCATATGTTGTTCCGAAAGGGAAAGCTCGAAATCCTCCGAATCCCTTTTGGTATCCCGTCGGACCGGATGAAACTTTCGGACGTCCGTACCCGCTTCCGCGGAGCGTCCCGACCCAGCATCGTCGGATAAAATATATGCGACAGATTCAGTTGATGCTGGGATGCTGCGATAAACTGTGCTATTAAGGAAAGCACGTCCGTTCCCGAGGCCTGTGCAGTAGCGGTCTTACGATGCATTGCCGCCGGAAGCTCCGTGTACGTTGACTCCCGCACACTTCCTATGCGAACGTCCGGAGTCTGCAGGCCTCGTGTCCCTGGCTACCGGATGGTGTGACCTGGTCGCCGAAGAATCCTTGATCGGCGAAGCTGGTAATATATCGGCGGTCACGCAGCCAAGGTGCGGTCGTGTGCGCTGACGAGAAGAGGAAGCCTTAGCAGTCTCAGCGGACTGCCTATACAACGGAGCGTCCCGAGCGACGGACGTATGCTCCGCTTGCGACACATTTTGTACCACAACATCTGGGGCCAGATGTTGTTGAACGAGAGAGGGGCCTCTCTCGCTTGCCGTCCGGATGGACCAGAACGAGCTATGAACCGGACTAAAAGGCTTCCTGCGTTCTCCCTCCGATCCGCCGTCACTGGCTGTGCATTAAGTTAATTTATAGTGCTCGCATCACCCCAAAATTCCTTCTAGACCGCAACGGACGAACCCGGCTGCCGAACCATTCGGTGAATGGACACTACACCGGGCGAGCTAGCGGACGTCAAAGGCCGTCGAACCTACTAGGGTCCTCTTAGGCAATTGGCGTATTTACATGAGCACTTTTCCGCTAGCCCTTCATTAATTGTGACGACGGAGGCACACTGTTGGAAGACATCACAGATACATCACCCTAATCTTGATCGTCTGAAATAGAAATTGATAAAGTAGAGTGACCCTGCGGGGAAAGGACCGGAGTGTCCAAATCCCCAACAACATACCGTGACATACGCTTCCCATATTGTCATCGAAATCATACGATACAGAACAGGAGTTAATGCGAGTACACTGACCACATATAGAATGATAATAAAGTCAGAGGAAGACTTCCTCTTAAAACAATTGATCAATATCCTTTCAATGTGAAAAGAAAACAAGTCCTGGTACTCGCACTAACCCCTGGCAATCAAAATACATAATAATAATATGATCCATTAAAATAGAAAAAATAATTGAAATCAAAATATTTTGAAAAAATATTTTTTCAGAACAGCCCAAGTTTCTGAAAAGTAACGTTGAGCCCCAATGGATCCCAAGCCTAAGTGTGGACAAAAATTTTAAAAATATTTTAAACAATTTATTCAACACTTACGAACAATAATAATGTATCTAGTTATGATTAAAATAACATAAAGATATTATTTTTTAGAAATCCCCCCCTCACACAGAGGGCTGTTGTAAATGTAAACAATGAGTGTAAAAACACTAAAATAAGACTCCAGGCACCCAGGCCCGAAATCAGTTACCAAAAATACACTATCTGATGCAAAACAGAGACTTCCAGGGAAGAAACTGCAGAACATCATATGGTAGATGCAGAACACAACGCCTAACCACCCGTAGGTGAAGACGTAAACATGGGGAAAGAACAGAATTCATTCTGTTATTCAGCTAAAACTCCCAAGAAATTTTAGTAATAATAATTACAGAAACTATGCCAAAAGCATGGGAGAATAGCAAGGGGGAACTTAAAGGACAGGGAGAGAGGAAAACACTTAAAAAACAGTGTAACTAAATAATCAGAATGACAACAAAATGGCTGCTGCCTTGAAAATAGGTAACTTAACATAATTTCATTAAAAAATTTTAAGTTACAGCCCTGATAATATTCTGTCACACATTCTTTTCCTCTCCTCCTTCTCTATCCTCCTTAGAATCACCATTTCACTAATATTTATGTGTCTGGAATCATTTAAACTGAGATTTATAAGCACAAAGATCAGTCAGATGTTAACTGATGAAGGGCCAAACTTAGAATGATTAATGGCGCCAATTTCGGAACGTCCTTGACACTGCGCATGCACAGTAGGGGCGAAGTGTGGAGGGCCTTTCAGGACATGTTTTCTTTAGTTTTAGATGCAAATTTTGGGGATTGGGGGGCAAAATTTGTGTTTGGCCCTATATTTTAAGAGTTAGCACCAGCTATATCTGGGTCATTGGTACAGTATAAAAATACAGATTTCTCCTTCGTCGGTACAAAATGGCGGCTGGCAGCCATCTTGAATTTCGGACTGCACCCAAAAACACTCGTTCTCGTCCCACGGTCATAACAAAGGTACCCAAGAAGTTTCGTAAAAATCGGTTTATAAATACGGCCTCTAGCCCGAGCCGTATCCAATTGTTGACGTACGGACAGATGGACGACGGGCCATGACAAAAGCTCAAATTTGGCTTCGCCAAAGTTGAGCTAAAAATTAACAGTGCCAGAAGGGTAAATTACCAGCACTCATGGGTCAGGTTTTTTGGCATATCAAAGCTAAGTCAACCCCAAAAAATTAGTTTTCCTGAAATAATATTCTTTCGTGGACATTATAAATTACATTTTGAATTTCTATGCATTGGAAAACAGAATGCAATAGGAATTCCAATGCAATTAACCCTCTTAAGTTCTGTGTATAAACCCAAAACTTGTTAAAATGGTTACAGAATACATGTACATGTATTTTTATGTCTGATTCTTGTGTTATTAGCATGGGAAACATTACATCTATAGTTTATACCAGTAGTGGTTCTTCAACTCATCTTGACTTGTACTGTATATGGACAAAATATTATTAGTGGACACGCGACACTGCTACTAGCAGACGATTTTCATTCACTTTTTAGGGACCACGCCCCCCTCCACCCCAATCTCTTCCAGCTGAAACAAGTGTGTTATGCTTGAAAATATTTGTATGGGTTGGTTGTTTGGATACCCAGGGTTTGCAGTTTCACTCACGCAGACATTTTTGTGTCATTTCAGTGATATATCTGCAGTTTTGTCACTCGTCAACAAAACCAAACCATGATGCCGAGTCTACCTTCGTTTGTGGGAAGGGGTTAATTGCAGTATTCATTTCACTAAAAATATAAATTTTATAGTAAATTTCCTTTCTTATTATACCTACCGCAATTGTTTACTACAGACTTGCACTACAGTGGAAGAACCTAACTCGGATAAAATACTCTCTATTTTAAGAGAGATTTGGGAAAGAAAAGTGGTGTAAAAACACCACGAAAAAATAAGCCAAAACTGGGTTGAGCGCCATCGGCGCACACCCAGTATGGGACGCTCTTCCATAGTACAAATCAACGACTTCCGTAAAACAATGCGCAGTGCGTCAATTCATCATTCTTTTGATTCCGACAACACAGGAGTTATGTGATCAGTGGGGAGGAAGGATTCTTACCCGAATAAGAAGATGGGAGGGCCTCCATGTAAACAATTGTGGTAGGTATAATAAGAAAGGAAATTTACTATAAAATTTATATTTCTTATCAACCTACCTTGCAACTGTTTACTACAGGCTGAATAGACAATAGGATGGAGGGAATCACATAACCAACCCACACATAACTGAATAGCTCTGGAACCGTGGACAGAGGAAGAGATCCCTAGGCCTATCAAACCATAGCATCACAAACATTAGTAAAAGACAATGAAGTACGACGCACAGACAGAAAGGGCAGGAACAGCACAGAGCTGGAACTGACCCTGAAAAAAGCTGAATGGCTGGGATAGACAACAACCTGAGCTGAAGAAAGAGGGCTTCAAGGACAGAGGTCCTCTGTCGGCTCCTGCAACTGTCACAGATAAAAGGAGAATGTAGCATTTCTCCAGTAGGCTGCCAGTATAACATCCATCATCCGACAACATGATAGAGTTATTAAAAGAGGAAGACAATGCACGCACCTCATGGCAGAAAAAACAATTGGTAATACAATCACCAGTAGCTAGACGAGCGGAAGCTGCACGAATACTAAGACAAATCCATCGAGAAATGGATGCAGGAGAGATCTGGCATGTGAGAAAAATGCATTTCCATCCAGGATAAAGGCGTGAACGCCCCCCACCCCCAAGCAGAGCAGAGCCCAAGAAAGTGACCATCTTGGAGTAAACTGCAAAGCCCTAAACCTTTTCAAGGAAAAGAGCTGAACATGCTTGTAGAGGCAAGGATGAGTGTCGAAACAATGCGGTACCACATATGAAAAAGGTCTCCGAAGCATGGACTTGAACCCATGGGTGGAGACCCCCAGAAACAAACATATACCAGAAACTCCACAAGCGATGTGATCAAAGGAGTGACAGAAGCAACAGAGTGATTGCACACCATCGAGAGGCTAAACCACTGGAGTGAGTGCCTCCTTGAAGAAGAAAAGCAACTCCACTGTGTGTCTCGAAAAACCACTACGGAGGAGACAGAATCCGATAAAAGACATGTGCGAAGGCACAATGAAGTCGGGTCAACGTGAAACCTCCTCAGGCAACTTTGGCAAAGAAAGTCGTGAGGTAGAGGGAGACATGACGGAACCGCCACTAACAGAGAGCGGAGCAGATTGATCCATACCCACCGAGGCGACGGGTGTGATCGAAAGGATTCGACGACTGCAGGTTCATATCTGGGCGAGAACTTGGAGCGGAATCGGAACCGGCAGGAAGGCGTAGCCGACAAGACCGGACCAAAGGAGCGCCAGAGGATCCACTGTGAAACCCAGAGCATCTGATGGTTCCAACGAGTCGCAAAGAGATCGATGGAACCCGCCATGTGGAGCATCCACTCGGTGGAAATGACCCTGCCCCAAAGGGACAGAGAGTCGGCTAGGACGTTCAGGTGACCGGGAATGTGACAAACAACCACCCCGGCGTGGACATCCTGAGCGAGCAGTAGAAGATCCCGAGCCAATTCGTACATTGGAACCGAGTGCGTGCCGCCCTGGTTCTGAATGTAAGCAACCACCGTCGAATTGTCGGACAACAGAAAGACCTGGCGATTTGACAGAGAGTAAGAAGCTCCTTCTGGTTGATGTGTAGAGCTGCCTGATCCTGGTCCCACATCCCGTGAAGGGAAAGACCTAGAGGATCCAACGTCGTGCCCCATCCGAGATCGCTGACATCTGCCGTCAGAATGCAATTAGACGAGGGTAAGTCCAACGGAACACCCTGCGTAAGCCACTGGACATCTGTCTAGGGGAGAAGGTGAGGATAAAGAGATTTTGGAAACTGAAGCACCAGATCCAGAGAATCTACATTCGGCCTCCAATGACTGAGCAGAAAGTGTTGGAGAGGTCTGACACGCAGCCAACCTAGAGGAATGAGATCCGTCACCGAACCGCAGAGACCGATCAGCCGGAGAATACTCCGTGCCGCCGCGGATGTGGACTGGGACAGAGTCAGAGCAAAAGCTGAGAGAATCATAGCCTTGGCCTGGGGAACTGCCACCAAATTGAATTGGGTGCAGAAAGCCATCCCCAGATGACAAAACGACTGAGAAGGGACAAGGTCCGACTTCTCCTCGTTGACTCTGAATCCTAGCGACGTGAGCAAGCTCAACAGAGTGGCGACATCTGACTCCAGTAAGGCAGTATTGGAATGCCTCTGGAGAATATCGTCCAGATATGCCGAGCCGAAGTAGTCACCATGGACTGTGTGCGATGGAAAGCTATCACATGGGACATCAGTCTGGTGAAGGCCCAAGGAACCAGGTTGAGGCCGAAAGGCATGGCCTTGAACTGGTAAACTCACCCCAGAAAAGCGAACCTGAGATACTTCCATGACACCTGATGAATCGGAACGTGAAAGTTAGCATCTCGCAGGTCGATGCTGGAAGTGAAATCTCCCTGGTGAATTGAACGGTGGACCGACCTGAAAGTCTCCATGTTGAACTTGGGAGCAATGATAGACTGGTTCAGGATACTCAGATCGATAACCGGTCGGAGTCGGCCGTCCTTCTTCGGCACCAAGAACAGGCGGGAATAGAATCCCACTGACTGAATGTTCTTGACGACCTCGATCGCCCCCTTTGTCAGGAGATTGTCTATCTCCGTGGACAAAAGTTCCCGACGTAAAACGTCTGAAGGAACTGTGGTTGGAAGAGGCACCCTGGACAGAGTGGGGTGTCTTCGGAAGGATATTCGCAGCCTGGACCGACCAACATCTAACACCCAAGAATCGGATGTGATGGTGGCCCAACGGTCTGCAAACTCTGCTATCCTTCCTCCAACCTGGGACTTGTCGAGGTGAGGACCTTCATTTTGAGCCCTGACGAGGCCCGCGAGAGGAGAAACCATCTCCTCTACTGAATGAAGAATCCTGAGACTTCCCTCTAGTCTGCCGACGCTTACCCTTACCCCTTGTGTAAGAAGTAGAAGTGGTGGCAGAAGGATCAGCCTTTTGCTTCGCAGAGGAAGCAGAAGGGTACTTGTTAGGCTTGGAACAGCCCCTGCCTCCCCTAGAAGGCTGATCAAGCTGACGAAACAGCAGCTGATCTTTGGAATGACGTAGGACGTCATCCCAGACCGTCGACATGGAACCATGGAAAAGTTGCAGACCTGCCAAAGAAGAAGATCGAAGAGTAGGGCGCTGCTCCTCAGGAAGGGATCGGCCTGTGTCCAGCACAGAGTCCCTTTGAACTAATTCCAGATTAGCCGTGTTACAGGCATGCGTGTGAGTAAGATGCAAGAGCACCTTGGACAGCACACGCAAAGGAGCCTGTACCTCGTCAAACTTATCTGGAAGCAGCTAAAGCTGAGATGACGTGATCTGAGAGAGAAAGCATACCAAGCATCTCTCTCGATAAGCCCAACGTGGACTCCAGAGTCGTCGTCAAAATGACGGCAGACTTGGGCTTGGAAAGCCTGAGGGAATTGGAGTCCTGATCCACAACCATCAAAGTCTGGCAGACTGACGGATTGGCGGAATCGTAGGAACGAGAACGTGCCGGAGACAAAAAAGGTGTCAACCCTGGTGGAGAACGGAGCCTTCATAGCCTTGGAACTCAGCTTAGAGTCCAAGGCTGAAAATGCTTTAATCACCTGTACCGACTGGCACGGCGAAGACGCCCAGAAGCAGGTTGCTCCATAGGCTGTTGGCGAGCGACCGATGATCGCAGCCTGGCTGACACTGTCGGCTGGTTTGATGGTTTGAGATCCAGAAGGAACCCATACACAAAATTAAGAGCTGCCCCCAAGTCCGAAGACTGCTGGCTCTCGACATCAAGCATGTCTGACTCTTCCCCTGAGTCGGAAGACACTGCCGACGCCTCCCATGGTGTCGGAACACCAGGGGGATCAGAAAGCGGCCTGTTTCCAATCTTGGGAGGCGGAACCATAGGGGGCACCTGGAAACCACTTGCTGCCTCGCTGGAAGCAACGTGAAGGCTCTTTGACAGAACCTGAGTGAGTAAGGAGAGGGTCTCCCTAAGCTCACTGCCCGTACTGGCCGGTTCGACAGGGGAACGAACCGGCAAAGTGGCTTCACCTCTGACCCTCTTAACCAGCGAAGGGTCACGATCCTCCAAAACACCCGACGAGGGACGACGGGCGGCAGCCGAAATGTCTGAAGGCAGACGTGTATAGGGGTACGACACACCCCGAGGAACTCATGAGAGTCACCGCGGACCACTGCGGGGCAGAAGGTCCAGGCTGCACAAAAGACGTTGGTCCCCCAAAACTGGTCGTGTGGCCAGAATGAGTGGTCAGAAATACCACAGAGTTCACAGTGTCCCCACTAAGAACATCCGAATCCAATGACACAACTGTAGTGCTCGACAGCGCAGAGACCACAGTAGAGGGTCTGGCCGGCAGCCACTTCCAACTTCGCCGAGTTGAAGTCAGGGAAGGCTGAGGCCGATACCCCCACGTCTACACTCCCAGACACCGCAGCAGACCACTGCAGGTATAAAAGTACTGTGCTCAATGGCTGAGAGGACTTCGCCGAGTTGAAGGCGCGGAAGGCTGAGGCCGATACCCCACAACCACACTACAGACATCTCTGCAGACCCTTGCAGGGATAAGCCGAGGCCGGCTAAAAACGGTGCCCAATGATGTAGACGGAACAGCAGTAGCAGCAGATACGACGGGAGCTGTTGGAACTGGCGGAAAAGCGGAGAGAGCCACCTAGCTCAGCCTCCAAAGGAGGGGTCACAACCCTAGTGACAGCCTCAGTTGTCGACTGGAGAGGGCGCATAGTCCCGGAACCAGGCATCTCTTCACCAGAAATCTAACAGCTCCCGCAGTATCCACCACGGTAAACAGCTGCACATCTCCCACGGAGGGGGATAACTCACACCAGACGTGGTCGAGTTGGGAGGCTCCCGAAATGACAGCGTTCCACACCACCCGCGGGTGCAGAAGAAATGGCCACGAGAACACACCAAGGCGAGGGCAAAAGGAATTGCCCTAAAGGAACCGAACTGGAAATAACAGAGGTGAGAGCAGTAGAAGAACAAGAGGCCCCACGGGGCCAGAAGCGCTCATCTTGTACACAACACAATTTAAACAGAGTCCAAGAATGAGTCTATATTAAGCAAGCCATCTCCATAGGCTACACTGTCAATCCTTGAGTCCCTCAGGAGTGACAAAAATAATCTGGGCATCATGCCTTTTCTTCAGTTGATAAGTAAAATGCAGAGCTCCCCTATGAAGCCCCTTGATACAACCTATGTGGATTAATCTTAGTACCTCTAGAGGGTACTGAATACAAAATTTTTAATTCTTCAGCAAAATGGCCAATTCTGGCTCCCATAGAGAGCCCAAATATTAACCCAGGCTCTTGATTTGAACATTAACCCAGGCTCTTGATTTGAACACAGTTAAATCTGACTTCCCTAGAGATGTTGTGTACCGCATATGAAAGCATTCTGACTGTTGGATCTGAAGAAGAGAAATTGTAAAGAAATTTCTTCGAATTGCACTAAGTTCAAATTTGGGCTACCATAGCGAGCCCAAATATTGACCTATGGATCCGATTTGAACAAACTTGAATCTGACCCCCCTAGAGATGTTGTATACCAAATGTGAAAGCATTCTGACAAGTGAATCTGAAGAAGAAGATTTTTGAAGAAATTCCCTCATATTGTACTAAGTTAAATTTCATGTTCCCATATGGAGCCCAAATATTAACCTAGGCACTCGAATTGAACAACCTGGAATCTGACCCCCCTAGAGATGTTGTATACCAAATATAAAAGCATTCCGACTGGTGGATCTGAAGAAGAAGATTTTTAAAGAAATTTTCTCATATTGCTCTAAGTAAAAATTTGGGCTACCATAGTGAGCCCAAATATATACCTAGGGATTTGATTTGAACAAACTTGAATCTGACCCCCATAGAGATGTTGCATACCAAATATCAAAGCATTCTGACTGATGGATCTGAAGAAGATTTTTTTAAATTACCCTCCATATTGAACAAAGATAAAACTTGGGCTTCCGTAGGAAGCCCAAATATTAACCTAGGGACTTGGTTTGAACAATCTAGAATCTGACCCTCATAACAATGATGTATACCAAATATTAAAAGATTCTGACTGGTGGTTCTGAAGAAGAAGATTTTTAAAGAATATTCCCCACATTATCCTATGTTAAAACTTCGGGCTCCTGTAGAGAGCCCAAATATGAACCAATGAGCTTTATTTGAACAAACTTTTATCTGACCCCCCTATGAATGCTGTATACGAAATATCAAAAGATTCTGATGATTGGTTCTGGAGAAAAGATTTTTTTTAATTTTTGCAAATATGCTGACTCTGCATTTTTTCGATGCCCATTACAGAACACCCTAACATAACCCATGGCAATTTTTTTTTACCATTCAATTCTACTGGTCATAAGGATACTTCATACCATATAAAAGCTCTCTGTTCCGTGGGGTTTGGGAAATATGGGCGTTTGAAAATATTTTTATTTTTAGCTCCCAGAGTTCCCACAGGGATGCGGGAATTTTTTTTTTTTAATGGGTCAAGTACTTATGACCCAATACTACCACAAACCAAATTTGGTTCATACCGGACCATCAGTTCAGAAAATAGAAATTTTGGGCGGAGCCAAAAATCTTACCCCTCCTATTACAAAGCCAAATATTACTTTACGAACTTCGTTTGAACAAACTTGATTCTACACCTCATGTGGAAGCTCCATAGCAAATATCAAGTCATTGCACACACTGGTTCTTGAGAAGAAGATTTTAAAAATATTTTGGAGCATTTTCCGCCACTCCCTCCCTATGGGGCCGGGCATAATGAGTTGAACAAAAATGAAATGCCCCTTTGGGACCATCACTCACACAAACTTTCACTTGAATTGGCCCAGTGGCTTTGGAGGAGAAGACCAAAACATGGTGTTGACGGACGACGGACGGGAAGCGATTAGATTAGCTCAGCTTGACTTTGTCAAGATAGCTAAAAAGGTGAACTCAACAGAAACAGAAAGTAGAAGAACACCCTCAACTACGAGAGAAGGTGGCAGAAAAAAAACAGTGGGTACACGACAGAACCCAGACGGTCGACAGGGACTGAACAAACAGAAATTCAGCCCTCAACAGAGTGAAGAAATCCTGTCCAGACAGTTCCTGATCGACACCTAACTCCAATAACAATTAACAGTCCCTGATTGATACCCAACTCCAATAACAATTAAATTCATCAACCGAAAAATTCATTGTCGAATCGTGTTGACACGATGTCGAAAACAAAACATTCGCAAAAACGGAATAGTAAATAATATACAATGAGAATGTGGTTGAAAATATTAACAAGAATATATAAAACACAGTCCTGTTATTATACGATCTTCAGATCCATAATTCCAGTCACAGGAAAACCATTATCGACATGTTTAAATATCACTGTTACGGAGCAAAATGGCAAACATCCACCACATGAGCGGAAAATCAAAAGAATGATGAATTGACGCACTGCGCATTGTTTTACGGAAGTCGTGGATTTGTACTATGGAAGGCGCTCGACCAAGTTTTGGGTTATTTTTTCGTGGTGTTTTTACACCACTTTTCTTTCCCAAATCTCTTGGGAAAGATTAAAATAGAGAGTATTTTATCCGAGTTAGGTTCTTCCACTGTAGTGCAAGCCTGTAATAAACAATTGCAAGGTAGGTTGATAAGAAATCAATATTATTTTGCCATGTGCATTAAATGCAGTGTTGAAAGTGTGTTATTTTTTCTATCTTTATTAGTATTAAATCGAAAATGCACATTTTATCGTTTCAAGTGAAACATTTTGGTTGTTTCTATCACATGTTTGACAGTCTTGACAGAAAGTCTGATCGAAGTGTTTACCCGAAGCTACCTCTGACCTTGCATATCATTAACATCAAAGATGGCTAATTGGCAATGGGCTTATTAGAAAAAAAAAACAAATGCCCCTATAAAACCACAACTCATGTGAAATTTCATTAAAATGTGGCCAGTGGTTTGGGAGAAAAAGACCCAAATACCACCTTCACGACGGACGACAGACGATGGACAAAAAGTGATCAGAATAGCTCACCATGACTTTCAGTCAGGTGAGCTAATAACAACCCATGAGTAAAAGTAACAAAATTAATTGCAATAACATATTTATATAAATACAAAACATACTGGAAAGATACAAATACAAAGATAAGTCTGACTTTGTGCAGTATACAAACAGAACATACTGGAAAATATTTATTATAAGTAGGCCTATGCTAAGGATGAGGCTTAGGACTTTGAATTCCCAGGTCACCTCCTTAGTATAGGTGGAATAATCCTTACATGACGTCTCAGTAAGTTGTCTTACTTAAACTAGGGGTAAGGCGGGGTGGGGGAGGGGGGTGTCCCTGCATGATGATATACAGGGTATTTAACATTGCAGTAATAATAAAAAAGTGTTGTACATGTACTGAAAATTAATCATTTTAATGTGTTCATGTGCTAATTATGACTCCAGTGTAATAACAATGCTGTGATTACATATCATAAGAACTGATCAAAGCTGATTCATCATCAATGAGCTCACATCACAATGTTTTGATTTTTTCATCAAAGAAAGATGTTTTTACAGTCTGTGGTTCAGTTTATTTGCTAACAATATTTTCAAAGGTACGACATATTGTGATGGAGTTGGACGCATTAAATTCTGTTCCGTGATATTTCAAATGTGGATTTTTTTTATACTGGATTATAATACCTTACAAAATTAAGTAGTCTATTATTTCATATAAACAATACACCAAAACCCTATAGAATTTGCCTGTGTACGAAATGTCCTTTGATATATGTACATAACGTCTTCATTTGTATACAAAACAGTCAGTGTACAAAGTGCCGGTGTACTAAACGACACTAATCCATCTGAGAGCCCCTCGTTGTCTGACGTTGACCATTGAAAAACAAATTTTAAATGCAAGATTTTAAAATAGTTTTTATATGACATACGTTCATACTGTTAAATAGTTCAACAGAAACAAAACATGGTTTTTCTGAAACATGTTGGTAAAGAACCAAACAGTCAATTTATTTCGGAAGCACCATTACTCACACTGGGGGATTTTTTCAGCATTATAATCTTCAATTAACAACACCTCATCAAAGAGAAGAATGTCAAATTTGTCTGTAGAAGATTGTTACATTGACAGGCATGTGCTCACTGCTGTCCACACAGAAAACAACCTGCAGTGCACTCGACTGTTGGTAGTTTGTTACAAACATTTATCTGCTACATGACAGCCCCGAAATAACTGTTCATTGAACATTCTAACACCGTAACCCTTTCATGTTACATCGAGTACACATCGTTGTAAATCAACAAATGTTTGGCAGCTCTGACAATGCTTGCGTCAGCAAAAGAATTCTAACGTATAGCGGTCAAATACTATTTATTTTCCCTACGCTATCCTGTGAACTATAGGTATAGCGGCTATCCGGTTGACAGCTTTTCCAATTGGTTATGCCGATAACCGGTTGCAAACCGGTTATCTGGCTAACCATCTCAGCACTAATTAAAGCTGACTGTCTTTGTAAGATTAAGATACATCTTGTCACCATATACTTTACACTTCCTGTAATGTATAGAGTGACAAGATGGATTTTACACAGACAGTAACCTTTAAAACATTTAGTGTAAACTATCTAATGACAAGATGGATTTTACAAAGATTGTAATCTTTAAAACAATTAGTAATAAAAAGGACACAGTGACAAAATTGAGGGGTCATAAGCTAAGTTTTTGACAAAAAAAATGAAAAAAATTAGTTATTCAAGAAATCTGTTTGCAAGTGTCGTCTACCTTTCATGTTAGGTAAAGGATTAAAGCTAACGTCTATGTAAGATTAAGATCCATCTCCATATACTTTACACTTCCTGTAATGTATAGTGTGACTAGATGGATTTTACATAGACAGTAACCTTTAAAACATTTAGTGTAAAGTATCTAATGACAAGATGGATTTTACTAAGACTTTAAAACACTTAGTAAAAAGGACATAGTGACAAGATTGATTTTTCATAGACAGCAACCTTCAAAGACTTTTTTTTCAGTTTATAAAGACCATGGGCAAAGATTTGTGGATATTAATTGACTTTGTTAACAACTTGCTTTTGGAGGACTTTTAATGAGAAGATTCTCATTTGTAAAAGGCCCAAAAAGTAGATCTTCTGTTTCTCAGGCCAGCTCTTGTAAAACTGCATGGGGGCGGGTGTTTTTTTATTTTATTCTTTATTTCTGAAATTATTTCTTTGCATTCAAAAGTTCATGTTCTTGGTTTATTTTATGTTTTTGGCAACATAATCTACAGAATGGGTGATGGTGTATTTCATCCTTTGAGTCCAAGAAGGCTTTACAATGCTAAAGCATTGCAAAGCCTTGTTGCACTCAACGGACAAATTTACCAATTTTATTAACTTGTGTAAAATATCAGACATAAACCACTTAATTCTTATTTTTTTAATTTGCATTGGTTTTAAAAAGAGAGCATGTGACAGGCAAAAGGACCTTGCAGGAGGGCCTGAGAAACATATTAACTTTTTTAGGCCTAAACAAAATGTTAGTTCCAATAAATTCTTACCAAAACTTAATACATTTTAATGCCAAAATGCTTCTTATTTCTAACTCTGATATTACACTGAAAAGGTAAAGTTAAATGAAAGTGTCAATGACACTGTAGCTCAACTTGTCAAGACATGTACATGTATAGTATGTGACACAGCAATGACAAACATCTAGGTAATGACCTGATAACAAAGGTACATATAAAGTATTGTAATGGTCTGTACATAAATACTGACCGTAGCCTGTAACAAATGTATAGGTAAAGTATTGTAAAGGTGGGTGACAGTCAGATGCTAAACTAGAAAAGAAATCTGCTAAACTAGAAAAGAAATCTTTGAGTCCCAGAGTGGGTCTGACTGAACCCCAAAATATTTGTTCTCATAGTACAGTGATAACAAAGGTACCCCAAAACACACTCATTCCTGTCCCAAGGTGAAAACAAAGGTACCCAAGAAGTTTCGTGAAGATCAGTTCATAAATATGAGCTGTATAGAAGTTGTGACAAAAAACTGATTGGACCTAATTTCGGTACAAAATGGCCACTGGCAACCATCTTGAATTTTGGACCGCACTCAGAAACACCCGTTCTCGTCCCAAGGTGATAACAAAGGTACCCAAGAAGTTTCGTGAAGATCGGTTGATAAATACAGCCTCTAGCCCGAGCCATATTGACATGTGCACTTACAGTGTATAAGTAGCACTAAATAAATCAAAATTCATCTAATTTGCATAATTTCTGCACGAGAAAAAAATCCTTACTGTATGTGATGTATTCCATTTTACTAAACATTCATACAAAAATTTTATTCAAATCAGAACTTTCATACAGAAGTTCTGTACAAAAGACTGATTGCACTAATTTTGGTACAAAATGGCTGCTGGTGGCCATCTTGAGTTTCGGACCACACCCAAAAACACTCGTTCTCATCCCACGGTGATAACAAAGGTACCCAAGAAGTTTCGTAAAGATCGGTTCATAAATACGGCCTCTAGCCCGAGCCGTATTGAATTGTTGACGAGTGACGGCCAGATGGACAGACAGCCAGACGGACGACTGGCCATGGCATAAGCTGAAATTTGGCTTCGCCAAAGTTGAGCTAAAAATACAATGTACAATGTTTGATAGGTGGGTAGAGATAAAATATTCTAGTTAATACTTACCCATATTCTTACAAGAGCTATTTTACAGACTTTTTCAAACGTTAAATAAATGAAATGATCTTGTCCTGCAGTAAAGGGAGCTAACCACATATGAACATCATCTCGAGTCCTATTTACACCATCAATCAAATTCCCCACAACACGAGGGTCCTGAGAATATTCTGGTAAAATATTAATATCTGATGGATTTGCTGAAATCTAAAAAGATAACAAAATCTCTGGTAGAATGCAGAATATATTTGCGGTTGAGTTCCCATCATGTCATTAAAATACTATAAAATAATGTAATCATATTTTCCAGCTTGCAAAGTGATCTTCAGATGTGATGTAAATTGAGAAAATGGAAATTTCTACTAATTTCTGTATTTATCATACCTCACATTGGCCCAGACATGCTGGCACTCCATTCGTCAGAATTCAGGCCAAATGCTTATTTTGAATTTAAAAATGATTCGAGTCAGCATTCATTTGTCATTGGACGGAAACCAAATTCAATATGGCTGCCCTGGCGGCCATAATGAATTGGCTAGTTGGACCAAAATCTAAAGGAAGCATTGTCTGGTCATCCACAAGTAACCCCTAAAATAATGATTTGATCAAATAAGTGGTTCTTTAGTTATTTGATGGAAACCAATAGTTAACAGACAGACAACGGACAACAGATGCCGAAATTGGCTAGCTGATCCAAAATTGAAAGGAAGCTTCCTCTAGACATCAATAATGCATAACTCAAAAATGAAATTGATTTGAGTCAGTATTCATTAGTTATTGGGCAGAAACCAAATTCAAGATGGCCACTATAATGAATTGGCCACTGGTGGCCATCTTGGTTCAGCTGACTGTCCGAAATCAAAAGGAAGCTTCCTCTAAACACAAACAATGCAAAATTCAAAAATAAAAATGATTTGAGTCGGCATTCATTAGCTATTGGACGGAAACCAAATTCAATATGGCTGCCATGGCGCCCATATTGATTTGGCTAGCTGGACCAAAATCGAAAGGAAGCATTGTCTGGTCATCCACAAATATCCCCTAAAATAATGCTTTGATCAAATAAGCGGTTCTTTAGTTATTTGATGGAAACCAAAAGTTAAAGGACAGATGCCTGATGGACATGGTGAAAACATAATGCTCCTGAGAGATCTCTCGGGGGCATAAAAACAAGGAATTGAAGTACGTTTTCAAAGAAAACAGAAATTTTTTTTTGAAAGCACACTGCATCCGTGTGATTATTTACTCTAGTTGAAAACAGAATAAACTTCTACATTTACCCGAAAAGGCTAAAAATCTTCACAAGCTGTAGAAGGGCCCAATTGAGGGAGTACCCAAAGACTGGTGTCCTTGGGTAGCCATGTCTAACATAAATAAGAAGAAATAATTTTGGAAAAAAAAAAATCTATGAAAGCCAAAGTACGTTGAAATGGCTGGGTAACAGCAGAAGGGAAGGATACATTCAGCAGACAGTAAAACAAATAATGAAAGCATCAGTGACACTGTAGCTTAACTTGACTGTGTGTAGTGCTTGATGAAAAGGATAATGTTCAATGTTTATGACAGGATTATGAAATAAGACAAGAATTGTTATAATTGAGAATATGTTAATTTCTGTTCCCTGTATGCTATGTTTTCAATAATAATAATTTGAGGTGTAGACTGTACTAAAGAATTAAGACCTGGGTTGATGTGGCCCTAACAATTAACGTGTGTCAACCAAAGTTACCAAGTTACAGTAAAATCATTCCAAAATGAGTCATCCTACCAAGTTACAATGAAATCCCTTCATAAATATAACTCAAAAATATAACTTTGCTAAAGGAATCTAGGTCACATTACAGTTCAGCAGTTACGGTTGACTGATCATGACCAAATGAGAGTCTCATCTAGATATCAAACAAAGTTATCCTACCAAGTTACAATGAAATCCCTTCATAAAAACAACATGTAAGCAGTGCTAAAGGAATCTAGGTCGCGTGATCAGGTGGTGGTAACGTCTGACTGATACCACACCGAGTTATCCTTCCAAGTTACAATGAAACTGATTCATATATATGAACTGTAGACTGTGCTAAACAAATCTAGGTCATGTGCCTGTCCGGCTGTCACAGTTAACCGATCACGGCCAAAATAGGACGTTCTCATCTAGACATTATACTGAGTCATCCTACAAATTTGCAATAAAATTCCTTTATAAATGCAAGCTGTAGACTGTGCTAAAGGAATCTAGGTGACGTGCCCCTGCGGCCGTCATGGTTGATTGATCATGACCAAAAGGGGACATTCTCATCTAGACATTATACAGAGTCACCATTCCAAGTTACAATAAAACCCTTCATAAATATGACCTGTAGACTGTGCTAAAGTTTTTCAGGTTTTGGGCTCTCGCAGCCATCATGGTTGACCAATCGCGACCAAAAGGGGACTTCTCATCTAGACATTATATGGAGTCATCCTACCAGGTTACAATGAAATCCCTTCTTAAATACAACCTGTAGACTGTGCTAAAGGTTTTTGGGTTTCAGGCTCTCGCAACCATCACAGTTGACTTATCGCGACCAAAAGAGGACGTTCTCATCTGGACATTATACTGAGTCATCCTACCAAGTTACAATGAAATCTCTTCATAAATACGACCTGTAGACTCATCTAGACATGACCTCGATCCTGAATATGAAATTTCATGATGATCAGACAAGAACTATGTGGTGTAGCCTGTGCTAAAGAAAATGTGAAGAGACTCAGACTAAGAACCTCCTCATGTGTGATGGCAATAGTTTATCTTGACTTTCTCAAGTTAAGCTAATAATTATAATGAA
The DNA here is from genome assembly GCA_031216915.1 of Pictodentalium vernedei. Taxonomy (NCBI): domain Eukaryota; kingdom Metazoa; phylum Mollusca; class Scaphopoda; order Dentaliida; family Dentaliidae; genus Pictodentalium; species Pictodentalium vernedei. Next base: position 332,540,358 of record CM062297.1, on the reverse strand, counting down.
TGGTGCTTGTTTCAGGGATTGACCTGAAATTGGGTGACACATGATTCTAATTTATACAAAATAATTTAGAAAGAACAGTCATGAATGAAATCACGAAATCCTTCCAGATCATGTAGTTGATTCTATTTCATGTTTCTTCTTGATCCAGCTTTTGAAGCCATCCAAACATTCAGAGTTGAGAAACGGTTTACACTGGGCCAAACAAAAGAATGGTTATTGGCATGAATTGGGGACACTTCCTTGGCTCTGTACATGTGCATATGCTATGTATGGAGGACCATGCAGGATTCTAGTTTTCTTAACTCTATTTTTGGCTACATTTTTGGTGTGGGGGAGAGGGGACAAAATCAAGCATTTGGCCTGAAATCACATGAATGTCTGGGCCAGTGGTATGGTGGATAAATACTAAAACACCACTTTTTTTAAAAGAATTGAAGAATTTTACACCCTGACTTTTATTATTGCTAAACATTTCTGAAAGAAAAAGAAGCTGATTAGATACATCAGAGCCTTATATTCATTTTGAAAACTCAGGGGTGCTGTACATCGCACAGAGCTTATCAGATTTGCATCCTCAATTTTTGACTCATGGGTATTTTGCATCATTTCTGTGAAATGTAACTGACAAGTGAATAATAATCAACTGTGTTCATTGAACATAGCATTCTTCAATTACCAAATTTAATTTCCAAAAAAGGACTCAGAAAAGTTAAAAAATTTATAGTAATTTATATATTTTTTATACTTACCAATGACCCAGACTTAGCTGGTGCTAACTCTAACAAAACCAGGGCCAAACACAAATTTTGCCCCCCAATCCCCAAAATTTGCATCCAAAACAAAAAGAAATCATGTCCTAAAGGACCTCCATACTACGCCTCTACTGCGCATGTGCAGTGACGCAGTCGTCCCGAAATTGGCGCCAATTATCATTCTTACTGGCAGTGCCTGGTCAGCGCTATGTACTCAGCGGGGAGGCAAGAGTTCCCAACTCCAGGGAGGGCCATCCCCGTCTGGGTCATTGGTAAGTATAAAAAATATATAAATTACTATAAATTTTTTAACATTTTTATACTGTACCAATGACCCAGACTTAGCTGGTGCTAACTCTAACAAAACCAGGGCCAAACACAAATTTTGCCCCCCAATCCCCAAAATTTGCATCCAAAACAAAAAGAAATCATGTCCTAAAGGACCTCCATACTACGCCTCTACTGCGCATGCGCAGTGACGCAGTCGTCCCGAAATTGGCGCCAATTATCATTCTTACTGGCAGTGCCTGGTCAGCGCTATGTACTCAGCGGGGAGGCAAGAGTTCCCAACTCCAGGGAGGGCCATCCCCGTCTGGGTCATTGGTAAGTATAAAAAATATATAAATTACTATAAATTTTTTAACATTTTTATACTGTACCAATGACCCAGACTTAGCTGAATAGTAAACAGGCTGGAGGGCCTAGGACATAGAGGAAAATCCAATAAGCTCAACTATATAGTAAAGAGGTAACCCCTTAAGGAGAAAAGGAGTATTAGGCTTTACATGTATCTTTCTTATTTAATATTAAATTAGAAAGATACACTACCCACAATAACATTCATGTTCTCTATTAACATCCAGTATAACCCTTATACTAATTATTTTTAAAGCAAGCCAATAAATAAAGTAGTCCAGAGAATTGAGACTCTTTATAATCATTTAAAAGTGTCCGAGTATTGTATATTAAAGCCCGTTTGACACTTGACATATACAAATGCTTCACACCGAGCTACACTTTAAAAATAAGACATGAATGAATTTAAACATTAATATTACACTTTAAAACCATCCCGGAAGCGACTCAGAAATACTGACTTGGAGGAGGCATTCCCTTGCTTTTCACTATAAAGCAGGTGACCTAAGGGAACACCCGCCCCCCCCCCCCCCCCCCCCCTTCCCCTTGCCCTGGGTCAAATAGCCCAGAGCGAAGAGGGCAGCCGGACGGAGTCACTGCCGGAACAGAAAGCCTGCATAACTATAGTTGCAACTGTTTAGTGGACGACATTCTGAGCAACAGATAACGGACCTAAACAATGCAGGTCTCCAGAAATGGACTCAATATTTCTGAGATAAAAATTCGTAAATGTGGATGGCTGAGACCAATAAGCAGCCTTCATTAAATCTGTAATAGCAACACTATTAGCATAAGCCCAGGAAGTAGAAAGAGCTCTTACTTCATGAGCAGAAATCTTAAGCACAGACTGCTGAGAAGAAGATAAATCTTCATAAGCAGTACGGATAGTTAACTGAATCCATCTAGCAATAGAATGGACTGAAATGTCCTTTCTATTAGGCATCAAAGACAGAAAGAAACGTTTCCGTCCCTTTCTGATAAACTGAGATCTCTGTTTATAGATACGTAGTGCTCTAACAGGACAGAGTAAAGGCCTACGCCCGTCTGAAGACGGAAGAGCCTTAATAACAATAGGTTCCGGATATTTATTAGGAGCCTGATTCTTAGCTAAAAAACCCACATTAGTAGTGAAGGTGATAGTGTTCCCAACACTACGATAATGAGAATCATCCACCGATAGTGCATGAAGCTCACTGACTCTTCTGGCAGAAGAGAAAGCTAAGAGAAAAGCTGTCTTATAAGATAAGAATTTGAAATCTACTGTCCCAAGAGGTTCAAATGGCTTTTCCTTCAATTTAAGGAGAACCCAAGCTAAATTCCACTTAGGAATTAATCTAAGAGTTCTGGGTCTATTTATCGAAAAGTTTCTAACCAACTTCGATAAAGAGACATTAGATCCAATTTGTAAACTATCATGATGTGCATAGGTATCAGATAACATAGATCTATAACCCTTTATAGTAACAGGCTGCAGTTTGATTTCGTCAAACAAGTATACTAGAAAGTTTGCAATGTCTGGTATAGAGGGATCAAATATATCTACAGAATGATCCCTACACCAACGACGAAAAACCTTCCACTTAGCCGCATAGTTTAGCGAAGAGGAGGTCCTCCTACAGTTAGAAATCGCGTCCACTGCTCGTCCTGTAAAGTGCTTGCCGTGCAAGAAGGACCGCACAACGGAAAAACGTGAAGGTTGAGACCTTGCGGGTTGTGATGGAGTTGGCGCGATTTCCCCTGCGAAAGAAGATCCTCTCGTGGAGGAAGCTTCCGCGGTAGGTCCCACAACAGACACCTGAGAAGATTTATCCACGGTCTCTGTGGCGACAGAGATGCTACCAACAGAATCTTGCATTGAGATTGTTTTATCTTTAGCAATACTTGTTGAATTAACGGCGCTGGAGGATACGCATATCCTATCATTCCGTCCCAAGGGATCGATAGAGCGTCTACTGCAAATGCTCTTGGATCTGGACACGGAGACACATACGTCTGCAACTGATTGTTGAGATGTGTCGCAAATAAGTCTATCATTGGCCGTTCCCATTGGTAGCAAATCTGATTGAATACTTGTTTGTTGAGAGTCCACTCCGACGGCAACAAGCGACCCTTTCGTGAAAGGGAGTCTGCTAGCATATTCAGACGACCCGGTATGTGACGGACCGAAAGAAGAACGTGATGTTCTAACGCAAACAGAAGGATTCTCTCCGTTAGATTGAACAACGGAACTGAATGAGTGCCTCCCTGATTCCGTATATACGCCACTACTGTCGTATTGTCGGATAGGATTTGGACATGAGCATCGTGAATAATGTCCATCCAGTGACGTAACGCAAGCCAAATTGACATCATTTCCTTGATGTTTATGTGCTTGCACAGGAATTGCGGATCCCAAAGACCCTGGCATCTCGAATCCGTTGGGATTAATGATGCACCCCAACCTGTTTGACTGGCATCCGTCATAACGGTAAAACTCGGATCCGGCAACTGCAGCGGAACTCCTTGAGTTAACCACTGAGTGTTTGCCCAAGTCTGAATCTCTTGTTTCACTTGATCTGACAAGAGAACGTCTACATCGAGCGAATGAATTTTCACACTCCAATTCTGAGTCAGGAAAATTTGAAGAGGACGTGTGCGTAGCCGCCCCATCGGAATGAGATCCGCGGCGGCTCCGCACAGACCTATCAGTCTCATAAATTCTCTCGCCGTGACTTTGTCTGCGTGCAGACAATAGCGAGCGTAACAACTGACTAATTTCGCTCTGGTTAACGGCAGACGAACGAGATTGTTGTGCGTCTCGAAGCTCATTCCCAGATGAGTGAATGACTTGGACGGCACCAGATCCGACTTCTCCTCGTTTACTATAAAACCGAGACGTCGGAGCAATAGAAGAAGATTCTGAACATCGTTCTGAAGCGTTAACTCGTTGCCGTACCTCTGAAGAATGTCGTCCAGGTAGGCCGACGTTACCGCAGACGAATGAGCTCGGAAGTAGATCATTACCGAGTTCATTACCCGAGTGAAAGCCCAGGGTGCTAGATTCAATCCGAAGCACATCGCCCGGAATTGATACACCACTCCCAGGACTGCAAAGCGTAGATACTTTCGGAATGTCGGATGTACCATGACGTGAAAGTACGCATCTTTGAGATCTATGCTCGTTGCATAATCGTTCACCCGAATACTCGCTCTGACCGATCGAATCGTCTCCATATAAAACTTCGGAGCGACGATCAGCTTGTTTATCCAGCTCAAATCTATGACTGGACGGAACGAGCCGTCTGGTTTCGGAACCAGAAACAGATGGCTGTAGAATCCCAGAGATTCCTGGTTTTCTACGACCTCTACCGCGTTCTTCATTAAAAGAGACTGCACCTCTGATAACAGAGCGTCTCTTTTCTGTGGATTTGACGGAAGATGAGTCTACTTTGGACTTCGAGTTAATGGAGGCTTTCGTTTGAAGGATATCTTTAGATCTTCCGAAGTCACTCCTCTCACCCAAGGGTCGTCCGTAATCGACGCCCACTCTTGTGAAAAACTCGACAACCTTCCGCCAACCGGAACGCGATAGAGGTTTAAGCCATCACCTCCTGGACCTGCGAGGCCTGCGGTAGGAGAAACCACGTCTTCCACGACCCGCTCATCGCCTCGTCGACCTCGGGGCGTCCGACCGATTGTCCCGGCCTGAAGGACGTCCCGAACGAGAGTCGCTATCCTGACGGTCTCTCGAATAAGACCAAGAGGACGCACCAGAACCTCTATAGGAACCTCTCTTGGGCGCATTAGACCCAGAAGTGCCTGTCTTATTCGTGTCTGCTGTATCCGACTTCTTAGGAGCCGATCTGAACAACAGAGAATCATTAGCTTTCTTTTTAATTTTATCATAAATAGCGGAAAGCTTGCCGTCAAAGAGAAGTTCTCCTGAGACCGAAGCGACTCTAAGAGAGTTCTTCACCTTAGAATCCACTAGTGTGGATGTAGCTAGGGCTGCGTCACGTCTAACCAACTCCAGATTTGCCACTGAAAGGGCGGAGTTACACGTGGAATAAGCTACTGCCCTTGAAAGAAGTCTTAAAGAGGATTGTATATCCTGAAACTCTTCCCCTTGAAGGCGCAGTGATAACGCCTTAGTAAGGTGATCTGCGTAAGATAAGGCATCTAAATTGGCTCTGTTAGACGCAATAGCTGTTTCCAACACCGCGGTTGGAATAGAAGCTGACGACGGTAATGATAGCTTTAAGTCTTCCGCCTCGTCGTCCATATGCAGAGGAACTCTCGGTATACCCTGTCCTGCCGTATCGAATTTATTCCTTGCATTAATGAAAGGCAGGTTGAGAGTATTAGCGGACAAGAAACCTGCTTTCCCCGTCCTGGAAGCAAGTTTAAATATAGCGTCGTTCAATAATTCAAATGTTCTAGCAACATTATTGGACTGCGACGGAAACTCGGGAGCGATGTCCCTGAACCGCTCAAAAAATTCAGAGTCCAATGACGCTATAATTCTCTTGTCCGGAAGTGCAGCAGTCTGGCCCGACGGAACAACTTGAGGGAGAAAGTGCCGGATGAAGTCCACGGCAGCTTTATGTTGTTCCGACAGGGATAGCTCCAAGTCATTCGTATCCCTTTCACCATCCGGTCGGACCTCACGATGTTCCCGGTCGTCCGCCCCCGATGCTTCGGCGGAGCATACCGACCCAGCGCCGTCGGATAATTCTCGATCCGACACCGTTTCTGTCAGCTGCTGGGATGCTGCGATAAGCTGTGCTATCTGCACAAGAATGTCCGGCGTCGAGACCTGCGGAGGCGCAGTCTTTCGCTGCTTCGCCAAGGGCAGCTCCGCATCAGATGGCTCCCGCATACTTTTCCTATGCGAACGTCCGGAGTCCATCGGTCTCGAATCCCTGGCTGCCGGATGGTGTGACCTGGTCGCCGAAGAATCCTTCATCGGCGAAGCTGGTAATATATCGGTGGTCACGCAGCCAAGGTGCGGTCGTGTGCGCTGACGAGAAGAGGAAGCCTTAACAGTCTCTGCGGACTGCTTATACAACGGAGCGTCCCGAGCGACGGACGTATGCTCCGCTAAAGACACATTTTGTACCACAACATCTGGTCCCAGATGTTGTTGTACGAGAGAGGGACCTCTCTCGCTCGTGGCCCGGCTGGACCTGGACGAGCTATGAACCGGACTAAAAGGCTTCCTCCGTTCTCGCTTACTATCCGCCGTCACTGGGTGTGCATCTATTATGTTTATAGTGCTCGCATCACCCAAAATTTCCTCTTGGACCGCATCGGACGAACCCGGCTGCCGAACCATTCGGTGAATGGACGCTACACCGGGCGAGCTAGCGGTCGACATTTGTCTAATCTCCATGAGCACTTTTGCCGCTAGCTCTGAATTCATTTGTGACGACGGACGCACACTTGAAGAAGATAACATGGAAACATCACCCTGTTCTGGTTCCTCTGAAATAGAAACTGAGAGAGTAGAGTGACCTTGCGGAGAAAGAGCCGGCATCGCTCTTTCTCCAGAAACAACATATCGTGACACACGTTTCCAATGTTTCTCATCCCAATGTTCACATATAGGACAGGGATTAATGCGAGAACACTGACTACAATTAATACAATGATCATGAAAGTCAGAGGAAGATTTCTTCCTATTACAATTTGAACAATGTCCCTTCATTGTGAAAGAACAACAATAAGTCCTAGTTACTCGCAAAAACCCCTGACACAAAGATACATAATAACATGATCCATTAATAAATGAAAAAACAATTGCAAAACAAAATAATTTTGAAAAAATATTTTTTCAGAGAAGCCCAAGTTGCTGAAAAGTAACGTTGAGCCCCGATGGATCCGATGGCAAAGTGTGGTCAAAAATTTTAAATTTATATAAAATAATTAATGAGACACTTTCGGATAATATAAATGTATCTTATAATGAGATAAACTACCACAAAGGCAAACAGCCCCCCTCAAAAAAGGCTGTTGCCAATGAAAACAAACAGTGTAAACACACTAGAAAACATGACTCCAGGCACTGAAAAAACTGGCCCGGAATCAGTCATCAATTACACTCTATCTGATGCAAAACAGAGACTCCCAGGGGAGAATCTGTAGAACATCAGATGGAAGATGCAGAACACAAACGTTATACACCCATGGGTGAAAACGTAACTATGGGGAAAATAACAGAAAACATTCTGTAACCAAGCAACTCTCCCAGGAAATTTAGAAATGAAATTTCTCAAAAATATGCCAAAAGCATGGGAGAATTGCCAGGGGGGACTTTAGAAGGCTAGGGGAGAGGAAACACTGAATAAGCAGTGCAACAATTAGCAAGAATGACAACAAGAGGCCCATGCCTCGAAAATAGGCAACTTAACATAATTTCATCAAAAAATTTTAAGTACAGCCCTGATTATTTTTTGCCACTTCTTTTTCCTCTCCTCCTTCTATCCTCCTTAGAATCACATTTTCTCCAAAAATTACGTGTCTGGCATCCTTTAAACTGAGATTTAAAAGCACAAAGATCAGTGAGATGTTGACTGATGAAGGGCCAAACAGAGAATGATAATTGGCGCCAATTTCGGGACGACTGCGTCACTGCGCATGCGCAGTAGAGGCGTAGTATGGAGGTCCTTTAGGACATGATTTCTTTTTGTTTTGGATGCAAATTTTGGGGATTGGGGGGCAAAATTTGTGTTTGGCCCTGGTTTTGTTAGAGTTAGCACCAGCTAAGTCTGGGTCATTGGTACAGTATAAAAATATTGTCAGTCATGGTCGATGCTGTCAATGTAAAAATGTATAGAAAGACAGCAAATGTGACTAGGTCAAAGATATCTCTACCTTTCCTGTCTTTCAATGTGGTAGGCCCAATTATATTCCAGAGTTTCCATGGTGAAATGTTCTTAACTGTATTTTTCACTTTTTCATGAGGATTGTTTTTTACTCGGTCAGTGTCAGACATCATGTGCATGCTTAAATAAACAGACATAAATCTAAAGTGGTATCAATAATGTTGATGCAGGTGATGTCACGAGACAAGTGCAAACATCCTTACCTGAATTCTCCAAGGCACCAGTACTTTGATGTCTGTATTCAACACTAATCTTTTGCTTTTGAATCTGATTTAACATTACTACTAAATATTATTTTTTTTCCCTTATTGTCCCCAGAGGGATTGCACATCATAATTTTGTTTTTAAATTTATTTAAAAAAAATTTGTCACAGAAAACAATAAAGCCTCTACACTGTTAAAAGAAGAAAATCAGTAGATCTGATCGATGCTCCCCGACAGTTGACTTAGTTAACAATCAGAATCGAAAAATTGTGGTCTCCCACTAAGGGAAATAATTTGGCACATGTCTTTGAAATACAAGGACCATAACCCTGGTGAAAAATATGCGGGCAACTTTTTATAACATATGCAGGAGCGGCTTGTCACAAGGATCCTTCATACCAAATTCCATTGAAATCCATCTGCTCACTACTGAGATATCACTGCAGATGGACAGATGGATGGATGGACAGATGGATGGACAAAGAGGCTTTTTAAAAACATGTGCAGGAGTGGCTTATCACAAGGATACCTCGCATCAAATTTTGTTGATGAGATTTCCATCCACTCGATGCTGAGATATTCCTGCAGACGGAAAAAAAATCAGGAAAAACTGACAAAGTAAGCACCATAACTCTGGTGAAAAATATGCTGGAAATTTTTTTATAACATGTGCAAGAGCGGTGTGTCACTAGAATTCCACATTCCAAATTTCACTGAAATCCATCCCCACACTGGTAAGATATTGTTGCGCACAGAAAATAATCATGAAAAACTGACATAGTATCAACCGTAACTCGGGTGAAAAATATGCAGGCAACTTTTTTATAACATGTTCAGGAGTGACTTGTCACAAAGAGCTCTCATACCAAATTTCATTGAAATCAATCCACTCAATGCTGAGATATCGCTGCAGATGGACGAATGCATGGATGGATGGACAGATAGATGGATGGACAGATGGAAGGACAAAATAACGACTATGTGCTCCCCAAAATTGTTGGGGGAGCATAAAAAGGCTATTAAGTCATGAAATGTTTTATTTTTATTCAGGCTACTCGGATCACTGAGAACACTTAATTTTTTGCACACCTCCAATAATTTCCCTCTTTATTGTTCAATCACTTTTAGTTTTAATGCTTTAAATCACTAAATGTGATAATTTTAAAGTATTTTTGGAACTTGCATTTTTTTTTTGTTTCAAATGAGTTTGAAAATTTGAAGTGGAGGCTAATCCATTAATTTAATCTTGGCAGTTACTCACCTGATATCAACTGGTTGAGGGCTACACTTTTTTGGTGGTCTGAATTTGTTCATCAAAATGTCTTATTACAATTTATTGAAGAGTGCCCATAGGCACTCTTCAATAATTTGTAATAAAACAAATTTATCTAAAAATATTATATACGTTTAACTGAATATGAAAAATGAGCAAGGAAAATGTTGGCTTTTCTTCCGGTACCCTCATTTTTTTTAAAGCACTGATCGTGGCTTCTATCATTCAACCAGTTAAATAATATCAGGTGGTTGACTTGAAACAGTGATATCCTTGATGCATTTCCAGCATTCTGATTGGACAAACTTACATTGAGACGAAACAGAAAAGCACAAAAGTATACTGACAAAGGATTTTTGTATTTTTTCTAATTATCAATAAAGAGATTGAAACAGACATCTTTGTCAGCAATCTCATATCTCTCAGCTGCTATGATTTTAGTATCCCAGGAAATCATTATGGAAAATACATGTCGATGGAGGAAGGAAAAGGTATACCTTTGCAATCTGTACAGGCTCTCCAGTGCTGGAAAAAATATCAATGCCAGTTAGACCAACATAATGTTTATCACCCCATGAGGTCTTGATGTTGATGATTAATTCTTTGCCTTCTGGAAGTTCTGGTATAACAAAGTTATTCTCACTAGAAATAAAATATGAAACATATCCAGTACAATATATGTTTAAAAAGTTTTCAATCACAATGCATTTTTTTAATTTTCACTCCCTTGTAAACCAATATTGAAAAGAGAACAATGAACAACTGTTAATACAATGTGCCATGCACAATGCAGACAAGCAGTGATCATGTTTACAAGTCACTTTCATATGTTTCATCAAGTTATTTAACCCTTTACCTAATGTATTGGCCACATCCACCCACGTAATTTACAAGTTGCATAGTTGAAAAAAAATTTCTTTTCAAAAAATTTCAACAAACCATATTATGTCACTCCCTCATTCGAACGTGCTCATCAAGCTCGTTCCAATGACGGGTCACATCATATGGTTTTGAAATTTTTTTTTAAAATTAAAAAATTAATATTTAAAATAATAAATTTTTATATCCTGTATATTCGGTAAAGTGTTAACCTTTAACCAAATGAAAGAACTATATCTGGCAAGCACTATTGCATACACCAATAAGGCAGCATAAGTCATGTTTTTTTCGATAGCCATAAAAAATCTTGTTTCTCTGGCACCTCAAATCGTCAGTCGAATTCTACAAAAATATTCTTCCCTTTGTATTTCTAGCCATTGAAAATCAACACTGACAAAAGTCAATTCGGGTGAAAAATTCCCAAGAAACAAGAGGAAGTTTTTTATGTGCCTTATTCATGAAATGGTGTCAAGTGTGTCCCTAGTTGTGTTAATGTTAAAGGATTAAATATTTTAAAGACAAGAATCATCAAATTAACTCGAAGGGTCTCTGGGGTATAAAGTGGAGTCCTTTCAAGCAATGTTTCCTCACAACCATGTTCAGGCTAGTTCGCCCCGGTGATCCAGGTTGTTAACTCTTATTATCTAGCCTACAAATTAAATATTGCCTCCAACAATCCATTCTACTAGGCTTGTAATACAAAAGTTGTATGGAAAAGGTTCAGGGTATTGCTCTTTAACATATGTCTCATGATTGCTGTTTTCTGTTCAATATACCCATCACAAAAATCATATATTACAAGCGTCAAAAAGGTATTTATTTATTAGTGTTTAAGCTCACATAGTTCTGCACAATGGCTAATCGTGATGACAAGATGGAGACAAAGTAAAGTTTAGTCAATCATTTAAACCCATGTTGCCAATTTTGGAGGTCTTTCACCCAAGGCACTGGTGACCAGGTCCAGTTTTACTCATAAAACAGAGCTTGTTTACCACTGTAAACATGCAAGGCTTCACTTCCTGGGGTTCACACAATAGGGGGGAGGTTAAAGGGTAAGTTGACCAACTGTATTTAATGAATGTCATCATGGATCATCACTCCAAAGCTTTTTGTTGTATTTTTATGTGTGCAGTACTGTTCACAATTAACTGGAAGTTCATTTGAATAATAAGTGTGCAAGCTTTGCATTGGTTTGGCACTATTTCAAGCAGCATTGGTCAATGTCATGTTTACACCATAGAAAGAAATTATCAGATGGAAACTGTTGCCAGTACTGTTAATCCTTTATCAATGCACACAATATCCAAATTTGTTTTAATTTGATGATTTCATTTTGTTGAAGTTTCTTGAAAAGAATTTTTTTCAACCCTCAATTTCTAAATTATGCAGGTGGATGCAACAGATTCATTAGGTAAAGGGTTAAAGGATCCCCAGAATACCAACAAAAGGGCAAATTTTTTACCATGCACTTTCAATGTCCTAAAAATTTAATTAAGAATTCAAGGACATTGAAGTAGGCAGAGTTACTGTGCCTGAGATTTTTTATCTATTTTAAGAGAATTCTCCCCAATTAACATAAAACAATATAAACTAGAGTGATGTCACACATGCAGCCCAACTGTCCCAGCAATGGCAATGCTTAGACACAAAATAGTCGGAGCCATTTTTTGTTAACTGCCATATCTGCACTCATGATATACAAAATTTGCTATTCAAATTTTATTTTTTCATTTCTCAACTCCAAAACATTCCTCATGCATTTAGTAACTCCAAATCCTTCAAAATATTTGGTATGCAGTGGTGGTGTGTTATAGTAGTCTATTTTTGTTTGTTAGCATTTAATAATTACCAATCCTTCAAACTGCTTTTTTGGAAAAACTGCCTATCTGACCCTTGGGTGGGAGGGGATGGGGGGGGGGGGGGGGGGTGGGGTGTTGCAGAACCTATATTCAAACTTGGCCTGTATTACTAGCTGGAAAATACACAAATTAACTTTTGTTGAAATCAAATAATCCAAACTTGAGTTATTAGTTGATAACCAATTGTTTACAGACAGATGGATGGACTGACAGATTATTTATTTATTTATTGGTGTTTTTAAGGTCACATATTTCTGCACAATGGCTAATCATGACCATGACAATTTTACGGGTGGAGGAAGCTGGAGTACCCAGAGAGAACCACAGAGCAACGGCAAGCAACTGTCAGCTCCCCAACATACTAACTCCATACGAGCAGGGTTAGCATTGGTTGAAGACAAGTGCACCATCAACGTGCTGTATGCCTAAGAACACAGCGCCACCGTGCTCCCACATGGGCAATGGGAGCAAAGTGTCTTGCCCAAGGACACAACACGGTTGCCGCAGGTGGGATTCGAACCGAGGACCTCTTGGCTTGCTAAAAATGCATTCTGAAAAATATAAAAAAATATTGCTTAAATGGCCCTGGGTGAGGAGGAGGGGGGGGGGGGGGGGGTGGTGTTAGGGGAGTCCAATTTTTTTCTTCCACATGTGGTCAGTCTAAATCCTTCAGAATGCATTTTCAGCAAAGAGAAAAAAAAATGCCTAACTGGAACCGGGGGGGGGTTGTCTGGGTTTTTAACCACAAACTTTAAGCAAAACTGTAAAAATGCATTTTTGAAGGAAGAAAAAAAAAGTGCCTAATTGGCCCGGGAAGGGGGGGGGGGGGGGGGGGGGGGAGGGCGGGAGAGGGGGATCTGGGTTTTCAGCCACAAACTTTAAGCAAAACTGTAGAAATGCATTTTTGGCGAAAGAAAAAAAAAGTGCCTAATTGGCCCGAGGGGGGCATCGTCTGGGTTTTTAACCACAAACTTTAAGCAAAACTGTAAAAATGCATTTTTGACGAAAGAAAAAAAAGTCCATAATTTTGGCCTCCAGGGGGCGGGGGGGAGATGAGTTTAAAAAAAGTTCTGCATGTAGTGACTGTAAATAGTTCAAAATGCATACTGGAGGAACGGAAAAAAAAAAAAATGCATAATTGGCGCGGGCAGGGCAGGGCAATAACTTCAACAATTTTCATTGGATAATTGTGGTCATCAAAAGAAATGTACTGAAAAGAATTGAAATCTGTTAACTTTTGTTTAAGTTATGGCATAAAGAAAGTCCGGACAGATGAACGGACTGACGGACGGATGGGCAGACTGACAGATAGATGGACGGACAGAGCTCTGTGCTATATCCCACCCTTGTGGAAGGGGATAAAAAGTAACAAAGTATGTGGTAGAAGCCTAATTTGAAATTTAGCGAACTAAGTTCAAAAAGCATTGTGAAAAGGGTTAAATTAATGCCAATATTATTTGAAACTACTGTGTACAGATTCAGTAGACCTTGCCCGAAATGAAAAAAAGAAATGACGTTGTAACAGAGTGTTTGGAGAATGAAAGGTAGAACCTTGAAAAGCAGAACTTTAATCTGAAACTTTAAGCTGGGAATACTAAGTAAAATTGATTAGCAAAAAAGGGTTAAATATTTCCTAAACCCGATAAAAGAAATCATTGATGTAAATGCAATCATTAAGCTGTATTGACCATGCAAGAATTAGAGTAAGAAAGTATGTGTCAAAGTCCAATTTCAAATACAAAGAACATGGGTGGATCGTGGAATTAAAATACGGGGGGGACTGATGTGATCCGCAGCAGAGTCCTAGACAGAGTCTTAGCATCAGTTGCCGAAGGCAAGTGTCGCACGTGCTGAAGGGACGTGCGTTTGTGTGTGTGGAGGGGGGGGGGGGGAGGGTGAGGGGGGGGGGGGATTTTTGATTTTCAGGTGCTCTGAGGTGGCTTCTAAATGCATTCTGGCCTCCAATTGAATATCAGAGAAAACACAATTTTCGTTGTAAAAGTTAAAATTATCAAACCATACATCACATACAGTGTCACATACTGCTTCCGGTCATAGAGCTAGTCTGTCGTGGACAAAATATGACAGTCACCTATTTGCAAAAGTGACTTTCGTGAATAGGTGACTGTCATATTTTGTCCACGACAGATTAGTGATCTTTGACATCATGGGAACATCAATCGTCGGAAACAAGAAACCTCTTTTACCTTACATTTTCTGGCTGTATAGTGGCAACAAATTTGAGAAACTGTTGGCATTCTTGGTCTATTGGGCCAATATCGCCACTGACTCTTTTGGTGCTGATTTTCAGATCGATTAAATCATTTTAAATTCTTTGACAAATTATGTCATGACTGCTGAGAAGCAGCCATGATATAATTTGAAAAGGAACCAAAGGGATAATAATTTATATCGGATTTTTGGTATACTTCAAGTAAATGTGTGTGCATCTGAGAGAGAAAGAGAGAAAGAGAAAGAGAGGGGGAGAAAGAAAGAGAGAGAGAGAGAGAGAGAGAGAGAGAGAGAGAGAGAGAGAGAGATGTTTATATAGCTAAATTATTTTATAGGTGGGTCAGATAACGATGGAATGTAAAACAAATTACAAGGTGCATTGGTTTTATAGAAGAACGTAGTAACTGCGGACATGCAGAGGGAATAGTGAGGGTGACATCTTGCACCATGACCATTGTATACCCCACTTTTTCAGAAAGTGGGGGTATAATAAGTTTAAAGATTGTTGTAGGCACTGCGGTGTGCCACAATGAGAACTTGACCGGTCAACTCAACTGGCCATTCACAGATTCGGGCGAATGGCAGAAGCCCTCAATAAAATTAGAACTGGGAAACATATGCAACTGGAAATATTGGCTCCCCATTAACATTTGATTAACTTCAAGTTTGGGGTATGCGATGTAAAAATAATGATACCAGGAACATACTACTTCTTTGGCCTTGTGGCGACAAAATATTCTTTTATACTTCGCTTCATTGCGTCCCGCTTTCAACTATCAATTTTGCAGACAGTGGATACTTGTAGACGTGACTGTCATCAGTTCTATAAATAACCGATATTCTGCGAATTCTAAAAGAGGATCATGTCCCTTATTTGGCAATGTGATATCATTAGTTGAGGAGGGGCGTTATAGGACAAGATTGTGTGGAATAAGAGCATGACTTTTTTAGTGGGCTCGGGAGGGGGGACTAGTCCCTCTAGCCCCCCCCCCCTGGATCCACCCTTGAAAGTAAGTCTGAAAACATGATTAAAAGGGGTTAAAATCATGCAGATATTAATGAAAATGAAAATCACGTAGAAATGTCCAGTGGATAGTAGACATTGTCCCAAATAAGAAACAGTGACATTCCACTAAACTGTTTGAATTAAAGGTGTAATTTTAAAACACCTCCACCCCCTCCAAAAAAAAAACTTTAACCAAAAACTTTAAACTGGAAGTTGTAAGTTAAATTGCCATACAAAAAGGGTTAAATATTTCCCAAAATAACATGAAACACAAAAAAACCATAATGAGAGCGATACAATCAATAGTAAAATTAATTTAAAAGAAAAAAAACCCAAAACATTTTAAGGTTGACTAAAAAATTTAATCACAAACTTTAACCAAAACTCCAAATGTTAACTGATGGACAGACGAAAGTCATGACTAAACAGGAAAAAAAACAAAAAAAACACTTGAACTTTCAGTAAAAAACTTAAACCACAAACTTTAACCAAAACTCTAAATGTAAACAGACAGACAGATGGACAGATGGACGGACAGTTGGACGAAAGTCATGACTATAGCTCTCACTGTAAACAGTCAGGCTAACAAAAACAAAAAAATGAAGCAATACTTATCTTTCACTTTCCTTCCTGTTCTAAAAATTGTGTATTTTTTGGAGTGATTTACATCTCTGATCTCAGGTCAATACTACCATATTTCATCTAAATTTTCGGACGCCAAAAAATAATTAAATTTTCCAGCGTCATAAAACTTCGAAAATGGCCAAAATATATGTGGACAGTAAATGTCGGTGGAAATTTTGAAAAAACACACTGCACCGGTTAATAAATTTATTGTACACGAACTACCGGGGTACCTCGGAAATGGGAAAGATAAAATAGCTGTTCAATACGGCAACTTTAATCATCAGCATAAATGAATAAAATGAACATACCGAATGAATGAAATGAACATACCGAATGAATGAAATGAAAAGTTTCCGATTGTTTGTTCTGTTTTTGTTTACTTTCCCAATAAATCCCTGAGAAGAAATCACTTTTGATCTACCGGTACTTGAAAAGTTTTGATGTTTCCACAAATTATGTTGAAAAGTAATCAAGCCAAGAGCTTGTGCTGTTACTGTTAGATAAAAAACCTGAGCTGGCTTCAGTGTTTTCGAATCGGACCAATGTATCCATTCAAAGGCGATGAAGTGCAAACAATTTTTTAGTGGTGTGTATATTGGCTCCAAGCCTGTACGGCCCACTCCTCTCCTTTTGCAAAAGAAAGACAAATACAAATTATGAGTTTTATTCAGCCTCTCCCCACCCTGTCATGTGGAAACCAGTTGTTATTATTTAGAAGGACGAATACAAATTATTGACATACAAGTTTAGATTATTGATTTAGAAATATTCCCCCCCCCCCCTCCCGTGCAATGCAAAATATTACATTTTATAAAAGAGAATTAAAAATAATGACTGGTATTAGCTCCACAGTTCCTCCTGTATTTCCTATTTTAGTTTTTGGAAGCGTGCCCTCCCCACATACACTGCTGATGTTTATAGAAAAATAATATCGATAACCAGTACGCTTTGACAGTCTTTGGGTCCATGTGTTAATTTTTGTGAAATCCTGCAGTAGCTCGTGTTGACCTCATTGTCGTTTGTTCTATTTTAATATTGGAAAATTTTGTTGGTGTTCAGTGCACTGTATATATTTATTCGAAGCAATAATTACACTGTTCTGTTGCTGGTGCATGGTTTATACTGCATTATATGGATTTATTTATGGGAACCTTTCATTATTGTCGTCATTTAAGGTCAGTTCAACATAACATTTGTGGGTTTTTCTCTTTCCAAATCTCGAAGGAGTCTAATGAAAGCACACCTTTTGAAAACAAATATTTGATTGGTCAGTTCGTCAGACATGTCAGTTTGAAAAGGAAAACAATACTTACCTGTCAATAAATAAAGAACAAGTTTGCAAATAATGTTGTTTTAATAATTCTTTTCCATTGTACAATATATTGTGCACACAATACATGTTTTTAACATAAAACAAAGAAAGAAAGATGAAATATTCAACTGAAAAGAAAATCAATGTCGTTTTGGATTTATGTTTCACTGGGATTTTCCCACCACACCAGTCCAGGACGATCTTTGGGTGTCTGAAAGGTTAAAAAATTTATAGTAATTTATATATTTTTTATACTTACCAATGACCCAGACATAGCTGGTGCTAAACTCCTTAATTCAGGGCCAAACACAAATTTTGCCCCCCCCCCCCCCCCAATCCCCAAAATTTGCATCAAAAACCGAAAAATACATGTCCTATATGGTCCTCCATACATTTACTCCTCTGCACATGCGCAGTGTCAAGGAGGTCCCGAAATTGGAGCCAATTATCATTCTTACAACCAGTGCCTGGTAAGCGTTATGTACTCAGCGGGGAGGTATGAGTTCCCAACTCCTGGGAGGGCCATCCCCATCTGGGTCATTGGTAAGTATAAAAAGTTAAAAAATTTATAGTAATTTATATATTTTTTATACTTACCAATGACCCAGACATAGCTGGTGCTACCTCTTAAAATATAGGGCCAAACACAAATTTTGCCCCCCAATCCCCAAAATTTGCATCTAAAACCAAAGAAAACATGTCCTGAATGGCCCTCCACACTTCACCTCTACTGCGCATGCGCAGTGTCAAGGACGTTCCAAAATTGGCGCCATTAATCATTCTTATAACCAGTGCCTGGTAAGTGCTATGTACTCAGCGGGGAGGTATGAGTTCCCAACTCCTGGGAGGGCCATCCCCATCTGGGTCATTGGTAAGTATAAAAAATATATAAATTACTATAAATTTTTTAACATTTTTATACTGTACCAATGACCCAGACATAGCTGAATAGTAAAAAGGCTGGAGGGCCTAGGACATAGAGCAAGTTGGAATACGCTCAATTATGTAAAATAGAGTCATCCCCTCTAGGGAAAAAGAAGTATTAGGCCTTACATGTATCTTTCTTATTTATGATAAATTAGAAAGATACAACACCTTCCAAAATTGAGCATCATACATCCATGTACTCTATTAATATCTAGTATAATCCTTATACTAATAATTTTTAAAGTAAGCCAATAAATAAAGTAAGTCTAGAGAATAGAGACTCTTTATACTCCTTAAAAGTGTCTGAGGATTGTATAATAACGTCCGTTTGACACGTGCTATATTCAAAAGCTATACTTTAAAAACTAAGACCTGAATGAATTTTTAAAACATAAACTTCTCACTAAAAAACCATCCAAATAACAGCTCAGAATTACTAACTCCAGAGGAGGTATCCTCTTGTTTTCATAGTAAAACAGGTAACCCAAGGGAACACCCTCCTCCCCCCCCTTTTTCTTGCCCTGGGTCAAATAGCCCAGAGCGAAGAGGGCAGCAGAACGGAGTCACTGCCGAAACAGACAGCCTACCTAGCTATAGAAGCAACTGTTAAGTGAATGACATTCTGAGCAGTAGATAATAGACCTAACAATAGAGGCCTCCAGAAATGGACTCGATATTTCTGAGATAAAAATTCATGAATGTGGATGGCTGAGCGCAATGAGCAGCCTTCAAAAATCTATAATAGCAACACTATTAATGTAAGCCCAAGATGCAGAAGAACTCTTACTTCATGAGCCGAAATCTCAAGCACAACCGCTGAGTCAATGATATACCATAAGCAGTATCGATAGTTAACTGAATCCATTAGTAATAGAATGGATCATAACGTCCTTCTATTAGGCATCAAAGACAGAAGAAGCTTACGCCCGTAGTAATAAACAGATATCTGTTTATAAATACGTAAACTCTAACCAGACAGAGTAAAGGCCTATGCCCGTACGAAGACGGAAGGACCTTAATAACAATAGGTTCCGGATATTTATTAGGAGCCTGACCATTATGCAAAAATCCAACCTAAATAGTAAAGGAAGTAGTGATTCCGAAACTACACAAGTGAGAATCATCCACCGATAGTGCATGAAGCTCACTGACTCTTCAGTAAAAGAGAAGCCAACAGAATTACTGTCTAAAAGGTCAGAATTTGAAAACTACTGTTTCCAGAGGCTCAAATGATTACTTAGCTAAATAAGAACCGAAGTTAAATTCCGTATAGAAATTTAATCTAATGATTCTAAGTCTATTTATCAAAAAGTTACTAACTGACTTAGATAAAGAGACATAAGACTCAATTGTAAACTATCATAGAGTGCATAGGTATGAGATAACATAAACCTATAACCTAATAGTAACAGGCTGCAGTAGATCTTGTCAAACAAGTATACTAGAAAGTTGCAATGACTAGTATGGAGGGATCAACAATATCAACATAGTGATCCCTACACCAACGACGGAAGAGCCTCCACTTTAGCCGCATAGTATAGCGAAGAAGAGGTTCTCCTACAGTAAGAAATCGCGTCCAAAGCTCGTCCAGTACAATGCTTACAATGCAAAAAGGAACACACAACAGAATACATGAAGGTTGAGACCTTGCGGGTTGTGATGAAGATGACACAATTTTCCCCAGCGAAAGAAGATCCTCTCATGGAGGAAGTTTTCGCGTTAAGTCCCACAGTAGACATCTGAGTAAATTTACCCACGGTCTCTGTGAAGACAGAAATGCTATCAACAGAAATGTATTGTGGTTGTTTATCTTAGCAATACTTGCTGAAACAACAGCGCAGGAGGATACACATATCCTATCATTCCGTCCTATTAGATCAATAGAGCATTAACAACATAAGCTCCGAGATCCGGACATGTAAACACATATGTCTGCAACTGATTAGCAAGTTGTGTCGTAAATAAATTATCATTGGGCGCTCCCATTGATAGCAAATCTGATTGAATACTTGTTTGTTGAGAGTCCATTCTGACGGCAACAAGCGACCCATAAGTGAAAGGGAGTCCGGTAATACAATCAGACGACCCGGAATATGACGGACCGAAGCAGAACTTGGTGTACTATAACAAACAGAAGGATTTTTTCCATTAAATTGAATAACGGAAACGAATGAGTGCCTCCCTGGTTCCGGAGATACGCAACTACTGTCGTATTATCGGACAGGATTTGGACATGCGTTTCTGAATAATGTTCATCCAATGACATAAAGCAAGCCTAAAAAACATTATTCCGTGGAAGATAAGTGCTTGCCTAGAGAATGCGGAACCCAAAGACCCTGGCACTTCGAATGCGTTGGGATCAATATTGTATCCCAACCTGTTTGACTGGCAACCGTCATAATTATAAAACTCGGATCCGGCAACTGCAGTGGCACTCTCTGAGTCAACCACCGAATGTTTGCCCCAGTCTGAATCTCTTGCTACACTAGATAGACAAGAGAACGTGTAAATCGAGCAATTCATGGATTGCTGAAAAGTTACCGTCGAAGAGAAGCTTCTCCGAGACCGAAGCGACTCTGAGAGAGTTCTTCACCTTACTATCCATGTGCGTGGATGTAGCTAGGGCTGCGTCACGTCTAACCAACTCCAGGTAGCCACTGAAGGGCGGAGTTATACATGGACAAACTACTGCCCTCAAAAGAAATCACACTGAGGATCATATCCCGGAATTCTTTCTCTTGAAGACGTAATGATAACGCCTCAGTAAGGTGGATTACGTATGATAAAGCGTCTAAGTTAAGTCTATTAGACATCATTGTCGTTTCCAACATTGTGGTTGGAAAAGACATAGACGGCGAAAAATATAATTTCCAGTCTTTAACCATGCCGTCTAGACGCATATGAACTCTCGGTATGCCCTGTTCTGCCAAAATAAATTATTCCTAGAAATGATAAAAGGCAGAATTAAGCATTGCAGACAAGAAACTAAACTATCATGCTTGGTAGCAGGCTTATATATATATAGCGTCGATAAATAATACACATGTTCTAATGACATTATTGGACTGTGTCAGTAAGTCAGGGACAATGTCCCTGAACCAATCCAAAATTCCGTGTCCAATGACGCTATAAGTCTCTTATCCAACATCGCAGCAATGTAGTCCGAAGGAACAACCACTGGAAGATAATGCTGGAAGAAATGTATGGCAGCTTCCGATGTTCTGTCGTACCCTATAAAGCGTTCAGTCGTCCGAACCTGATGCAACAACGGAGCGCACCGACCCAGCGCCGTCGGATAATTCCTGATCCGACCGAGAAACTGTCGATTGCTGGGATGCTGCGAAAAACTGCGCTAACTTGGATAGCACGTCCGTCACTGAGGCCTGTGGAGAAGCGGTCTTACGATGCATTGCCGCTGGAAGCTCCGTGATCGTTACCCCGTGCATACTTCTATTATGCGAGCGAACGGAGTGTATAGGCCTTGTGTCCCTTGGCTACCGGATGGCATGACCTGTTCGCCATGGAATCACTGAATGCCGAAACTGGTCGGATACTCGAGGTCACGTAGCCAATGTGCGGTCGTGTGCGCTGCTGTGAGGATGAGGAAGCATTATCGACAGTCTCTCGGACTGTCAATATAACGGAGCGTCCCGAGCGGCGGACATATGCTCCGAATGCGAAATATCTGAACCACAACATGCGGTCCCCTATGTTGTTGGACGAGAGAGGGACCTCTCTCGCTCACAGCCCGGACGGACCTGGACGAGCCAGGAACCGGACTAACAGGCTTCCTCCGATCTGTCCTCAACCCGTCGTCACTGGGTGAGTACTAAAGTGATTATAGTGCTCGCATCACCCAAATCTCCTTCCTAGACTGCAACGGACGAACCCGGCAGCCGAACCATTCGATGAATGTACGCTACACCAGGTGAGCTAGCGAATGTCACTCCGTCGATCCTACAAGGGACCTCTTAGGCGATAGACATATTCCATGAGCACTTATTGCCGCTAGCTCTTCATTAACTATGACGACAGAGGCACACTTTGAAAGACATCTCTGTAACTTTGCGAACAAGAAACCAGAAATGCTTGGTAATAGCAAGCATATAATAATATATATAGCGTCGTTCAATAATTTGAAAGTTTGTGTGACATTATTGGACTATGTCGGAACTGAGGGACGATGTCCCTGAACCGAACCAAAAATTTCTAAGTCCACCGACGCTATCAGTTTCTTATCCCGCATCGCAGCATTCTGGTCCGACGAAAGAACCTGTAGAAGATAAAGTCAGATGACATACACAACAGCATATGTTGTTCCGAAAGGGAAAGCTAAAAATCCTCCGAATCCCTTTTGGTATCCCGTCGGACCGTACCTGCTTCCGCGGAGCGTCCCGACCCAGCATCGTCGGATAATACATTATGCGACAGATTCAGTTGTTGCTGGGATGCTGCGATAAGCTGTGCTATTTGGGATAGCACGTCCGTCCCCGAGGCCTGTGCAGTAGCGGTCTTACGATGCATTGCCGCCGGAAGCTCCGTGTACGTTGACTCCCGCACACTTTCTTATGCGAACGTCCGGAGTCTGCAGGCCTCCTGTCCCTGGCTACCGGATGGTGTGACCTGGTCGCCGATGATTCTCTGATTGGCGAAGCTGACTGGATATCTGAGGTCACGTAGCCAAGAGCGGTCGTGTGCACTACCATGAGAATGAGGAAGCCTTATTGTCAGTCTCTCCGGACTGACTATATGTCGGAGCGTCCCGAGCGGCGGACGTATGCTCCAAATGCAAAACATTTTGTACCACAACATCTGGGGCCAGATGTTGTTGTACGAGAGAGGGGCCTCTCTCGCTCGCCGTCCGGATGGACCTGGACGAGCTAGAATCCGGACGAAAAGGCTTCCTCCGTTCTCCCTCTAATCCGCCGTCACTGGGTGTGCATTTGGTTGATTTATAGTGCTCGCATCACCCCAAAACTCCTTCTAGACCGCAACGGACGAACCCGGCTGCCGAACCATTCGATGAATGGACGCTACACCGGGCGAGCTAGCGGACGTCAAAGGCCGTCGAACCTACTAGCGTCCTCTTAGGCAATTGGCGTATTTACATAAGCACTTTTCCGCTAGCCCTTCATTAATTGTGACGACGGAGGCACACTTTTGGAAGACATCACAGATACATCACCCTAATCTTGATCGTCTGAAATAGAAATTGATAAAGTAGAGTGACCCTGCAGGGAAAGGACCGGAATGTCCAATTCCCCACTAACATACCGTGACACACGCTTCCCATGTTGTCATCGAAATCATCACATACAGAACAGGAGTTAGTGCGAGTACACTGACTACATATAGAATGATTATAAAAGTCAGAAGAAGATTTCCTCTTATTACAATTGACCAAAATCCTTTCAATGTGAAAAGAAAACAAAGTCCTAGTACTCGCACCAACCCCTGACAATCAAAATACATAATAATATGATCCATTAACGTAGAAAAAATAATTGAAATCAAAATATTTTGAAAAAATATTTTTTCAGAACAACCCAAGTTTCTGAAAAGTAACGTTGAGCCCCAATGGATCCCAAGCCTAAGTGTGGACAAAAATTTTAAAAATATTTTAAACAATTAATGCAACACTTACAAACAATAATAATGTATCTAGTTATGATTAAATTAACATCAAGATATTATTTTCAAGAAATCCCCCCTCACACAGAGGGCTGTTGTAAATGTAAACAATAAGTGTAAAAACACTAGAATAAGACTCCAGGCACTCAGGCCCGAAATCAGTTATCATAATACACTATCTGATGCAAAACAGAGACTTCCAGGGAAGAAACTGCAGAACATCAGATGGTAGATGCAGAACACAACGCCTAACCACCCATAGGTGAAGACGTAAACATGGGGAAAAGAACAGAATTCATTCTGTTATTCAGCTAAAACTCCCAAGAAATTTTAGTAATAATATTACAGAAAATATGCCAAAAGCATGGGAGAATAGCAAGAGGGGACTTAAAGGAAAGGGAGAGAGGAAAACACTGAACAATCAGTGTAACTTGATAACAAGAATGACAACAAAATGGCTGCTGCCTCGAAAATAGATAACTTAACATAATTTCATTAAAAAATTTTAAGTTACAGCCCTGATAATTTTCTGTCACACATTTTTCCTCTCCTCCTTCTCTATCCTCCTTAGAATCACCATTTCACTAATATTTATGTGTCTGGCATCATTTAAACTGAGATTTACAAGCACAAAGATCAGTCAGATGTTAACTGATGAAGGGCCAAACTAAGAATGATTAATGGCGCCAATTTCGGAACGTCCTTGACACTGTGCATGCGCAGTAGAGGTGAAGTGTGGAGGGCCATTCAGGACATGTTTTCTTTGGTTTTAGATGCAAATTTTGGGGATTGGGGGGCAAAATTTGTGTTTGGCCCTATATTTTAAGAGTTAGCACCAGCTATGTCTGGGTCATTGGTACAGTATAAAAATATATATAAATTACTATAAATTTTTTAACATTTTTATACTGTACCAATGACCCAGACTTAGCTGAATAGTGAATAGCCTGGAGGGCCTAGGACATAAAGGAAAATCCAATAAGCTCAATTATCTATAATAGAATATCCTCTCCAGGAGAAAAGAAGAGATAGGCCTTACATGTATCTTTCTTATTTATATTAAAGAAGAAAGACACAATACCAATCAGTAATTGAGCATAATAATAATCAATGATCTCTATTAACATCCAGTATAACCCTTTATACTAATATTTTTAAAGGTAAGCCAATAAATAAAGGAAGTCCAGAGAAATGAGACTCTTTATATTCATTAAAAGTGTCCGAGGATTGTATATTAACGCTCGTTTGACACATGACATATACAAATGCTTCACACCAAGCTACACTTTAAAAATATTACATGGATGAGTAAACATTAGCTTTACACTTTAAAACCATCCCGGTACCGACTCAGAATTACTGACAACCGTTTAGTGGACAATATTCAGAGTAACTGATAATGGACCTAAACAATGGAGGTCTCCAGAAATGGACTCAATATTTCTGAGATAAAAATTAGTGAATGTGGAAGGTTGAGACCAATATGCAGCCTTCATTAGATCAGTAATGGCAATACAATTAGCATAGGCCCAAGAAGTAGAAACAGCTCTTACTTCATGAGCTGAGATCTTGAGTGCCGACTGCTGAGAAGAAGATAATTTTTCATAAGCAGTACGAATAGTTAATTGAATCCATCTAGCAATAGAATGAACCATAATATCCTTTCTATTAGGCATCAAAGACAGAAAGAAACGCTTACGTCCCTTTCTGATGAACTCAGATCTACGTTTGTAAATACGTATTGCTCTAACAGGACACAGTAAAGGCCTACGCCCATCGGATGATGGAAGGGCCTTAATAACAATAGGTTCAGGATACTTATTAGGAGCCTGATTCTTAGCCAAAAATCCAACATTGGTGGTAAAGGTAATAGTATTACCAATACTACGGTAGTGAGAATCCTCCACAGATAGTGCATGAAGCTCACTAACTCTTCTAGCGGAAGAGAAGGCTAAGAGAAAAGCTGTCTTATATGTTAAGAATTTGAAGTCAACTGTGTCAAGAGGCTCAAAAGGCGCTTCTTTTAGCTTAAGAAGAACCCAGGCCAAATTCCACTTCGGAATTAATCTAAGGGTTCTAGGTCTATTTATCGAAAAATTTCTAACTAACTTAGATAAAGAGACATTAGTTCCAATCATCAAGCTACCATGATGTGCATAGGTATCGGATAGCATAGACCTATAACCCTTAATGGTGATAGGCTGCAGATTAATCTCATCAAACAAGTATACTAGAAAGTTTGCAATGTCTGGAATGGAAGGATCATAAATATCTACGGAATGATCCCCACACCACTGACAAAAGACCTTCCACTTAGCAGCATAGTTTAGCGAAGAGGAGGTCCTCCTACAGTTAGAAATCGCGTCCACTGCTCGTCCTGTAAAATGTTTTCCGTGCAAGAAGGACGGCACAACGGAAATACGTGAAGGTTTAGACCTTGCGGATTGTGATGGAGGATGCACGATTTCCCTTGCGAAAGAAGATCTTCCCGTTGAGGAAGCTTCCTCGGCATGTCCCACAACAGACACCTGAGTAGATTTATCCATGGTCTCTGTGGAGACAGAGATGCTACCAACAGAATCTTGCATTGCGATTGTTTTATCTTGAGCAATATCTGCTGAATCAATGGCGCTGGAGGATACGCATATCCTATCATTCCGTCCCAAGAGATCGAGAGAGCGTCCACTGCAAACGCTCGAGGATCCGGACAAGGTGACACATACGTCTGCAACTGATTGTTGAGATGTGTCGCAAATAAATCTATCATTGGCCGTTCCCATTGGTAGCAAATCTGATTGAATACTTACTTGTTGAGAGTCCATTCTGACGGCAACAGGCGACCCCTCCGTGAAAGGGAGTCTGCTAAGACGTTCAGACGACCCAGAATATGACGGATGGAGAGAAGAATATGATGTTCTAGTACAAACAGAAGATTCTTTCCGTTAGATTGAGCAACGGAATGGAATGAGTGCCACCTTGGTTCCGAATATACGCAACTACTGTCGTACTGTCGGACATAATCTGCACGTGCGCATTCTGAATAACGTCTATCCAATGACGTAGAGCAAGCCAAATCGACATCATCTCTTTGATGTTGATGTGCTTGCTTAGAAACTGCAGATCCCAAAGACCCTGGCACTTCAAATCCGATGGGCTCAGTGTCGCGCCCCAACCTGTTTGACTGGCATCCGTCATAATCGTAAAACTTGGATCTGGCAACTGCAGTGGAACTCCCTGAGTTAACCACTGTATGTCTGCCCAAGTCTGAATCTCTTGTTTCACTTGGCTTGACAAGAGGATGTCTGTCTCAAGTGAATGAATCTTCACTCTCCAATTCCGAGTCAGACAGACCTGGAGAGGACGAGTGCGTAGCCGCCCCATTGGAATGAGATCCGCGGCAGCTTCGCACAGACCTATTAGGCTCATGAATTCTCTCGCTGAAACTTTGTCTGAGTGAAGACAATAGCGAGTGTAACAACTGACTAATTTCGCTGTGGTTAACGGCAGACAAACGAGATTGTTGTGCGTCTCGAAGCTCATCCCCAGGTGGGTGAATTACTTGGACGGCACCAGATCCGACTTCTCTTCGTTTACTATGAAACCGAGACGTCGAAGCAATAGAAGCAGATTCTGCATATCGTTCTGAAGCGTTAACTCGTTGCCGTACCTCTGAAGAATATCGTCCAGGTAAACCGACGTTACCGCAGAAGAATGAGCTTGGAAATGAGTCATTACCGAGTTCATTACTCGAGTGAAAGCCCAGGGCGCTAGATTCAGACCAAAGCACATCGCTCAGAACTGATAAACAACACCTAGGACAGCGAAGCAAAGATACTTTCTGAACACCGGATGTACCATGACGTGAAAGTACACATCCTTGAGGTCTATGCTCGCAGCATAGTCGTTCACTCGGATGCTCGCTCTGACCGATCGAATGGTCTCCATATAAAACTTTGGAGCCACGATCAGCTTGTTTATCCAGTTTAAGTCAATCACTGGACGGAATGAGCCGTCTGGTTTCGGAACCAGAAAGAGATGGCTGGAGAAACCTGGAGATTCCTGGTTTTCTATGACCTCTATCGCGTTCTTCATTAAAAGAGACTGGACTTCTGATAGAAGTGCCGTTCTTTTCTGACAATTTGACGAAAGCTGAGTCCATCTTGGACTTCGAGTTAACAGAGGTTTGCCTTTGAAGTACAGTTTTAGTCCTTCCGAAATAACCCCTCGAACCCAAGGGTCCTCCGTAATTGATTCCCAATTGCTTGAGAAACTTGACAGTCTTCCGCCCACCGGAATGCGACAGAGGTCTAAACCATCACCTCCTGGATCCGCGAGGCTTGCGGGAGGAGAAACTACGTCCTCCGTGACCCGCACCTCGCCCCGTCGGCCTAGAGGTGTCTGACCGGTTATTTCGGCCAGCGTAACGGCCCCTACTCGAGTCGCTAATCTGCCAGTCTCTAGAGTAAGACCTAGAGGACGCATAGGAACCTCTATAGGAACTTCCCCTGGACAAACTCGTCCCAGAAGTGCCTGGCCTACTCCTGTCTGCTGAATCCGACTTCTTGGAAGCAGACTTAAATAGCAGAGAGTCCGAAGCTTTCTTTGTTAATTTATCATATATTTCAGAAAGCTTGCCACTGAAGAGAAACTTTCCAGAGACCGGAGCGACTCTAAGAGAGTTTTTCACCTTACTGTCCACGAGTGTGGAAGTAGCTAGGGCCGCGTCACGTCTAGCTAACTCCAGATTTGCCACTGAAAGGGCGGAGTTATGCGTGGAAAAAGCTATGGCCCTGGACAGAACTCTTAATGATGTCTTGAAATTCTGGTCCTTCAAAGCGTAATGACAAAGCTCTAGTAAGGTGATCTGAGTAGGAAAGAGCGTCTAAACTAGCTCTGTTAGACGATATCGTCATTTCCATCGTTGACGACGGAAGTGACATTGATGACGGCATGGATATATCAAGGTCTTCAGCCTGGTCGTCTAAATGCAGAGGAACTCTCTGGATGCCCTGACCTGCCGTATCAAACTTATTCCTTTGATTGATAAACGGCAGCTGTAGAGCAGATGCCTGTAGGAAGGCTAACCTGCCCGTCTTGTTGGCAAGTTTATCAATAGCGTCATTCAATAATTCAAATATCCGAGAGACATTCTTGGATTGTGACAGAAATTCCGGGACAATGTCCCTAAAGCGATTAAAAAAATCGGTGTCCAGAGGCGCCATCACCCTCCTATCCGGCGCTGCGCAGCATTCTGGTCCGGCGGAACAACTTCTGGAAGGTAATGCCAGATGAATTCTATGGCTATTTTATGTTGTTCTGAAAGGGAAATATCTAACTCATCAGAATCCCTTTCGTCATCTTGCCGGACCTCTTGCAAATCTCGGTCGTCTGCACCCGATCAAGCGGCGGAACATACCGACCCAGCTTCGTCTGACACTTCATGTTCCGACAGAGGCTCTGCCGGTTGCTGGGATGCTGCGATTAACTTTGCTATCTGTGATAGCACATCCGTTACGGAGGCCTGAGGAGCCGCGGTCTTACTGGATTTAGCCGCCGGAAGCTCCCTGGACGTTGCGGCCTGCATGCATCTTTTATGCGAACGTCCGGATGTAGAAGGCCTCATATCCCTGGCTACCGGATGGCGTGACCTGGTCACCGTGGAATCCCTGGTCGGCGAAGCTGACTGAAAATCACTGGTCACGTAGCCAAGGTGCGGTCGAGTGTGCTGCTGTGAGGATGAGGAAGCCTTATAGGTAGCCTTGCCGGACTGCCTATATACCGGAGCGTCCCGAGCGGCGGACGTATGCTCCGACTGCGTAACGCTACGGACTACAACATCTGGTCCCAGATGCTGCTGTATGAGAGAGGGAACTCTCTCGCTTGCAGCTCGTGCCGAGCTGGACAAGCTAAACACCGGACTATCAGGCTTCCTCCGATCCATCTTCCTTTCCGTCGTCACTGGGTGTGCACGTGGATGTTTTATAGTGCTTGCAACACCCGACTCTCTCTGCTGGACCGCCACGGATGAACCCGGGTGCTGCCCCATTCGGTGAATGGACGCAACACCGGGCGAGCTAGCGGACGTCAACCCCTTCAAGTTCCTTTCGGATAATTGACAGTTTTCCATGACCACCTTTGCCGCTAGCTCTTCGCTTGTATGTGACGGCGGAGGTACACTTCTGGATGACATCACGGAAATATCACCCTGTTCTTGTTCCTCTGAAAAAGAGAGTGAAAGACTAGAGTGACTCTGCGGAGAGAGAACCGGCATGGCCCTCTCTCCAGTAACAACATACCGTGACACACGTTTCCAATGTTTGTCATCCCATTTGAAACACACAGAACAAAGATCAGTGCGAGTACAGAGAGTACAATTAATACAGAGATCATGAGAATCATAGGAAGATTTCCTCCTATTACAATTTGAACAATAATCATTCATTGTGAAAGGTAAACAATCATAGTACTCGCACTAATCCTTGAAAATAAAGATACATAATACATCAATCCATTATAATCATTAAGAAATAATGATTCGAAAAGAAAAAAATTTTTCAAAAAAAAAAAACATTTTCAGAAGAGCCCAAGTTCCCAATGGGAACCCTGAGCCCAATGGATCCCCAAAAAGCCTAAGTGTGGACAAAAATTTAAATTCATTTTGAAAAAATTAATGAGAGACGGACAATATTAATGTATCTTGCTATGAATAAGAGATGCAGAAGACAAATAATCACTATCAGCAGTAACTGTTGTCAACCTAAGCAAAAGTGTCAACAAACCGGAAACATGACTCCAGGCACTGAACAAACCTGGCACGAAATCAGTTACCAATTTAAAACACTATCTGATGCAAAACAGAGGCTTCCAGAGAAGAAACTGTAGAACATCAGATGGTAGATGCAGACCAAAATGCCTAAACACCCCTAGGGTGAGGACGTAAACATGGGGAAAAAACAGAAATAATTCTGTTATAAAGCCAAAACTCCCAAGAAATTTTAATAATGAACATTACAAAGAATAAGCCGAAACATGGGAGAATAGCTAGGGTGGAATAAGGAAGGTAGAGAGTAAACACTGAACAAACAATGGTACTTCATAGCAAGAATGACAACATCAGGGCTATGCCTTGAAAAAAGGCAACTTGAAATAATTTCATAAAATAATTATAAGTTACAGCCCTGAACATTTTCTGTCACTATTTTTTCCTCTCCTCCTTATATTTCCTCTTTATGTCCACCATTTTTCTCATCAAAATGTGTCTGGCATCATGAAAACTGAGATTTGGAAGCACAAATAACAGTGAAGTGTAACTATTTTGAGGGCCAAACAAAGAATGATAATTGGCGCCAATTTCGGGATCTCCTTGACACTGCGCATGCGCAGAGGAGTAAATGTATGGAGGACCATATAGGACATGTATTTTTCGTTTTTTGATGCAAATTTTGGGGATTGGGGGGGGGGGGGGGGGGCAAAATTTGTGTTTGGCCCTGAATTAAGGAGTTTAGCACCAGCTAAGTCTGGGTCATTGGTACAGTATAAAAATATTATTATGCAGTTTTCTTACCCACATAATTTTTCAAATTATGGTGTCTGAAAAATTTAGATAAAATACGGTAATTGTAGACAAGAGAAAAGATTACTAAAAGCTGTAATTATTACTTACAACATTAATTATGCTGATCTGAGATCTTAACACTTTGAACCTGAGAGGCCGCTTTTCCAGACCAGGAACATGGTAAGTCACAATTTCATAAAGTAGGATGGCTGCTAAGTTAATGTATGGGGTAGACCAATCAATATTTTCAAGGCTACACATTGAAAATATTGATTGGTCTACCCCCAAATAATGAATATGGACTTTTCCAATTGCTGTCATTGAATTGACATGAAAGATACCAGGGTTCAAAGAGTTAATGGTATATATAAGTGAGGGAGTATAGGAAGTGAATTGGAATGTAAGGTCACAATACCTCCCTCACATTCAAGTAAATCAAATGATAAACATATTTTATAACTTAAGATCTTTCAGGATATTTATGATATGCTATTGTGCTCGAGCCCGCAAGCACCAGTGATTGCAAAAAGACGAGCGCTAAAAATTGCATTCGAAACAAAACAGTCAAGCTGAGGTTCAACACATTGGCAACTGGACACATCATGTGGGAACCGGACACCGTTGGCTGATTAAAATTATTTTTTTAATTTGCCAGATCAAAAAAAACAAATTATATAACCTTTTATAATTTGCCTACATCTTCTGAAAATAGACTGCAAACTTTGCTGGGTCTATTTTATTAGTGAAAACATTATCAGTGTTTCTTTTGCACAATGTGCATGGCAAGTTGTATCCTGATTGGTAAATTTTACGAAGCCAACAGTAAGGTGTGATTTTATTGGCGAATAATAGTGAAGTTAGTTGTCTGCTACAACCAATCAATCGTAGTGTACCAAATAATTTTACCATCTTCTCTTGTGTGTGCAGTTAATAAAGTAACTCCTGAAATCTTTGTCAGAAATACGTGCAAGCATTTTTGTTGTTTTCTTACATTTATCCGAGTTTACTTCAAATTAAAATGCCAGTTGTCACACTTTCTACATCGAAAAAATGGTCATTTAAAGACCTTATCGGACTTGAAACAAACACCAAAGGTGGAAAAGGGTTGGTTAACAAATTTTGGTACAAGATATGTGCTGCATATTTTGATAATGCATGAAATCAGTTGAAAGAGAGGCTCTTTCTGAGTTCGACTGGTTTGTCATGGGGACTGATTTTTTTCAGTAAATATACATTTAGAAGTAAATGCCATGAACTCACTTTTTTTTTTGAAAAAGATTGAGTTGACAATACACAAGCGGGTGAACCCCGCACTCCCTCACCATGATTTTCTAGAACACAATTTTCCATGACTTTCCGAAACCTTTTTTCAAGACCATTGGAACCCTGCTTAATGAGAACAACATGCTATGGTTTCATGTGTTGTCCTCCCTGTTGATAGACATGGGCCATTAAGGAGAACTGAAAGTTCTAAAAATACTTACTCTTCATCAGATAATGGTTCTTCTGGTATGACTGGCTGAGCAGCAGATGGTTTCTTCACTGGATTCAAGTAATCATCCAAGGAATCATCTGAAATTATTTTTTTACTAGCAACATGAGAATCATTAAAAAGGGTTCACTGTCTCAAGAATGAGGTTAATTCAACGACTATCTTCAGCCATTTTCATGGACATTTCAGGCAATTTTTGAGACTATCGGTTAACACCTACAGACAAGACTTGCCTATGATGTTGTTCATAGAGATTCTTCTTCCCTCTCTGGGAAAGGGTTCGGGGCCCATGCAATTGGGAAAATTTTGTGTCTGGGGGCTCCAGCTGGAAATTTGTTTTTGAGGGAAAAAACATACAAAGATTAAGAAACTTTACATCAGAATTGAGCAGAGAACAATAAGACCGATGCCTAAGACACTGCATGCATACCACAAGTAAGTTTTATAACAAACAGTCACTTGGAATAATATTCACGTAGTCTCGGTAGTCTCTTAAAACTATTCTTATACTATTAAATAACTTGTCATTTGCCTTTGAATTAAGAGACTGCATTGGGCAAGCAATTTAAATTTAATGTACAATTGGTGTCCTGAACTGGGTGGTCATAAGGTCTCCGAAAACCATGTCAGAGACCTTATGACTACCCAGTTCAGGGCACGTGCAGTAAATATTTGTTTGAGTGGGATTGAGAAATTTGGGGTTGAGAGTTGGGAAAAATCATGCCCAAATGTCACTGGGAAAATGTCTCATAAATGGTCCCTTTAGATATCCAAAAGAATCCCTGGTTCAGCAGGGACTCAGTTGACTGACAGTGAACATGAAAAGAGATGTAATCTGAGCAAGCATTTTCAGTAAAGTCAGGTTTGTACAAGTTAAAGAAGGACCATTTTTATCATAAATCAAAACAGAAAGTTTACTACAAACAAGCATTTACCAGACACATAAAATATCTGATAGAAATTAGAACTTTGAAGCATCCTTAATCAGCAAGGACCTTCAAGGCTAATGCATGGATTAAAACCCCTTTTTTCCATTCAAGGACTTTCTATTTATTTATTGGGGTTTCAATAGCCAGGGTCACCTCTTGTCAGACCGAACCATGGACATTTTGGTTTGAAGTTCAATTCAATAACCACTGAGCCACCATGTGCCCAAATTCAATGACTTTCAAGAACTACAATGAACACTGACCAACTGTGCATCAGACCTTGCAACTGCTGAGGTTACTGTCAATGTTGAAATAAGGGTCAGAGTGACCTCATGTTGGTGCGTGAGAGACACACTATTATCTCAAGTTGTTTCCACAAAGTTATGTATTATATTTTCATGTCAGCAGTCAACAATGAAGTAGGGGGTCACAGTTACTTAATGCTAGTACATGACACACCATTGTCCCAAAATCTACAAACACAAAAATTAATATCAGCAACAAAGATAACATTAGCAAACAAATGTTAATAGTCTGATGGACAAACAGACAACTGGATGGTTGGACAAACAGACAACTCGATGGTTGGACAAACAGACACCTGGATTGTTGGACAACCATTGCTATAACAATATAAAACCTGTAAACAGGTGCATAAAATTTGAATATCTAAAATATGATAAAATGAGAGTTGACAAACAAAAAAAAAACAGAAACAATAATATAACTTTTAATTTCTTTCATGAATTTGTCATTAACAACATATGAATAATGATTAACCCAGTGGTATCTTCCATGTCAGTTCAATGGCTGCAATTGGAAGAGTCCATATTATTATTTGGGGTTAGACCAATTAATATTTTCAATGTGCAGCCTTAAGGCTGCACGTTGAAAATTTTGATTGGTCTACTCACACATTTACCTTGTAGCCATCCCACTTATTGACATTATGACATAGTTTGTGACCCGTCCAGATAAATGGCCTCTGGCATTCAAAGGGTTAATTATTGAGGAAATATTTAATAAGAAATGTTTGGTTCCTTGTTACTTTGTACAGTTTTAAAAAAATAGTATATAAAAATCTTCGTAATCACCATTTTGTCAATCTAAAAAATATTCAGATCATAGTTATTTTAACCCTAAAAAGTTTGGAAAATTCCACCTAATTCCAACTATGCTCATATCCAGTCAGAACTGTAATTTAATAGTGACTTGTCAACAAACTTTGGTTGCCTTTTATAGCCTAGGCATGAGGCAACAACACTATTAATCTGGCTGATTCTCAAGTAACAGAAGATTGGAACACCTGTTCAAAAGGTCATAAAATCAGTCCAAGTAAAAAGCAAGCCTTCATCTGCTCAAGTCCTAGAAGCCTTTATTTGGGGTTGTATTGAAAAATGTAAGATAAAGTCTTAATATTCCGCTGAAAAAAAGCCATTAATTTGTTCATATGCAGGCAGGTGAAAATTTCAAATTATGGCAACCAGAACACTTTTAGGCAACCTTTTTTTCTAATCTTCTTAGCATTACAAAGGTAAAATAACTTAACTTGTTCACCACTGTTGGTGCAAAGAAGGCGATGAGCAATTTAGAATAGTGAAGCTTTTTTTCCAGTGAGCTGATGAGCTGCTGTGATGTAATACTACTGCTGAAAAGGGCTCAGCAACCCCATTCTACAGTGTTTTACATCACACCAAAACTATTGACTCTATGATTTTGCTTGTATGTGAAACAGCCTGAAAAAAACCCCACTATATACAGCATGTATTACAACTGACGCAATGCAAAATTAATGAAAAAATCTTCAATTAAAAAACATCAATGCAAAAAAATTTCCAGAAATATGTTAAGTGTGGCATGAATGTGATCCGAAGGTTTCCGAGCAAGTAAACAGAACATCCTGATGTAATTTCTAAATAGAAATAATAATTTTACCCTGGTCACTATCCGAATGGATGACCACCACAAACAACAACTGTGCATTATTTTAATGATAACTGGGCATTATTAGAGCAACAAGTGCAATGCAGATCGCCCACAATCAGAAAATAATCCCCCATGGTTGGGTGTGTGAAAAATACAAAAAAATCACAACAAAAATGGCCACCATTCTGCCCTATTTAATTTTTGCTACAAAATTTGACATTTATCATATTTACATAATGTCTGATTAATGTTAAAAATTTGAAAGGACAACAGCAAAGCATCTCGGAGATGGAGGGGGCAAGATATAAAAGTATGA
Source organism: Pictodentalium vernedei (assembly GCA_031216915.1). Taxonomy (NCBI): domain Eukaryota; kingdom Metazoa; phylum Mollusca; class Scaphopoda; order Dentaliida; family Dentaliidae; genus Pictodentalium; species Pictodentalium vernedei. Next base: position 332,503,939 of record CM062297.1, on the reverse strand, counting down.
AAAAATACGAAAAAATTACAACAGAAACAGACAGACAGACAGACAGAGACAGACAGACGCACCGATCAGTTGGTCGGTCGGCAGAAACCACCCAAAGCCTACTTGCCCAACCAACCGACAGATACAGACAGATGGATGGAGTGCAATCCATAAGTCCCCTGGTGGACTATTACATTTGTTTAACATGTATTTTAAATATAGTACAGTTATTCATCTAATAAAATCCAGTTGCCAGATACAATACACAGCTACATGTAATGACGTATCTTCAATGACAACAAAAATCAACGGCTATAAATTGGTCACACTTTATTTTCAGTAATGTTTCACCAGCACTTACTAATAATATAAACAGAGGGTAGGACATATGGGTTGGGGAAAGCACAAGAAATTCATCAAACCTTTTAATGGAAGAAAGAACAATCTCAAATAATTTCCTCAACAAACTTTACTTTCTTCCATCTGAGAAAACAAATTATGGCAAATATCAAATATGACATTGCACTTTGTATTGTCTCAGAAATTTCTGTGATTGATCTGGTTACTAGAATCAAGACTTATGACGGATTCATGCCTTTGTTGAAAAAGTCTATAACTTAATACCTTCAAGTTAATTTATTTAATTGGAACGAAAGCTTTCATGCAAATGGTATATGAAGCATATAAGTATTTTTATAAAATGAACATTGTAGTTAATGGCTTATTGTCACTGTAAGGGTTAACACAAGTTTTTCTTATTATACTCACTGTTCATGTCCATTGATATTCTTCCTCTTTGTGACTGATTAAATCGAGTTAAACACCCCCATGATTCTTCCAAGTGTTTCTGTTGATCTTTCCTCCATGAATCCCTCCTCTGGGCTATTTTCTCCATAGGAGTTACAGCTTCATCTCCTGTTGAATTTGAAAAAAAACAAACATCAATACTGTCAAGTAGGACAAAGCAGTGGTGGCAAAGTGGGGGAGGGAGAGTCAGGGAGGGCTTACCTCCAACTGAGGAAACCATCTCCTTTACTGTAGGCTTGTCAGGGAATACCCTTATCAGGGAAAACATGGTGTCATCATTCACTGGGGCAAAGGCAAAGATTTCTGTAAAATACTGAGTTGAATGTTAGTATATCTGAATTGGGAAAAATCCTTCTGGGCTTAGATAAGTTTTATCAAATTGACAATGTAAGAATATGCAGATGGGGGTTAAGCAATTGAAAAATTTTCATGCACTTTCAGACAGATGAGTTAACTGATAGAGTGAGAGTGCAGTAGCTCTGTGGTTACAGCATTAGACTGCAAATAGAAAGGTCCATGGTTTGATCCTTATCAGTGGTACTTGCATTGTTTCCTTGGGCAAGGCACTTAATCCTGATTGCCTACATGGGGACATGGTAGCACTGTGTGCTGGGGCACACTGCATGTTGATGATGCACTTACCTTCAAACAATGATGATGCTTATTGTGCTGGGTTAGTGTGTTGAGAAGTCTAACAGTTGCTCATTACTGCTCTGTGGTTCTATCCAGGTACTACAGCTTCCTAACCTCCCCCACCCCATAAAACTGCCCAATGCGATGTGACCCAGGCTGTCAAAAGTCTTGTTAAACCCCAATAAATAAATAAATAACTGATACAGTGTTAACTAATAATGATCAGCAAAATTTAACATGTATTTTTATTGTTACAATTTATTGCAGGGTGAGGCACTCTCCAATAAATTGTAACAACAAAAGTCCAGAGAGACAAAACAAGTTCATGTCTAAGAGCATATGAGGTACATCCAAAGAATATGAACACTTTTAAGTACAGCACTCTTACTTACAAATGGAGCCCAAACATACGCTTCCAGCACACAAACAGCTGACGATCAATCATGACAGTGAAACTGGTAAATTTGAATGTTTTACAATAGCTGTACAATTTGATCACAAAAGCTGTGAACTCCAGTCAACAATATAGATGGCCAATTGATGTTAATTCCACGAAAGTTAAAAAATTTATAGTAATTTATATATTTTTTATACTTACCAATGACCCAGACATAGCTGGTGCTAACTCTTAAAATATAGGGCCAAACACAAATTTTGCCCCCCAATCCCCAAAATTTGCATCTAAAACTAAAGAAAACATGTCCTGAAAGGCCCTCCACACTTCGCCCCTACTGCGCATGCGCAGTGTCAAGGACGTTCCGAAATTGGCGCCATTAATCATTCTAATAACCAGTGCCTGGTAAGCGCTATGTACGCAGCGGGGAGGCAAGAGTTCCCAACTCCTGGGAGGGCCATCCCCGTCTGGGTCATTGGTAAGTATAAAAAATATATAAATTACTATAAATTTTTTAACATTTTTATACTGTACCAATGACCCAGACATAGCTGAATAGTAAAAAGGCTGGAGGGCCAAGGACATAGAGCAAAATGGAATACGCTCAATAAAATAAAATAGAGTCATCCCCTGTAGGGAAAAGAAGTAATAGGCCTTACATGTATCTTTCTTATTTATGATAAATTAGAAAGATACAACACCTTCCAAAATTGAGCTTCATACATCCATGTACTCTATTAATATCCAATATAATCCTTATACTAATAATTTTTAAAGTAAGCCAATAAATAAAGTAAGTCTAGAGAATAGAGACTCTTATACTCCTAAAAGTGTCTGAGGATTGCATAATCATGTCCGTTGACATATGCAATATTCAAAAGCTATACTTTAAAAACTAAGACTTGAATGAATTTTAAAAACCTAAACTTCTCACTAAACAACCATCCCAATAACAGCTCAGAATTACTAACTCCGGAGGAGGTATCCCCTTGTTTTCATAGTAAAACAGGTGACCCAAGGGAACACCCTCCCCCCCCCCCCCCCCCCCCCTTTTTCTTGCCCTGGGTCAAATAGCCCAGAGCGAAGAGGGCAGCCGAACGGAGACACTGCCGAAACAGACAGCCTACCTAGCTATAGTAGCAACTGTTAAGTGAATGACATTCTGAGCAGTAGATAATAGACCTAACAATAGAGGCCTCCAGAAATGGACTCGATATTTCTGAGATAAAATTCATGAATGTGGATGGCTGAGCGCAAAGAGCGGCCTTCAAAAATCTATAATAGCGACACTATTAATGTAAGCCCAAGAAGTAGAAGAACTCTTACTTCATGAGCCGAAATCTTAAGCACAACTGCTAAGTCAATGATATACTATAAGCAGTACCGATAGTTAATAGAATCCATTAACAATAAAATGGAGCGTAACGTCCTTCTACTAGACATCAAAGACAGAAGAAGCTTACGCCCATAGTAATAAACAGAAATCTGTTTATAAATACATAAACTGTACCCGGAAAGAGTAAAGGCCTATGCCCATACGAAGACGGAAGGACCTTAAAATAATAGGTTCCGGATAATAGGAGCCTAACTCTTATGCAACAATCCAACCTAAATAGTAACGGAAGTATTGATTCCGAAACTATGAAAGTGAAAATCATCCATCGATAGTGCATGAAACTCACTGACTCTACAGTAAAAGAGAAACCAACAGAATTACTGTCTAAAAGGTCAGAATTTGAAAACTACTGTTTCCAGAGGCTCAAATGATTACTTAGCTAAATAAGAACCGAAGTTAAAATCCGTATAGGAATTTAATCTAAAGATTCTAAGTCTATTTATCAAAAAGTTACTAACTGACTTAGATAAAGAGACAAAAAGACTCAATTGTAAACTATCGTAGAGTGCATAGGTATGAGGTAACATAAACCTATAACCTAAATAATAACAAGCTGCAGTAGATCTTGTGAAACAAATATACTAAAAAATAGCAATGAGTAGTATGGAGGGATCAACAATATGAACATAATGATCCCTACACCACGACGGAAGAGCCTCCACTTTAGCCGCATAGAATAGCGAAGAAGAGGATCTCCTATAGTAAGAAATCGCGTCCAAAGCTCGTCCAGTACAGTGCTTACAATGCAATACGGACCACACAACGGAATACATGAAGGTTGCGACCTTGCAGGTTGTGATAAAGATGACACGATTTACCCAGTGAAAAAGATCCTCAAATAGAGGAAGATTTCACGTTAAAACCCACAGTAGACAAGAGAGAAAATTACTCATGATCTCTGTGAAGATAGAGATGCTATCAACAGAAATGTATTGTGGTTGTTTATCTTAGCAATACCTGCTAAAACAACAGCGCCGGAGGATACGCGTATCCTATCATTCCGTCCTATAGATCAATAGAGCGTTAAGAATATTAGCTCAGAGATCTGGACAAGCCAACACATACGTCTGCAATTGATTAGCAAGCTGTGTCATAAATAAATCATCATTGGGCGCTCCCATAGATAGCAAATCTGATTGAATACTTGTTTGTTGAGAGTCCATTCTGACAGCAACAAGCGACCCATAAGAGAACGGGAGTCCGATAAAACAATCAGACGACCCGGAATATGACGGACCAAAACTGAACTTGGTGTACTATAACCAACAGACGGATTCTTTCCATTAAATTGAATAACGGAAACGAAAGAGTGCCTCCCTGGTTCCGGAGATACGCCACTACTGTCGAATTAAAGGACAGGAATTTGGGCATGCGTTTCTGAATAATGTTCATGCAATGACATAAAGCAAGCCTAAAAAACATTATTCCGCGGAAGAAAACTGATTGCTAAAAGACTGCGGAACCCAAAGACCCTGGCACTTCGAATCCGTAGGGATCAGAATTATATCCCAATCTGTATGACTGGCAACCGTCATAACAGCCACACTCGGGTCCGGCAACTGCGGCGGCACTCTCTGAGTCAACAACCGAATGTTTGCCCCAGTCTGAATCTCTTGTAACACTAGATAGACAAGAGAACGTGTAAATCGAGCAATTCATGGATTGCCGAAAAGTTGCCGTCGAAGAGAAGCTCCTCCGAGAACGAAGCGACTCTGAGAGAGTTCTTAACCTTACTATCCACGCGAGTGGATGTAGCTAGGGCTGCGTCACGTCTAACTAACTCCAATCAGCCACTGAAGGGCGGAGTTATACGTGAACAAACTACTGCCCTCAAAAGAAATTACATTGAGAATAATATCCCGTAAATCTTTTCTTGAAGACGTAATGATAACGCCTCAGTAAGGCGGATTACGTATAATAAAGCGTCTAAGTTAAGACTACTATACATAATGTCGTTCCCAACATTGAAATTGGAAAAGACATAAACGGCGAAAAAGAATATATGCAGTTTTTAATCACACCGTCTAGACGCATATGAACTCTCGGTATGCCCTGCTCTGCCAAAATAAACTATTTGTATAAATGATAAAATGGCAGAAATGAGCAACGCGGACAAGAAACTAAACTATCATGCTTAGTAGCAGGCTTGTATATATATATATAGCGTCGAAAAATAAAACACATGTTGTAATGACAATATTGGACTACGTCGGTAAGTCAGGGACAATGTCCCCGAACCGATCGAAAAATCCGAGTCCAATGACGCTATAAGTCTCTTATCCAAGATCGCAGCAATGAAGTCCGAAATAATAATCACTGGAAGATAATGCCAAAAGATATGAAAGGCATCTTCCGATACTACTAAAGGGAAAACTCGAAATCTTTCGAATCCCTTTCGCCATCCTGTCGGACCCTATAAAGCGTTCGGTCGTCCGTAGCTGATGCAACTGCGGACCGCACCGACCCAGCGCCGTCAGATAATTCCTGATTCGACCGAGAAACTGTCAATTGCTGGGATGCTGCGAAACAACTGTGCTAACTCGGATAGCACGTCCGTCACTGAGGCCTGAGGAGAAGCGGTCTTACGATGCATTGCCGCTGGAAGCTCCGTGATCGCTACCCCGTGCATACTACCAATATGCGAGCGAACGGAGTGTATAGGCCTCGTGTCCCTTGGCTACCGGATGGCGCGACCTATTCGCCGTGGAATCACTGAATGCCGAAACTGATCGGATACTCGAGGTCACGTAGCCAATGTGTGGTCGTGTGCCCTGGTGTGAGGATGAGGAAGCATTAAAGACAGTCTCTCGGACTATCAATATAACGGAGCGTCCCGATCAACGGACATATGCTCCGAATGTAAAATATCTGAACCACAACATGCGGTCCCCTATGTTGTTGGGCGAGAGAGGGACCTCTCTCGCTCACAGCCCGGACGGACCTGGACCAGCCAGGAACCGGACTAACAGGCTTCCTCCGATCTGTCCTCAATCTGCAGTCACTGGGTGAGTACTAAAGTAATTAAAGTGCTCGCATCACCCAAATCTCCTTCCTAGACCGCAACGGACGAACCCGGCAGCCGAACCATTCGATGAATGTACGCTACACCGGGTGAGCTAGCGAATGTCACTCCGTAGGCGATAGACATATTCCATGAGCACTTATTGCCGCTAACTCTTCATTAACTATGACGACAGAGGCACACTTTTGAAAGACATCTCCATAACTCTTCGAACAAGAAACCAGAAATGCTTGGTTAGCAAGCATAAAATAATAATATATATAGCGTCGTTCAATAATTCAAAAGTATGTGTGACATTATTGGACTATGTCGGAACTGAGGGACGATGTCCCTGAACCGAACCAAAAATTTCTAAGTCCACCGACGCTATCAGTTTCTTATCCGGCATCGCAGCATTCTGGTCCGACGAAAGAAGCTGGAGAAGACCAAGTCAGATGACATACACAACAGCAAATGTTCCGAAAGGGAAAGCTCGAAATCCTCCGAATCCCTTTCGGTATCCCGTCGGACCGGATGAAACTTTCGGACGTCCGTACCCGCTTCCGCGGAGCGTCCCGACCCAGCATCGTCGGATAAAATATATGCGACAGATTCAGTTGATGCTGGGATGCTGCGATAAACTGTGCTATTAAGGAAAGCACATCCGTTCCCGAGGCCTGTGCAGTAGCGGTCTTACGATGCATTGCCGCCGGAAGCTCCGTGTACGTTGACTCCCGCACACTTCCTATGCGAACGTCCGGAGTCTGCAGGCCTCGTGTCCCTGGCTACCGGATGGTGTGACCTGGTCGCCGAAGAATCCTTGATCGGCGAAGCTGGTAATATATCGGCGGTCACGCAGCCAAGGTGCGGTCGTGTGCGCTGACGAGAAGAGGAAGCCTTAGCAGTCTCAGCAGACTGCCTATACAACGGAGCGTCCCGAGCGACGGACGTATGCTCCGCTTACGACACATTTTGTACCACAACATCTGGGGCCAGATGTTGTTGAACGAGAGAGGGGCCTCTCTCGCTTGCCGTCCGGATGGACCGGAACGAGCTATGAACCGGACTAAAAGGCTTCCTGCATTCTCCCTCCGATCCGCCGTCACTGGGTGTGCATTAGGTTAGTTTATAGTGCTCGCATCACCCCAAAATTCCTTCTAGACCGCAACGGACGAACCCGGCTGCCGAACCATTCGGTGAATGGACGCTACACCGGGCGAGCTAGCGGACGTCAAAGGCCGTCGAACCTACTAGGGTCCTCTTAGGCAATTGGCGTATTTACATGAGCACTTTTCCGCTAGCCCTTCATTAATTGTGACGACGGAGGCACACTGTTGGAAGACATCACAGATACATCACCCTAATCTTGATCGTCTGAAATAGAAATTGATAAAGTAGAGTGACCCTGCGGGGAAAGGACCGGAGTGTCCAAATCCCCAACAACATACCGTGACATACGCTTCCCATATTGTCATCGAAATCATACGATACAGAACAGGAGTTAATGCGAGTACACTGACCACATATAGAATGATAATAAAGTCAGAGGAAGACTTCCTCTTAAAACAATTGATCAATATCCTTTCAATGTGAAAAGAAAACAAGTCCTGGTACTCGCACTAACCCCTGGCAATCAAAATACATAATATGATCCATTAATATAGAAAAAATAATTGAAATCAAAAAATTTTGAAAAAATATTTTTTCAGAACAGCCCAAGTTTCTGAAAAGTAACGTTGAGCCCCAATGGATCCCAAGCCTAAGTGTGGACAAAAATTTTAAAAATATTTTAAACAATTTATTCAACACTTACGAACAATAATAATGTATCTAGTTATGATTAAAATAACATAAAGATATTATTTTTTAGAAATCCCCCCCTCACACAGAGGGCTGTTGTAAATGTAAACAATGAGTGTAAAAACACTAAAATAAGACTCCAGGCACCCAGGCCCGAAATCAGTTACCAAAAATACACTATCTGATGCAAAACAGAGACTTCCAGGGAAGAAACTGCAGAACATCAGATGGTAGATGCAGAACACAACGCCTAACCACCGGTAGGTGAAGACGTAAACATGGGGAAAGAACAGAATTCATTCTGTTATTCAGCTAAAACTCCCAAGAAATTTTAGTAATAATAATTTGCAGAAACTATGCCAAAAGCATGGGAGAATAGCAAGGGGGAACTTAAAGGACAGGGAGAGAGGAAAACACTTAAAAAAACAGTGTAACTAAATAATCAGAATGACAACAAAATGGCTGCTGCCTTGAAGATAGGTAACTTAACATAATTTCATTAAAAAATTTTAAGTTACAGCCCTGATAATATTCTGTCACACATTCTTTTCCTCTCCTCCTTCTCTATCCTCCTTAGAATCACCATTTCACTAATATTTATGTGTCTGGCATCATTTAAACTGAGATTTATAAGCACAAAGATCAGTCAGATGTTAACTGATGAAGGGCCAAACTTAGAATGATTAATGGCGCCAATTTCGGAACGTCCTTGACACTGCGCATGCGCAGTAGGGGCGAAGTGTGGAGGGCCTTTCAGGACATGTTTTCTTTAGTTTTAGATGCAAATTTTGGGGATTGGGGGGCAAAATTTGTGTTTGGCCCTATATTTTAAGAGTTAGCACCAGCTATGTCTGGGTCATTGGTACAGTATAAAAATATAAGATGACATGGGTGAATTCCGAAATCATTTTGATACTAAAACAGCTATTAACAGAAAATCAAAAAGTATCCCAACTAGAGGCTCTACAGAGCCTGTAATCGCTCACCTGGAACTACAAATAAAAATGTGATTTCCCACAGGCTTTCCATGGTAACTATGAGCTGCAATTGTGGCCATGTTTGCAACATTACATCAACATTACATGAGGATGATTGGTAGAAGGTGTCCCAGTCTTCAATCACGTGAAGTTTCAAAACATTTGAATCCATCAAATAGAATCATAGAATGTCTCTGGTGGCCATATATTCCAACCAACGGGAACACAAAGAGGATCATTTGTAGAGGGCCTTCTATATACCATTCTTGCCAAGTTTTGGTTCCGTCGGCTCAGTAGTTCCAGAGAGAAGATGAAAATGTGATTTCCCATACGTTTTTTCTATAGTAACTATAAAAAGAAATTGTGGCCATATTTGCAAAACGATCAACATTAAAATGAGGAACGTCGTGAAGGGTGTCCAAGTTATCAACCATGCAAAGTATCAAAACATTTGGCCCTGTGGTTTCAAAGGAGAAGAGTTTTCAAAACTGACCAATCAGAATCAAAGAATGCTTCTGGCGGCAACGTTTTTTTCACCCAACAGGAATAAAATGAGTAACAGTTGTAGAGAACCTCTCATAGACAATGCCTGCCAAGTCTGGTTCACACTGGCTCAATACTTTCAGTGAAGATGATGAAAATGTGATTTCCTATAGGGTTTCTATAGTAACTATAAGCCACACTTGCAGCCATAATTGCAACCCGATGAAGATTAAAATGAGGATCATTGGTAGAGGGGGTTACAGTCATCAGTCACACTAAGTTTTCAAACCATTTGGCCTTATAGTTTCAAAGAAGATTTTCTTGAAAATGCACACATTTATGAATTCTGTTTCAACAAAAAAAAATCAGTAAAGGAAGGTTAAGTATTTTGAAAATTACAATTCTGTCAGACAGTATTCTCTTTTCAAAATAGCTTTGGATAGGTAAAGGGTTACAGTCAAACACATTTTACTCCAATATTTGTCAAATCTTAAAAGATATACAATAATTACTGTCATCTAAGCTGACATGATTGCAAGAGAATACAAACAACAACTTTCATGTTACTTATCAGAAAATACTGACTGATGATGACAGGTGTTTGGAAAACCAGGAGACTAATGATGCATATATCAAGGTACAGTTAAAATGGTTTACAGTATAGTCAAAATAAGTTGTGTAGGATAATCCAAAAACTATGTATCTTTTTCTCTTCCTACACTGATAAGACCAGAAGCTGACATTATTTTCTGGAAAGCTCTCACTGATTGCTTTCCAGAAAATGTCAGATTCTGATCTTGTCAGGGCAGGAGTAGCAGTTTACTTAGTTTATTGCAGTTATGCTACAGTTTATTTTGACTTGTACTGTATACACAATATTTTTGGGTTTTTTTCCCAGTTCTCAGTGTAGAAAACTGGAACCAACCCTTACCAGAGTCTCAAAAAACAAGTACTTTGCTGACAGTACCGATCTTCATGCAGACAGGAGGGGCATTGGGTTAAGCATTAGAAAATAGCCTCTGGTGGCCACATATTTCCATCCTCTCATAGACCATTCCTGCAAAGTTTGGTTCACATCGGATCAGTAGTTTCAGAGAAGATGATGAAAATGTGATTTCCCATAGGGTTTCTATAGTAACTATAAGCTGCAATTGTGGCCATGTTTACAACCCGATCAACATTAAATGAGGATCGTTGGTAGAGGGGGGTCCCAGTCATCATTTATGTGAAGTATCAAAACATTTGGCCTGGAAGTTTCAGAGGAGAAGATTTTTGAAAATCCACCTATCAGAATCAAAGAATGCCTCTGGTGGCCATGTTTTTCAACCCACGGGAACAAAATGAGGATCGTTTGTAGAGGACCTCCTATACACTATCCCTGCCAGGTTTGTTTTCACGTCGCCTCGGTTTTTCCAGAGAAGAAGAGGAAAATGTGATTTCCCATAGGGTTTCTACAGTAACTATAAGCCGCAAATGCGGCCATGTTTGTAACCCAATCAACATTAAATGAGGATCGTTGGTAGAGGGGGTCCCAGTCATCACTTATGTGAAGTTTCAAAACATTTGGCCTGGCAGTTTCAGAGGAGAAGATTTTTGAAAATCCACCAACCAGAATCAAAGAATGCCTCTGGAAGCCATGTTTTTCATCCGAAGGGAACAAAATGAGGATCGTTTGTAGAGAACCTCCCATAGACCATTCCTGCCAAGTTTGGATCACACCGGCTCAGCGGTTACAGAGAAGATGAAAATGTGAAAAGTTTACGGATGATGGACGACGACGGACGCCAAGTGCCAGGTGAGCTAAAAATAAAAACTTTACCTAACAAATCAGCCACATCCACTGGCAAAATATATAAATTCTGCAGTTAAAAAAAAACAAAAAACAAGCCAAGACCAATACCGGGTCTGGACCTGCATCGCTGCATGCAATTGAATCGGCAAACAGGAAGTGGCTGCCTGGCAGATCTGAAAATTGCATACACGATACAACTGATCATTATCAGGCTCCAGATGAAATATAAAATCAATCCCTTGAATAGAAGCCGAGAAAAGTTTGACGAAAAATTTCAATGTTCATTGGGTACAGTAAAATTTCAAAGTATCGGCAAACAGTAAGTGGCTGCATGGCAGCTCTGAAAATTGCTTACATGATACAACTCATCATTATGAAGCAGCAGACCAAATATAAAATCAATCCCTTGCATAGAAGCCGAGAAAACCTTGACGGAAAATTTCAATGTTCAGTGGGTACAGTAAAATTTCAAAGTATCGGCAAACAGGAAGTGGCTGCACGGCAGATCTGAAAATTGCTTACATGATACAACTCATCATTATGAAGCAGCAGACCAAATATAAAATCATTCCCTTTCATAGAAGCCAAGAAAACTTTGACGTAAAAAGTGTTTTGGACGGACTGACGGACGGACGGACAGACTGACAGACAGAGTGGAGCGGTTACTAGACCTGCTGTGCCACTGGCGACACAGGTAAAAATTAAACCCCCTCCCACCCCCCCCCCCCTCCCCCCCCAAATCAAGTGACCCCCCCTCATTGGAACAAGCTTGTTCCAATGATGGGTCACATAACAGGGTTTTGTGGAAATTTTTTGAAAAATTTGAAAAGTTAAAAAATTTATAGTAATTTCTATATTTTTTATACTTACCAATGACCCAGACATAGCTGGTGCTAACTCTTAAAATATAGGGCCAAACACAAATTTTGCCCCCCAATCCCCAAAATTTGCATCTAAAACCAAAGAAAACATGTCCTGAATGGCCCTCCACACTTCACCTCTACTGCGCATGCGCAGTGTCAAGGACATTCCGAAATTGGCGCCATTAATCATTCTAATAACCACTGCCTGGTAAGCGCTACGTACTCAGCGGGGAGGCAAGAGTTCCCAACTCCTGGGAGGGCCATCCCCGTCTGGGTCATTGGTAAGTATAAAAAATATAGAAATTACTATAAATTTTTTAACATTTTTATACTGTACCAATGACCCAGACATAGCTGAATAGTAAAAAGGCTGGAGGGCCAAGGACATAGAGCAAGATGGAATACGCTCAATAATATAAAATAGAGTCATCCCCTCTAGGGAAAAAGAAGTATTAGGCCTTACATGTATCTTTCTTATTTGTGATAAATTAGAAAGATACAACACCTTCCAAAATTGAGCATCATACATCCATGTACTCTATTAATATCCAATATAATCCTTATACTAATAATTTTTAAAGTAAGCCAATAAATAAAGTAAGTCTAAAGAATAGAGACTTTTATACTCCTTAAAAGTGTCTGAGGATAACATAATCATGTCCGTTGACACGTGCTATATTCAAAAGCTATACTTTAAAAACTAAGACTTGAATGAATTTTTAAAACATAAACTTCTCACTAAACAACCATCCCAATAACAGCTCAGAATTACTAACTCCGGAGGAGGTATCCCCTTGTTTTCATAGTAAAACAGGTGACCCAAGGGAACACCCTCCCCCCCCCCCCCTTTTCTTGCCCTGGGTCAAATAGCCCAGAGCGAAGATGGCAGCAGAACGGAGTCACTGCCGAAACAGACAGCCTACCTAGCTATAGCAGCAACTGTTAAGTGAATGACATTCTGAGCAGTAGATAATAGACCTAACAATAGAGGCCTCCAGAAATGGACTCGATATTTCTGAGATAAAAAGTCATGAATGTGGATGGCTGAGCGCAATGAGCAGCCTTCAAAAATCTATAATAGCGACACTATTAATGTAAGCCCAAGATGTAGAAGAACTCTTAGTTCATGAGCCGAAATCTTAAGCACAACTGCTGAGTCAATGATATACCATAAGCAGTACCGATAGTTAATTGAATCCATTAGCAATAGAATGGAGCGTAACGTCCTTCTATTAGGCATCAAAGACAGAAGAAGCTTACGCCCGTAGTAATAAACAGATATCTGTTTATAAATACATAAACTCTAACCGGACAGAGTAAAGGCCTATGCCCGTACGAAGATGGAAGGACCATAAAAACAATAGGTTCCGGAAATTAGGAGCCTAACTCTTATGCAAAAATCCAACCTAAATAGTAAAGGAAGTAGTGATTCCGAAACTACGAAAGTGAAAATCATCCATCGATAGTGCATGAAACTCACTGACTCTTCAGTAAAAGAGAAACCAACAGAATTACTGTCTAAAAGGTCAGAATTTGAAAACTACTGTTTCCAGAGGCTCAAATGATTACTTAGCTAAATAAGAACCGAAGTTAAATTCCATATAGGAATTTAATCTAAAGATTCTAAGTCTATTTATCAAAAAGTTACTAACTGACTTAGATAAAGAGACATAAGACTCAATTGTAAACTATCATAGAGTGCATAGGTATGAGGTAACATAAACCTATAACCTTAATAATAACAGGCTGCAGTAGATCTTGTCAAACAAGTATACTAAAAAGTTGCAATGAGTAGTATGGAGGGATCAACAATATGAACATAGTGATCCCTACACCAACGACGAAAGAGCCTCCACTTTAGCCGCATAAAATAGCGAAGAAGAGGATCTCCTATAGTAAGAAATCGTGTCCAAAGCTCGTCCAGTACATTGCTTACAATGCAATACGGACCACACAACGGAATACGTGAAGGTTGCGACCTTGCGGGTTGTGATAAAGATGACACGATTTACCCAGCAAAAAAAGATCCTCTCATTGAGGAAGATTTCGCGTTAAGTCCCACAGTAGACATCAGAGTAAATTACCCACAGTCTCTGTGAAGACAGAGATGCTATCAACAGAAATGTATTGTGGTTGTTTATCTTAGCAATACCTGCTGAAACAACAGCGCCGGAGGATACGCGTATCCTATCATTCCGTCCTATTAGATCAATAGAGCGTTAACAACATTAGCTCAGAGATCCGGACAAGCCAACACATACGTCTGCAATTGACTAGCAAGCTGTGTCGTTAATAAATTATCATTGGGCGCTCCCATAGATAGCAAATCTGATTGAATACTTGTTTGTTGAGAGTCCATTCTGACGGCAACACGCGACCCCTAAGTGAACGGGAGTCCGGTAAAACAATCAGACGACCCGGAATATGACGGACCGAAACAGAACTTGGTGTACTATAACAAACAGACGGAATCTTCCATTAAATTGAATAACGGAAACGAATGAGTGCCTCCCTGGTTCCGGAGATACGTCACTACTGTCGAATTAACGGACAGGATTTGGACATGCGTTTCTGAATAATGTTCATGCAATGACATAAAGCAAGCCTAAAAAACATTATTCCGCTGAAGATAATTGCTTGCTTAGAGGTAGCGGAACCCAAAGACCCTGGCACTTCGAATCCGTTGGGATGAATATTATATCCCAATCTGTTTGACTGGCAACCGTCATAACTATAACACTCGGATTTGGCAACTGCGGCGGCACTCTCTGAGTCAACCACCGAATGTTTGCCCCAGTCTGAATCTCTTGTAACACTAGATAGACAAGAGAACGTGTAAATCGAGCAATTCATGGATTGCTGAAAAGTTGCCGTCGAAGAGAGGCTTCTCCGAGAACGAAGCGACTCTGAGAGAGTTCTTCACCTTACTATCCACACGCGTGGATGTAGCTAGGGCTGCGTCACGTCTAACCAACTCCAATCAGCCACTGAAGGGCGGAGTTATACGTGAACAAACTACTGCCCTCAAAAGAAATCACATTGAGAATAATATCCCGTAAATCTTTTCTTGAAGACGTAATGATAACGCCTCAGTAAGGTGGATTACGTATGAAAAAGCGTCTAAGTTAAGTCTACTAGACATCATTGTCGTTTCCAACATTGTGGTTGGAAAAGACACAGACGGCGAAAAAGAATATTTCCAGTCTTTAACCACGCCGTCTAGATGCATATGAACTCTCGGTATGCCCTGCTCTGCCAAAATAAATTATTCGTATAAAGGATAAAACAGCAGAAATGAGCATTGCGGACAAGAAACTAAACTATCATGCTTGGTAGCAGGCTTATATGCATATATAGAGTCGAAAAATAAAACACATGTTGTAATGACATTATTGGACTGTGTCGGTAAGTCAGGGACAATGTCCCTGAACTGATCCAAAATTCCGTGTCCAATGACGCTATAAGTCTCTTATCCAACATCGCAGCAATGTAGTCCGAAATAACAATCACTGGAAGATAATGCCAGAAGATATGAATGGCAGCTTCCGATGCTACGAAAGGGAAAACTCGAAATCTTTCGAATCCCTTTCGCCATCCTGTCGGACCCTATAAAGCGTTCGGTCGTCCGTACCTGATGCAACCGCGGACCGCACCGACCCAGCGCCGTCAGATAATTCCTGATTCGAGTAAGAAACTGTCGATTGCTGGGATGCTGCGAAACAACTGTGCTAACTTGGATAGCACGTCCGTCACTGAGGCCTGAGGAGAAGCGGTCCTACAATGCATTGCCGCTGGAAGCTCCGTGATCGTTACCCCGTGCGTACTACCAATATGCGAGGGAACGGAGTGTGTAGGCCTCGTGTCCCTTGGCTACCGGATGGCGTGACCTATTCGCTGTGGAATCACTGAATGACGAAACTGATCGGATACTCGAGGTCACGTAGCAAATGTGCGGTCGTGTGCCCTGCTGTGAGGATGAGGAAGCATTATCGACAGTCTCTCGGACTGCCAATATAACGGAGCGTCCCGACCAACAGACATATGCTCCGAATGTAAAAAATCTGAACCACAACATGCGGTCCCCTATGTTGTTGGACGAGAGAGGGACCTCTCTCGCTCACAGCCCGGACGGACCTGGACAAGCCAGGAACCGGACTAACAGGCTTCCTCCGATCTGTCCTCAATCCGCCGTCACTGGGTGAGTACTAAAGTAATTATAGTGCTCGCATCACCCAAATCTCCTTCCTAGACCGCAACGGACGAACCCGGCAGCCGAACCATTCGATGAATGTACGCTACACCGGGTGAGCTAGCGAATGTCACTCCGTCGATCCTACAAGGGATCTCTTAGGCGATAGACATATTCCATGAGCACTTATTGCCGCTAGCTCTTCATTAACTATGACGACAGAGGCACACTTTTGAAAGACATCTCCGTAACTTTTGCGAACAAGAAACCAGAAATGCTTGGTTATAGCAAGCATATAATAATAATATATATAGCGTCGTTCAATAATTCGAAAGTTTGTGTGACATTATTGGACTATGTCGGAACTGAGGGACGATGTCCCTGAACCGAACCAAAAATTTCTAAGTCCACCGACGCTATCAGTTTCTTATCCAGCTTCGCAGCATTCTGGTTCGACGAAAGAAGCTGTAGAAGATCAAGTCAGATGACATACACAACAGCATATGTTGTTCCGAAAGGGAAAGCGCGAATCCTCCAAATCCCTTTCGGTATCCCGTCGGACCGGATGAAATTTTCGGACGTCCGTACCCGCTTCCGCGGAGCGTCCCGACCCAGCATCGTCGGATAAAAAATATGCGACAGATTCAGTTGATGCTGGGATGCTGCGATAAGCTGTGCTATTTAGGAAAGCATGTCCGTTCCCGAGGCCTGTGCAGTAGCGGTCTTACGATGCATTGCCGCCGGAAGCTCCGTGTACGTTGACTCCCGCACACTTTCCTATGCGAATGTCCGGAGTCTGCAGGCCTCGTGTCCCTGGCTACCAGATGGTATGACCTGGTTGCCGATGATTCTCTGACTGGCGAAGCTGACTGGATATCTGAGGTCACGTAGCCAAGAGCGGTCGTGTGCGCTACCATGAGAATGAGGAAGCCTTATTGACAGTCTACTCCGGACTGACTATATGTCGGAGCGTCCCGAGGGACGGACGTATGCTCCGAATGCGAAACATTTTGTACCACAACATCTGAGGCCAGATGTGGTTGTACGAGAGAGGGGCCTCTCTCGCTCGCCGTCCGGATGGACCAGAACGAGCTATGAACCGGACTAAAAGGCTTCCTCCGTTCTCCCTCTAATCCGCCGTCACTGGGTGTGCATTTGGTTGATTTATAGTGCTCGCATCACCCCAAAACTCCTTCTAGACCGCAACGGACGAACCCGGCTGCCGAACCATTCAATGAATGGACGCTACACCGGGCGAGCTAGCGGACGTCAAAGGCCGTCGAACCTACTAGGGTCCTCTTAGGCAATTGGCGTATTTACATGAGCACTTTTCCGCTAGCCCTTCATTAATTGTGACGACGGAGGCACACTGTTGGAAGACATCACAGATACATCACCCTAATCTTGATCGTCTGAAATAGAAATTGATAAAGTAGAGTGACCCTGCGGGGAAAGGACCGGAGTGTCCAATTCCCCACTAACATACCGTGACATACGCTTCCCATGTTGTCATCGAAATCATACGATACGGAACAGGAGTTAATGCGAGTACACTGACCACATATAGAATGATTATAAAAGTCAGAGGAAGACTTCCTCTTATTACAATTGATCAAAATCCTTTCAATGTGAAAAGAAAACAAAGTCCTGGTACTCGCACCAACCCCTGGCAATCAAAATACATAATAATAACATGATCCATTAATATAGAAAAAATAATTGAAATCAAAATATTTTGAAAAAATATTTTTTCAGAACAGCCCAAGTTTCTGAAAAGTAACGTCGAGCCCCAATGGATCCCAAGCCTAAGTGTGGACAAAAATTATAAAAATATTTTAAACAATTCATTCAACACTTACGAACAATAATAATGTATCTAGTTATGATAAAAATAACATCAAGATATTATTTTCAAGAAATCCCCCCCTCACACAGAGGGCTGTTGCAAATGTAAACAATGAATGTAAAAACACTAAAATAAGACTCCAGGCACCCAGGCCCGGAATCAGTTACCAAAAATACACTATCTGATGCAAAACAGAGACTTCCAGGGAAGAAACTGCAGAACATCAGATGGTAGATGCAGAACACAACGCCTAACCACCCGTAGGTGAAGACGTAAACATGGGGAAAAGAACAGAATTCATTCTGTTATTCAGCTAAAACTCCCAAGAAAATTTAGTAATAATGATTACAGAAACTATGCCAAAGGCATGGGAGAATAGCAAGGGGGGACTTAAAGGAAAGGGAGAGAGGAAAACACTGAAAAATCAGTGTAACTAAATAATCAGAATGACAACAAAATGGCTGCTGCCTCGAAAATAGGTAACTTAACATAATTTCATTAAAAAATTTTAAGTTACAGCCCTGATAATATTCTGTCAGACATTTTTCCTCTCCTCCTTCTCTATCCTCCTTAGAATCACCATTTCACTAATATTTATGTGTCTGGCATCATTTAAACTGAGATTTACAAGCACAAAGATCAGTCAGATGTTAACTGATGAAGGGCCAAACTTAGAATGATTAATGGCGCCAATTTCGGAACGTCCTTGACACTGCGCATGCGCAGTAGAGGTGAAGTGTGGAGGGCCATTCAGGACATGTTTTCTTTGGTTTTAGATGCAAATTTTGGGGATTGGGGGGCAAAATTTGTGTTTGGCCCTATATTTTAAGAGTTAGCACCAGCTATGTCTGGGTCATTGGTACAGTATAAAAATACTAATATTTAGAATAATAAATTTTTATATCGTCTGCGTTGGGTAAAGGGTTAAATGTAATATCACTAACTATTATACTTACTGTTCAGAGGATCAGATTGGGAATTTTTATTTTCCAAACCTCGTTTTGAGTTTTCAGTCCTAAAAAATATGATAACTGATTATTAATTTCAAACAAACAAAAACTCTTGATCTGATCCATAATTTATAGATTATCACATAATCAATTCATCATTTCTTTACAGAAGCAATAACATGATTTGATTAAAGGGACAATACATAATAAATTTAAAAGTTGGTAAAACCGACAAATTCTACATGCAATAGTACCCTTATGTTTTCATATAACATTTGTCTTCAACTGAACCTTCTTTTTGAAATGAAAGTGTCAACGACACTGTAGCTTAACTTGACAAACTTAACTTATAAGTGAAATGGCAAAATTAGAGATCATTAGTACCAATGTTATTTGGTGAAACTTCAACATAACAGCATTATGTGTGCTCAACATCAGAGCAATCCATGCATTTTTAAATGTAAACTGTAAGGCTGGTTAAAGGAAGAATGTTGATACACAAATGCAGTAAGTTCAGAGGTTATTGTAAATGGCAACCTTTTTCACAGAAATGAATGCCAATCAATAGCTCTTATTTAGAGGTCTCGCCTAATGAGCAAACCAAGTTCAAAAACAATCCTACGATAAATGTGCCCTGTAGGCCATGTCAAAGAAGAATGTTGATGCACAAATGCAATAAATTCAAAGATTGTTGCTAACAGCAACAGTTTTTGATGGAAACGAAAAGAAAATTGATAGCTCCTATCTTTATCACCCTGAATAAGCATACAAAGTTTCAAAACAACCTGATAATGAATGCGCCCTCTCGGGCATGCCAAAGGAATATGTTAAGGGGTCATCCAATGTAACTTTGGTCAATTTGTTGACATTTTTCCCAATGCCTCAGAAACAGATAAGAGAGGTAAGGAAATGCAAATTATATATCAAAATAATGAGTAAAGTGCATAGAAAAGGTACATATAATTTTTTTCAGGACAAAAAGTGAATTTTATGATTTTGATAAACCTTAATTTGCCAATGGCATAAGTAATGAACCGGTAACACCACAAAATGATCGGTAATTCGAAAGCCTTGTCCTCAATGTAATGATAACATACTACAGACTCAGAGAAAGCATTTTTATGACACACACTCTGGTGTGTTTTGATGTTGGAATGCTATACCACCAACAGATATTTTGGATGTTCCGGATGTGGCCATGTTTCAATGATGTTTATTCCGGTCATGTGATTACAAAGTGGTTCTTGCAGGAATACTCATTTTGGGGGATCGACAGAATGAAAGGGCATGATCACGTCCTTTATTTACTCGAGACAATGTATGAGTGGATTTGCAAACAGGTTACAGCAAATATTTGAGCTGTTAATGTCATAACTGCAAAATATGGTTCGAAATTCCCTCCAGTGTTTACAGGCCATCTGCTTTTTTGTTGACAAAACAAAAAATCTGAATTATTGCGCACTAAAAAGACAACATGAATCACTTGTAAAAAAATAACCAAGTGTATAAAATCGGGACGATACACATAAAATAATGCAATATTCATAACAAAGTAAGCAGAATGCTTCAGAAATCACTTTTTCTCGAAGTATATTCCAAGTGACCTGGAACTATATTGAGCGTGTTGATTTCCCCCGATGCTGTGAAGTTATTTACTTCCTAGTAACCATGGAATTTGCCGCGACTGTGTTTGATGTCCGCAAAGGACCGATTGAAGATGGGTTGAAAAGGATGCATTCGCACTTTTAAATAAGGTGCGATTGGACGATGCTGTGAATTTAGTTTTTTCTTGCAATCAACTATACCAACACAAGCGTTGATTAGTGTCTTTTGTCATCGTTCTACACTGACAAATGTGACAAATCTCCTTTACCGGAAACTATTTCCCAATTTGCATATCATAATAAACATTACTGCTGTCAGCGTGACCGTGATGGTCAAAACCCAAACGAATTATCGAATCCACGGTCAAAATTAACCGCAATTGGCATTTAAACAAATGAAATATTCGCAATTTCTTCATTATCCATGCCAAGTTACTTTTTAACCAGCCCACAGGCATTCAGTTTCGTTTGTCAGCATCATACTGCCTGCAGTGCAGATATTTGTGGTAATAATAGTACGAGAAGGCAAAAGAAGCCAATATTTTCCCATCATCTATAAATTAATTAAAATTGATAATTCCATTTATTTTACTGAAATTATGAATTGACAAGGTTGGTGTGTTGTGATTATTATGCCCCGGACCTGAAAGTTGGAAAGTCAAAGGCGCATCTAGTGCCGTGGAGAACTCTGTCCTCTAACCCATACCAACATTCTCCCTTGTATCTTAACCACTGCTACTCCAATTTGAAGGATATTTGGTGTTGTGATCAAGCATCATGGGGAAATGATGCCTGTGTAGCTGCTGTAGCATGTGTTTCTTCCACATATTTTTTCCAGAGTTATGGTCCTTTTTCACTCTTTCGAGTTAGAAAATTTTGTTTATAACTAGTTGATTTGTTACAATTTGTTGGAAAGTGCCTGCTAACACCTTCAAATTAATTGCAACAAAATATTTTTTGTGAATATTTTGTTCCTATTACTTATCAAGCAACGAGCTAATGAATATTCTGTAGCCAACAATCTGATGTTTGACACTTTTATCGGAGCTGTTATGGAGGCTTCTGGAACTCAACATGTTGATTATGGCAGGGTTTTTCTATTCACCCATTAATCGATAAATTAAGTGTTATAGTTGGAAGTAAGAAGCATAAAAGGTCCAGAACTTAAAGTCTAAAAAGTATGTTTTGCAATGTAACATGATTTTTGCAGATACACTTATTTGGAGGGTTACCTGTCTGATAGTGTTTGGAACATGTGTGTCACTGGGATCTTCAAAAAGAAAAAAGAGTTAAACTTTGATGAAAAAGGCATATGCCTGAGTGCCGGAGGTAGAGACATACAAAGGAGGGAGTGTGCCCCCGCCCCCCCCCCCCCCCCCCCCAGGAATTTTTTTGTCAAATGGAGCTCACTTGTCACCTTTTAGGGATACTTTACGTACTGCATTCCTGAAAAAATTATGTGAACACCTATGTATGAATGTCAGACCTACTGGATGTGCCCTCCTGATCTCAATATGCCAATAAGCCTCCTTTGGAAAAGTACATGCAATAATGGTTAGGTAGGGTTGATTTGATGTGTTTTGAATAACAATGTACTTTTATGTACATTAGATGGTTTATTGCAGTGACAGGTTACAGTTACTCTTATTTCTTCTTCAACAACAGATATCATGAGTGTATTGGTGTCCAAGAGTAAACAAAGCTATGTTACTTATTCATAAACCGAGAGGTCCTCGGTTCGAATCCCACCTGCGGAAACCGCGTTGTGT
Source organism: Pictodentalium vernedei (assembly GCA_031216915.1). Taxonomy (NCBI): domain Eukaryota; kingdom Metazoa; phylum Mollusca; class Scaphopoda; order Dentaliida; family Dentaliidae; genus Pictodentalium; species Pictodentalium vernedei. Next base: position 332,481,456 of record CM062297.1, on the reverse strand, counting down.
CCTTGGGCAAGACACTTCACCCCGATTGCCTACATGGGGGCACGATGACGCTGTGTACTGAGGCGTACTGCACGTCGATGGTGCGCATGTCTTCAACCAATCTAACCTTGCCTGTGCTGCGGTGCAGAGTTCAGAGTTACGATGTTTGAGAGCTGACAGCTGCTCGTTGTTGCTCGGTGGTTCTCTCCGGGTACTCCAGCTTCCTCCACCTGTAAAACTGTCACGGTCACGATTAGCCATTGTGCATAAGTATGTGACCTTAAACACCAATAAATAAATAAATATTGATACACCAGACAAATTTAACAATTTAATCACTATCAAATTGATGCATGGGATAAATGGGGTAACAGTGCAAGGGGTTTGTAAATATATTTATTCAACTACAATGTATGACTTTGCAGTGCATTCTACATAGGAGAATATCATAGTTTCTTTCCAAACCACCACAGTGACACATATTAGGAGACACTCTTTTGTCCTTCCATACTTCTTCTAGTGGACTCCTTCAAGTTGACCTTTGTTGAACTCCCCACATCAAAAGATAAACAAAAGAAAATGTCTGCCTTCAATCAGTGAGCACTCCACTTATAACATTTGGTCTCAATCTTTATTACTTTCAAGAATTAGGAAAAGATTTCTTCAAGTATGTACTTCAATGTTTATAGAATACAGCTGCTATTTTATTTTGAAGTATTTTATTGTAAAAATTTTGTTCTCTTACTTATGCCATAGCAGACTTTCAGGTGGTGCTATCTACACATGGCAGCAGTTCCATGGCAAATTCCAGTTTCCACATGTTCTATGTTTCATTCCAGGCATTTTGGTATATAATTTATTGAGATTATTCATTTTGGGTTTTTTTTAGACTTGGAAGAAAATTACATGAAATTTGACCAAAGTTAGGTTGGACGTTCCCTTAATGCACAAATGCACCAAGTTTAAAAGTGATCCAATCATAAATGTGCCCTGAAGGGTGTGCCCATATTAATACTGTTGAAAATAATTTTAAAGATTTTATATGCAATGTCCGGTTTCCGTTTTTGAATGCACTCAAATTAAACTGCGTTCCGGTTACAACATAATTATGCCGAAAAATAACTTTCTGTGGAACTAGAGGTGGTGTCAGCAGGCCTACCTCCACGATAGGTGACATGTGATCCCCTACATTGTGTTATTTATGGGGGGGGGGGAGGGAGAGGTAAACTTTAAACTATGAGAGTGTCGAAGCCCGCTGTCACTGGACGTCGACTCGGACATGTACATGCGGCGATCTTAGGTGGAAAAGACAGCTATCCAGTATTAAGAAAACACTCGAACACATGGTCCCTCAGTGTGTTGCAAGACACGGGGCTGTAGAAACTGTTTTTTCTCATTTTTTGCGACTATCTACTCAAAACACCGCTGGATGTTTTGCAATAAATTGTCACAAAAAAAATTCAAGGTTTGTTGTTGTGGTATAAAATCTACCGAGTTAAATGGTGGGAATTCGCCCCCAAATAAAGTCGTCCATGGGAGAAGTCCGCCAAAAATAAAGTCAGCAACTGAGGTAGGCCCCGAAGTTGGTCCACGGAACATATCGGCCCAGGGCTTTTTCGTAGTACTAATATACATGTGCACGGTTAACTTAAGTGACAGTCCGAATGTTAGAAATTGAATTTTTTTATCATTGTGTTGCAACTATTTGTTGGAAAACACAATACGAGCGCGGTCTTTTCCTATAAATAGATTCAAAATAATTTCAAAATTTGTCGCAGTACTAATAAAATTGTTAAATGGTAGGTCGAATGTTAGAAACAAAATTTTCTTTACATGTCGTAGTGCAAATATAAAAGTATATAGATAACATAATTGTAATTCAGTTTAACCAGTTTCTGATGTTGGAATTTCAAAAGAATAAACTTTATAGGAGTAATTTAGGATTTGTCTATAATTGTCACCAGTCAATGTTTTCATTGCGATTAGAGCTGTTTCAGAAACAATCAGTAGCTATTGTCGGCTCTTGTTTTACATCTTTGGAAGGGTAATTAATGGATTAGGAAATGTTATTGCTACCAAATTTTATTGCTACCGCAAGAACTCAATAATTGATCATGTTAAGTGTTGTGTTATATTCAGTCAGATGGTATCTATACCCGACCACTCACATCACACACCAACATTCGCACCTCTGAACTCAGAGTGCGAGCATCCTAATTACAATCTTAATTATGGAAACACTGGAACTACCAGCGCGATTGAAGAGAACGATAGCAGCTCTGGGCGTCTCTTGCCCTATCACCTGGACTATCCAGGAGATAGGCAAGAGGGTTCATCTGAACCTTGAATTCAAGGTTGAAGAAGAGAAAGAATTACCACCCTCCTCGGGGAGAGGTAGTACCTTTGATGGGAGGATCCCCTCTCACACTGGTCCTCACCCGAGTAGGTCAGGAGGCCCTGAAAAGAGAAAGAGAAGAAAGAAGAACCCATCCACAAGCGGAGGGATTCCCGACGCTTGGAGGCATTCTTGGAGATGAAGAAAGAGAACGGTGAGGAAAAGAAAGAGCCAGAGGCGGCCACCACTTCCCCTCCCACAGACAGCCCCATCCAAATGCCGGTTTCCCAGCCGGTATTGTCGGATGTGGAAGAGTCTGTGGAGACTGAGGTGGAAATGGAAGCTGCCTTCTCGCCTCTTCCTGATCCCCACTCGCCTCTTCCTTCTAAACCAGAATGCCAGGACGCGGACGATAGGCTGGAGAACATCTTACGGGAAAACAAAATACAAGGGGACCTTCACAGGCAAGAGATGGACAGGAAGTACCAACTACTCCTCCAACAAATCAAAGAAGACAATAAACTAATAGATGCCAAAAACCTACAACAACAAAAGACTCAGCAATCACCCACAACCACTCCAGACTCGGCTAGGACCAGACCCTACAAAACTCAGCAACCACCATCAGGCAGCCCACAACTCCAACTACCACTGTCTCTCCTTCCAAACCTCCACCACTGAAAAAGAAGCAGAAAAAACACAAGTGCACAACCCACAACTTCCCCTCCTTTACCACGGTCTGACACTTCAAAATTCTACAGCTAATGAGGGTCGAAAGAGGCTTGCTCCCCAAATCGTCCCTGCGTGCCTTTGGCGTGCAAAACCATTTGATTCTATACCCGACTGGTATTCCACTGCATTTTTTCTTTTACCAAGAACATTTTATGGGGGGTGGGGGCATATTAACATTCTGCATCCGTCTTTTGGGTATTCTTTTTATATTTTTGCCCTTCCAAGTTGAGTGGGAACATCACCTTGTAAAACCACGCTTTGCCGCATTACTGGGGGTGAGTTCGCAATGGGCCATCTCATTCTCTGCACACCTTCAAATCCAACATTACCCGTTGAACGCTTTTTAAAAAAATTAATGCTGTATATCATCCTCAGATTAAAGGGGATGTCGTCATTCGGAGTTGCTTTGCATCCTGCCCCCCAGGTCCCACTGCCTAGTTTAACCACAGACATCTAGAGACCTGATTAATATCACATCACCCCCAACGTCACACCCCCTCTTATATGCCCCCCCCCTCCCACACACGCACACTTCCAAAATAAATAACACACAGATCTGCATGTGTATAATATGTTTCGGGGAAGGGGGTGCACATAAGAATGAGGTATTTTGAGGTAGGGGTGATTTAGATCAGGTTTCCAGATGCCTGTGGTCTAATAACTCTGGCAATTTGGCCCGTTTAGTGGGTAACGAAACTACGTTGTTCTCAACCTGTTAAGTTGACGTCAGCTGTCCTTCATGCGAATACATAAAAAATTGTGTAAAGTTCTTTTCATTGCCCTTAATATGTCTGCCACTGCAGAATAAAAAAGGTGTGTATTTGAATGACTCTTTTCGAAAGGTTCTTCAACCTGTTACAAATGAGATTTTTTTTATTATTTCCATTTTGGGCGTAACTTCGCTAATATTTGTCGTATTGTAAAAATTCAAGGACGAAATCGCACTGATTTTCACTCAATATATTCGAAACGAAACACATTTTTTAAATTTCCCTATGATATTAAAAAAAGTATTTGTCCGACAGGTTGGGAAAATGTGCTAATTGGTATCCAAAAATTACGGGATCAAAGAAACACCGATATCGACAAAAAGTAACGAGAAGGTCTTCACAAATATTCATGCGAGATCGAAACAGCCCCCAAAAGTCATTTTGTACGATATTTCGAAATAAGTTTGAACGATTTTATTTTTATTTGTGTAGTTTGGGAGCGATGCACTTTTTTCCCTAATTATTAACGGCCGTTTTGCAGAGAAATGATGTTTGGAGGTCCTATTTTGGGTCGGAAGCATAACCTTGTCACAACACTGGAAAACACTTCGTGCTAATTATAACTGATAGTACGTCTTATTGAAGTCACGTGGTTGGGTTTTGATACCCCACTTCATACAGCAGTTAATGGGGAGTCGATTGGCAGTGTTTTACAGGGAGCGTACACGTAATGAGAGGGAAATATTGATGCTTAACTGCACAAAGTTCATCAAAGATCGTTGCCAATGGCAACATTCTTTGACGAACAAGGAAGAAAATCAATAGCTCCTATCTAGAGGTCACCCCAAACAAGCATACCAAGTTTCAAAGTGATCCGATCATAAATGAGCCCTGTAGGGTGTGCCAAAGGGAAATATTGAGGTCTGACTAAACTAAGTTCAAAGGTCATTGCCAACAGTAACATTTTTGGACGGAAATCTAAGAAAATCGATAACTCCCATCTGGAGGTAACCCCTAACAAGCATATCAGGTTTCAATGCATCTAATCATAAATGTTACCTGTAGGGCGTGCCGAAGAGAAATATTGAGGTCTGACGAAACTGAGTTCAAAGGCTGTTGTCAGCCGCAACATTTTTTGATGGAACTGGAAGAAAATCGATAGCTCCCATCTAGAGGTCACCCCAAACAAGCACACCAAGTTTCAAGGTGACCTGATCATGAATTATGCCCTGCAGGGTGTGCCAAAGGGAAATATTGATGCACAAATCACTAAGTTCATCGAAGGCTATTGTCAGCGGCAACATTTTTTGACAGAAATCGAAGAAAATCAATAGCTCCCGGTAATCCCAAACAAGCGTACCAAGTTTCAAAGCGATCCGATCATAAATGTGATCTGCAGGGCATGCCAAAGGAATATATTGATGTCTAACTAAACTAAATTCAAAAATCATTGGCAATGGCAACATTTTTTGACGGAAATGGAAGAAAATCAATAGCTCCCATCTGGAGGTTACCCCAAACAAGCATACCAGGTTTCAATGCAATCCAATCATAAATGTTCCAGGTAGGGTGTGCCAAAGGGAAATATTGAGGTCTGACTAAACTAAGTTTAAAGGTCATTGCCAGCTGCAACATTTTTTGAAGGCAATAGAAGAAAATTGATAACTCCCATCAAGAGGTCAACCCAAACAAGCACATCAAGTTTCAAAACGATCCGGTCAAAAATGTGCACTGCCGAGTGTGCCAAAGGGAAATATTGATGCATAACTGCCAGCGGCAACAATTTTTGACAGAAATCCAAGAAAATTCATAGCTCCAATCTAGAGGTAACCTCAAACAAGCATTCCAAGTTTCAAACCTGATCTGATTATAAATGTGCCCTGTAGGGCGTGCCAAAGGAATATATTGATGCCTGACTAAACTGAATTCAAAGGTCATTGCCAGTGGCAACATTTTTTGAGGAAATCGAAGAAAATTGATAGCTCCCATCTAGTGGTCACTCCAAACAAGCATGCCAGGTTTCAAAGCAATCCAATCATAAATGTGTCCTGTAGGGTGTGCCAAAGGGAAATATTGAGGTCTGACTAAACTAAGTTCTAAGAACATTGCTAGCAGCAACATTTTTTGATGGAAATGGGAGAAAATCGATAGCTCCCATCCAGAGGTCATCCCCCAAACAAGCCTACCAAGTTTCAAAGCAATCCAGTCAAAAATGTGCACTGCAGGGTGTGCCAAAGGGAAATATTGAGGCATAACTGCACTAAGTTCATCGAAACATTTTTTGACAGATATGGAAGAAAATTGATAGCTCCGATCTAGAGGTCACACCAAACAAACCTGCTACACTGCGCTGCAAGCGACGATTACATGAATCGCCCAGGTCTGAGTTAAGAGAAAAGAATTAAACCTGTCCGATATTACGCCGACTGTGTTAGCATTAATTAAATCCAGTGAGGCATTTCAAGAGGAAAGGATTAGCTCATGTCGCGTAATCACGGAGATAATTGTGTAAAGGATTAGCAGTAATTAACTTCTGTACATCAACTCCATCTCAAGAAAACAACGCTGTCTTATAGACACATGCACATTTTATTCTGTCTCCAATTTCACCTTGAAAATAACATTAATGAGCAATACATTACACTGACAATTCGTCTTAAATTTTTCAATCACCCCCATGCTGAATTAACATACAGTTTTAAAATGTTGAGAACAAAAAATGTCCACATAATATTATACTTTAAATTAATGTCACAGTGAACTCAATGTCAATTATTTCTATTCAAACTGCGTTGTGACAGTGTTGTTCGATTTAAATAGTTTAGGCTACATGTTGGCCTAAATGTACATGTACAGTTATAATTTAATTACATTCTATTATGGGGGCACGATAGCATCCATCAAAAATGCTACCAGATATCATTTTTATTTTTAAATTTCTCAGCTTGTGCCGAGAACCTGTGAGAACAAAATGAGAAAAATAATGTTTTATTATTGGGGAGATAGGGAAGAATGGGGTACAGTACAGTCGCCGTGGAATGGCATTTTTCCACATGCTCACGGTGGGCGTGAACAATCGTGTGAAAAGACTACAAAATTTGTCTATGGTGAAGTGACCGTGGACAGAAAAAAATGTATGGCGTGGGCATATAGCACAACTGCCCACGGCATTAATACGTTCCATGGGCTTTGCCATGCTGGGAATTAAAAGCCACGCTGATAGATTAGTGGTGATCGCCATGAATTCCAGCATTTTTTTTTACATGTAGATTGTCTTAATGTCAATCTCCGCTAATTAATGCATCAAATATTTTAAGTAACGTTTTGTCATTCCTCGTATCCAGCTGTTGCTGATTGAGGCAAAACAATTAAATACAGTGTTCGGTTAATTTGGGGAATGTTCACAGTTACCCTCAACTGGAAGCAAATTTTACCCCCACACTCTCAGAGCACTAGATTTTTCAAACTAACTTTTTCCGATGTAGAAGGCCACTCCCTCTGAGGACCACAACCCACTAGGGAACTTCGTGTCTCCGGACGTGCCTATGGCATGTTATGTTATGCTGAATATTGCTCAGCCCCCTCCCCCCTACCCTTGTTTGAGAATCCAAGCTCCGCCCCTGCATTCAATAAGAATCATTCACATTATTAGGTCTATATCTGCCATAAATTAACTATCTTTTGGTGAAGATACCGCCCCGCCCCCCCCCCCCCCCCCCTACGCGAATCACCAATCATATTTCATTATTGCTGAACTTCTTCCATCAAAAGTAGGCATTGTGACACAACACTGGAATGAGTTCTTGTCAGTGGGTCTCCATAATCTGTGTTTTCAGGGCAAACAAAATTTTTCAAGTAGGCCTGCATGTGTTTCATAAATGTGTTTAGGCCATACCTACAAGTGAGTGTACATAGTCTTCCATTGATATGTACATGTATGTAAGACTGGTAAGACAAGTGTTAAATAATTATAAATATTGATTTAAAAAACGTTGTATTCAACATTATGTGCAGGGGGGGGGGGAGGGGACAAAATATGAGGCCCAATGAGGATGTGTCTCCACCCAGCACCCTCCCCCCATTTCGGCATGTCACTGTCATGGTCAAGTCAGTAATAATGATTGCTGTTGACAGAGAAGTTATCAATCAAGAATTAAGAAAGAATAATACATTTAAAAAACATTCATTTCCACCAGTCGTGTGGTTCTGGTATTTAACTATTTGCCCCAATCTACAAAAAATACTGTACGTTCTTTATCCCTTGAGCAAACATCAGTCAAAAGTCAATCTTGAGATTGTGCGTCCAATGAGCAGAAAGACTCTTCTTTGGGGTGATTTGACATTCTGATTATTGCATACACTTTCTGAGATAAATAGTTAGTTAAAGGATGGCATATATCCGTAGGACAGACAAGGAAAGTAAGTAAGTTTCAACTTTTTATTCAGCAATAACTACGGGTAGCCGGTATTTTTTCATGAGCTAAGTTTTTCACAAATTTCAACACGTGTACGAGAATCCTGACATTTTTCTTTTCAGTGCAAATACATTTTGCTCCTATGCAGACCGACCCATTCCATTAAGAAGAAAAGAATCAAATGGTTTTTGTGCACCGAAGGCACGCAGGGACAGTATGGGACAAGCCCCTTTCGACCCTCTTTTGCTGTGCAATTGTATCTTGTCTGGTCATGTTAAAGGAGGAGAGGTTGTGGGTAATCAGCGGCGCTTGTGTCTCTTGAGCTTCTTTTTTAAAGGAGGTGGTCTGGATGGAGTGACCATGGCAGTCGGCGTTGTTGGTGGACTGCCTGATGGTGACGTGGATCATACGGTCTAGTCCTGGCCGAGTCCTGGCGTGGCCATGAGAGGTGACTGAGGCTCCTGCTGTGATTGGGCCTCTATCAGTTTCTTTGTCTCTTCGATTTTCTGGAGGAACTGCTCATACTTCCTGACCATTTCTTTTCTGTGTTGGTCCCCTTTTTCCTTGTTTTCCTCTAGGATTCTATCCAGCCAATTGTCCGAGTCTTGGCATTTTGGTTCCGAAGGAAGAGGCGAGAGGGTAGCTTTCATTTCCACCTCAGTCTCCACAGACTCTTCCACATCTGACAACACCAGCTGGGGAACCGGCAGTAGGATGGGACTGTCTGTGGGAGTGGGAGGGGAAGTGGTGGCTGCCTCTGGCTCTTTCTTTTCCTCACCGTTCTCTTTCTTCTTCTCCAAAAATGATTCCAAGAGCCGGGCATCCCTCGGCTTGGTGGACAGGCTCTTTCTTCTAGGTTTTCTTCTCTTACTCTTTTCAGAGCCTCCAGACCCCCTCTAACCTTGGGGGGGGGGGGGGGTGGTGTGATTTTCTCATTTGTGGTGGTGAATTCCAGGGTCAGATAGACGCTCTCGCCCTTCTCCTGGATAGTCCAGGTGATGGAACGAGTGACGCCCAGAGCTGATATGGTGTTCTGTAATCCCACCAGTAAGTCCAGTGCTCCCATGTTGTCTTAGTTCAGGTGTTCACACTCTGAAGTCAGAGGTGCGAATCTGATGTGCCATTCCATTAAATTGAATCAAACATCATCTTATATGCATGGACAACCCATTTGTTGTTGGTGGTTGTCCAGTAACCTGGTACAAACTCTGCAAAGTACAATGATTTTGGACAAATTTGAAAACACCCACTGAGTGTAAATTCCACCCAGATAATTGATCAAGTTCAGTGTGAAACTGCACAAACAAAAAAAAATTTAAAAGTTAGTGAAGAAACTTCTGAACCAGAATATGTGCAAGGGGAAACTCCCCTCAGAGTGTAGGTGACTTAATTAACCTATGCCACCAATCATCTCACATACAGTCATTCAACGCATTGAAGACAAATTATTTAACCCTACAATAAAGTGCTGCAACCAAGAATGTAACAAATTTGACACAAACTCGCAAAAAAATCGACTGTGGATACAGAACTCACACCTCACTAAGTCTATTGAACTTGCACAGGTGACGATGATTACAATAGTTTGTTTAGTAATTAAAACCAGTGGCAATAATCTTTTAATAAGACTACGATAGGGGTATTTGCGACCAGTGACATTATCAAATGGCTACTTGTTATTGTTTAAAGCTTCCTTTTGTTCTCAGACTCTCAGCAGCCTATTGTTTTGGACATGTTAACTTTAAATTAATATTCCATCAGAATCACTTGGCAGTCATGAATGTGAACAACCTAACTCTGCATTCATTTAACAGGGATGTTGTGCCGAGAACGAGGAGAGTGCAGTAATTTCTTTTTATTTATTTATTTCTTTATTTTTTTTTTTTTTTGGGGGGGGGGGGGGGGGGGGGTGTCTACATCACTGATTATGGAGACTAATTTTAACAATTTCTGGGTAAAATCTAAGGAACCACCTGCAACCATTGAAAAAGCGACTACCTGATATGTGTTTATTGAATTTTTTTGAATTTTTTTTTTAAAGACCAATTTAAATTGCGGGAATCAGTGTGGCAGATTTGTAAGTAGAGGGTCAACCTACAAACAAGTCAGACAAACGGCAATGCCACGTCATGATTATCGTGGATGTGGGCAAAATCTTCTCCACAACAGTTTAAATAAATAAGGTCACTTTATTGCGTTAAGGTTTGAACCAACATATAACTCTGTCAATACTGTTATTTTGTTTTATACATTTGCTTTATCTTATGGTTTCTCTTTATACAATGGGAAAGGGGTGAACTGTTGGGGCGGAATGTCAAGGTCCGGATGAGTGAGTACGCCATTTTTATTTCAAACTGCCACTTGTATATTGTTACTGAATGTGACAAAGTTCAAATCGTTTACTATTTTATTTTGTTGTGTTGAATAAGTATAAATAAGTAACATGAATCTTCGTTTTGCTCTTTTTATAGTACTCCCTTGATTGCTTTTCCCATGAATGAAGATGATCAATTTACGCCAAACTATATGTAGCAGTCAGTCGATTGAGAGGGAGTGGTGACTAAGGTCTGGAAACTCACATTCAATGGCATTATAGGCATAAAATAGATCTGCTTGGGTGGGAGTGGGGGGTGGGCAGTACGTGAATCTTTGCATGGTGATGACCATTGCAAAACGCATTACATGGGAAGTGCATTTAGGTGTAATGCGTTCTGTGAAAAATGCATAGAAATATATAAATTCATATCAAATATGATTGTGCTAAAGTCCCTATTTAATATTAATACATACATGTAATCTTGTTTTCACAACTATGGGGGAAATCGAGTGTATATTTTGAAATGGTTGTCGTTTAAATCAGTAATAATAAATTGTGAAGCGTTTCGCAAAGAGGTAAAATTGATCGGCTTATCTTTATTTGGTACTAATATTTTTTTATAATTCCCTTTCACAACTTTGGGAAAAGTTATGCCTAATTCTTAGAAAAGGCTGTCGTTCAAATCTGTCGAAATAATTGTGAAGCGTTTACACATACTGTACAGCAAATATCACCTAATCTGTTTCGCTGTACAGTCCGCGAAACCATTCAAGTCAATAATCCATTTGTCTCATGCGGTCCGAGTTTTTACTCAAATGTCGGACACAGATCACAGAAATACTCTCCGACAATCATCGGCAATTTGTGAGTGATCTTGAGAAACAGTTCCTCGGACCTGGGCAAGTCATGTACTCGTCACTTGCAGCATAGTGTAGGTTTCAAAGGAATCCAATCATAAATGTGCCCTGTAGGGTGTGCCAAAGGGAAATATTGAGATCTGACTAAACTTAGTTCTAAGAACATTGCCAGCGGCAACATTTTTTGACGAAAATCGAGGAAAATCGATAGCTCCCATCTGGAGGTCAACCTTAACAAGCATACCAAGTTTTAAAGCAATCTGAGCATAAATGCGACATGTGCGGTGTACAAAAGGAAATTGTGTACATATGTACGGATGTACGAATGTACGCCAACAGATGAGAAGTGACAGCAATAGCTCAGCTTGACTTTGACTTTGTCAAGTGGAGCTAAAAATTAACCTGAAAGTGTAAATATGCTGAAATTTCACATTTTAAAGCACAGTTTGTGGCAAACTCATAAATGTTCAGACTCATTACAGTACATTACTCAACTACTGAAGTAAATTACTTGAGTTAACACTTGACATGACGTGACAATACATTTACAAAGAAATTTTCTTCAACTAATTTTTTTAATTTTTTTGCCTCAAAAACATAATATATGACATTCAATTTGAAAGTTCCAATAAGGGGGCTTAAGCTATACTTTGTGAGCAAAAACGGAAAAAATTATATAAACTTTGAGTGAGATTTTCGTGAACAGTACTAGCAGGATATGGCAATAACATTAGGAAAAGAGTTAACCTTTAAGGGCTAAATCCTTACTTTGATCACCAGGTAAAACAACAGAACAGATGCCCCAACATGCAGTCTAAATTTACAAATTACATTCCAAGTGCCCATATAGGCAGCCAAGACTTTCCTAGGAACAACTGTAAAGCAGACTTTCAATTTTGGACAAGAGCTATAGCTAAACTGCAGTGGTGTATCAATAAAGAATAAATGAATTAAACAAAATCACTGAAAATTTGACAAAGTAAGAGGCATAACTCAGGTGAAAATAGCTCAACTGCAGTGGTGTATCAATAAAGAATAAATGAATTAAACAAAATCACTGAAAATTTGACACAGTAAGAGGCATAACTCAGGTGAAAATAGTTTGAGCAACTCCACTCAACAAGTGGCAAAAATGGATCATCCCAAGGATATCGCATGCCAAATTTCATTGAAATCCATCCACTCACTGCTGAGATATGGATCCAGACGGACATCTGGATGGATGGACAGATGGATCACTGGGCAGATGGATGGACAGATGATGGATGGACAGAAGGATACATTACGCGTGTACACTCCATATAAAAAAAATATCCCAATATCGACTGAGTGTGTTATGTATGATTATATAACAGCAGGTATTTACTCACTAATCAGTGTTGATTGGGAAAACACCTCGCAATTTACATAATAAGTTCTCTTCACTAAATCCTTTTTCTGTGCCTGAAATATTTTTTGGGGGAATTTTCTGTATTAAAAAAATCCTTTAAATGAGAAAATCGGTCCAATAATTCATGTTTTGTGTTCTAATAAATCTTGAAAAAAATGCGAATTTTGACGATCCCGTGATGCAGTGTGGCTCTTCCATCTATTGGATTTACATGACATAAAATAGTCTGAACTCGCTTAATCGAGGTCATTGTTGTTGAAAAAAACATTCTGATTTTGAACCGAAACGTGATAAGCTCTAAATATCTAAAGTTTCAACTAATGAAGTCTCGTATTTGTAGCTAATATCATTGGACTCGAGACCACGCAAGCACTAAATTTTAGGAGATTTTAAAAATGTTTCCCTGTGAATATTTTTATATTTTGGGATGTGATATGATTATACATAGCAAGTGTTTTGTTTCTTTTAACATTTTCTCCGGGATTAAC